>CM031240.1:210719534-211919534 GCA_018340775.1 Taxus wallichiana var. yunnanensis
AGGCAACATAACCTGCCAGAGTATACGATATTCTTGGAACTATGGTCCTTGGATGAAAATTAAGCATCCAAACACACATATGTTGATTCAATTTTCATTATTGCAATGTATATAAAACACAAATAACAAAACTTCAATTTTGGGAATAGGGTAAAATTGGGGGTTTTGAAAGGACCCTCATCCTTGTTACAAAAATCCCGTCTATTAAGATTTAGCAATGAAGCATAAAGTGAAAAAGCCTAAAGGCAAAGCATAAAGTGAAAAATCCTAAAGGCAAAGCAAAAAGCGAAACTAGAAGTAATGAACAAATTACATAACATAGAAAAAATTTAGATCTTCAACAACTTTCTTAGCGAATTGAAGCCTTTTTTCTCCGTCAAAGTGTCATATAGCTTGAGCAACTTGATGTAATCTTTGTTGATGATGTCCTAGGTTTTATCATTATAATCCTTCCAGGCTTTGAGGACGGAGAAAGCCCTGCGAAGTTTCCCAAGAATGGTTGACACTATTTCATTATCATCCACAACAATAGAGGCATTTTCCGGATGTTGATCCTCCATAACATGACCATATTAACATCTTTCTTAGCCACATTTGGGAATCCTCAACAACAGGGCCTAGAGAGTCGGGATAAACAGATGAAAAACCCAATAGAACCTCCGAAATTTCTGCTCGACAATGATTTCCATAGGATCCTCGGATAGGGAAGCAATAACATCAAAGGAAGCAACGGGGGACATTGTGGGAAGCCTGAGAGGCGATGGGAGGCCCGAAAAGTGACAACAAAGGGGCATCATCCGGGGGTGGGGAGGGGGGAGGCGGTAAGAATAGCGGAATGGTCAGGTGATTAGAACATCGAGTCAGATTCAAAAGGGATTTGCTGCGGCGGCGGTGGTGGCGAGGTGGGTCAAAGGAGGAGGAGGGGAGAGAAGGCAGAGGAAGGTTTGGAGAGGAAGTGACACGGTGATTTTTACCCACTTTGGGAGGGAAACGCAAAAGTTCCACCGAGGAAGCCTCATTTTTGAAAAGTAGGTACAAAATGCCATGATGCAGAAGGGGCCCATCACCCTCCATGGCCAAATTAATAGATAATTCAAGAGATTGGAAGAGAAAATCTGCCAAATTAACATTTTTATCATGTTACAGATGAGAGAGAAGGAAGAGATGAGGGCCGTAGACCAATTTATAGCAGATCATCCAATGTGAAATAGTGTATGAGAACCTCAACAACTCGTCCTAAGGTAGAGGAAGGGAGGCGCATTCATACCCCAACTGGTATTTACTTAATTTTTCTTCATGGTAGAGAAAATCTACCATTTTCATTTTGAGCGAGTGCTTGAAGTAGATGTCACCACCGGTGGGAAGACCATTGGTTGCAACAATGGAGTTCATTGAAATCGTGAATCGGTATCCGCACCTTTCACTTTCCCTTTTCGTCAAGAAGCCAAAACACAACTAGAGACTCTGATCGAGTGCCCCGAGAGACTCTTCATAAAAGTCATGATACCTACATCCGCAAAATATCCCAAACCCGATTGTCTCCTAGCTTCGTCACGGGACACGGGATTAATCCTCTTAATAGCCCCCATCTTGCACATTGTGAAAAGTTTAGAAAAATGGACGATGTGGACATTGATTAAATAGGAACTTAGAAAGCCAATCATCTAATCTCCCACGTGTGCTAGCCATAAAGGTAATTGAGTACTGATGGTAAATAAAAATCCGCACCAAATAATCATAATTAAATAAGCCTTTTTTTCACACAAGCGCAAGCACTCTAGATCATAAATATCATTAATAACCCTTAAAGGATAATTATTGCTCTCGCCGCCACAAAAATAGAGAGAGTAAACCTTAATCCAACCTGTGTGATGATGACCTTATCAATGAAGATGAAGTTATAAAGAATCCTCAAATAAATACTAAGCCTTTGGAGAATAATCATTATTGACATTGGTGAGGAGGTTACTCGGAAATTTTCCAATCCAAGTCTTTTGGTCTTCAAAAAGAACCCCATGTTGGCGAGGAGTCAACAACCTTGTTGCCTTCATGATAAGTGTGCCAAAATTTGATCTCCTGAAAATTGGATTGAAGGACCCTAATATCATCAATAATATTACGAATAGTCCATTGAATAGGATTCTTGGAGTTAAAAATTCTTATAAGATTTAAGGAATCACTCTTCACTATAAGTCACCCTTGGCCTATAAGAAGAGCCGGTTCCAAGCCTTTGAGAATAGCCAAAGCTTCAAACTCGTGGTTGGTGCCCATTCCAAATTTTGATGTAGTTGCAAAGAGGGAAGCCATCACGGTACCTCAATATAGCTCCCCCCGAAGCACCCAGTTACCTTTGCGGCTCCATCAAGATTGAGTTTTAACCAACAAAGTGGAGGTAGGGACCAAGTAACTTGTGCTCGCAGCCGCAGATGGATAAACAACTATAAGAAGGGCTATCTGTTTGGGCCAATCATCCGTGCCACTGAAGTTGATTTTTGCTTGTGCTTCCTCTAAATGTAGTGATTTAAGTTCTCTTGGAGAATGGTCATTATCCCATTGAAAACTTGTGTAACGTAACTAGACTACTTGAAAATGTGCTTGTTTATTTATTTCTAGATTCCCAAAGGCCATGGGGGAGAAGAAGTTTCCAAGCTAGGGATAAGATGGGGTGTTTGAAGGAGAGCTCCATTGTGAGAAGGCCTCAGCTAGAGAGGAGGGAAAAACCCAGGCCACCCCAAATGGTTAAAAAGAAGTCCCCAAAGCGCATGTGAAAAAGGAAAATGAAGCAAAAGATGGGTCAAATTTTCCAAAGTAAATTGATAAAGGATACAACGGGTGGGAAGAGAAAATCCCCTTCTTTTAAGATTTTCTCCAGTAAAGAATAACATCTCTAAAATTATCTAAGAGAATAATCTGATCTTGGGGTAACCAAAGAAGACCAGACTAGTCTCAGCGGATGAACACAAGGAATATGAGATTTGGAGAGATAGGCCGCTTTGACAGAGAACCCACTAGAGGAAGAAAGTGGCCAAATGAGATCATCTTGGGGTTGGGTGAAGGGAATGTATTGAGAAGAGAGAGTAGTTGTACAACTTTTGATACGCTATAATTGGATCTTGCTACAATATTCCCAAGAAGGAATATGCCAGCGAGGTTTGTTATTAAAATTGCTAATATATCCATTAACCTTACTGCCACAGATTGAGGAGAGTTGAGATTTGATCGGATCCCAAAATGAGTCCTAAGCAAGTGGATTGTCACCAAACCACCAATCATTCCATAAATCAATTAGCATACCATTACCTAAGCACCATTTGGTACCGGCTCTCAGCATCGGCAGAGAGATGCCATTATAGTTTCAGATTACAGAACTCCTCAATGTCTCTATATGAAGAAAATATCATGAAGGATAGAGATATTTGGATATAAGGATTTGAACCCAAGGAGCTTGATCCTTAGACTCAATAGCCCAGCCCAAACTTGACTAGCAACGGCCTCATTCATATTCGCTACTCTTTGAAGCTCTGGATCACCAATGTGTATAGGTTTACAAACAATATTCCAAGAAACTAAATGAACTCTTTTCCATTCTTCATAGCCAGACCAAAGGAAGTGTTTTTGTATTTGTTCAATGTGAGTCACAACTAAAGAAGGCATTTTAAGCAAGGACATAAAATAAATAGGAAGGCTCTGAAGAGTGGTTTTCACTAGTTCCACTTACCTACTTGATCGAGAAGAGAGTCCTTCCATCCACGCCAATTTATTTTGAAAACGTTCAATAACCGACATTCATATATTTTTGAGTTATCGCCTTTAAAGAGTGGGGAACCTAAGTAAGTGGACGGGAGGTCTATAATTCTACAACCAAAGATATCTGCTATCTTTCTCTATCTACTGCTAGAGTGTTAAGGAAAACAATGCAACTTTTAGTGAATTCTATAATCTATTGTGAAGCAAGATGGTAGCGATCAAGAATGCTCTTCAAATCCTTGGCTTCCACAACCAAAGACACACCCAAGAGAAGTGTATCATCAACAAATTGGTTATGGGTAGTGAAGGAGTTCTAGTCGTGATTTTTATACCCGAGATAAACAGTTTGCTTAACAATCTCTAGAGTACAACTTAAAGTATCACCATCGAATGAAAAGGTAAGGCAAAAGAGTATCACCTCACCTTATACCCCAACGACTACTAAAGAAACTTACGGGAATACCATTGACTAAAATCAAGACATGTGGGGAAGAAATACGGTTAAATATCTAATTACACCATTTTTCACAAAACCTAATTTTTTAAAGCACTCTAAGAAGGAAAGACCAGTTGACATGATCGAAAGCTTTTTGCATGTCCAGTTTAAAAATCATCCTGTTGACTTAGATTGTTGATTTGAATGGATAGCTTCATGAACAACTATAACTCCTCCTTGTATCGAGTCACCATCCAATAAAACCATTATGTTATTTAGAGATAAGCTTATTCATAAAAGGCTTTAGTCAGAAGCTAGCATTTTGGAGATTACTTTGTAGGAAGTGTTACAAAGACTTATAGGCCTACTAAAATTGGAGTGTAGTCACAAAATCATGCACTTTAGGCATTATTTAGCCCGGTCTCATACTACTATTTAGAAGGTTCTTAAGTGAAGAAAGTACTAATTAATCCCACCTTTTGGCTATCTTGTTTTACTTTTATTATTTCATCATTCCCGCACATTTTTACATACATGCCCAACTATTTCTATACTTCCCTATCATTTTAGTCTAAATTAGGGCACCGAGGTGCCTTGGTCCCACCTAGGGTGCCCCGATCCTTATTTCACCTTCCCACATATTTTTGGGCTCTTTCTAGCCATTTTTCATCCTTATGTTTTTCCTAGTTGGCCATGTCGATTAATTACGAAATTAGAGCAAGAGAACCCTATAAATATAAAGTTATGAGACCACAATGAGGGTCATAACGTCACTCATTGCATCCATTGCATCACTTGCATCCACATACTTCCATGCATCAAGGATAGGATATCTGCATCAACACACACTTCATAAGGGGAGGGATTCATTTCTATTCCATGCACACATACTATTACATTTTCTATATTTAGTTATTGCTCACTACTTCACAAAGTGTGACTAACACAAGAACTACATTTGGGTCCGAAATGTAGTGTAGTGCTCAGTTTAGTAAGTCCCTTTGTTGTGGCGAGATGAGGTCAGTCCAACCTATTCATTTACATCTTTTTTTTTTTTTAGGGTTTTGATACTTCTTTTGTCTCTTGCAGGTCTTCAGCTTCATCTTGTGATATTCAACACATTCGGTGTAATTGGCGAATCCAGTGTGACATGCTGATGAAGGTTACATATCATCTTCTTATTTATAAAGAACTAGGTTATGATATTTTCGAGACCATGGCGCCTATTCTCGCCATACCGAGGCGCCCCAGTACCCTCCTAAGTGCTCCAGTCTATTTAGATCTTCCATATCCATGCTTTTCGGGACCTCTATGCAACCCTTCTGCTTTTGGAATTTCTAGTCGGACTTGTGACGCCTTATGATAGTCATCCATAATCAACCGAGTTCATTCCTTACCTTCGTCTTACACATTAGGGTTTTATTTCTATTAGTTCAATCATTTTAACCATTTTAGTTGCTCTATATTACTTTAGTCCATTTATTTACAATGTTTATGTCCATTAGATTAGATTAACTATTCTTACATTTCCCCATTTTGTTAATTTTAGTTAATCATGGAGACAAATTTGGAGCCTAAAGCTTTAAGGGCCAACACTATGAATTTGTTATTCCATTCTTTCATAAGGGACTCATTCCTTTGAAATTCATTAACTGCCTCTAATAGATCTTCCTTAATGGTTTCCCAATAAGTTTGATAGAAAGCAACAGGGAAACCTTCAAGACCAGGAGATTTATTACCTTTCATAGTGAAAATAGCTTTATGGATTTCCTTAATGGAGAAAGGTTGATCAACTTGGGAATGTGTTGCAACAATTTAGACATTGCAGCCTCAACAAGGGGTCCTTCTTCTTGGACAAGGTTGGAGTAGAAATTAGTCAGCTCCTTAGAAATCTCATCTTCAAAATTTAGGTGTTTTCCATCCATGGAAATCAACTCCTTTATTTTGTCCCTACTTTTCTGTTTGAAATTTGTAGCATGGAAAAAATTTGTATTCCGACCACCCTGTTAAAGCCAAAGAGCCCAAGATCTTCGTCTCCAATAGACCTCCTCCTCACTCAGAATATTGTGGTTGTCACTTAACAAAAAGGATTCTTGTTGATGGAGGGTAGTAGATCTACAAAATTTCTCAATGTCAGTAGAAACTTCTAAAATCCTTTGGGAGAGTTGTTATTTTTTGTCCCAAATATCTCCAAAAGTTTGGACCTTCCAATATTTTAGTTGCTTCTTGACATAACTAAGTTTCCTTGCAAATCTATACATGGAAGTGCCCTGTATATCCACCTTCCACCATTTCTTGGTTCGATTATAGAAGTTATGATTCTAAATCCATTTCAGCTCAAACCTCAAAGGAGGATTCTTTTTTTTGGGAAGTTGTTGCACTCAATAATAAAGGGCTATGATAGGATGCAACTTGGGGAGAGAACTCGGATAGAAGTCGAGAAAAGTGCATAATCTAGTCCATAGAACCAAGCATTCTATCCAACCTACTTTGGATGTGGCTTTGGCCAATTCTATGGTTCGACCAAGTAAAAGTTGCACCGTGCAGATTGAAATCAAAAAAATCACCTTGCCTAATGAAGTTGGCTAAAGAGTCCATACTCTGAAGTTAACTAGAGAACCGCCTTGCTTTTCGAAATCCAAAATGTCTCTCTAAATGATTTCCCTTTGTGCTTCAAGATTTGGCGCATAGAGATTTATAGCGATCCAACTAGTATCAACTCATATCTCTTGAAAGAACATACCCATAAAATGGGAGTTTTGATAATGCAATCATTATAAAGGACTTGCATGGATTCCACATAATGCAAAGGCCTCCAGAATTTCTAAAAGATTCCTGTGAGGTGAAAGAGGTAGAAGGCCATAGCCTAAAAAGTATGAAGTCCTCCTTAAGTTTAGTTTCTTGAAGCATGATGACGTCCGGGGAATATTTTATATCCTTAAGGAATCTTTTATTTTGGGGAGCATTAATTCCCCTAATATTCTAAGAAATTATCTTCATATTTTGGATATGGGTTTTCCCCTACCTTCTATAGTGAGGTTACCTTGATTACCTTGTGCAATATCTTGGGTTGATTCCTGTTGAATCTTTACTTGATTAATAGGCCTTCCTTTTTGTTTATTGATTCCAAAATCAATATTTTTTACAAACACTTCTAGTGATTCTAGGTTGTTTAAATCCTCTAAAGCGAGTGAAGAATGCGAGGGAAGGGAAGAATTTTCCTCCAAACAAAGGACAGGGAAATGGGAAGAGGGGGGAAAGAAGTGATAACTTCAATAGAAGGAAAGGAGGGACATAGAATGAGATTTTTCTCCAAAGGGGAGACAAGGGGGAGAGGATGAAGGTGGATCAAGGGGTTTTACGAGAGAAGGGGGCTCAGAAGAGGGGATTTCACCATCTTCTAGGACTGTAAAGGGATTGGAGGTGCCACTTTCAGGGATGACTTTAGGAATGAATTTTCCTTTCTTCTTTGGGGAGATGACGGGTTTTTTTGCTTAGGGGCTGGTTTCGATGGATAGGCCGGAGCCCTATGTCCAATACTCTTATAGATAGAGCAAGCTTGGGGAATATATTCATATTAATAGGTTGATTCCATACACCAAAATACGATAGGAGGTCGTGGATTTGGGTAGAGGGCCATTGACATCAACATTAACATAAAAACATGCATGAATGAATCTAGTTTTAACCTTTATTGCTTGATTAATGGCAATGAGAGTACCCAAGGAAAGAGTGATACCTTCAATAACAGTAGGATCCTAAAATTCTAGAGGGAGATCAGGGAGGTGAACCCAGACTAGAACTTGTGTCATAGTTTCAGTATGAGGATTGAAGCTCGAGTTCCATTTGCGCAAGAGAGACCTCGTCTTCTAAAGAACCATGGTCCCTTAAGAAAAGCATGACCAAAATCCTCCTTCAGACTGAAGGTGAACATGATAAAGCCATTTGGCATAACCACAATCTCAAGGGAACCACGGGGTCCACTTCAAGTGTGCCCATTTTTGATGTCCTTTAGAGGAGGTCCTGGGCCCCATAAGTTTGCCTATTAGAGACAAATCTCTTGAACCCATAACAACGACAATGATTTGGGAAGGAATCTACAGAGAAAAGGTCTTATCCAGGAGCGTTGGTTGCAACTTAACAAAATGGGACTCTAAAGGGGCCCCAACTACCATTGTTTTCCATGCCTTAGGAGGATGGTGTGGAAATGAGCCACCGAAGGGTCGGAGTAGAGGATTAAATACTAGACTAGAAGGGTCGACATGGCCACAAGAAGGACGAAAATTCAAAATTATTCAAATGGGAAAGTTGCGAGTTGGTTTCAATCCGCTTGAACTATAGCTCTAGATGATTATTGCGAAAAGAATAAAGGAGAATACAAAAGTTAAATTTATTCACTGCTTTTTTTTTTTTTTTTATATTTTACATATAATAGCTTCTTTTTGCCATAGGTGTTTTGAACAAAATAAAAACGAGTTTTACTTGTCATTGCTTATATTGTTTCCTCTCTTACATCAAAAGTATTTACACTAGCCTTTTCTTTCATATTTGGTTTAGCTATGACATTTTCTCGGTTGAATATTATTTAAAGCATTCGAACTTGCTATGTTCTTTAAAATTTAGATATTGTTAAAAGCATTAGTGTTGGAACATTCTCAAATTCTATAAAGGATTGGAATTTTGATACATCATGTATATATTTTTGTCTTAAACTATAGTTCATTTCCTTTCCCCATCAAAACAATGTCATTAAGAAAAAAATGAACATCCACATAAAAAACTTCCTCATTATGTACCCTTGTCCTATAGACGTAGAGGATTATAGACCCAAAACATGTTTTTGAATCCATTGACGATGTATTGAATTGGTTTCATCTTTTTAAAGACCCCAAATTCAAATATAATATTGGGAGCGACTTGTTTAATTCCTTTGTTGTTTTGTAACATTTTCAATACACCTTTATTAAACTAAAGGTCAATATGATTGAACACTTTCAAACTTTTTGGGTCAAGTAAACATCGATGCATTAATGTCTTTCCAGTTAGAACTATATTCTAAGTCTCTCTACATTTTGCATGGGATTCATGATTCTCAAACGTATTTGCATCAAATGTGTTATGTGCCTAAGTTTTGTTCCTTAACCTTAGTCTTGTGCATGTGAGTCTTCCCCACTAATGCACACTAAAAGTTTTGCAACATCCCATGTTTGACTTATCATGCCAATTAGCATGATCACCTAAGGTATGAGGGAAAGATCAGTCCCCATCGGTTTGACATGAATAATGAAGTGCTTTTAGTGTTTCTACTTATTTATGGTATCATTTAGATTAGTGCAAACAATAATATCAACACACAAAATTGCGGGTTAACAACATTAACCGATTGCTTACTCAAAGTACACACATAATAATCATAAGATCCTTGCATTAAATTTAATATATTGATTCATTTTTCTCCATTACAATTAATATCAACAAATATTTCTTAGTATTCATACATCAAACACTATTTATACTTGAGAAAGGTAAACTAACTTTAATGTTAACATTATCAATTTGAAAGTGAACTAAAAAAATCTTATTAACCTTTGGAACCAATGTAACCAACTAACCAAACAAATCCTTAAACTAACACTTCAAGGGGTATATGTACTAATGGATTCTTTCCCATCACCAGTTCAACATCGGTTATATTGGCCCTTGAGCCTTGTTTATAATTTATCTAACTCCAAGTGAAGAGGGTAGTGTGCATGCCAAATGGAGTCACTCCTTGCCCTTGTGCCCAATGTGGAGGTTATAGCTATTTGAATACTCTGCTCCATCAATGAACTACCTTTGCCTTGTTGTTATGTGTCATCAATCCTCACTTAACATGCATGTGGCTCAAAATAGATAGTTAACTTCCCCTTACTTCCTCTTAATTAGAGATCTTTAATAGTTATTATGTGTGAGACCTTTTGAATGTATCACAACTCCTTCACAAACATGAGCATCATAAACTTGATTGAAACCTCACACATCAACATATAGTCTCCATTTAAACCTTTTACATGTGTGGGTTTAGGTTACTTTGTGATTTGTGAGGGTGTGTGTCTTTGAAACTTTATAAGTAATAAATAGGTGCATGTGTCGGAAAATAAGTGCCTATTTTGCTTCAAGAAAATTAGGGCCCAATAAAATGAAACATTTTGTAATTCACAACCATGAAGATGGTGATCCGGCCTATGAGGAGACAACTTTTGCACATAATGGCTTGACATAATAACATGGGTTTGGTTAGCGACTAAGGACAACAATTATATTTGATTTGATACAAGTATTCACACACACACACACACACACACACACACACACACACACACACACACACACACACACACACACACACACACACACACACACACACACAAACACACACAACACAACACACACACACACACGCGCACAGCACACACACACATATTGTGTTCTTTTTCACCATCAAACCCCTTATGTGGAAATTATGAGCCATTATTTTGGAAAATAAATGTTCACTATGTTATGATAGCCACTCATGGGTATCTCACATCTTTTACCGTGCATATTGCATCTTATTGGAATGACACTTTGATCATCTTGCAAATTTAGTTTCTCTAAATTTGTAAAAGATAAAAACATCTACGACAATAGTCTATTCAACTTTGTTTGTTAGTTTTTCTATGATGAATTTGACATTTAGTGCCTTTATTGCTACGTGACTCTTTTTTTTTTTTAGTTCATACCTTCATAGAGACAAAAATACATTAGAATATCTCTAAAATTGGCTTCATGAATATCCAATACAAAACATTCCAAGCATCACAAACCTGGGAGGGATTTGTAGAGAACATGGCTATGTCCCATCAAACAAATAAAATAGAAGGGGGTGAATTTTGTTTTGCGGTGGCTATATATCCTTCTCAATGTTGAAATTCAATTGTGGAATTTGTAAGCTACTCAAATTTTTAAAATCTATTATGCTCAAACAATGCCTTTATTAACATACAATCTTATCCACTTTCCATTGGATGACAAATGTTTCCACTATGAGGCCTTGGTTGATAATACTACTGGAAAGCTATGTCATCCTCTACAAATAAAAATTACAAAATTTCCTCGTCTTCTTTCTATAAAAGCATTCGTTACCTTAAGTATTTAATTCAAGGTTCTCGGGATCCATAGTCGAGAAACACACATGGTGCAAAAAAATTATACTAACCGATAATTATCTTAATCAACAAATAAGAAAAGTTTCCAAAAACTCCATCAAAGATCACAAACCAATTCAAATTATCACCATTCTTGTTATCTCTTCATCGCCCAAAATCTACAATACACAAAAAAACACAATGCACAACAAAATCATCTTATTGCATATCTCATTTTCACTCTCGAGACAAAAGACACTCCAATCCATTCATTTGAAATTTAACATGACGTTTTTAATCAAGACCACAAAAATACATACTTGAGATTGACTTCGCTTGAAACCATGCCTCACTAGAAAATAATTTATTTTCCTTAGTCAAGAAGCTCGATAATGAAACCTTACCAAATTTGCATCTCCTTAGCACATCAAAATGGCTCTTTATGTCCGTCTATTGCAATTCTCTCTTATCTTGAACAAAGGCTAGTTTCTTTGCGCCTTACAATTATTCGAATTAGGCATCGTTCCCAGAAATTACCCTTGAAGGGGCGGTTATAAATGTTCCAACAAATGTTGACATAGTTTGACAAGAATTTTCACACTACGCAAAGGATATGAAAATAATTGCTATTATCTTGAAATGACGACTTGAATATAAAAATCCCTCTTGGTTAAGAAATGCACATGCTAACATAATTGTGAGATATCTTATAGAATTATGCACAACATCATTATATTGCATATAAATGTAAAATTGAATCATGATTGGGACCAGTTGATTCACTCGATATCTGACGGTGGTCAAAACAACCATGAACAAGATATATAGATCCCTCTTGATAACTCTGCTTCTAGTGAGGACACTGAAAATGCTAGTGCATATGACACTCATTCATGGGTTTACAAATCCTACAACCATTCAAGCTCTAAAATATAAGTTAATACGAATAGATCCCTCTGAAGGCTTTAAGCCACTTGACATCTTATAAGCCAAATTTTATGAAGCAATGAACTTTCCCATGTTTTTTTTTGGGGAGCCTCATAACAGAATCACTATGAGAGAAATGTCGTATCAGAAAATAATCCAATGGGAATTACTGAATTCTAATAAAGGTTTATTTATCATATAACCAATGTTTTTTAAGGAAAAATAATAATTGTTGAATATGTTTGTACTTCGCATTTAGGTCAACATTAGAAAAGGAAACTAAACGGCTAAACGTTGATTGCAAAGGATGTCAAAGACAAGTCCACCTAGAAAAAGCTCTAAAATATGAAATAAATGATTATGGGGATATTACCATTTTAGAAAGAGTTCTAATCTCTCCGTGTTTAGACAAATGCTACAAGTATATACTATTGTGATAAATAATGGTGTTTTCAAACCATGTTGTGTTGTTGCATGAATAGGTTGATGACATAGCTTATGGAAGCTTATAGTTTGAATAAAATTTTGAGATATCTTTGTTGGGTTGAGATACTTGTAGGTAGGTATACATATTTTTAAGAAGGATCTAGTATAAATTTTAGATGTATAATGACGATCATGTTAGTAAATCAAGATATCTTAGAAATATATGATCATCTTAAGATCTGACAACTTATTGTTTGGAGAAAGTTTCTTATTGATGGGACAAACTTTGTATTTTGGTGGATTAACATGATTGTATAGGTTGTTGAGAGAATACAATGACATGAAAAACATGGTATGAAGCTATAAAGGCCTAAGGAAAACTAATCTAGTTCATTCTTGAAGAGGTAAGAAGTATGGGTGAGTATTCTTGTTGGATTATGTGGTTTGTAGGGTGAATAATCATTATAAGGAGATATTGAGAGTTATTGATATTGTAAACACATATATACATTTATTAGGGAGGATATAGAGAGGTATTTAGGTTGGTGTAATGGTCTATTACCACATTTCAATAGAGGAAACTTAAAACTCGGTAGAATCAATTAACACATACTAGAAATCAACTTTTGGAAGGATTTAAACATAGTTGCAGATACAAATAATATTGAAGGACCTTAAATAAAGAGTAATCCAAAACTAAAGTTCTCAAGTCTGTGAAACCTATCATAGGGTTTGCGAGTAAGAAATAAACACAACTACAAATATACCTGATGCAAATAGCTAAAATTTGGTAATCATATAAAATGAGGTTTAATAAAGGCGTGGATAAAATTTTAGGAAGAAGTACAAGGTTTTTAGTGTGTAAACATAAAAACACAATCATACCCTATCTCCTTACCGGTCCATAGGCCAGTTTAAGAGTAATTGATTAAAAACAATTGGTTTCTTGAAGGTGGATCTATTTAGCAAATATCTTATAGTGGTTTATAGATGTTCAAGGTTATATGAAGGACAAAATAGGTCCTTTGGACTGAGGAAATGAAGTTACTAAATGACTATGTTTATAAACAAGTAATCCAAATATAAATAAGTGAGTGTAGTAGTAAGGTATGACTCATTGTCATGAAGTTCCTTGGTTAAGAAGGGGTTATACATTGAATAACAATCATATGAAGAAGATTAGAGCCTTAAGTATGAGTTTAAGAAGGCTGAAGTGAATATTCTTAGTCTTAAGACCTAATATTGACCTAATTGTGAATGGAGAGCAATGAGTTGAAGAGGTTGTACTAGGTAAAAGGGTCTAAAAGTTTTGGAGAGTTGAAAACCTATAAAGGGTACTAGAAAATGTGTTTTGTTTCTCCGATTCCTTTTCAGTCATTCAAAGCTATAATATTTATACAAAATCGGTGGCTAGCATATCCTTCTTGAGATGTATAAGACCTAATCAAAACAAAGTGATTCTTGTATCCTAACGGTGGTGGTATAACTTATTATGAAGTATTGCAAAAGAAATGGAGGGTGTGAAGACCTTGGAAAGGTAGAAAAAAATCTCTAACAAATAGTGATTGTTCTCAAGAACTTACTTTGTAAAGCTCATAACGGTTTTGTATGGTTTGTTATAAGTGAGCCCAACTTGTGTATTGGACAAGTTGTTGTGTTTACTCTGCATCATATCACTACCAAAATGATTCCCCATTTATTGACATCATAAATGTTGTAATCTTACGGTAATATTTACGACTCATTTCTTGAGAAACTTATGAATTTATTGGACATATTGGAACACATTTTTATAATATACAAATCCTTATAAATAGGTAAAAAAATTAAAGTGAAAAAACTCCAAACAAGTCAAAACCATACACTATAGTCAAGACCGTATTATAGTCTTGACCACATTGATGTTCCCAGGATAGAGCGCATATTCTTAGCAATCTCCATCATTGTCAAATTTTCTCACTATTCACAAGCTTGTTGTGTAATTTCTAACATAAATTACTTAGTTTAGAGAAATATATAGGGGCATGGGTATTTTATTCCTTCTCCTTTACACATATCCATAACATTTACAAGAACAAGGTTTGGGGGCACAAGACTTCTTATTTTTTGTGTTATTCAATAATTTACACACTTAATCTCAACTATAAAACACATAATGGGGGAATGGTATATGCATTCCTTTTTGAATATGTTATTTTAGTTACAAAATATTACTCGGCGATTCTGAAGCTATAAAATTGGACCTAAACACATTTACAACAATGTTGTTTGTGGGGTTGTGGAAGGTATAAAAGTGGATGATTTATTTGTAGGAAATCATTCCTCTCCTCTTACAACTTTAAATGGGAAGATATTAGGGTTAATAAATATTTTGATACATGTTCTTCTCCCTTAACAAAGTTCTTTGGTTCCTCTCTCTTCCTTAGTGTTGGGTTACATGTAATCAACACTATAGGTTCTCCTTAATCACAATTGGGGACTAATCACCCCTAATCCTTTGACATCTCATTAATAATTCCAAATCTCTAAGGAAAAACAAGAATGGGATCTCCTCACTCTATAGAATGATCATGCACATTACTTCTATGTTTTGCATCTCCTTTACTTTATTTTATGCAAGTTCAATGTTACAAAAATTATTTATACTTTGAGTTACACTTATAATTTCTATCATAGACAATAAGCGCACTCTTTATTGTATGTTTCACCATGAAGCATGCCAACACCAATACATCAGAAGACAACTATTGATCGAAGGAAAAGTGTGTGTACATAATCGGGTATATTTTTCCTGTAAGCATGTAGTTTTTAATTACACACTTAAAAGGGGGCAACTGTAGACACTCATTAATGATAACTTATCCTTTATAAATGGTAAGTTTGGCTATTCTTCCATGCTAAGAAAATGCTCCAATTAGTATATCTCATTAGCTCTTCCTTGAATTGCTCATCTCCACACTCTACTCTGTCAAAAGTTCAAGATTCATTAATTATTTTATATGCATCATTGTAGATATTTCCATTTCGCATCACATGATTCCTATATAGGACCGTGCCATTTAATTAGGATAAGTTGTCGAACTTGGATGACCTGTACAGTCCTGCTTCCTTATATCTTCTGAATCTGATTTTAATTTAAATATCTTTATTATGTCATTTTATCTTCATAAGGTTAAAATTATCATAATATTTCAGCTATGGAAGGCTATATAAGCAAGTCAATATCACTTTATAACTCCCCGCCACTCTTACAAGCTCATATTGCCAATGTCATCCCAAAATCACTCAATGTTATCCTAGTTATGTCTAAATTAGTTGAGATCATTTAGAGTAACCACTACTATAGGCACGAAGCACTCAAATGGGTCAAATATTATATCTTCCTCCATTTCAAAGAATGGAAAGGTCCTAAAGCCATGTCTTAACAAGATAAAAGTCACTCTAAGCATTGCAAAGGACCTTAAGGGAAAAAGGGTTTATTCACACACAACAACATAATACATCACATTAATATTGTTTTGGGTATATTTTCTAATCTATAGTTATCCAACTATATTTGTGTTAAGATAAATGAGAGAACTCATCGGGGTTAGCTTAGAACACACACACACACACACACACACACTTGTACATGCACATAAGAGAGCTACATGAGGTTTGATCCTGCAAGAGGGCATGTAGTTCAAAACTTTGATTGGTCGAGGTTGTGAAAATAAGAGTGGCATACAAAAATATTATTTCCAGACAAGTCAAGGGTATATAAAGTTACAAAATATCATTGTGAAAGGATATAAGACCATAAAAAGGGTCAAGACTATATAGCTATTCTGGCAGAGTGATACGGTCATGTACTAACTTAGTTTCTAGTCCTAGCATCAATAACCAAGAATTCTCGATCCTTGATCACCATAATCCACCTATCGCACATCCAAATATCTTATGTTCTAAATTTTTCAACTAATTTTTCATATTCTCTTGTGTATGTGAGCTATTATTCTATTTTTAATCATTATTTCAATTATTAATGTGTTCTAAGATTATGTATAGTTAATTGTGAATTAATTAGATCAAAATAGCCTTTCGTAATGAAACTTTGCATCATATATATTATTTTATACTTTTTGTGACATAATTTAATTAGGGTGGAACCAAGGTTACCTAGGGTGAAATAACTATCAACGGATCTAAAAATCTACACTATTTTTCATGTCCTAGGAGGGATGCAATAACGTTTATGGCTTGATGCTTATATTGTTAGCTAGTCAAGGATACTCATGCACACCCAAGTAAAGGGATTTTGTATCCATGTGAAATTCTCGTGGAAATGGAAAATTAGCAAGTATGGACATTTTTCAAGGTATCCAAATGCCTAATAATGTGCACAATGTTATTTTAGTTATAGAGGACAAGCTCACGATTTTTTCTCACTTTATTTTAGGGAACTTGATGGATGATTTTCTAATGAAAGGCTATTTGTATAAGAAATATTCAAGTTTCATAAGAGGATTATCTTGGATACATATGTGCTCATGATCTAAACATTTTAAAAATGCTTACATGTAGTGTTGGGGACCAAGTTGAACTTTATTTCCACCTATCAACCCGGCACCAATGGTCAAATAGAAAGGTTAAACCAAAATATGTTGGAAATTTTATGAATGTATTGTATGGATCACTAATATAAATGTGAAGAATATTTTCCTTTTATTGAGTTTGAATATAACAACATATTTCATCCAACCCTAGGGATGGTTCTTTTGAAGATTCATATTATAGGAAACTCCATACTCCTATAATTTAGGACAATGTTGAGGACTTAATTATTGTTGTATATGAGATACTAAAGGGGTGGAGGAATATGTTAAGCTCATAAGGAAGTGCCTTACTAATTTTTTTCAATATGAATTTTTCTAATTCCCATAAGAAAATAATTTCTAGTAAATCTATATGGGTGATAAATTATCTTATAAGGATAATCCTCCCAAAATTTATTAATTTTAGAAAGTATACAAAATCATATCTGATATTTTGGGTCCCTTTAATATTTTGGGGTTCATCAATATAATTGCATATGATATTGCATTATCTCTAGATCTTGGTTGGTTACATAATGTTTTTTCATGTTTCATATTAAATAAGTATATTATTGATTTTACTCATATGTTTGAATGAAAATCCTTGTAGGTTCAAGATCTAGGGTAGAGATATTAGAGCCCTTAGTAGTGCTTAGGACATACAAACTTCACTTGAAAAACAAAGATGTCTCCTAACACAAGGTTTAGTGGGACCAATATTCTAAGGAGAGGATCACATGAGAATATTTTGATTAAGTCTATAATACTTTTCCTCGTTTATATAATTAATTTATTTTTACTAAGATATTGAGGATGATAAATCTTCTAAGTAGTGAAGTATATCATAACCCATTTTCGGTTGTGATAGGAAGACACTTAATAATTAAACATGTTTTAATTAGTGTGATGATGATCTTGTTTATGTCATGGGAATTCATGTGACCATTTTGATTTACATAGAATAAATTTGTACTAAGATTAGATGCATATGAAAACTAGAATTTAGATTGTTTTTACAACATACATTATATTTGTGAGATTCCTTCATAGAATATCTCTATGAAATTTTCTTATTTTTTAGGATAGGTTTATTATTAGAAGAAATATATCAATACCCCGATCACCTAAAAGTGAGGATTTGACATTACATTCCTTATCAATTTTATTTAACTTCACCTTTCCAAATTCTAAACCTTCGGTACTAAGTGTATTGCACACCCAATATTGTGTTCAATTCCTTGCACTTTGAAGTGGTGATATCATTCTTGAGTCATGGGATGCATGTTTGTGGAAAATTTATTACTTTGATCAAGTATAATATTTTACAAGACATGTCTTAAATTTTTTTTGAAAAATTCGAGTCGGATGGTTACCATACTTATATGCTCATGGGACTACAATAATTATTTGATTAGTGTTGTAACTACTTCCCCCTCTGTGTCTACCAACCTCTCCTCCTCTATGAGTGGGTAGAGGTGGTTCTCTTTCTTGGATTGTGCCTTTGTGATTTCCATAACTTTCTACCATATTACCTCAGCCATATTGACTTTTACTTGTTTAGGATAGTTTTCACTTTGTGGTTTCGACCAACACAATTTGAAAAAAATATCTATTGTTGGTTTGATTTGTAAGATAATATATCATGAAATGGGCCCACTTATTGTACTTATCATGTAGGACAAGTTATTAACCTTTTTCATTATATTAGATTCCACGTCCACTTCCCCCATATTTTACTTGAACATGTTGATGCTTCTCAAATTACAATACCTATTAAGGGATACATCATTTCTCCTTTGGAACTTTTTAGGGTGGTTTTTGGTGTTTAGGGATATTCTTGATTGAAGAGTACTTAAGAACACTTATTTTAAAAGTTAAAGTTGAAATATTTAATTTTATGTCCTATATCTCATAAAAATATTCCTCGGATTGTTTTCTTTGGTGTGACCTTCCATTTTATAGATTTTGTTCCATAGTTACTTTCATTTATCCTTAGAGTATTTTTAAAAATCTTTCATCAATAAAAGCATGTCTATCGAAAGGGCCTTGATTAATTGTGGTTGACTATCACCTGGAGTTGGTATCTTTATCCTTTAACATCCTTGAGTGAGAGGATGTATTATTTTCCATTTCTATTTCCATTTATTTGTTGTATTCATCCTCATAAAAATTAGGTGGAACCACCTCCATCTTATTTTCTAATGAGGATATCAATCCATCAATGAACCATCTTTTCTTTATCTTATCAGTTGATTATTTTTTAAACTTTTGAAGTATTTCTTTGAGTATCTTATTGTAGGCACAAATATTCTCATGCTCTAATGAGTATTATTAATTTCACTTAGAGTCTCATTTCCATATTTCATGAGTCTAAGTTATGTACAAAAGGATTTACTAAGTTTTTCCCTTGATTCATTTGATATGTGTGTTCATTTTCTTCCCATTTAGTAATACATGCCCTACAAAGTGTCATATGGGACCTTTTGATATATTTTTAGTTAACTTTGGGAAATTTTTCTTTTCTAGAAATAGAGTTTGGGAAACAATGGTTATGTGTATATATATATATACATATATATATATATATATATATATATATATATATGTACACACACACACACACATATGTATGTATGTATATGTATGTGTATCTATATATATACATATATCTATCTATATATATATATATATACATATAGATATAAATACACACACACACACACACACACACACAATGTGGCTCTTGAACTATGATTCTCCTCCTCAAGAAGGCATGTGTTAAAAATTTCCTTGCACTCATAGATACATCCTTATGCTCGACCCTTCTTTTGTAAATGATTCATTCAACCTCTTGTCTCCCATCAATTCCTTTTTCAAAATACTCCCTTCAATGTGTGTTTCAATATGGTGTGGTGTATGTGGATTATCAATAAGAATATCTTCTATTATATGGTATATGGATATTTGTTTCATATATGAGTTGATCTTATTTTATAAATAATTTTTTATTGAAATCCATTTTAGACCATATACTTCCTCATAAGGATGGGGATTCGTCAAATCCTTGTTGAGTTTGGGTTCTCTTTTCATTCCTACCAATTACATTTGGTTGGAAATATAAACAATTCCTTCTTTTGAAGGAAAAAACCTCAAAATATTCACCATTGTATGTTCAATAGTAATTTATGGTGGATCAATACTAGATGAACCCTTTCCTTATTTTAGCTTTGGATTTTTCTTCAACTAGCACTTCATGTTTTGGTTTAACTTTGGCTTATGTCCGATACTTGCCTTAAAGTTTTTCTTAATGTGGTCACTTTTTAAAGCATTCTTCATTGCTCTTATTACTATAAAATCTTTGTAGATCATAAAATTTCTTGGTCCAATCTCTTATCACAATGACTTCTTCCTCCACCTTTGTTTGCCCCAATGGCATTTGTTTGGATCTTTTTTCTTATTCTAGATTTTTTTCCTTATATTGATGTAAGGTTCTTTTCCATTGTATTTTTGGTCACCTTCCACCCAAATTTCATAAAATAATACTTTTACACATGTGGATTTCGTGAGAAAATGTGAGAACGAGGATCAAATCAGATAACATGCACATCAACCGAGTTGCACTCGAATGACAATGTGACGAAGTTCCATGAGGAAGAAAACATTCAACCATGAAATGTGCATACAAAAGAAAAGGTCTACTCATTCTCATAGATTAAAAAAATGAGTACAAATAGGAGTGTTGTGTAACTCCCAATGCAAGACAATCATACCTCCATAATGGAGAAGAGGAGTTACATTCCAAAAATGGAAAGTAACTCATGTATGACACACTGATGCACACTGACATGTATGACAAAATCTATGACAGAATATGTCATACCCCCTAAGACACCTAAGACCTATGACCTCACCTAAGTGAGATGACTCACCACGTGATGTGGACAATTCCACGAGATGACAAGGAAAGTACACACACAACACCCCCCCTTCATCATAAATTAGGATGAGGTGATAAGTTAGAAATGAGAAATGGTTGGTAGTGTAGCTATGCCTGATGAGGTACCCATGCATAAAAAGGATCTCAAGTAGTGGAGGAAAACCTAGTGGGAAAAACATCCACTTACAAGAGATGGAAGACTCCCCTAACAACATAAGAAAGATGTGTCAAATGGGTCCTAGAAACTAAAGGCCTGATAAGGTACCCATGTATAAACTGCAATCTTTCTAAAGAAGAAGAAGAGAAGAGAGGAAGGAGACAAGAGAACCCACAAAAGATGTTAAGCTACAACTTGATCTCGAACTCTATAACTCTAGGAAATCTCCAAGAAGAGTGTCAATGATGTGGTCGTCAGCATGTAGATTTAAGAAGATCTATCCACATCGAACAATGTTCTTTCCCTTGGGAAGGAAAAAATGGAGTACTAGAAGTCTTCACACTCTGCGAAGGAATCGAAGGTAGTAATACAAAGAAATTTGAATATGGTCCACTAGAATTTGACATAGGTCTAGCAAATGAGTACACAAGAACCAAAGGTAATGCCATGAACGTATAATTGTTAGAGTGTGAGAGAGGAACATTTGTTGAAAGGATGCCCAAGTGAAGTGAAGGAAAAGTAATAACCCCCACAATAGCTAGAAAGAGGATCCACAAGAAGAGGTGGATCAATGATGGTATTTATGAAATAGTGGAAGTGATAAGAGTCCTGAAGGGGAACTCCCAATAAAGGAGATGAAGGAATCCTCCAAAACACATGTAGAAGGATGAGAAACTTCCGTAGTCCGTCACAAGTAGGCATTACAAAGAGATGATGAAGGTCATCGGATAATTGTCCAAAAAGAGTGGCTCGACAAATAGAAGCGCAATGTCTAACATGTATGAATCATTAATGCATAAAGCAAGAGGAGTGAAAGAGGCCTCACATAATGGAAGTGGAATGGATGTAGATGTAATTAAGGTATGAGACTAGGAACAAGACTTCCTGATGTCTAATGGGAAAAGAGGAGTGTCGACATTCTCTAAAAGGTGGCCAAGAGAAGGAGGAGAGGAGTCCTCATATGTACTCTTGTCATTTGAACTAAAAGAACAATCCTTGTCATAAAGGATAAGAAAATGAACATATAAGTCAGTAGAACTATCATCACCTGAAGAGGGAGAGGAGAAAACAATATCAATAGGAGAAACAACAATGATAGTATTTGAGGGGTCTTCAAATAAGGACTAAAGAATACTCCAAACAAAGGTGCAAGGACACTTTGTATGCGACACATGATGGTTGAGAGGCCTATAAATGTATGTCAAAAATGACCAATGATCATGATAAAAGTGTCAAGACAATCTTCAATATGATCGGGATCACTAGGGGCAAGTACTTGTCCATACTGATAATAGATAGAGGTCATCGTGAATGAGAAAACATTTCATGCTTGAACACCATAGTGCATAGTTAGCCCTACCAAGAAGAAGAGGTAGAGGCTGTAATATAGAAATGGTCTTATGAAGTGTAGGTCTAGGAAAATAAATCTCCATGGTGCATCCTTGACAAGAGAAAGAAGTTTAGAATCCAAGAAAAGAAGGGTGTGAGAGGTTGCAAGACGTTGGACTCATCCACGAATGCATCTATATGAAATACAACACCCAAGAATAATGATAACCCCATGTTTGTGGCACTTTATAAACAATGCATTGATTACAATAAGGTGTGTTTATGTGACGTGAGACAGTTGACCACTCACCTTGCAGTAGGCAATGAATCGCACAAGAGTGGAGGCCACAATAAGTCTCAGTCGGAGAAGCAGAGGAACAACATGTAAACAAGCACAAAAGGGTGTAAGAAAGGAACAAGGGAACAAAATAAAGTTTGGTGTGAGAAAAAGTGTCTCACGTCACATAAGGGGCTCTCTTTCCGTAAGGTTGTGGTGGATATGCTCACTAGCTCGTAAGAAAAGAAGATAACTATAATGCAAAAATGACTCAAAACGAGTCAAAGAGTCCCAAAAACAAAGAAAAACGGCCTCCAAAACACACACAAACCACCACGAAAATGCCAAAAGAGATCCAAATAACACCTACACACTCTAGAAAGGCTACACACTCCCACAAAATGGTCAGTGGAAAAAATGCCCAATAACCCCCTTGGGAGAATAATTTTTGCCCAATTTTGCTTAATTTTTAAAAGCGGAATAAAAATAAAAATGGGGTTATAATTAAAAAGTTAGATAATTGATTTAATTGACCTAAATTAACCTTACCTCCTAATTAGCTATTAAGTGACCTCCTTTAAAATAGATCCTAATTTAAAAAAATTAAGACCTACAAATATTACATCTACCCTTTTAAATTAATTGAGCTCTCATTTGATTAAAAGCTATAAACTTAGGCTAAAAAGACTATTAACCTAAGCTAATATAACAAACTAATAACATGGTGAGGATTTGGTTTAAATGGAAAGAGGGGGAAAAAGGTTGTTCAAAGTGGTAGTTGAGGAGGTGATTCCACGTGAAGCAAGGAGAGAGATGCACAAAGTAGGGTGCCAACGAGTGAGTCAAAGGGATGACTCGGCGAGGTAGGTGGTTGTCAAGATAGAATGCATAGAGAGAATGATGAGGGCTTGGGAAACGGTTCCAAGGTAGGGTGAGTTTAATGTATGCATAGCTCAAGGACGTTAGGTCGAGCTACAAGGTAGCATTGGAGTCGGCATGCGAAGCATTGAATGACTCTAACTCGGTGAGGTCGACGGGAGGTAACGCCCAACTCGGTAGGAAACACACAAAGAGAAAGGCAAGGACGAAGCTCACAATGAGTTGAGGTTAGTGAAGGGAGTCCAAACGCAAGGTGAGGGCTGAGAAAACATAGACATCATGGGCGAGATGAGACAAATAACGAGTGAAAGCACCAAGGATGATGATGCAAAGGTGAGCTCGAACACTTTGGGTGAGGCGGGGTTAACACGATGGTGTGGGGCCAAGCCACAAACCAACAAGAGCCGAGTAATATGGGTCAAGCTAGATCCAACCAAAAACACAACCGAGCTAAAGGATAAACAAATCACTAAAAAAGGCAACACAACCCAATGCAAAGACGTAAAAACACAAACCAAATAACACGAACACTAAACATAACTAGATTGATGCACCATAGGATACACAAAGTGAGGATGATGCATGACGACAAGGATCAATGACCAAGGAGAGGACTGAGACCAATGCAGAGACAAAATGAGCCAAAGAAAACAATGCACATAACAAGTTAAGGAAGGGGCTCATTGAGCTAACCCAACTCCTTGACAAAGAACTCAGCTCACTAGCAGGAAACTAGCTCACCGAGCTGGCGGGGGAGAGATCGAGTGGGAGAAGAATGAGTGGGGTGGAAAAACAACAAATGCAGGGGTGAAGGAACAGGGAAAGACAACAAGGAGGAAAGGCTAAAAAAGATGTAAAATAGAAAAAATCCAAAACATTGATTTTTTTCCAATAAAACAACAAACCATAGATACCTCAAAACCAAGAAATTTCGCTAAAGATGGTAGTAGATAGCTAGATTTAGATGAAAAACCCTAAAACTCCAAGAATAAAAAAATTACATGCACATGTAAAAATAAACCCACAACCAAAAAAATTCCATGAAAATCAAGATTAGTCAAATCAATGTAAGTAAAACACGATGGAATAATGATTACAAAGCTTGCACACAAAATGAGTAAGAACACAAAATCGAGAGTAGTAGGTTAAAAAAAGAGGGTCACACGATTCCCAAAATAATGCTATGATACCATGTGAGAGAATGCAAGAACGAAGATCAAGTAGGTTAATGTGCACATCAACCGAGTTTCACTCAACCGATAGTGTGACAAAGTTCCATGAGGAAGCAAGCATTCAACCATGAAATGTGCATGCAAAAGAAAAAGGTCTACTCATTATCATAGATAAAAAAGGAGTACAAATAAGAGTGTTGTGTAACTCCCAATGCAATACAATCATACCTCCACAATGGAGAAGAGGAGTTACATTCCAAAATGGAAAGTAACTCCTATATGATGCAATGACGCACACTGACACGTATGACAAAATCTATGATAGAATCTGTCATACCCCCTAAAACACCTAAGACCTATGACCTCACCTAAGTGAGATGACTCACCACGTGATGTGGAAAATGCTATGAGATGACAAGGAAAGTACACACACCAATAGATTTTTGGTAATTAATCAAGAACTTGATCCACTTCTTTAGTTACCACTAAGTTTCCTGTGTGTAGACACAAAATCACACAGTTTGAGTAATTATTTAATCTTGATTGCATACTACTATAAATATGATTCCTAAGTAATAAAATTACTAACTAACCCATGTATTTGGTCACCTTCTTTACTTTCTATTGCCACTTTTGGTCTTACACCTTTACTTGCTTAGTCTACCTTTTTATACCTCGATATTTATCATCTTGGACTCCAGTTCAAGCCGGGATGCTAGCGTCAGGTGCCCTCATCCCCTTTGGGCACCCTTGACCTTAGTATACTTTTTCACACTTTTTGGGTCCTTTTTAGTCATTTGAGCATATTATATTTTTGGTAGTCGGTATTTTCGGGGTTAATTACGAAATTCAAGTAAAGGAATCATATAAATATAAAGTTATGTGATCACAATAAAGGACCAAGCACTAAGCATTAACTATCACCACCTAAGGTTACATCCATCAAGCATCTAAGAGCTCCATTCCATCCACTTGGCGCCATCCAAGGGACATAAGGTTTGGTCATTCTCGCATACACCGCATAGGAGGGAAGTTCATTCTACTACATAAACCCATCTATTACATTTTTTTACATCTAGCTTACTTGCTTACTATCAAATGTGACACGCATAAGAGCCACCTAGGGCACGATTCCGCACACACGCACATAGAACTACATTGGTCTGAGATGTATTTTAAAGATAATTCGTAAGATCACCATTATGACAGCTGAGGACAATATGATCCCTCATTATACATCTTTCTTTTTTAGGATTTGATGTTTATTTGAGGGTTTTGCAGGTCATTACTTCATTGCAGGTTTCCAATGACTTCGACGATCATTGTGTGACCTTATAGTGACTAAAGGTGAATAACAACGAAAACCTCATGACCACTCGAGAGGAGGTTTCCTTAGCATCACCGCAAACACAGTGCCCAAAAACAAGTCTAGGGCACCCGCATGCACCCCTATCCCTCTTCAGTGCCCAGTACCATGAAGATCAACTCACACACTTTTTGAGGCTCGTGTGAAGTATCTCCTCTCTGTTCATCCAATCAACACTTCAAAGACCTGTGTTTCACTTCTGTGAACCGAGATAAGGCTCTTCTTACCCTCTTTGTAACTAGGGTTTCACATTTTATTGCTTAGTTTGCTTGGGTTAATTTATGTACTTAATTATTTATTCATTTACTTTGTTATAATAACAATCAGATTAGGAATATATTTCCATATTTAGCTTAATCATTTTGGTGAACCCCACTCGTGATCGGTCTTTCAAATCCTTCTTTGGCATATCATCTTCTCTATCATGGCTCCTAAAATTCCTCAAATTTCTTTGTATGATTTAATTCAAATGCATCCTAATTTCCAAGTTGTTCTGAAAATCCCTAGACACCATGTATCTCCCTAGCGATACGCCATTACATCAAGTGAGTGCTATTTTAGATCATCTATCTGATGACCCTAGTCTTCATGATCCTCCATCTAATCAATCCATGTTAGACTCAATTTAAGCTTTGCATTCTTTATTTCAAGACAAATTTCAGGCTATGGAATCCATGATTAATGAAATCCAACATCTTAAGGATACTTCTTAGGCTCATGTTTGTTCTCCTTCTACATCTCATATTCATTCTATGTCTTCTACATGTGCTCATATCAGTGAGCCTCAATTCTTGCCATTATCTGAGCCTCTTAAGTTTAATATCAATACTAAGCAACATGATATTCTTTCACAACTCCTCACTCATCAATTAATCAACTTTCCATCTACTAATTTTTATCATCCTTATTGGCTTGAAAATATCAAGGTCATCCATATTGTAACTATCATCAAATCAATGGACATAATGACAATGATTGCTATGCTTTACAATGAAGTATTAAACACCTTCGCATGACAAGATTTTCTCTCATTCGTTACACAACATTCTAATACATGCCCATCTCTAAATGATAAATCTCACTGGGTTCCTAAATTTGATTCATCTATGTCTAATGAGCATCATGTCATCGTTACTCAGGTTCCTTCTATAATAAGTCAAACACCTCCTACACAACTACCTCTCAAAACCAATTCCCCCTCTTCTCCTATCAAGGCTTCTACAATGTCTTCAATCCAACACAAGCTCCAGCCCAATTATTTTTGTCGAAAAAAATGCTCCTATTGATACCCACAACACATTTCAAACTTTGTCACCATCGCATGGTCCTAATGTTGGTTCTTCCTACCATTGTGTTGGCTCACTCTCTTATCACGATACATATGACACTCTCCCACAATGGAATGATACCTCTCACATCCCCACATAGATTTACATCATTGATACACTTGAGGGGAATGACACTTATACCCCCACCCTTCTAAAGCATTGACACATGTCGTATTCTCTCACCACTAAAAATTCAGACTTTTACATGCACATCTTGATACATGCTCATATCGTCATTTCCCGATGACACATTCTCATGTTTTGGTTCACACTCACCGCTTTGAGGGCATCCTATATACATGAGCCTCACACACTACACACACTACTACACACTATACACACTACACATTATCACACACTTGACACATTTACAACACCTATCTATAACATTGCTTAGTCACACTACACATTACACATCTCACACAATTATACCCACACGACATCTCCTTCTCATAGCTTCTATCACACACTAGGTGTATTACTCACTATACACATTCATGCTACATCTCTCTTACATCTACTTCTACACGCTGCGGTCATTACCCTATGACACACTCTAGTTCTCGTGGTTCATACTCGACTATTGAGGGTTTCAATCTAAAATGAACCTCACCACACTCACTCAATCAATCACTCACATGCTTACACTCTACGCTTCATGCTTTGATGATCACATCTTTCTATTACACACAATTCAAACCATTTCTTGATGATGCACTCTTGTTTATGGTTCATTCTTGACTGCTAAGGGGCATATATAAATGAACCTCATCACATGCATACACATCCATACTCACTCGGGGGGCACACAGATCCTATCACACTCACTCGCATTCCATTCCATTTACACTCCACAACATATTACATATCTTGGTCGCATTTAGTCTTGCTTACATTTACTTGTTACATGTACACTTTATTACACATGCTAGATAGATATCTTGTATGTCATTATCTTTTTCCATACACACATGCATGTTCACTTGCTTTCTAGTTATGATCACAGATTCTACAGATCCATACACGTAGCACGAATGCTTGGCGCAATACCTATTACCAAGTATCACGTGCAGGCTCCTAGGGCATCCAATTTCATACATTATGGGTGTTATTGTTTCATTTTGTTTTATAACACATTACTACATTGGCTAATACACGTTTTACATACTCTTTATCTTTCTCACATGCTAACGAATGCCGCATGTGCAATATTTGTTATGCAAGTCTATTTACTTCCATAGTTGTCTGCTACATTACTTTCTCTTTGTATGCCATTATTTGTGGGATTTTACCTTTGTCATGTGTACACATTGTCTACTTTTGGCTTGGTTGGCCTTGATTGCCTTACGACATCATGAGTGGTGTCCCATGTTTGTAAACTGATTTTGCAGTCTATATCATCTTCTTACGTGTTTTAGACACATAAAATTGGTTACTCAATTTAATGTCCCCCGTGTTCGCTTACCTGTTCTATTCTCAGGTAACCCATGCACTTTTGTATCACTAATTCTCTCTTAGGGTATTAATTAAATATCTAATTAAAATGCCTATCCTAAGTTTGTTCCACCCCATTATATTTCACCCATGGATAATTAAACATTAACCATGTAATTCTATCTTCTACATTTATTCCAACTACTTATTCACCCCATATCACTTCCCAACCTCCTTTCTATTATTATCCATCCATCCCACCTATTTCTCCTCTCCTGGAACCGTGCAGTGAGATTTTTCCCGTATTTGAGTTAGAGGGATAATATTCTTATCCTCACAACTCGTCCCTTTTCACCACTTTGGGAGTCTGTTCCCTGATCGGCGCCGACTGTTTCTCGATCGACGCCAATTTTTCGGAATGGCACCGATTTTACCTTGGTCGGTGCCGACTATAAATACATGACCTGAACTCAGTTCTGGTTAGACGGTAGAGACTTGAGAAATAGTGAAAAACTTGAGCGAATCTTGAAACTATCAATTGAGAGAAGGTGAATTCTATCCAGATCAATCCGGAGAGGTGCACCATTATTCTACCCGCATAATATCGATATCACTTAGGTTCTTCAACCTCTGGGTGACTCCATTTCTCCCTCTAGCCAAGGCGGAACTTTGTTCACATCTCTGTAGCTCCTATAGGTCTCCACAATCTAATCATCATCAATCACCAATCAAGTTGTCTGTGATTTCTTCCCGGTCGATGACGACCCAACATCAATTGACACCGATTTGTCTAAATCGGTGCCATTCAAAACCATCGACGCCAATCACTGTTTGATTAACACCGATCAGTCTGCAGAAAGGTACAAAATCCAGGTGACACAATTTCATCTTTGTTTTTACAGTTTCCTACTTTCTTTTAGTTTCTACTGCTATTTTTACATTCTATCTACAACTTAAAATCAGAAAATCTAAACATTTGCTTACATCTTTTATCATGTACACTTTTATTCTTAATTGAAAACGTGAACTGACATCCACCGAGGAAGCTAATCGCTTCCCGAACCCGCCAGGCAGTTCACCCTTATATCTTCTAACGTCATCTTTTTTTGTCAAGTATTCGTGCATCGTAGGTTTCTTGGATCTACTCCGCAGGATTGCTCGTGTGTGCCCGTCTTAATTCCATCAGGATTTCTTTCCATCTACGTCTTCGAATCTTGTCCAATTAATCAGGTATCGACTTTATTTGAGTTTTTCAGGGTTTTTGTGTTTAGTTTGGTGCATTAACTTGGACAGGTAACAAGCGCGGAAATTCTTGATCTACATTTTGGCATGCCCGGTGGGACCTCCACCAAAGTCCCTTATTGGTAAGTTCATCTCTTTTCCAGTTTTGAGCTTTGTTCTTTTTCTTCACTGATTTTCATCAGTTGTTCTTAAGCATTTCCTTTCATCATTTCGGTCTTGCTTCTTTCATTTCTAAATTTGCAAAGTTAGGTCCCTTTTTTTTTTTGCAAATCTCAATTCCAATTTCTATTTCTAAAATTAGTAAATCCTTCATTTGATTTCAAAGTTGCATTTTTGATTCATCTCTTTGTGCAAAATTGTCATTTCCTTGAAAGTTTTCTAGTTTCTTAAAATAGAAATTTCCTTTCCACTAGTATCTTGTTGGATTTGTTTACGTGTTCTGCTTAACCTGTTTGCAGAGTGGTTTGCTTGTTCGCGGGATTGTTCGAGGGGAAGAGCTCAACAACACGCTTTTGAAGTCCACACACCTTGGAGAGCTAAATCTATAGGTATTTCTCTTTTGCGGTGTTTTCTCCTTTTTAAGAACTTAAAAAGAACTTGTTTGTTTGTTTTTATCACACTCAAACACTTTGGTTTTGGTCCTTAAAATGAATTAATCGCATTGGGAAAGAACTTGTTTGACTTGTCTTCATTGAAATCAAACACTTCGGTTTTAGTGCTTAAAAATAACATTTTCTTTTTCATTTTTGCTATATGTTCTTCACCTAGTTCTCTAAATAGGTTGGAAAATTGATCAAAATCGGTAGTGACACTATTTGATTTTTTATTTTTCACCCTTGCACACAAAGCCAAAATCACTAGGTATAAAGCATTTAAACAAAAACTCCTTCCTTGGCCTTGCCTACTTGGAAGTGACATCCAAGAGGAAGAGCCTACGCGGTACTTGGGCCGCGCTATAAATTCACCGGAAGTTCTGGTATATATTGGCAAAGCACCGACTCCCTTATCACGGTGTGTGAAGTGTGGGAGTATGCCCCTATATCAACACGTACCAATATTTTACTAAAGTGCCTTCGGGACTCCTCACCAAAACATTCCCCAAACCATCCTTAGTTTGGCCAATTGAGTAGTCCCCGTTCTAAAAAGCCTTCCCTAACATTTTCTTTCTTAAAAAGCATGAAAATTTAAAAGAGATAATCACCTACTCTGCTTGAATTGTTTATGCATTAATTAGGTTAATCTCTTTTTGTGTTTGTGCTTGTTTATGACGGTCATCACCCAGTCACAATCTAGAAAAATGGCTCAACTGGTCTCTTCCTCATCCGAGACCCCGCTAATGTGGATGTTTTAGCACCCCTCGGGTCTTCTTCGGGACCACTATTAGTTGGTTCCCCATCTTGGTCATATAATCCTTTCTATCATCCTAAAGTGATCCCATCACGACCGGCTTCCCCAGTCCTTCAGAGGTGTCATCTGCTTCTGATATAGAGTATGTTCCTCATGGAGATCCTGAATTTCAGGCACTCCTTGACCACAACCGGTAGCCCTTATGGACTACTTAGTGCATAATTCTACTCGAATATCTAATCAGGGACCACCGATCCAACAAGTTTACGATTATTCTCATGAGCCATCCCAGGCTTTCATAGAGTAGTTAGCATGCTTCTTCTCGCCTCAAACCATGAAAGAAGGTGTCACATCTATGCCTCCTTTTTCTCTTCCACCAACCATGTCGACTGGTTCTCAAATGGCCCTGCCTATTCCTAGTGCAGTAGCCTACCTCAAGCTACCCCACAACCTAATTTCGAGAGGCCCTCTTCTCAACTATGATGAGTGGTCCACACTCCCACAAATTATTGTTAATTCTTCTATACCATCTATTGCATCTTAGGGTCAGTATCTCTCTATGAGCTAGCCCCCTCCTACGAGTCAGTCGGTTCATCCTTCTCATCTTCTAGTTGATCTTTCTTCCAATGCTCCAACGATAGTGACTTTTACCCATCCTTTGGCGTCGGCACCATTAATAACTAATCCGGTAGTCAAAAGCCTCATTCAGAGTTTGTTTCCTACCATATCAAATCAAATCAACACCCACATTGTTCAATCCATTCCTATTTCAACAAGTGTAGGAACCCATCAATCATAGGCTCCATCTTTCATTCAACCACCTTTCTCTCAACCACTTATCCTCTCACAACCTGTTTATACTCAGACTCCTTCACACCAAATACCTTGTCAGGCGTCACCCAGAATGCTTGGTTATTCCTCTTATCATCTTATTAATCAGCAGATAAATCCCCCATTAACGCCTCAGCAAAATGTACCATTCGCTTCTTATATGGGACATACCAACATGCCCCCTTCTCAATCTGATGTCGTCCAACTTATTTTCAAGAAAATCATAGACCTAGAAGCCTCCACTAAAGGGGCTCACCCTTCATACTCTTTTGAAGAAGTATGTAATGAACCGATTCATCCATCAGTGGATTTTAAGCCTTATCCTCTCCAATGGGAACTTCCTAAGTTCTCAAAATTTCATAGTCATGAGGATCCTCAACAACACCTGCGAGCATTTAAGCATGCTTGCTACCTTATAGTCCAGGACCAGGAGCTTATGCTTTGTACCTTTCCTATGTCTTTAGCAGGGCCCACTTTAGACTGGTATAATAACATACCCCAACACTCTCTATTTTATTTCTCTCAATTAGCTCAGATGTTTGTTGAAAACTTCTCAATAAACATCACACATAAGATCTCGATCACTAGATCTTTATAACATTCATCAATTTGATGACGAGTCTATCACAGACTTTGTCACTCGTTGGAGAGGAATAATAAATCAATTGTCCTTCTCCCTCCCTCAATCTCAGTAAATCGAGTTGTTTACTTGATCTTGCGCCAATCATATTTCTTCCACTTTAAGGATTCAAACCTTTTATACATTTGAAGAAGCCTTTACGATGGCACGCAAACTTGAGTCTCGCACCATCGAACAAGGAAAGTTAAAACTTCACTCTAAGTCTAAACCAGGTTTTTTTCTAACAAAGACAAGAATCAGGGGTCCACAAATGCTATCGTGTTAAAAACATCACGATCTGATAACACTTCTAATCAAACACCTCAGAGAGACTCTTCATCTTCTCGAAAAGGACCTCCATCATCTCGGTCTTTTACTTTGTTGGGGGAATCATATGCTTCTATCTTAGAAAAAATGTTGGAAGTTCACATGATAGAACTTCCTCCTATTAGAAATTTTGATGAGAACTAAGAACGACCATTCTGGTATCGTGAAAATGACTTCGTTGTTATCATAGAAGCAAAGGCCATGACATTGAACGATGTTAGACCTTCAAAAATCTTGTCCAAAAATTCATTGATAAAGGCGAGCTCATTCTAGATAACCCAAATGCTCCCCCAAATCAGGCACTTGACATTTTTAAACAACCTTTTCCAAATCATTCCCAAACAATGATGCTTCGGGGTCTCAAAAACCAAACACTCATACTATCAGCTCCATTTCTACTGATAGTTCTTCTTCTAATTTTGAGCCATCCACAAACGTGTCGACTGAATCGGAACTTCCTTCTGCTCCTTCAAATTATGAGATTCCACCATCCTCGGATGGTCCATCTTTGAGTCTTCCTTTGTTGTTAGAAATAGAGTCATCTCCCTCTGCCTCTCTATCTGATCTTCCACCTATACCTGAGACAGTGTCATCTTCATCTGTCTCATCATCAGATATTCTTTCGGTGCTTGAGTCATTTACATCCCTTCAAATTTCCACTATGGATACTTCTACTTCTATCGCTCCCATTTTTGCCACGACCATGCCTTTGGTCAACGTACCCATAGTTGTACCAACTTCTATGCCTTTGGAAGCGTCTTCGATCTTGACTCTTCATGTCTCTTTTCCTACAGTAATTACACCCACAATTACTATGTCTGAAGTACCCTCCTCACAAGAAGTTGCTTCTTCATTATCTACCTCTTCCACCATCAGTGCTTCCTTGCCTATTAAGGAAACATCTAAAGAGATAGCATTGACACCTATACTTCCGACTCCTGGACTCAGACATAAACAATTAGAGTTTAAGCCTAGGGTTACATCATCGGTATCATCTCCTTTACTTCCTCCGAAACGGTTACAATCACCTTATGCGGTCAAAGTTGTCACCATCCCTGAAAAGGGAAAACCAATATTTCGGACCATCAAAACTCTTGGTGCCTTCCTCAAAAATCCCTCTGTGCCTCATAAAAGATTGGATTTATCCACTGAAAAGGCGTCTTCTTCTACAACACCATCTTCACCGGTGCCTTGTAAAGTGGATTTACCTACTGGAAAGGTGTCACCTCTTTTATTAGAACCATCATCTTCGTCACTAAAAACCAAGGCACCCTTTATGCCTCCTATCAAATCTATTTTGGGAGCTCCTCCCCCATCTAAATCAGTCTTATCTAAATCATCGTCTATTTTGGCCAAGTAGCCTTCTTCATCTCGAAGACTAAAACACTTGTCATGTCTTCGTCATCTTCAAAATCTATCTTAGGAGCTCCTCCTCCACTAAAATCAATCTTGCCTCACTTGCTTCCATCTCAAGCACCTAAGGCTACTTATCCCAATGTTCAGAAGAGCAAAACGGTTCCTAAAAAGACTGTCAAACTAGATATGTAGGCTCTTTTACCTCGATAGTCTGTTAAGGCTAAAGAGGTGCCTTCTTCACCTCTGTCCACATCTTCGTCTACTGGATTCTATACTGAAATCCTTCGCCAACTTATCCAATCTTCATCTATATCTCTTCCTCCAATCAAACCCTATAATCCCAAAGGAGTAAAACCTTCATGGTTCAACTCTGATTTGATTTTTGCTTACCATCACACTCCAGGTCATGACACCGAGGGATGTAAAGCCCTTCAATCTATCGTTAATAGCCTCTTGGAAGAAAATGATCTCTATTGGAGGAGGAGGAGGAACAAGTGTCTCCTATCATCCCAACTACATCTAAGCCTGAACGGTCTACTCAAGCCCCTAATTCTATTGATATCACTCTGGATGATCTTCCACCTTCTCAAATCGACGCAATTCGTATCACCACTAGAACACAATGGTACGATAATCCATCATCTTCTACTGACCTCTCAACCACGAGTCATTATTTTTGCTACCCCCAAAGGAGTTCCTCCTTCCTCATTGGCCCCGAGACCTTGGGTATCTATTCGTGCTTCACCTCGGGCTCAGATTCCCATGTCAGTTGAGGAGAGTGTTATGAAATAACTCACCCATGCTCCGGTCAAAATGTCTCTTTTTGACCTCATTCAGTCATCTCCCAACATTGCAGGGCTCGATTAATAATTTGCGGCTGTATCGCGGTGAATTCAGATGAGCCCCAACCTTTCGAGATGATTGTTGGATTGAATAGACTGTCAACCACCATCTCCTTCGAGGTATTTGAAATTCCTCCCCTTTCTTCGAAGATTTAGAGGCTCCTCTCTTTATCACAGTTCAAATCAATAACACTATGTTAAAACACACTATGATCGACAGTGGTGCTGCACTCAACATCATTTCCTCCCACACATTTGAGCAACTTAAGTTACCAAAGAACATAGTGTCACCACCACCTTTTTCCCTTTGATCATTTAATGATCAGCTGGTGGTTACTTTAGGAACTGTGGTCCTGCCCATTCGGGTAGGCAAGAAACTTCTTCACGAGCTTTTTTACATTGTTGAAGGAAATTCCACTACAATATGATCCTTAGACACTCCATGGATCCGTATAATGCACTGCGTCCCATCAACCCTCCATCAATGCATAAAATATCAGTATGAGGGAAAAATCTATACTCATCCAAGAGACCCTTTTCCATCCGCACAATGTGACATGACCACAGGGTCTATCCCTCCAAAGGAGAATGTTGATTCTCCTGACGAGGCTTCATCCTCTTCCATACCTGTAACAAAACCACCAGATCTACAAAATCTAGAAGATACATTGCAACATTTTTCGCTAGGAGAGCTTCCCCTTCTCTCTTTTGACGCCCATCTCAAACCTAACGAGTATGGTAGGCCAAACAAACAACCTGAATATCAACTAGATCTTGGCCGCATCATCACCATTGGTCTGCCCAATCAATAGACTGACTTCATCTATGGTGGTCTTGATACACCTCATTATCATCCAGATTCTCCTCCTAGGGCCAAACCCTATTCGGTAGGGTTTGATTATCTGAGAATCTCGTGTTTGTAAAAAATTATCTATATTGATGTGCTTGGAAGGGCTTTGGCATGGGAAAGTATGAACAAGGTGTGCATGACCTTGCGTCTATTCCAACTCTTAAACCACATCAAAATTTGGTTTAGGGTTCAAACCTCCCTCGAAAGCCACCGTCACCATTCTCTCTGAGCCTCTTTCCATTGAGGAACCATCTTCTCCCGTCATGTCTGAAGCATCGCTTGATGTAGATGACACCATTTCCATCCCGCATAACTTTTTTTTTAGTCAATACCATTTCCTTAGGTCCACTGACCTATAAGACTAATGGAAAATCCACTTCCATACCATTAGTCTTCCCCAAAATAGTCGAGACGACTCTCCTACTATCAATACTATCCATTGTTCGGATGATGATTCTGTCCTTACCTATTTGGGGGCAGAGGATTATTATCTTCCTAAAACCATTCCTTCTGACACATCTATGCTTCTCAACGAAGCCACTGTCAACCTTAATATAGGGACTTCTAAAGACCCTCGCATCATTAAGGTCGGCCAATCTCTTAACCCACAGGAGTTAGGAGACTTCACCACCTTTCTTTCCAATCATCACCAAGCATTTGCTTGGTCATATGAAGATATGCCGGGCCTCGATCCTAACATCATGGTCCACAATATTGTTACTCTTCCAGACATCAAACCAGTTAAACAAAAACTATGTAAGATGCATCCTCATGTAGCTCTCCTCGTTAAAGAAGAGTTACAAAGCGCTTCCTTTCATAAACTTCATCCAACCCATTGACTATCCACAATGGGTTTCAAATATAGTACCAGTAACCAAAGCTACTGGGAAAATTCAAATTTACACCGACTTTTGGGATCTTAATCTCGCTTGCCCAAAAGACGATTTCCCTCTACCTAATATCGACCAACTTGTGGACTTAACTGCAGGTCATGAGATGCTTTCTCTTATGGATGGTTTCTTTGGGTATAATCAAATTCTCATCACACCAGAGGATCAACACAAGACTTCCTTCATAACTCCTTGGGGGACTTTTTGTTATCGTGTCATGCCCTTCGGTCTTAAGAACGCAGGGGCGACTTATCAACGTGCAATGACCTACATCTTCCATGACCTCTTACACAAAACTATAGAAGATTACATCGACGACATCCTCTGGTAAATCCAAACACCGTCAGGATCATCTTCTCATCCTTGCACCTCTCTTTGAGAGACTCATTCATTTTGTCTTCGCCTAAATCCATCTAAATGCGTGTTTGGCGTTCTCATTGGTAAACTCTTAGGCTTTATCATTTCTATCAGGGGTATTGAGGTTGATCCCAAAAATAAAGGCTATCATCGAGATGCCTCCTCCTTCCAACTTAAAGCAGCTCTATGGTCTTCAAGGATGCCTTCAATTAGTGCGTCGTTTTATCTCACAACTTTCAGACCGTTGTCAACCTTTTCATCATCTCCTCCGTAAAAACATTCATTTTGAATGGGATGAGTGTTGCCAAAAAGCCTTTGATGATCTCAAAGCTTATCTTCTTTCTCCACCTGTGCTTACACCTCCACGCAAGGGGGAGCCATTCTATCTTTATATTTCTGTGACTGACCATGCTCTGGGAGCCATGATCTCACATCAAGATGCTAATGGTAAGGAACAAGTTGTCTATTATATCAGTCACACTCTTCATGAGTATGAAATTCACTATTCTGAAGCTGAAAAGCTATGTTGTGCTCTCTTCTTGCATGACTTCTAAACTTCATCATTACCTCCTTAATCATAAAACTTACATTGTTACGAGTGTCAATCCACTCAAGAAAATGCATGCAAAAACTTATCACAATGATCGTATCACTCGTTGGCTCATGCTCATGACGAAGTTTGACCTCGAGTTCATCTCACAGAAATCTATCAAGGGTTAGGGTATCGTTGATCAATTAGCTGATATCCCTCTTCGGGACACTCAAGTCCCCCTCACTCAATTTCCGCGAGTACATCCAATAAATTGATTTCGCCTGTCTCCATTTAAAGTAAAACTCTTCTTTAATGGGTCCAAGTGTCAGCAAGGGGGAGGTGTAGGTTTCGTCATGATTCCTCCTTGGGGTACACCTATCCTTGTCGCACACAAGCTTAACTTTGAGTGTACCAATAATATGGCTGAATATGAAGCCCTCGTTTTAGGTCTTCAAAATTCCATTAATCTTGGCGCTCACCATATCGATATCTTGGTGACTCTGAGATCATTGTTAATCAAATCACTGGTGTCTATCAGTGCAAAAATGATATGCTTCAAAAATATTAGAATATCGTTCTCTTCCAACTTCAATCTTTCGATAAATTTACTATCCAGGCTATTCCTCACACTGCAAACCGATTTGCAGATATGATGGCTTCTTTAGCCTCGCTTATTCCTCCATTCACTGAAGACTCGTGACTTTATGTGGTTGTTCAACATCTAGACCAACCATCTCATCTCAGGCAGTTGACTTCAATCAACGCCATCATGACTGACACTCAAGATGAGTGGTATCAACACATTTTGATTATCTATCCTACTCAGTGCTTCCTCTAGATTTGACTTCCAATGGCAGAAGATATTTTATCCAACGCACAAACCACTATACTATTCTGGGCGGAATCCTTTACAAACGTGGTTTTGAGGGTATTTTGCTTCGGTGCCTCAAAACCCCTGAATCATCTAAGGCTATTTAGGAGGTCCACGATGGTATCTGTGGTGGACACTTTGGTGGTTTGGTTGTGGCTAAGCGCATCCTATGTTTAGGTTACTATTGGCCTTCTCTTAATCAAGATTACATTGCGAATATGTCAAGAAATGTGTCAAGTGTCAACAACACACTAATCTTACACATATCCCTAGTCAGGCTTTACAACCTGCAAAGTGGATTTGTGGCCTTTTTCACAATGGGGTCTTGATCTCATTGGTCTCATCAATCCACGCTCTTCGCAACGACATCACTCTATCATTACTGCCACATAATACTTCACTAAATGGGTGGAGGCTATTCCTCTTTCATCGACCAAAGCTAAACCTATTGTTGATTTTGTCTATCAACACATCATTTGTCGCTTTGGTGTTCCTCACAAACTCGTTACAGATAATGGCAAGTCTTTCAAAAACAAAGATTTGCAGAAACTTTGTGACACCTTCAATATTAAACTTAGCTTTTCTTCTCCATACTATCCATAAGCTAATGGCCAAGCTGAGGCTTCTAATAAAACTTTGTGTAATATCCTCGCACATGTAACTAGTCGAGCTGGTAGGAATTGGCATTTACACATTCCTTTTGCTCTCTGGGCTTATCGGACTAGCATTCGTACCCCTACCGGTGCTACTTCCTTCTCTCTTGTCTATGGGTCTAAGGCTTTCCTTCCTTTAGAAGTCCAGATTCCCTCTCTTCGCGTCTCTCTCAGGGAGTTTGTCTCTGATAAAGACTATCGTCAAAACTGTCTCAAAGCACAGCTTGAGTTAGATGAACGTCGCCTCAACGCTCTTGAACATCATCAAGTCTATCTTGAACGTGTCAAGCGTGCTTATAACAAGCATTTACGTTGCAGCATGACTTCCAATTTGGTAAGTTTGCTCCTAAGCTGGATGGGACCGTATGTTTTCACTCATAAGTACAGTTCGGGGCTTATCGCCTATCTTCCATGGATGGTATACCTAAAATGGAACCTCTTAATGCTTTGCATCTAAGGCCCTTCTACTGTTAAAATCTATCTTACATGATCTTAGTCACAAAACAAGTCTTTCATCCATCTGCAACCAGTCATACATTTCATAGTGATATGGAACTATGTGGTTCTCCACATTATTTCTTTTTATACCTTAAATATGAGTATCGCGGCTCTACTCATGGCATTTTTCCTTACGGATTTTTTCCTCCTCGTGGTAGGAATACCTTGATTACTACTTCATTTTCCCTAGGTGTTCATCTTGATCAAATCCACTTGGGGCATGAGTACGTACTTATATACGTTTTCTTCCCCTCTATCTGATCTATTTGGTCTAAACTCAGCTTCTTCCAAAGCTCAAAATAAAAAGAGAAGAAGAAAGAGATGCTATCCTAGTCCCAAAAGATAGATTGATCCCTCGAAGGACAGCTATCCATGCCTTATCAAATAAAATAAAAAATGTAGACCATTCCTCAAAGGATGGCTACCATCAAATTCAAAATACAGACCGCTCCCTTAAAGGAAGAGCTGTTTATTTTATGGAATTTTGAGCCTTTATAGTAACAAACTTCCTCTCTCGGCCAGTTTGTTCACTTGTTAGCATCTCTGAAAGACTTCCCGTATCAATCAATCTTTCCATATCTAGCAAACTACCCGCATTGATCAGTTTGCTTTTCTATCAAAAGAAAAATCATGAAGCTGTGATATGAGACCTTTTTGATCATATGGAGACCCTGTTTTCCCCATATGGGCACGTATTTAATCCTTCATGTGTTTTGATGAGATGCATACTTATCTCTCATCCTTATCTACCTCCTAGATCTGGTTTCACGACTAACTAGTGTCAGGTTTATTTTATCCGTGTCTATGGCCTTGTGTGCATCGTCTTTCGATTTACCATCAAGGTCTCTATTTATGGTTGGTTAGGGACTAACTTATCATTCTTTTTCCTATCTAGGTGTAGTGATTTTTATTTCTAAGGGATAAGATCATTGCATCACTTTCTTTTCATCAAATCAAATGGACATTACCCATGTTCATTTGTTATTTATCCAGTTAAATTGACATTTGACATGTTAATTTAATCAATCAAATCTATCATCTATCTATATATACTTCATCTAAAAACATCAAAGAAACATATATTATGTGGATCCATCTATCCTTCTATCTATAACATGTTAATTTAATCAATTATTCATCCATGACAAATCAAAATTAAATCACATCTATCTATCTGTATCTATCAAAATTAAAAGCATGAGTACAATCACATGACACAAAGATGCATATATATATATATATATATATATATAATGGCTATATAATATGTGGCCATATACATCATATCAAAAATGCCTTCAAATCGAGGCTACATCAATATATCTCTACAAATCATATCTTTATATAGTAAAATCAGATAAGTGGAACACGCTGTCTCCTCCTCCCTCTTCGGGCACGGGCTCTCTCTTCTGACCGACACCTACAGAACTGGAGGTGCCCGCAGTCATGACCCTACGACCTTCTCGGTCTCCCTTAGTGCTTGCACCCTCGATGTACCACCAATAGTGGTTGTTGCTGCCCTCCTCCTCACTTCGTAACGGGCACATCTCGGGGCATCTTTGCGTGTGTCAAAACATCCTCGTAGTATCTCACCTCGGCAAGGAGAGCCTGATAGGTACTCAGACTCACCATGCTGGGTGCTCTCAATGGCATTGGTGGTGGTGGTGGTCCTCCTGCTACGGCACCCTGTGCCCCTGATTATGATGTGGTGCCTGTATCACCATATTTGGCCCTAAGGGCCTCTCTGTGTCTGTGATATCGATCCCTCTACGTTGGATAGTTATATCCCACTCCTGGCGAGTGGTGTCTCTCTCCTATATCACTGTGTCCCTCTCCTCCCTCAGAGTCTTGATCTCCTCCAGAGCGATCACGGGTGTGTCGTACTCAAGGCAACATGCTCTTCCCATAGTCTCTCTAGCTCCGCCGCTGTATCCTCCTCGTCTGACTCCATAGATGCTGTGAGATGCCGTGGTAGCTCCTCGTGATACCACGCCTCGTAGCCCTCATCTACTCCTACATCATCATCATCATCATCTGTGGGAGGTAGGGCCTCCCTGAGTGGATCTGCTGGGACCAATATCAGCAGATCTATCTCCCTGCTATCCCGTCAAGATGACACATATATCAAATGAATGATCTCGTATCAATTTGAACTATCTCATCACCCATAAAAACGAGACCCGCTCTAAAATCTCTAGCCTGCGGCCCCTGACCACTCTGCGTCTCAGCTCCACTAAGTGGGCGTCCTATCCAGCCCATGTAGGATAGACCCTGTATGGCCTCCATATCACTTGTGATGGTGTTAGAGTCCTGAATCTCTGGGCATACCACTCTGATGATCTCCCTGTATCTTCGGGGCCATGTCTTCCCACCATCGTCGAAATCCATAATCAAGGGCTCCCTCTGCTCCTGGCATCCATGGAAGTCCGGATGGTCTAATCACTGATATATGCTCATAAGCCCAACAATGGAGTACAAAACTGACATCTATCCCAGTCTTGCTGTGGTATACATCCATAGCTCATGATATATCTGTACAAGGTAACACGTCAAAGAAATGTAAATACCTACATGAACTCTAAGATATCACAAACGCAGTCAAGTAGGAGTAGTGGGAACTGTCCACCTCCTGGAATCTGGTAGTGCATAATATGAGATAGCCATCTGGATCAAGGCTATCAGTCTGCTCCTGGGGTCATCCTACCGGTACTGTGAGGCTATCCTCACACCCTGCACTTGTCTTTGCATCGTCTCGCCTGCCCCCATATAGCCGTATTTTAGGTCCCTCCTCTGCTGCTCCCGGGAGTAATCTCTATCAGTCCCCTATAATCGGGCTTGAGGATCCTATAGATATCCTCATGGGTGATAGTTATCTCACTGCCCAAAACCGTAATGTGCATGTCGGCTATCCCACTGCTGCACCAATGCTCGCATAAGCTCCACGTCTCGGGGTACTCGTCAATAATAACGGAAACCCCCTAGTCCGGCTAACTCTAGATGGTGCCACTCAAGTATTTGTCACATATAGCAGTATAGTCTCTAGTAGCTCAGAATAACATCCCGCATGTGTAGGACCTCTCATGCCTACATCACATCAAACATCGTCATTAGGTTCATACTTATCAAAATCAACATCATTAAAATTTCATCAAAATCTTTCTCAAAAGCTTCCAAATGTCTCATCTTTCCATCAGCCGTCGAATCTTTTCCATCGGCACCGTTTACCTAACGGTCGATGCCGATTGTATACCAATCGATGCCAATCGCATGCTAGTCGGTGCCAATTTTTTCAATCGACGCCGACTGAGAGGTAGAGCGCTAAAATCTCTCTTGCCTCCTACTACAAAAAAACACAAAAACACAAATTACAAAGCTAAGGAAGGACCACTTACCCCTGGCCGTGTCCTCTTCCTCTTCTGACTGCTCCCGGAAGCTTCCATGTCGCTCAAATTCAATTTTTGACTTTTTCTAAATCAATCGTCACAATGCAAATGAATCGTTACCGTTCACCTTTTCTATATTTATAGGTTTTGGAGTGGTCGGCGCCGATTATTTTGGTCGGCGTCGATTCTTTTGGTCGACATCAATTAGGTATGAGTCAATGCCGATTGGATCCCATTGGGGCCGATCGAGTAGATTTTGATATATTTTCTCATCTCATCACACCAAGACGCACTTTGTTCTCATCTGATTATCTGTCTTGTGCATGTGTCACCCGTAACACATTGTCGCCATCATTGGGTCTTTATTTTGGGTACTTGTACCTTGTCGCCTTGCATAGCCCCACATGTGTGTCACTCGTAGCATGGCTTTTCTTGTCATTCCCGCTTGGGGCATCTCATCATTATATCTTTTGCATGTGCCACCCATAGCACACTTGTTCTGCCTAGTCTAGCAACATTTCTATTGCAAAGTCCACTATAGTGGCCATATGTCGATTCTCAAGTGGCTCTCCTCTCAAGGCCGTTGCTTCATCCTTCTTGTCTAAGCGTTGATGCTTGGCTTGTTTATCTGATCGTTGTTATGACCTTATTTCCGCCTTTTGGCGCATATTTTCGGTGTTATCACCCATTCCGAGTTTTTCCCGTAGATGGATAATTCATGTTTTTTTGCAACCTAAAGATAGCGGGTCTGTAGGCACTAACGTCATCTCATTCGAAGGCCGTCTAGTTGTCCCTACCAATGTGTCATTCTTTGGTTGTCATGATTTTGTAGTCACCTTTACGTCACAAGTCTGTAGCCACTAACGCCGTCTCATACGAAGACCGTCTAGTCTGCCCTACCAATGTGAGTTCCTTAGGTCAATGCTTTTTTTTTTTTTTTACATGTGTCATCAATGATCAGATCTACTCCAGACATCTAGCTGGGGCATCCTATCTTCTATTCTTTTTCATCTACCCTTTTCAAACTCGGGATTGGTTGGATTTTTGAGCCACCCCATCCCTAGTTTGAGGGGGAGCACATCATCAATATTCTTCCTCTTCTTCCAACTCCTTGTTTTTGTCTCGTAGCATTGCTTATCGCAAGTTACTCAACAAAAAGGGGCAAATGTAGACACATAAAATTGGTTACTCAATTTAATGTCCCCGTGTTCGCTTACCTGTTCTATTCTCAGTAACCGGTGCACTTTTGTATCACTAATTATCTCTTAGGGTATTAATTAAATATCTAATTAAAATGCCTATCCTAAGTTTGTTCCACCCCATTATATTTCACCCATGGATAATTAAACATTAACCATGTAATTCTATCTTCTACATTTATTCCAACTACTTATTCACCCCATATCACTTCCCAACCTCCTGTGCTATTATTATCCATCCATCCCACCTATTTCTCCTCTCCTGGAACCGTGCAGTGGGATTTTTCCCGTATTTGAGTTAGAGGGATAATATTCTTATCCTCACAACTCATCCCTTTTTGCCACTTTGGGAGTCTGTTCCTAATCGGCGATCAAGTTTCTCGATCGACGTCGATTTTTCAGAACAGGGCCGATTTTACCTCGGTCGGCGCTGACTATAAATACATGACTTGAACTCAGTTCTGGTTAGACGGTAGAGACTTGAGAAATAGTGAAAAACTTGAGTGAATCTTGAAACTATCAATTGAGATAAGGTGAATTCTGTCCAGATCAATCCCGGAGAGGTGCACTGTTATTTTGCCCGTATAATATCGATATCACTTAGGTTCTTCAACCTCTGGGTGACTCCATTTCTCCCTCCAGCCAAGGCGGAACTTTGTTCACATCTCTGCAGCTCCTGCAGTCTCCACAATCCGATCATCATCAATCACCAATCAAGCTGTCTGTGATTTCTTCCCGGTCGACGACGACCCAGGATCAATCGACGCTAATTTATCTAAATCGGTGCCATTCAAAACCATCGACGCCGATCACCTGTCTGATCGATGCCGACCAGTCGTAGAAAGGTACAGAATCAAGGTGACACAATTTCATCTTTTTTTATAGTTTCCTACTTTCTTCTAAGTTTTAACACAGTATTTAAATTCATCAGAACTTAAAATCAGAAAATCTAAACATTTGCTTACATCTTTTATCATGTACACCTTTATTCTTAATTGAAAACATGAACTGACATCCACTAAGGAAGCTAATCGCTTCCCGAACCCGCTTTCTGGGTAGTTCACCCTTATATCTGCTAACGTCATCTTTTTCTGTCAAGTATTTGTGCATCGCAAGTTTCTTGGATCTACTCCATAGGATTGCTTGTGTGCGCTGTCTTAATTCTGTTAGAGTAGGTATTTACCTTAGCTCATGTTCACCTAGGTACTTTATTTACCTTTATTGTATTTATCCTCACCCACTTATGTGTGTGGATATTTATTTTATCTTATTTAGATATTAGGAGATATTATCTAGTTATTAGATATAGTTCTCTCCTTGATCTATGGTATTGACTAGTTCTTTCCTTGATCTATGGTATTGACTAGATCCTTGATGTCTAGTTCTCTCCTAAATCTATGGTCTTGACTAGTTCTTTTATGACTAGTTATTTCCTTGATTTATGGCTTGATCTACGACCTTGGTGGTTTTTAGATTGTTATTCCTTGCCTATTTAAGTAAGGCCCATTCTCAATGTATTGCATTGAGTTCCATGAGAATATATGATATTGCTGCTCATTTGTTTGCAAAGGTTTTATGTAAAGCTATTCTAGCGAATTGCTTTCATCTTATTGATCGTGATGTTTGATTAGCATCTGTGTTCTTGGCTTGGTATGATCTGGTTATCGTTCCTTTCATGGTATCAGAGCAGGAGATTGCTGTTGACATTCGTCTATAAGTTTTATTTTGCAAATAAATTATTTGTGTATTAATATATTTGGGATTTGGTTGTATTTTGTTGCTATAAAGACCCATTAAAACCCTTAGCCCTGGTTATATGAGGGCTTAAAGCTTGTGATTCCTACTAGTAGGTGCTTAACTTCAGCCCCCTTTAATTTTATTTGTGTGGTGAAGGCAACAACAATTTATTTTCTAAAATAAATAACAGAGCAAACTATTAAAAAGCTTGTAACCTTTGGTCGGTAACTCGGTTTTGAGTGATGTTTTTACGAAAGTTCTTGTTTTTTCGTGCTCTTTCCATTGGAAATATTTATTTTGAGACTTGCACTATAATTATAAAGTGCCAAATATGGAGGAGTGTTGTAATCAATTGTGGACGCAATTTTGGCTGAGCCCGACGTCCTAAACTTTTGGGAGTTGCAGTTTGTACCTATCATGGATTCTGAGAATGATATGCTTTTCTCTGAAGTGTGTGGACTTTAAGAGGATATTATAAAATTTTTGGAAGAAAATAGATCACTCAAGAAGTGAAATTATCTTCTACAATCACTCATTCACGATAAGGATACAATAATACACTCCCTACAGAACAAACTTGCTAGCCTACAACATCACCATCATATTGTGGACAACCACAACCATGCTCCTAGTCCACTTGCAGCTATTGCTCCTGAACCCACTGACATTGATCTATTAGTCTTTGAGTTTGTTCCTACTCTTGATGCTCATACACCTATGAAGCTTATTACTGCATGCTCTTCCACATCTGTGCCTATTACAGTACCACATGTTGTGTATCCTACTGCTTTCACCGCATGGCCATTTTGAGAAGCATACCACTACATTCAGATCTCGCATGCTCGTTATATGGGTCTCACTAGTGGAGTCAATGGCTAGACATTCATAGGGTATTGTTTCCTCTATTCCACATGTTAAGTGGAATTCTCGTCATGACATTGGTTTTCGAGTAGATACTTCATTGGGATTACACATTGATAGAGCTCCTTTTTTGTTTGCTTGACTCTTTCTGAGGATCATGAGCAACACATGAGTATCTGCACCTTCACTCGGGCTTGAGAAACCGAGATTTCAGGTTGATAGACATGATCAACCTGACACACATTCTGATGTTCTTTTGCATGCACCCATTATGCATTTTGCACCAAGTCATATGTAGGCATCTTCTTCATCCATCCGTGTTGATTTGGGGTGGATATCTGATCACTTGTGGCGATGACATAGGCATTCGTTGAGAGAAATCTATAGGCGTGCCTCCTCCACCATTTGGCCTCTTGCTCCACTTTCTATACCTTATGCATTGTGATGCTTCTTGTTTTGAGCATTTTTCTTTAGCAGGTGTAGTGTATCTCTCTTGTTTGTTGAGAGATTTTGTATCTTGTATTTTCGACACTTTTGGCATGTTGACAATATCTCTTGTGGGGGATCTATTCTGGTGAAGTCCAGTGTTATTTTTCGTGTTCAAGTAGTTGATTTTGGGAAACTCATACAGATTTGTAGCGTCACTCCACCCATTCAAGCAGTATGGGAGGGTGTGGTGTTGATCCTACTTTTTAGGTTTTGTGTCCTTGCCTTGTTACCTTGGCTTTTCTTGGATTGTGACACTCTGAAGTTTGTGTCCTTGCCTTATTGCTTTGGTTATTGTTCTTGGATCATGGCACACCTATTTGAAGTAGTTGATCGAATTATGTTTGGTGTTTTTTTTGCACTTTTGACATCACTTTGTTGACAGTCTCCTTATATGGAGCTATTCTGGTGGAGCCCAAGTGTCAGTTGTTTTTGAGTTTTGTGATCGAGTAGTGGATTTAGACCACAATGCACACCAAAATTCTTCAACATTGTATGAGTTTTTTGAGCTGAGCTTCTTGGGATGCCTTGGAGCGGATCTTTACTCTCTTTACTTTGTTGTTACTGGTTTTGGGTACCTTGCGGTGTCCCTTTTTCCTAGTTATTGTACATGAGTACCTCATCAGGCCTAGTTGTCGGGACTCATACTGTGGACATGCCACTTCTATTTTGGCCCCTAACTTCACTTGAGGGAGTGTTAGAGTAGGTATTTACCTTAGCTCATGCTCACCTAGGTACTTTATTTAACTTTATTGTATTTATCCTCACCGACTTATGTGTGTGGATATTTCTTTTATCTTATTTAGATATTAGGAGATATTATCTAGTTGTTAGGTATAGTTCTTTCCTTGATCTATGGTATTGACTACTTCTTTCCTTGATCTATGGTATTGACTAGATCCTTGATGTCTAGTTCTCTCTTAAATCTATGGTCTTGACTAGTTCTTTGATGACTAGTTATTTCCTTGATTTATGGCTTGATCTACGACCTTGACTGGTTTTTAGATTGTTATTCCTTGCCTATTTAAGCAAGGCCCATTCTCAATGTATTGCATTGAGTTCCATAATAATATATGATATTGTTGCTCATTTCTTTGCAAAGGTTTTATGTAAAGCTATTATGGTGAATTGCTTTCATCTTATTGATCGTGGTGTTTGATTAACATCTATCTTCTTGGCTTGGTACGATCTGGTTATCATTCCTTTCAATTCCATCAGGCTTTCTTTCCGTCTACATCTTTGAATCTTGTCCAATTAATTAGGTATCGACTTTATTTGAGTTTTTCAGGGTTTTTGTGTTTAGTTTGGTGCATTAACTTGGACATGTAACAAGCGCAGAAATTCTTGATCTACAATGTTTACATAATATTCTTGTGCCTTAGCTTACATTTTGTCTTTTACATGTGTCTTTTTCTTTTTGTACTAACACTTGTCTCCTAGCCACTTTGTTTGTGTGTGCCTTGGTTTCTACTAGGCACATTCCCTTCCCCTTGCAGGGCACAATTTTAACACAATGGTCACCCTCCTTTCACCAGATACTCCTTTAATGACATTACATACACCCTAAACGAGGGGGGCATCATTTAGGTGAATCAGTCACCCCATATAATATCATATAGTCACCGTTCAACACAACACAATACCGATACAACACAGTAGTTAGTATTAGACAGGGCTCAATATCAGACTTGGGTCCTTAGCACAACATAGACACCAATGCCTGACCAGGATAGTAGCACTCGGGCACCCCGACCCTCCCGGATGCCTATTACCAAGAGGTAGTTACACAACATTGGGCAATTCAACAAATTCTATATAACTCCACACAATGTCTTTTACAGGCACACAGTCCTTAACACTTGGCATGCATGCACTACACAACACTTTTTAAATTTTGTGTTAGATTGAATTGTTCAAATTTTTACACACCATCTATAGTGGTGTTCTACATTGCAGGAAGTAGTTAAAGTTTGGAGGATAACACCATAATTTTCTCCCTACACTTCTTCCATGACGTGGCATGAAATTTCCCCAAAAACTTGTAGCCGATGCAACTGGCGTGAGATCACCTAAAAAACTCGTTCTTCTATAACATCTTAAAGATCCTTTCTATCCCCTTTTACTCATCATAGATCAGGTGCACATGTTCCTTTTTAATTTTTGTATTCTACATACTTTCCTTACATACTTTTTACACATTTTTGATCATATACATGCGTATTTGACTACTTGTTCGTTCTTCTCTTTTGCAGTCCGTCCTTATGGGAAGCAATAGTCACTTCACAACATCAAAAACAACAATCACATCAACATCAACATTGACAACATGGGCACATCACAACATCTACACATGCGTTTTCTCCCTATGGTCATTTTCATCATCACTTTTTTCACTTTCTCCTCCTTATCATCCACACTTCACATTTTTTATCACTCCATGCTTTTGTCTTGTCCTCCAACTTAATCTCATCATCGATCTACATGGTTATCAGGTACACATCTCTTATCTACTTATTTTTATCAAGCTTTCTCTTAATAATATAAATTTGGGGCAAATGTAGACACAAAATCACACACTGGGTAACTATTTAGTCCCGATTACATATTGCTATTCATATGATTCATAAGTAAGAAAAGTAATAATCAACCCATGTCTTTGGCCACCTTTATTTTCTTTCTGTTGCCACTTTTGGTCTTTCACCCTTACTTGCTTAGTCTACTTTTTTATACCTCGATATTTATCATCCTAACGAGCAGAACACCCAACCGGGATGCTAACGTCAGCGCCCTCATCCCCTATGGGTGTCCCCGACCTCAAAGATACTTTGTTCACACTTTTTGAGTCCTTTCCAGCCATTTGAGCATCTTATATTTTTGGTAGTCAACCTTTTCAGGGTTAATTATGAAATTTAAGCAAAGGAGATATATAAATATAAAGTTATGTGATCATAATAAAGGACCAAACACTAAGCACTAGCTATCACCACCTAAGGTTGCATCCATCTTACGCCATCCAAGGGACACAAGGGATGGTCATTCTGTATGAATTGCATAGGAGGGAAGTTCATTCTATTCCATGCACACATCTATTACATTTCTTTACATCTAGCTTACTTGCTCGCTATCAAGTGTGACACACACAAGAGCCACCTAGGGCACGATTATGTAAACACACACATAGAACTACACTGGTCTCGAGATGTAATACAACACTCAGTTGTAAGATCACCATTATGACAACTGAGGACAATTTGACCCCACATCCTGCATCTTTCTTTTTAGGATTTGATGTCTCTTTGAGGGTTTTACAGGTCATTACTTCATTGCAAGTTTCAACAACTTCGGCGATCATTGTGCGACCTCATAGCAACCAAAGGTGAACAACAATGAATACCTTACAACCACTTAGAGGATGTTTCTTGAGCATTCCCTGCACACAAGCACCCAAAAATAGGTCTAGTGCCCTCAGCATCCCTATCCTCTCTAGCACCCTAGTCCATCCAGGATCATCAACTCACACACTTTTTTGAGGCTTTGTGCGATACTTCTCCCTCTCTGTTCACTAGGTCAACACTTTGGCACAGTCTAGATTTCACTACAAACCAACTAAGGCTCTTCTTACCCTCTTTGCAACTAGGGTTTCACATTTTATTGCTTAGTTTGCTTAGGTTAATTTCGTACTTAATTATTTATTCATTTACTGCTACAATAACAATCATATTAGGCATATATTTCCATATTTAGCTTAATAACTAAGATATTATTTATTAGTACACGGGTCTTCCTTGATGTGCTCACATAGGGATATATCCCAAAAGCAATTGAATTCCTTTGTGATATCCTTCTCTCTTTCATGTTTTTTTCGACTACTTATAAGAATGGTTGACATATTAATTATCTATTATGTATGTCATTATAAAACATGATTTTCGACTAAATAGTTTCTTTTAAATTCAACCTTAACTTGACCCAATGATATTTAAAGTAACAATACCAACATGTAAATGTAGAAACTACACTACTAATAATAGTCATGGAGATTGTTGATAATACAAAGCATTAAAGAGAATGGTAGTAACGATAGCTTCCCCTTAATAAAATGCAATACTTAGTATAATAAGTTCGTAACAAAGGGCTCAAGGGCTTGGGATAATGGTGAGATACAAGTAGTTTATAATCACCAAGCCGAGTCTCCATTCTCAATGATCCCATTATAAACTTTCAATAAGTGGTCATGGGGATACCTTGAGGTAGGGGTCAATAAGTGGTTATGATTTTGGTTCCACATTACATGTGAACTGCACTATTTTCTACACATTCCGTAATGAGTTATTATTTTTAGTCATTCCATATGATAATTGAGTACTTTATATGTTTTTTTACATTGATAGGTCATTCTTATTGTATCTTTTGTCTTATTTTCAATCATTGTTTGAGGAATTTCTTATCATTGTTTGAGAGTTTGAGGGTTTTTTTATTATTTCTTATATTCCTAACATTCATAAAACATTATTTTTGTGTCAATTGTCTTATGTTGATATATATTTGAGAATTATGGGGAGGAGACCACAAAGGAAAATACTTGAGGAGCTAGAGAAACAAAGGGAACATATGCAAAAAGGGTGTGAAAAAAATAAATTGAACAAATATTTTCTAGAGAAATCAAATGTTACAAAAATCGTCTATTTTCCAATAGAGCCAAAAAGAAGAAGAAAAAAGAAAACAAGGGAATGAGTGTAAAAAATCTGTGAAAGAAAGAAATCAATGTATGGAGGTGAAGGTATGTCATCTCTTCCAAATGAAATTGATAGTGAAACATATCCTCAAACACCAATTGAATCAATAAATAATGAATGTTCAATGAATGATGATGCAATGCCAAATTTAAACTTAGATGTTACACCAAATGACCAACCTATTCAAAACACACAAAATTTATCAAATTATGAAGATGAACAACATATAGGAAATGAACAATGTTTACCTGATGTTCAACCAACTTTACCATTGAGATCACCGATTAGAATTTTATGTAAAACACCTAGGATTTTACTTGAAATTGATGAAAATATTTTAAACCAAATGAGTGATAAGAGTGGTGAACACAATTTTATAAGAAATAATAATAATGTATGGAAAGCAATTTTTCATGACTTAAAAATGAAACATGAAGATGTCAATTGTTTGTTGAAATGATGAAAAATATTAATCTTATACCCAATATGAAGATGCTTTGTCTAAGAACATCTAATACCAACAGTGAAAAATCGATTGCAAAAAATATAATGAATGCATACCAAGAAATAGGTCCACCTCAAGTACCAAAGATAGTCATACCACCCAACGTGTTATTACATCAACTATAATAAGTAAAACAACAAAAAAATCTGGTTTAATTAGGAAAACAAGTAGTGCACTAAAAATAAATAGAAAAACACTATTGAAAGCTATCGGAAGATGTGAAAGAGTTGAGGATCTAAATAACAATGAATTATGGGCATTCTATAGTAGAATCCCATGAAAAGATAAATACATAGTTGAAGAGTTAAAATCTAAAATTGAAGAATTTTGGAAAACTAATAAAAGAGTTTCACCTAATGAAAAATATGTTTAAAAATAAAAATTGATAATAAAAAGGAGAACACATCCTATTTTTTTGGATATGACACAAACACAATTTTATAATACTTTTAAAAAGACTTATCCTGAAATAGAAATTAGTCAAAGGTATTTTGAAATGAATTATTTTTTTATGTTAAAATAAATCACTCACGAACTAGTGGTTTTACAGGTCCATATTTAATAACTATGCATTATGATGTTTTTTGGCATATATGTGTTACTTTGCATAGTGAAAATATTTTGTAGGAGTGTATAATAAAATTTCCACCTAAATAAGAAAGAGATTTCATCTCGAGTTTTTTTTACAAGAGAAGAAGGCCAATTTTGTAAAGAAATCATGTTTAGACGAAACCTATAATAGTTGTGGTGGTTTGTAAAGTTTACTTTTTTTTATACACATGTAATTGGAAATGAAATAGTTAGTTTCAGGAAATAAAATTCAGTGTCATACACTTCAAAATATGGTAAAGAGATAAAGAGGTGTGAATTAACGAGTAAATAAATAAGTGTATTATATTTTATGACTATATTTTGAGAGAAGATAATGTATGAGTATGCAATGAATATATACAAAGATAGATGGCCAAATGAGTAATTGAGATTATGAAAGGACACATTTCCTCTTGGTACCATTGTGTCGCTTTATTGATTTTGGCAGAGAACTATATGCTATAACCACAAAATGAAGTCCAATCACAATACTACACCTATATTCAGTGTTTCCATGTTTTTGCATATATCATTCAATCATGATCTAGACAACATAGAGCAAGACACAAATCTTGAGGGAGTATCATTTCTATATTAGTGATGATTATACACATTCTAAAGAGTTCATGCAAGGTTTCTTTGATATCTTCTATGGTAATTTGAGTAACATAAACATCATATTTGGTCAACACATCATATGGTTAGATAATTGTACATCACAATTCAATAATTTATGAATGTTCTACTAGTTGAGTAGGATGCATAAGATGAGTGGTGTTCAACATATTTGAAATTTCACCGAGGGTGCGTATGGAAAAATTGAGCATGTGTTAAAAGATCCATACCAAGAGAAAAATTGAAGTATAAAAATGGTGGTGATGCATCATCCATCATGGAATGGTGTAACTCAATAATGGGTCTAGGTAATGAGGGTAAGTCTAAAGTTCGTAGATTTTTTTAGTTGGTAGAAGAATCTAACTTTGCAAAATATGAATATTGTTTTACACTAATAGGATCTAGTGAGTTGCACTCTTTAAGAAGTTCAAATGCAAGTTCATGGACTATTCATATGAGGTAGATGACATGATTTTATTCTTCATGTATGTATTTTGTTTAGGATGAGTGTGATTTGAAAGAGCGGATCAATGAATGGTGTTATAGAAATTTACATCCACTTGAGACATATTAACCTCCACGAGCTCTACAACTCACAGTGAGTGAATCATTAGTTGACTTTGACCATATATCGATCTAGTGTAACCAAGTATTATAGATGCATTTTTAGTTAAAATTAATATTTTATCTCATTATGTAACTTATTTATGAATCATTTATTGAAATTGATTTTTATATGTAATGTGATGTAGGCCATGTTTATGCAAGTTGTAGAAGAAAATAATAAAGAAGGAACAAATTATTAGCCCCGATTATAGATGGAGAAGGCCTAGAGTATCCTATAGGGTCTGTAGTTATTATTGGAACATGGCTTAGTGATTAACAAAAATAAGAGTTTTACCTAGATGGCCTAAAGGGACATCTATGGTATTAATGGTAATCTAGTTAAGAGGACTAAAACACCGTAAATGAACTAAATCAATTATGAAGTAAATGTAAATAAAAATATTCTAGATGAAATGAAACTCTAATATGCAAGAGAAGAGTAAGGAGAAGACTCAGCTGATAATAGGAGACTATCGCAAAGTGTTGCGAGATCCGGAAATAAAATCTAGAAGTGCGAGATGAACCCCAGGGACCCCTTTAAGGGCATATCTAGACTGTTTGAGATGACACATATGCCTAGGAGTGTACTGGGGCGCTCTAGTCTGCAATTTGGGCACTCAGAACACTGCAAATCCTTAGAATTTGAATTTGGTATGGTTGCTAAATGTCTCCAGTACTTCCTATTTGTCATCTTTGGATTCGTCGGATGAACTGGAGAATGACCCATAATGCAAGGAGAAGTATCAAACCTTAGAAAAATGAAAGATGCATATGAATGGGTCAGATTAACCTTAGCCACCAAGCTAGTGGACTTATCACTAAGTGCTGCACTACATTACGGACCTTGATGTAGTTTTGGTGTGTGTGCATGTTGTGCCCTAGGTGATCTCGTGTCAGTTGCACTTTGTGAAGTAGCAAGCAATAATAGCTATAAAAATGTAAGTAACATGTGTGCATGGAATAAAATGGAATCCCTCCCCTTATGAAGTGTGTGTGATGTAGATCTCCTAGCTTGAATGCATGACACTATGTGGATGTAAGTGATGCAATGGATGTAGCCCTAGATGAAGTGATAGTAGTGATAAGATGCAATGACCTAGGACCCTCATTATGGTCTTATAACTTTATATTTATAGGGCTCTCAAGATTAATTTCATAATTAATCGACAAGGCCGACTGAGAAGAAGATAAGGATGACCAATAGCTAGAAGTGACCCAAAAAGAAGTGGAAGAGGTTATGCATAGACCAGGGCACCCATAATGGGACCAAGGCACCTCGGGTGCCCCAAGATAGTGGAGCACCTTGATTTACGGCTAGAATGTCAGAAAGGTCATGAAATAGGCTAATAGGTATCGGTAAATACGTGGGAAAGATGAAATAAAAGATAAGAAAAAGGTGGCCAAAAGGTGGGATTAATTAGTACTTTGTACACTTGAGAACCTTCTAAATAGTAGTATAAGACCGGGCTAAATATTGTCTAATGTGCAATATTTATGTCTACATTTTCCCCACTTTATGTTGGTGAGCGGAAAGCTCAGTAACATAAAGTAGATAGAGATGCATGATAACCATGTAGAGTGTAGAAGAAGATGTGTTAATGGAATAGACTCAAGCGTGGAATGACAAAAAGAAAAATGTGGAGGAGTGTGGATTCTAAAGATGAAAAATGTGAATAAAAGTGATGAGAGTGAATCTAGGGCGGAACACATGTGTAGATTGTTGTTGTGTGTAGTGTACCTACATGGTTAGTATGGAAAGTACCACCGTGGTGTGTTGTTGTCGTCATCATTGTTGTTGCCCCCAATTTGATTGCTTGTTTCTCATATGATGGACCTGCAAGGAGAAAATAATCAAGTAGTCAAATATGTATGTATGTAAAAATGTTGTGTAAAATACGCAAATGTAAAATATGCTAGAATAGAAAGTGTAAATAGAAAAATGGAACATGTGCACTTAATCCATGTTGAGAAAAAGGGTGTAGAAGGATATCTATAGTGTCGCGAGTTTTTTGGGTGATCTCACGCCACCCTGGATGAAGAAGTATAGGGAGGAACCATGTTGTATCCTCCAACCTTTAACCCGCTTGTGCTAAAATGTTGGAAGAGATCTCTGTATTTCTCGGTTTTTTGGGTGATCCGATGCCACTGGACAAAGAAGTGTAGAGAGGTACACCCATTGTAACCCCGATCCTATAACCGCTCCATAGAATTGCCGAAGGACACCATGTCCTATTAAGGCCATTGTGTATGGAGTTCGTAGACTTGGTCTAAACTCACTCATTGTGTGTGAACTAGTGTAGATACGATGTGTTATTAAAAACCCTCAATGATCTCCCCCTCTTTGGGGGCACATGCGATGACCTGGAAGGAGAATGCGGCCCCAAAAGAGGACCAACTGCACACTCTGACTGTAGAACTCTACCCTGTAAGGGGAAAGGGAAACACTTGGTAGATACCAAGGCATGCACAAAAGGGGATGAATAACCAATACAAGTGTTAGTTCGAACACATGCATGCAAAATAAGACAAGTGTAAAATACACAGACAATGTAAAACTACTAAGAAAAGTAGTGTAAACACATAAGAAAACAAATAGACCACACAAAGTGGGTTTCAAACATGGGACATCACTCACGATGTCACAAGACACGCAAGGCCATCATGGCCACAAACAATAGTCAAGTGTGCACACAAGAAAAGGGAAAAGCCCGTAAACAATGGAAAATAATGTAGACAAGTAGAAACAAAGAAGTGGTCATGGAAACATGTAATCCTGCAAAACAAGTGTTGCACATGGAACACTCATTAGCATGTTAGAGTGATAACCAATATGTCAAAGTGTGTATGAAAAAGTAGTATAAGATGCTAAGTACAAAATGAAACAATAACACATGGATAAGATGAATGTGGATGCCCCCAATGACTAGTATAGTAAGGGTAAAAGGTGAGCATCCATGCCACATGTAAATCTCTTATATCGTGATCGGACTAGACAAAGGTGTGAACACACATGTGTGTATGATAATAACATATAAGAAAACAATCTAACATGTGTAGTAGAATGAGCATGCAAAACACTAGTAAGCAAGAGTAAATGCTACCAAGACAATGTAATATGTTGTGGATAGATGGAATGGAATGCAAGATGGAATGATAGGAGAAACATGCCCCCGAGTGTATGGAAGTGTATGTAGTGAGGTTCATTTTGTTTTCCCCCTCAACAGTCAAGAATGAACCGTAAACAAGAGTGCATCATCGGGAAATGGTCAAGTAGTGTTGGTTGTATCTAACGTGTTGTGATGAGTATGTGTATGGGATGGTGATGAAATGTGACATGGGGAGAATATGTGCATGAACCCTATAACCAAGTGTATATCACAAATTTGTTGATCGGAGGAGTGATGATTTATCCCTAAGCATATATCACTATAGAATGAGTGTGTGGGAATGAGATATATGGAAAGATGTGCATGGACCCTATAGCCTAAGCGTATACCACGACTTGTTGAATGGGTGAGTGATGATTTAGCCCTAAGTGTATATCACTATAGAAGGAGTGTATGGGAATGAGACATATGGAAAATGTGCGTGGACCCTATAGCCTAAGCATATACCATGACTTGTTGAATGGAAGAGTGATGATTTAGCCCTAAGCATATATCACTACATGATGGAAGAAGAAGGTGATGATGTATCCTATAGCGTATGTCACTACGAGATGGGTGATGAGGGTGTATGAAGCATAGATGAGTAGGTGGTGGATAACGGAAGGTGGTGATTTTAGCACTAAGTGTAGACCACTATGTGATGAATAAGGTGAGGGTGGTGATTTAGCCTAAAGCGTATGCCACTATGTGAAGAATAAGGCGAGGGTGGTGATTTAGCCTAAAGCATATACCACTAATTTATGATTAGGATAAATGATGAGGTAATAGAAGGATGATAGAATAGGTGATGATCGGATGTAAGAGGATAAAGTAGAATGGATGAAGGGAGTGGTGATTTAACCTAAGGTGTATACCACTACATGATGATGGAAGGTGTGATAATGTAATGGAATAATTTGGATTTGAGAAAATGTAAGAGGAGAAGAGAATAACATATGATAGGATGTAATAGGATGATGTAGAAGTGATGAAAAGAGTGGTGATTTAACCTAAGGTGTATACCACTATGGTATGTGATGATGCGTGTGGTGACGATATAGCCTAGAGCGTTGGTCACTAGTCCAATGAATGTGGTATGATGACATGTCACATGTAGGTAAGGTCCATTTGATTGGTAAACCCTCGAAGTTGAGTATGGATCGAGGAACTAAAGTGCGTCATAGGGTGGTGAGTGTAGTGCGTAGAAGACAACATAGTATAAATGACCAAGGTATGTGAATGTGTAGTGTAGGCAATGTAATGTAGAGTGTGTAATGGGTATGGAATGTAATGTAATAAATGTGTAGGTAGAAATAGAATGTGTAATGATGATAGATAAAACTAGACCCAAGTATAAGGAAATCTAGTGTAACATGTAGGAAAGGTAGGATGTATGGATGTGGTGTGGGTGTGTAATATGTAGTAAAGATAGAAAATGGAATGCGTAGTGGTAAGATATAAAGCTAGACTCAGATATAATGTACTATAGCATAAATGTAGAATGTAGAGATGGAATAGAAAACTAGACTCATATGTAATGACAACTAGTGTAGTATATGGATGATGAACACTATGAAGATATGTGATGTATAGGTGTAGGATAGTAGAATGAAAATGTGTAGGTCCTATAGTGTAGTGTGTGGGGTTTAGTGTAATGGTAATCCCTCAACATTCCAGTGTGAACCAAAGCACTACGGTGCGATCATCGGGTGACGAGGGTGCTACGACGTGTGAGATAGAAGTGATGATACATGTAGGATGATACAAGTATACTAGAAGAGAGAAGGGGGTCAACTAATAAGGTTTAGTGATGGAGGTCCAACAATTGGTGATGAAGATGATGACACCTTAGGACGATGGTCGAGCAAGGGTGGTATGTGAGACAAGTGTTGCATGGGGGAATGAAGCCGATAGGCATGTGATGGGTGTACGTAAGACCAAGATCGAGGTGTAGTAAAGTGTGTGGGTGATGGTGAACAAGGCAAGATCATACGTGTGGCAGTAAACGAGTCATGTGGGATGAAGTGAGGTGACGACCATTGGTGGGAGGAAGTAGTAGTCCTAGGAATAGGTATATGGTGGTGTGTAGGACTAATAGAATGGAGTGGGCACATAGGGTAGGTTGAGATGGTGGGGTAGGAAGAGGATGCAATGTTGGTGATGTCAGAGGAGCTGTGTGAGGGAGAGGAGGAGGGGCAAGAGAAGTGGAACTAGAATGCAAGGATGTTGGAGGTGAATGAGGGATGCCATCAATGGAGACAACTTAGTTGTCATAGATGAACTTAAGGCATAAGTGGTTGATGGAGACAATAGCTTGGGATTTATGGATCCAATTTAAGCCGAGAAGTAGGTCACAGTGGTTGACTGCTTGATTAATGAAGCAAGGGAGGAGAAGAGTGAGAGGACCAACTGTGATAGGTAACTTAATGACACCATAAGGCCTCTTGAATAGAAATTCAATTTGCGATGGAGGGTAGCCAATAGATCATAAAAGAGACAAGGAACATATACTAATAGGAGAAGATGGATCAACCTTAGTGTTGTTGATAGGGGTTGAGGCGATAAGGGCCCGTATGTATAAATGGTCAGATGTGAATGTAGCGTGATAGTCAGCGTGAGAGAAAGAAATAACAGGTGGGGTCGTATAACATGATTTGACTAAGAAGTCGAGTGCTCCTACATCGGGAGGTGGTGTGGCATGGTATGCATGATTAGCAGAAGAGTCCGTAGAATTTTTGTCATGTTGGTTGGATTCTTTGTTAAAAGTTTGACTTTACCCTTGTCCTTAGTGGGAGGAGGGCTAGTAGGTTCGGGGAATTTGAGTTGGTCATTGTCAATTAGATCTTGGATAATTTCCCGAAGTTTCATACAATAGTTAGTAGAGTGGCCTACACAATGATGGTAATCACAATGAAAGTTTTCATTGTAATTACGTCCTTTGGGTCACGATGGGTCTAACTCGAGTGGTGGCGGGAGGGTGATGAGGTTGCTATTGAGGAGTTGTTGCAAGATGAGGTGTGGTGCCATAGGGAGGTTGGTAAATGTACACCGAGGTGGTTGGGATGGTGCCTCCTTAGAAGGTGTAACAATGTTGACTGTGAGTTTAGTGTCGATAGGATTAGACGTAGAGGGTTTAAATGGTGTCTTGTTTGGAAAACGAGAGGAGGATGAAGGTTGTTCTTGATACTTTAGTTTTCCAATAGAGAGAAGCTTAGATTCACGAAGCTTAAGAGTATGACACAGTTGGTCAAAAGAAGAAAAGGTTTCAAAGAGAACACTTTCATAGAGAGGTGGTAAAAGGCTTTGTATAAATAAATCTTGCAACTCAGAATCGGAAAGGATGTTAGTCATTTTGGCAAGATTATTTTTGTAGCGCAAAACATAATTAGTGAAGTGCTCATTGGGTCCCTATTTAAGTTGCACTAATTGGGCGTAGGTCATCTTAGAACCGATGTTGATGGAGAATTGTGTGAGAAAAGCATCGTGAGATAGGTAAAGGAGGTGATGGAATGAATAGGTAAATCATAGAACCAACGCATGGTGCATTCATGGAGACTATGAGGAAAATGTTTGGCTAAAAGGAGTTGATCATTAGAAAAATTGAGACAAGCAACATGAAATGCACAAAGATGCTCTGTGGGTCACCGTGTCCATTAAAAATGGGAAATTTAGGGGTGAAAAAGTTAGGAGGAAGAGGGTAAGTAGAAATAAGAGGTGAAAATGGGGTATGCAACAACAAGGTAGAATCTAAAGAGGGAGATGTGGTGGCCTGTTGCAGAACTTACGAATTTGAGCCTGGAGATTGTGATATAAGGAGGTTAAATCCTGATTACCAACAGAGGATGTTTGTCATTGATGTGAGACCAAAGGAGGGGTGAAGTGATTAGTTGGAGTGGGAACTAAAACTGGAATAGTAGAAATGGGTGGAAGCGTAGAGGTGGGAGGTTGGGTGGGCAAATCTATAGAAGGGTTGAGCTCAGCCAAGTTAGTGGCCTCTTCACGAGCCACATGTAGAAGTAAATCTAGATCCTATGGGTGTTCAACAAGGTGATCGTTGATGGATTTAAGGTGAGCTTCGGTAAAGTCCTCATGAGTTTGAGCCATGGGAAAAGGGGAAACTACACCTCAGAAGGTGCGATAAAGAAACGACAGTTCACCAAAATGATTAACAAAAATAAGAGTTTTACCTAGATGGCCTAAAGGGATATCTAGGGTATTAATGTTAATCTAGTTAGGAGGACTAAAATGCTATAAATGAACTAAAGTAGTATGAAATAAATGTAAATAAAACTATTCTAGATGAAATGAAACCCTAATGTGTAAAGGAAGAGTATAAAGAAGAATCAGTTGATAACAAGAGACTGTCACACAATGTCACAAATATGGAAATAAAATCTAGAAGTGCAGAAGAACCCTTAGGGACCCTGCGAAGGGAAGATCTAGACTGTCTGAGATGACACAGGCACCTGGGAGTGTACTGGGGTGCCTTGGGGAGCCCTGGTTTGCAATCTAGGTGCTCAAAACTATGCAAATCCTTAGAATCTGAATCTGGTATGGTTGCTAAATGTCTCTAAGTACTTCTTGTTTGTTGCATTGGATTCGTTAGATGAACTGGAGAATGACCCGTAATGTAAGGAGAAGTATCAAACCCAGAAAAATGAAAGATGTATATGAATGGGTCAGACTAACCTCAACTACCAAGCTAGTGGACTTATCACTGAGTGTTGCACTACATTACAAACCCTGATGTAGTTCTAGTGTGTGTGTGTGTGCATGTTGTGCCCTAGGTGCTCTCATGCCAGTCGCACTTTGTGAAGTAGTAAGAAATAATAGCTATAGAAATGTAAGTATCATGTGTGTATAGAATAGAATGGAATCCCTCACCCTATGAAGTGTGTGTGATGCGGATCTCCTAGCTTGAATGCATGACACTATGTTGATGTAAGTGATGAAATGGATGCAACCATAGATGAAGTGATAGTAGTGATAAGATGTAATGAATTAGGACCCTCATTATGGTCTTATAACTTTATATTTATAGGGCTCTCAAGCTTAATTTCATAATTAATCCCGACAAGGTTGACTAAGAAGAAGATAAGGATGACTAATAGCTAGAAGTGACCTAAAAAGAAGTGAAAGAGGTTGTGCATAAACCAGAGTGCCCGAAATGGGACCATGGCAACTCAGGGTGCCCAATACTGATAAGCAGGACCCCGATTTCAGGCTAGAATGTTGGAAAGGTCATGAAATGGGCTGATAGGTATCGGGAAATATGTGGGAAAGATGAAATAAAAGATAAGAAAAAGGTGGCCAAAAGGTGGGATTAATTAGTACTTTGTACACTTGAGAACCTTCTAAATAGTAGTATAAGATTGGGCTAAATATTGTCTAATGTGTATTATTTGTGTCTACACTTAGAAGACACCCAATAAATAAATCCAATGTGTGGTTGTTCAATTACTTTGAAACTCATAGAAATATTATTCATTATTCTCACCTTATTGTTGCATCTAATGTTCAATTGATCAAATATGCGGGTAGATCACATAAAAAGAACTTGTGGAAAGTTGTTGATTCCGACTATGAAGCAATACTTGATGCCTTTAAGATTAGATCAGACCTAGATGGTTCATTGGATTGAATTGGTACAATGGAACATAAGTTTTATAGTTTGTAAGTATATTGTTGAATTCTTAAGTTTTTTGTGTTTGAGTACTTTTTTCTTTAATTTTATTTATTTATATTGCTAATAATGTTATTAATGTAGGTTAGTTATGCTAAATAAGCTTCCACATTTACATGGTTAGTGTTATCATTAAATAATTTATATTCTTGAAGTGAAGAGAAGCTTTAAAATCTTCTACAAAATGATCCTTTGATTCCTTTAGGTTTAATCCATTTCATTGGTCGTGCACCAAATCCTTTTCCTCCTTATCCTCCTCAAACTTGATCTTATCATATTAGTAGAGGCATATACATTATATATCCATATATATATATATATATATATATATATATATATATATATATATATAGAGAGAGAGAGAGAGAGAGAGAGAGAGAGAGAGAGAGAGAGAGAATTCAATTCCTCCCATCTCTCTCTCTATTCCATCCTCTCTTTATCACTCACACACACACACTCTCTCTCTCCCACTCGTGCTCTCTTCTCTCATCTCTCTTTTTGCTCTCTTCCTCATCTCTCTTTCTCTTTATTCCCTCTCTCTCTCTCTCTCTCTCGCTCTCTCTCTTCCCCCCTCTCTCTCTCTTGTTCTCACTATTTCTTCCCTCCTCTTTCTTGCTCTTTATTCCCTCCTCTCTCACTCTCTCTTCCCCCCTCTCTCTCTCTCTCGTTCTCACTGTCTTCCCTAATATCCTTCTCTCCCTCTCTCTCACTATGTATTCCCTCATCTCTCCTCCTCTCTCTCACTCTCTCCTCCCTCCTCTCTTTCACTCTCTTCTCTCTCTCTTCCCTTTTAATGAACCACCTCTACATAGTATTGTGAGAATGATATGGAGATTCGTGAAGTGGATGAAATTGGCATTGACATGATGTGATTATAATTGATAACATTGAATGATTATAATAATGGTTAAATTGTATGTTAATTGTATATATTTAATAATCGTAGACACAAAATCACGCACTTTGGGTAATTATCTAGTCCTTATTACATACTACTATTCATATGATTCCTAACTAAGAAAAGTACTAATTAACCCATGTCTTTGGCCACCTTGCTTTACTTTTTGTTATTGTTTTTGGTCTTACACCCTTACTTGCTCAGTATGCCTTTTTATTCTTCGGCATGTGTCATCCTAGACACCAACATCCAACTAAGACACCAACGCTAGGCGCCCTCATCTCCTCTTGGTGCCCCTATCCTCTTTATACTTCAATCACACTTTTTGGTCCTTTCTAGCCATTTGAGCATATTATCTTTTTAGTAATCGTCCTTTTCGTGGTTAATTATGAAATTCAAGCAAGAGAATCATATAAATATAAAATTATGTGATCATAATAAGGGACTAAGCACTAAGCATTAGCTATTAGCACATAAGGTTTAATCCATTAAAAAAATCCAAGAGTTCCATTGCATCCATCTAGCTTCATCACAAGGGACATAAGGGCTAGTTTTCTGCATCACACTTCATAGGAGGGAAGTTCATTCTATTTCATGCACAAATTTATTACATTCTACATCTAACTACTTGCTCATTATCCACACGCGACTAACACAAGAGAAAACTAGGGCATGATTCTACACACAAAAAGAGAACTACATTGGGTCTGAGATGTAGTGCAATGCTTAGTCGTAAGTTCACCATTGTGACAACTAAGGATAGTCTGACCCCTCATTCTTGCATCTTTCTTTTTGGGATTTGATGTCTATTTGAGGGTTTTGTAAGTTCATTCTTCATTGTAGGTTTACAATGAGCTCGACAATCTTGGTGCGACCTTAGAGTGATCAAAGGAGACTAAAGGTGAACACCTTATGACACCTTGGAGGAGGTTTTCTAAGAATTCCTATAGACCCAAGCACCCAAAATTAGGACCAGGGAAACCACGGGTGCCCCTATCCCTCTCTAGGCACCCCAGTTCGGACTATACCTTCATATTTGCATTTTCCAGGGATTTTGTGTGACACTTCATCCTCTCTGCTCACTTGTTAGAGCTTTAGTCCATTCAAAATTTACTCGAATCAGTTAAATCATTTTACCCTCTTTTTGCGATTAAGGTTTTCATTATTTATCACTTAGTTTGTTTGAATATCTTTTCTATACTTAATTTATTATTCATTTACTACAATCTTGCATTTAGATTAGGCATAATATTTCATATTTATAAAAATCATTTTTGGTGAAGTTGAACTCGATCTTCATGCTCCTAGGAGCCTCACACTTTTTCTCATCTTCCTAGGGTCTTATCATCATGAGTATCTCTATTAATGATTTCTTTCTCATCAACCTTGAATTAAGAGAAAGAGTCAAAAATATCCTAGCTACCACTCACATTCCTACTAATATGCATCTAGATTTGTTATATCAGAAATTTATCAAGGCATTTTCTTAGCATATTGCTTTCCCATCTAATCCTCATGCTGATCTTTCTATTTTTTACAATGATCCACCCTTGCATTTGCATTTACAATATGGGTATTAAATGTACTTAATTCGATAATGGATTTGAACTCAATATATGTCCCATGTCCTTCTTGGAAAATATTGGCCTTTATGTTGCAAATGTTAGTCCATCATGTCTTTCTCTTAGTGCATATGATGGCTATGTTCACCCATGCTTAGGTCACCTTTGTACGATGGAAAAGTGACAAGCGAGCGTGGGACTTGCAAACCCGAGAAAGTTGTAGAACATTTGACCATCTCTCAAGTTGTGGGACTTGCGAACCCGAGATGGACCTCCAGAGAAAGCCGGGTTCTTGTTCCTAAAATACCGCCACAATCTACTGAATGTAGGAAAACTAATCTATCCTAATCCAACCATTCCAAGGAACCAGAGAGAAAGAAAGAGTGAAAGAGAGCCTACACTAAAGCGGTGATACACCAAAAAAGGAAAGAGGCAAGATACTCTGATGAGGGAGGATGAAATGGGGGAAAAAGGAGATGAGGGAGGCCAAATAGAAGTGACACAGACCCCAATCCTAATCCACCATAAAAACTCCATGAAACACAACATCCTACACCTATAAATGAGACATACATGCATGACAAAACAACAACAAAAACAGAGGGGCAAGGAGACACAATAAAACAATGTAAGGGTTGAAAGAACACCACGAACACAATTTTTATTGCTCTTAGAATATGCATAGTCCATTACATTGTTGAAATAGAGGCACAAGTACACTTTCGTGCCCATGAGAGGGTTTTCAGCTCAAATGGAGTCAAGATTTTTTTACAGAGTTTCCCCACATCTCGTAACGTCTCTTCTATTTCAAATGAGAAGTGTTTTTAATATATAGAAGGTCGAAGTGAGAGAGAAAGAAGAAAAAATCAGATTCTTCTTTGAAAGCTCAACCACTAACCATAAATGCCCTAAAAATCTACCTACATCTCATCAGTTTTGGTTCCCCATGTTTGTTTGGCATGTTAAAGAAGGAAATATGGAAAATCAGATCAGATCTGGGTAGTTAAAGCAATCGGATCCCATATTAATGGCTTGAAAGACTTTTTCAGATTTTCACCCATCTAAGCCTACTGAAAATAATAATTTATGCTTCCATGGTGTAGAGGAGGTTGAGACCTTTCCAACGGTACCAAATTTGTTGAATTTTGAGCACTGGATCGAAAGTTATGCCCATTTGAATATTTGAATCGAATCCGTACAAAAATGGTGAAAAAACAAGTTTTGCAAAATGGATCCGCGGGCCCGAAATTCACTTTGCGCCTTTGCGAAAAATGCAAAATTATAAAAACCTCCTACCCTTATAGGCTTGAAATTCACTTTTGCCCAAAATCCTCCGTGGGCCCAAAATTGAAATTGCGCTTTTTGCACAAAAATTGCAAAAGTGCAAAAGTCTCCTCAGCCCGAAAGCCCGCAACTTCTCATTTTGATTGATGAAAAAACCTCGCGGGCCCGCAAAGCTAAATTATGTAAACTGCACCTTTATGAAAGTTGCAAAAATGCAAAAAACCCATGGCCCCGCAACTTTACATTTGGTGAAAATACTTCTCCAGGCCCTGCGGCTCCGCAACTTCTCATTTCCCAAAAGTCATCCCCGGGCCACGGCCCGCATTTTCCACTTAGCAAAAGAAATCCTTCCCAGGCTCGCGGGCCCGCAATTATAACTTGTGCCTTTTGTGAAAAGTGAAAAATGCCAAAATATCTCCCACCGCCCGCTGGTCCGCAATCTTCCCATTTGGCGAAAAGTCTTCCCTAGGCCCGCCGCTCGCATTTGGCAAAATATCCTTCCCAGGCCCGCCGACCCGCCATTTGCAAAATATGAGGAGTTAGAAGGACTTATTTATATTTTCGGAAAGGGGAAGAAATTTCCTATCTGATGAAGATGCTTTTAGGAATCCTTAAGTACTTGGAATGTATGAAAAATCAGATTGAAGCACAAAAGGGGGAAAATGGTGTTAGTTGACCAAAAATAAGTGTGAGCTTATTTTGGTCAACAATTTGGTGACTCACGGGGATCACCTTCTGCTAAGTGAAATGATTAGTTGCCTTGAAGTATCCATTAGGCATGGAGTCATGAATGATAGTATGATAAACACAAATCTGATCATAATCTAAAATATGATCCTTGAGCCACTTGGAATACCACTAGAACTGGAGCTGATCTCTCACCAACTGCTACTTCCAATGTACTGTGCACAAGCAAAAAAACACCACAACACACTATGTACAAAACTGAAAATCATACACACCCCAAGTAGGATATGTAGAGTGTGCACAAAACTTATTATGTTGAAAGCAAACCTACCTATTCTATGCTAACCAGAGCAAAAGGGAACTCAAACAAATCCTGCAACTGACAGGGAGAAGTAGCTTCCCTTTCTCAAAAAAAGACAGCCATGTAAATGATTTGATACTAAATATGGCTACTTGTATGAGTGAAAAACTAACTATAAGCCGATCCTCCACCCAAATCATCAAGGTGTCAACTGGAAATAAGACAAATACCTCTTTTAGTTTGCTCTGTATTTGGATTGAAGAGGCATTGCAGCTGATCCTTGGTACTTTGATACTCATCCTCATGCCTTGGAGTAGGCATGACTAGTATTGGCTTCTCCCTTAGCTCTAATGAAGCTAGGTAATTGATTGGGAAAGGTTTGATCGATGAATGTGCCCATTGTTCTGAAATTCAACTCCAAGAATGGAGTCTTCTGCGAGAGTTTCCTGGGTGAATGATGTGAGAGGGATGATAGTCTCATACTCTTTCCCTTTCTCTACAACAGGTGTGGCTTTTGGAAGATCAAAATCTTCCAACTTTGATTCAAGAGGCATGTTGCAAACTGCAGGTTGTGCTTGCACGTTCTCTTCCATGACAACAAGTTCTTGTGGTTGAAGGATGAATGATGGGGAGAAAAATTTACAATTTCAACTAGCTCCTCCTTATCAAAACATTCTTTTAAGTCTGATAGGAAATAAAAATCTTCACTATCCTGCTGTAGCAAGGTCTCTCCCTCTTGCATGGTGATCTTAAAATCTTCATTATTTTCACCATATGAAGCTTCATCTTCAAACATGAAGCTAGTGAGTTCAAACTCTTCCAAAAATTAGACTTTTGGAGAGGTTGAATGGGAGAGAGATCTGTAATATCTTGTGCAACCGGCTCATGATTTAGTGCCTCTGAATCTATTTTGGTCACCTCCATATGCTCCTCTTTAACTGGACTTGGAGCTGATTGTTCTTCTTCCTTCATGGATTCATCAATCAAATTAGGCCCTTCAAATGAAAGCAAAAAAATCTTCAATAATGCTTCCTTCATCAAGCGGTTTCAACTCTGATTTGATCTCTTCTAGTTGCTCCTCTTCAATAGGACTTGGAGCTGATTGTTATTCTTCCTTCATGGATGATTGTGCAGCTTGGATTAGATCAACATCCTTTTCAGATAAAGTGCCATTATGGACACTGCATTCAGAGCAAATAGATTGTTGATCTTCTTGTTCTTGTTCTCCTTCTGCTGCAAACTCAGCTTTAACCACCACTGGCTCTTCAACTCTGACCTCCTTAGTAGGCTTAACCATCAAGGGGATCTTTGTAATCCCAAATTTTAGAGCCAAGCTCACCAAGATTCTAATATTTTCTTCTCTGTTTGGCTCTTCTTCTTGTTGCTCTCCTTGACTGGTTTTTGGAATTTCTTCCCACATGGAATTGGGAAGGCAAGAGGAGGAGTGGATGGGGTTTCAACCAGTTTTGCAATTGTTTGTGGTGGTGAGGGAAGTGTACTTTCTTTTTTATTTGGAGGGGATGACTGCTTGGAAGGGAAAATGGTAGAAGAATTGAGATGAGATGGAAGATTGGGAGATGGAAAAGGGAAAAATTTTTTGGGGCAACATACAATGGGCTTGAATCTTGACCATATTGAAATGATAAATTTTGAGAGGGAGAAAATGAAGGACAAGGAGCTGGTGAATGACTTACCCATTGATAATAATGTCTTGCGCTTTACTCATATGCCTCAATATCCTCAGTCCATTGTGCAAGTTGGGGCAACATTTCAACCATGAAGTCAAGCTTCTCCTGAGGGCTATAGTGTCTTGGAAAAGGGCCTTCCCATGGACAAGGTGCCCTACAACCAATTTTGAATGCCTTCATTTATATTGTAGCCCTTGACTGAACCATGTCATCCTCCATCCTTTGAATCTTCTCCAACAGATCAACATTCTCCATTTGAATTGTTGTCATTATATGCATACCCTTGTTCTGATAAGCTCCATAGCCAAATTGGTTTTGACACTGCTCATATGGGTAAGCATGATGGTTGTGAATCTGATCATAATGCTGATCTGGAGGAGTTGAGAAATACATTGGAGGTGGATTGCACTGCTGTTGCTGCAAGTGTGAATTCTAAGATGGAAATGAAGTCATGATTGCACAACTTCATGGGATGGAAGAAAATGGGAGATGTGGAAAGGAAGATGAATGAAGATGGGTGGAAATGGATGGAAGGAAAGTATGCAACTAGAGAGGATGGGTTGTTGACCAGATGGAGTCACCAGATGTGCTTTGCATGTGCTTCTAAAGGCTGAAATTTTAACAGGAACACACCAACCTGCTAAAAATGAAGTGGTAAGGTGCTTCAAACCTATCCCACCGGGCATGCCAAAACTGTTGGTGTAAAATCACAACACCCCTTGAATGGCCTAGTTTTGAATGGGGCATCTGGTGTAACTGCACAACATTGGACCGTCTCTCAAACTGTGGGACTTGCGAACCTGAGATGGACCTCCAGAGAAAGCTGGTTCTTGTTCCTAAACTACCTGCCACAATCTAATCTAATGTAGGAAAAACTAATCTATCCTAATCTAACCATTCCAAGGAACTAGAGAGAAAGAGAGAGTGAAAGAGAGCCTACACTAAAGTGATGATACACCAGAAAAGGAAGGAGGTGAGATACTCTGTTGAGGGAGGATGAAATATGGGAAAAAGGAGACGAGGGAGGCCAGACAGAAGTGTAACAGACCCAGATCCTAATCCGCCATCAAAACTCCATGAAACACAACATCCTACACTTGCAAATGAGACATACATGCACAAAAAAAACAACAAAAATAGAGGGGCAAGGAGACACAACAAAACAATGCAAGGGTTGAAAGAACACCATGGACACAAATTTTATTACTTTTGAATATGCACAGTCCATTACATTGTTGAAATAGAGGCACAAGTACACTTGCAGGTTTAGGCCCATGAGAGGGTTTGTAGCTCAAATGGGGTAGAGAAACAAATTTTACAGAGTTTCCTCACATCCCCGAATTCTCTTCTTTTTCAAACGAGAAGTGTTTTCAATATATAGAAGGTCAAGGTGAGAGAGAAAGAAGAAAAATGGATTCTGCTTTGAAAGCTTAACCACCAACCATCAATGCCTTGCAAATCTACCTACAATCTATCAATTCTGGTTCCCCATGTCTGTTTGGCATGTTGGAGAAGGAAAGATGGAAAATCAGATCAGATTTGGGTAGTTGAAGCAATCGGATCCGTATTAATGGCTTGAAAGACTTTTTCCAGATTTTCACCCATCAAAGCCTACTAAAAATAATATTTTATGCTTCCATGGCATAGAGGAGGTCGAGACCTTTCCAACGGTATCAAATTTGAATTTTGAGCACTGGATCGAAAGTTATGCCCATTTGAATATTTGAATTGAATCAATCCATACAAAAATGGTGAAAAAACAAGTTTTGCAAAACGGATCGCGGGCTCGAAATTCACTTTGTGCCTTTTGCGAAAAAAATAGAAAATTATAAAAACCTCCCACAGCCCCACAGTTGAAATTCACTTTTTCCCAAAAGCCTCCCCTAGGCCCAAAATTGAAATTACGTTTTTTGCACAAAAATGTAAAAGTGAAAAAGTTCTCTCGGGCCCGAAAGCCCACAACTTCGCAGTTTTCTGATTGGTGAAAAAACCGTTGGGCCCACATGGCCGACAATTGTAAAGGCCCGTGCCTTTATGAAAGTTGCAAAAAATTCAAAAAACTCCCATGGCCATGTAACTTTACATTTGACGAAAAGACTTCTCCATGCCTGCAGCTGACTCCGCAACTTCTCTGGCCACATGTCCCTTTCCCAAAAGTCATCCCCATAATGCCCTTTAGTGCCCGCATTTTTTCCACTTAGCAAAAGAAATCCTTCCCAGGCTCACGGGCCCGCAATTATAACTTGTGCCTTTTTGAAAAATGAAAAATTCCAAAATATCTCCCGCCCGCCACTTGGTCCACAATCTTCCCATTTGGTGAAAAGTCTTCCCCAAGCTCGCGGCTCGCATTTGGCAAAATATCCTTCCTAGGCCCGCCGGCCCGCCATTTGCAAAATATGAGGAGTTAGAAGGAATTCTTTATATTTTCAGAAAGGGGAAGAAATTTCCTATCTGATGAAGATGATTTTAGGAATTCTTAAGTACTTGGAATGTATGAAAAATCATATTGAAGCACAAAAAGGGGGAAAATGGTGTTAGTTGACCCAAAAATAAGTGTGAGCTTATTTTGGTCAACGAGTCCATCTACAACACCACCCCCACCTACTACTACTATTGCTATGATACTTTATTTTGGGTCTACCCATGCATCGATGTCATTCTACCTACTTAACTATCGCATGTGCATCCACCTTTACCATGTCCTCCCTTTACATGTACATTTTTCATGAATGATTCTTATTGGGAGCATATTCCATTTGATCCTACTTACGATGTCACCATATGTTCACATGATGGTTTGGCTCAGCTAGAATTTCCTTTCAAAGATATTTATCCTCCAACTCATAATCCTCATCTCTATTACAAATTCATCACTATCACTTTGCAATTGCTTATGGCTGCGTGTCTTTTGCGTCACCGTATACCTTACGTGAGCCCCTTGCTCTTCTCCACTTACATTAGGAAAATCTTAGATTGCTTACATTGGGGGTATGTTAGACCCTGACCATACTGATATATCTTTTACTATGCCCTTTGGTCACGTGTTCATTTTCAATAGTTCCTTTCTTGGCCATACACATAATCTCACCCATTGGTACGCATATGGTTGTCCACTACCCATACAACGATGAGGAGTATGCTATGAGGATGTACAAATTACACTTAAATGGTTCTTTACATGACCAACGACACTATATCTTATCGGTCTCTCGATGCCTCACCATACGATTTTGAACCTGATAATGATGACCTTTTAGATTACTTCACTTGATCACCTTTATTATTCCACACTTGGGGGTGTTTCCCTTATCCTCCCCCTCCCCTTTTAGCATTATCAACTACCATACATCGACACTCATCTCTTCTAGTCTTTTACATTCATTATACACATCTTGATACCTTTGCATCACCATCATCCTATGACGCACTCTGGTGCTATGGTTCACACTTGACTATTGAGGGCATCCTATATACATGAACCTCACACACACTGCACAATAGACTCTACACATTACACATCTTCACGCATCAAACACTTTTCTAGATATACGATCTTCAATCTACTATGCATCATGCACACTTTGTGCTTCATACACCAATCCATACATTCTACACATTCTACACACTACATCTTTGACATCACACGCAATTTTACACTTTCACACTTATATAATTTATACATCTTACATTGCATACTACACATTACATATTACACCCTTTGCACATCACACACCTACGAAATATACTATACATCTTGCACACTTTACTACTCATCCTCTACATGTTGCACTCACTACCCGACGATGCACTCTAGTCCCATGGTCCATACTCGAATGTTGAGGGTATACATATAAAGTGGACTTCATCACACCCACATCATTCTATGCTTTGATCTTAACAATCAATCAATCAACATTTTTATCACACTATGTGACATTTTTAGCCATCACCTTCTTCACACATTTCGTGATATATGCTTTTAGGCTAAATCATCACCCCTTTTCCTAGTATTCCATCCATACATTTCGTGATATATGCTTTGTGCTACATCATCACGTTTTTACCATCCTATTCATACATTTCATGATATACGCTTTGTGCTACATCATCACTTTTTCCACCATACTATTCATACATTTTATGATATACGCTTTGTGTTACATCATCACGCTTTCTAGCATTCTTCCTCACATGTTTAGTGATATACGCTTTAGGATAAATCAACACACATCCTAACACCTCATCTTACAACTTTAAAATCACATCATCTCTATGTCACATTTAGTATTATCTACATTCTACAATCAACCCTCCACACTTTATTCATCAACTCTTTTCAACACATGACAACACATCATTCAGACCATTTCCTTATGACACACTCTTGTTTACAGTTCATTATTGATTGATAAGGGGGCATAAATAAATGAACCTCACCGCATACATTTCCATCCATTCGGGGCATGCTGCTCCTATCATTCATCTTTGCATTCCATTCTCGCCTCATCCACAACATACTACATATCTTAGTTGCATTTACTTTTACTTACTTATGATTTTACATGTACATATTATTACACATGCTAGAAATATATCTTGTATGTCATTATATTTATCATACACACATGCATATTCACTTGCTTTCTAGTTGTGATAAAAAACTATACATATTTCTTACACGCAACATGGATGCTTGGTGCAATACCTATTACCAGTCCCACAATGGCTCCTAGGGCATCCACTTTCATACATTATAGGTGATATTATTTCATTTTGTTTCATAACACACTAGTTTCTCCGATTATACAAAATTTGATATAATTTTTCTCTTTCTAACATGTTAATGGGTGCTTCATGTGCAACATTTATTACGCAAGACTACTTGCTTCCATGGTTGTCTGATACACTGTTTGCTTTTGCTGGTCATTATTTATGGGATTTTACTTATGTCTTTCTTGTTCTTTGATTATTTGTGGCCACTATGGCCTTGATTGTATTGTGACATCATGAGTGGTGGCCCATGTTTGTAACCCACTTTTCGTGGTCTACATTGTCTTCTGCTTGTGTCTTAGCTTAGATATTGTCTACGTAGCTTACATTTCATCTTATACATGAGTGTTTGTCTTTACCTGTAATAACACTTCTTTTCCTAGCCACTTGTTTGCGTGTGCCTTGGTTTCTACCAAGCACATCCCCTTCCCCCTTACAGGGCACAATTTTATCACAACAGTAGGTCCTCTTTTGGGTTGCATACTCCTTCAACAATGTCACATGCACCCCAAATGAAGGGGCCATCATATGGGTGAATCAATCACCCCATAACACATTATACAAAACACGGTGCGATACAACACAATTTTCACGACTCGGAGAATTAGACTTGGGTCCTTAGCACAACAACCTTTCCTGGATGCCTGAAACTAGGGGGCAATACAACAACCTTTCCTAGATGCCTGAGACCAGGGGTAATTACACAACGATTAGTAGTTCAACACAATATACAAAATTCCATACCCAACAAATTTTACAGGGCATATGGTCCTTAGCACATGCATTTATACACACCATTTGTAGTGGTAATCTATATAGCATGAAGTAGTTAAAGGTTGGCGGGACGATAGCAGACAATTATCCGTACACTTCTTCCATTTCATTTGCGTGAGATTACCCGAAAAATCACATGTCGACATCATCTACAGGATCCTTTCTACACTCTTTTCCTCATCATGGATTAGGTGCACATGTTCCTTTTTCAAAATTTTCATTTTACATACTCCTTTACATGCTTTTTACACATATACATGCGTATTTGACTACTTGTTGGCTTCTCTTTTGGTACATCCATATAGGAAGTGGTAGTCAACATTAGCCACATCACACACATTGACATCGACAACAGGTACATCATAACATCTACACATGTGTTTCCACCCTAGGTTCATTTTCATCACCACTTTTTGCACTTTCTCCTCCTTAGCATCCACGCTTCACATTTTTATCACTCCATGCTTTGTCTAGTCCCTCGACATGCCTTCTACATTGATCTACATGGTTATCATGTATGCATCTCTATCTACTTTATATTATCAAGCTTTCCGCTCACCAACATAAAGTGGGGAAAATATAGACATAAAATCACACACTTTGGGTAATTATCTAGTCCTGATTACATACTACTATTCATATGATTCATGAGTAAGAAAAGTGTTAATTAACCCATGTATTTGGCCACCTTGCTTTGCTTTCTGTTACTACTTTTGGTCTTACACCCTTACTAGCAAAGTCTACCTTTTTACTCTTTGACATGTATCATCCTATACACTAAAGAACCGGCCAGACGCTAGGGCCAGGTGCCCTCATCCCATCTGGGCACTCCTGTCCTCTTTGTACTTTACTCACACTTTTTGGGTCCTTTCTAGCCATTTGAGCATCTTATCTTTTTGGTAGTTGGCCTTTTAGGGTTAATTACAAAATTCAAGCAAGGGAATCATATAAATATAAAGTTATGTGATCATAATAAGGGACCAAACACTAAGCATTAGCTATCACCACCTAAGGTTGCATCCATCAAAGGCATCTAAGAGTCCCATTACATCCATATAGCTCCATCACAAGGGACACAAGGGCTATTTTCTGCATCACACTTCATAGGAGGGAAGTTCATTCTATTCTATGCACACATTTATTACATTCTACATCTAGCTACTTGCTCACTATCCACGTGTGGTGAAACAAGAGAAACCTAGGGAAAGATTCCACACACACACAAAACTACATTGGGTTAGAGATGTAGTACATCACTCAATTATAAGCTCACCATTGTGACAACCGAGGATAGTCCGAACCCTCATTCGCATCTTTCTTCTTTGGGATTTGATGTCCTTTCGAGGGTTTTACGGGTTCATTCTTCATTGTAGGTTTCTGATGAGCTTGGCGATCTTGGTGCGACCTCGAGTGATCAAAGGTGACTAAATGTGAACACCTTATGTCGAGGAGGAGGGTTTTGAGAATTTCCACTGAGACCCAAGTGCCGGAATCGGGACTAGGGTGCCCCTATCCCTCTCCAGTGCCCAGTCTAGAGTGTACCTCCATATATGCATTTTCCAAGGCTTCTCTACGACACTTCTTCCTCTTTCTTCAACTTGTTAGAGCTTGATCCAGATCATAATTTCTGCGAATTAACTAAGGTCTTTTACCCTCTCTTTGTAATTAGATTTTTCATTATTTATCGCTTATTTTTCTTTTGTATCTTTCTATACTTAATTTATTATTCATTTACTACAATCTTGCATTCAGATTGGGCATAATATTTCATATTTAACATAATCAAATACCTATGTTCAAAACATAATTTAAAAAATATTAGTACATGTTAGCATAACATATATATGGAGCCATATTAGTCTATGTAGATACATATGAAGGTTTTTGATCCACTATACAATTTTGACAACATTTTTTTGTTTCATATATTTTATTTATTTTTGAAATCCATGATGGCATACAAAATTTGAACAAAATGAATGTCTAAACAAATCCATATAGGCATACAATGATATACATAAGCAAAATAAAAATCTACGCCTACATGCCATGAAGGCATAAAAATGCATATACATCAAAACTATGGGGTATCATCGAACAATTTGAGATTTTGGCTTGCAAGAAGATGAAGAACCAATTTCATAAGTGGGATGTCCCTTCCGCCGATTAGACTTCCTATGTTCGAGGATGATTGTAGCCCCACCTATTAATACAAACAAACAATATACACATTAGTATATAACTAATGACATATAAAATGACATTATTTATATATAGATACTTACCGCATTATCATAATCCATTTGAATCATGTCCTTTTCCTCTCAACATAGACCTCGGGGAAACAACATTAGGAGCATCAACCTAAGTGGTAGGTGCACGAACATGAGTTCTCACCTCCTCCTATGGCAACCATGAAGAAGCAAATTAGAACATGTATAAATTTTATTTATTTAAAATAACTTATGTTATTTAATACAATAAATTCATTATAAAATTTACATTCCTAGATTATACATGTGTAAGAGGCATAATAGACGCTATTCCCATAACAACTCCAATATCTAGTGATTGTTGAATGTCGGGAGAACACTTTAGTGACATCATCAATTGAAAAAACAAGAACAAGGTTACCTAACAAAAATAATGAAATTTATACACATACAAATTACATGACATTATTTACATATATTAAGTATAGTTCATTACCCTCTAAATAATGATTAAAAATGCTAAAACTCACATCAATGAATTCCTTGACGTGCACTCTCATACTAACATCCCTCGATGCATAAGGTCTAACATCCGATTGTTCAACATCAAATTGTAATATTCAGATAACATATCTATATGAAAAATAAATTAACACATAAAATATTTACTAATTTATTACAAATTTTGACTGAGGGGTTTTCATGCCCACAATTTTTTTGAAGAAGTGAAATGTGATACCAGATGTGTTATTTGACCCTAAAATTTAATAAAAATACACATTACTCATTAATTTTCATTCATAATGAATTAATATTATTAATTATAAAATTTAGTACAAAAATATATGTTAAATTGCATTTAAATTCATGTAAAATTACTTGTTGGTCAATACCAAAGGTTGAATCTAGTAGAACATATTTGATTCTGATATTTTACAAAACAAAATCAAAATGTGTCTCCTTCGATCGATTGCTCAACATGTGGAGAAGCTTGACTAGGCCATAGAGAATCGACTAGGCTATTAACATCCTAACTACGTTGTGTAGCATCCTTATTAACCACATAAGTGCTTATAATCCCACAAGTATGAAAAACTATGTTATATGATGTATGATGCCTTAAAATCCCAACCTCATCATCTTGAGAGAGATGGACGCCATGTTGAACTAGAGAATGTGTTAAAGAATTAATATCTTGAAGTGTCTTAACCTCTATAGTCTCCTTCACAATGAAGGGGTGAAACATCTTGAATATATTGGTGAGCAAGGGGTCTAAGTGGTATTTTTTATAAACATTGTGCCCCTAATCTATCATGTGCAGAGCCTTTTCATTTTCCCTAAAACTCTCTAATATCAAAATAGTTTAATATTTCATTGAGGATGAACTCACAATCTAGTTTCCTCAAGAAATATCGTGAAACCTCAAAATTGTTGTAAGGCGGTTGGTTAAAAACCATCCACACATATCCTAATTTTATGATCTTCTCATAGTTACACCAATGGATTAGGAATCTTATGCGGTTTAATAGTAAGGGTGCATCATATTTGGGGTCAATGAACAAAGCACACAACTTGTCTTTGGTGATAATTTTTCTTCACTACATTGCAAGACAAATTTTCTACATAAAAATTGTGACAAATGGTTTTGTAGTCCTCCCACATGTTTATTTGAGCCATTACATTATCAATATCGATATTAATGACTCCACTAACAATATAAGAGTTTGACGATGGGCACTTGTGGAATTAGGGTTTCTTATGATTTCTATTAAACCTTGAATTTGAGCTTTATTATTCGAATCTCCCCTAAAAGGTTTTCTTGGGTATTATGAGGATGTATAGGAATTGAAGGAGGTGTTTGACGTAGGTTTTGTTCACCCTGGTCTCTAGGAGAAGAACGGTTTTTAGGTGAAGAGATTAGATCTACTGAAAATAAAAAATTAAATGCATTAGAAAGAATGCAAGAAAAACAAGTTTAATCACTAAAACTACCCTAAATTCAGTCAAAACTTACCTAGTGGAATCTATGCCATTGTTAGGATTCAAAGCTAAACACAACCCGCTCACGCTATTTCCTTCCCAGATTATTTGTTGAATCACATTTTTTTTCAAAAATAAATGGCGGCTCGATTTTGGTTGGGCATGTTTTATGTATTTTTCATAGTCATAACATGCTCATGTCATGGCTCAGAAATTCCAAGCAATAACACGGGTGTGTTATAATGAGTTTATTTTATAACATGGTCACATTATAAGGTGACCAAGTCATAATGTGACCGCGTTATGTTGAAAATCGAAAAAAATAGATATTAGTAAAAAGAGTTTATCTTGTTGGCATGTTCCCCTTTGCATGAATCTCAAAGTAAGTCAAAATATGTACAATCAAAATTCATATTTATCACTTGCACATGTATAAAAATAGTTGGCACGCTTATATTCTTACAAATGAAATGTTGCAATTTCAAATATTTTTAAAATTTCTAGTACAAAACCTCTTTGAAAAATTACACTCAACTTATTAGCCACACCCTTATCTCAAATATGTAATTAATGGGGTTCAACTATTCATCTCATCTATGTATACTTAGCTTGCATGTGAATAAAAAAAGTTGTCAGTGGCACTAGAAAGATAGTGAACCCTCATGTTGTTGTTTCATGAATGTTGATAATCAAACCTTGATTATTTGACATGTTATAACATTAAAAATCATACAAAAATCATGGTTTAATTGTAATGAGACATTGAGGCATTGAGTATTTAAAGCCATTAAATTGACATGACAACATACCAATAAAACATAAATGAAGCTTAAATAGTCTAGGTATGTTCGATGTGTTTCATTAGTTTAACCAATTTGAGAACATACATGTCAATACATATTTTACAACCACGATATTTGATTAAACTAACAATTTATCCTTGTTCAAGAATTTACATTTTTTGAGACTTTTGCATCCACATATAACATTCTATATGTGGCTATTAAATGATGTACAAATAATTAAAAAAATTGGAATTTTAATTTTCCATATCTAATCTTCTATTCGTGCGCTCAACTAAATATCACATATATTTGTAGGTTGAATTAGTCAACCAACTAATGAAATATCACCCACAAAAAATCGTAAATGGCTCATTGGTTGGTTGAACATTCAACCTTGCAAATATATGTGATATATAGGATCTCCATATTTATATTAGTGATAGAAGGAGGTTAAAGATGACTTCATGTGGATTCAATTTGTTCCAATTGATCTAACCCAAAATATATCTTTTTGATGGCTTTCCTCGAGCTTTTCAAGATGCACATGATTTGATGCAATTTGAATTCCTTACTCTAAAAGTACCCTATAGTAAAATACATACCATCATAAGTTTTATCTCATAAGCGAATCCATCTTTAAGAATATGATCAAGGAACTTTCGGTAATGTCTTTCATAGTTCTTATAATATTTGGAAAGGAAATAGAGGACACTTCTCTTATGAGATTAAGGTTGAAATAGAGGACAATGATGAAATTATAACAATAAAAACATTATGTATCACCCACCTAGATTTAATGCGAGTTGAAATAAGGACAATGATTAGAATCTTTACTGCACTGCGTTTCACATTTCTAAGATTTGAATCACATCATAGCTATTCATATTTGAATTAGATAAAATTGATCCAAACATTAATGTTGTAAGGAAAATGAAATTTATGTTGAAGAGATGATTTTATCAATTCATGTATTTAAAATTATATGGGCTTAAGGATGAAAAGAGAAGATCCTTTCCCGTAGAGAAAATTCCTTTGACATAGGTAGTATTTATTTCTTTTATAGGATTTTGACTTTTTATAAAGAAAATTAAATAATAATCTAATTATCTAAAATTAGGGCCAATTATGTGAAGTATCCCCATATCTCATCCATCCTCAAATCAACCGAACCTCACTGACCCCTACTCCTCTCATCACATCCCTCTAACCACCAATTGTAGAGGTGAGCAATTGAGCACATGCAAAAATGGCCTAGCTTTAGAACTTGGGGAGAGAATAAATAAGTAAATTCCCTCTACCAATAGCGGAGGAAAACTTCAACCAAATGCATCCTACCAATGACCCTGATTCCTCAACCCTAGAGATGGGGAGTGAAGTGCACGAGCGACAAAAATTTTCTCGATCAACATTAGGTCAAGGATTTGATCGAACAAGGTCATTGTCATCCAGGACACAAAAATCACGAGTTGTTCTCCCCTTTAACTAAGACACACAACATTCATGATTTCCCTTGCACCTTATGTATTTAACAATCTTATCTTTACCTTTGAGAGTATTTAATTATATACTAATAGGGCCAACCACATGACAATTAAAGTTATACTTACATATAATATTATGTCTACTTAACCTCAAACTTCCCCTCACATATAACATTATTAATCAATCATAAACGAGTAATGTTATAGTATAAGATTTATATTAGAAATCGAAATTTCAAAATGTTACATTGATTGTATTTTCTTAGTATTTTTCATTTTTTTGTCTCCGTAAACAATTTTGACAAGAGCTATGAATCTAATTTAGGCCATAATTGAGGTCCACTTCCCCATTGGGACACAAATACAATACATGCAGCCACAACCAATCTAAAATCTAACGCAAATAGCCACAATCATCCTCAAACCTAGTATAAACAACATTATTCATCATTCAAACCTATGTGCCACATTATTTTTTTTTGACTTTAGTACTCACAATATAATTCCAATGTTATAAATACAAATAATCAAGAAAAACATTTGAATTAATTATAAACTATACCTCTTCAAATATTCTAAAATCAAAGCTTTTGTTAATTTTTTTCTTAGCAAACAAATTTTCAATATATTAAATTGATTTTCTTTCCTTATCATGTTTTTTCCAGAGCTATGAACTTAATCTAGGCCATAATCAATGGCCCGATTCCACTAGGACACAAATACAACACATGTGACACAACCGACACATCTACATATATACTTGTTTGCTCTCGATGTGCTCATATCTAGGGTGTGTAGGAGTATTATATATGATAAATTTAGAATTTGAACCTATAATTATCTATATGTAGTCTTTAGGCCTACTAGATCACATCTACGATGTAGTTGACATTACTAGTTTCCATTTGTAGCATTTAGGTTTGCTAGTTGCCAATTTTTATATGATGTTGATACATGCGTAATGATGTAACACATGTAAAGCATATAATTTTTCCTAAATAAATATGTGAATTCTATCACACCATGTAACCCAAAGAACTACGGTTGTGGTTTGTGTGAACTATTAGAAAAACTCACAATGTGTCCCCTTTTGACATGAGGGCATTGCAAAGGATATCTTAGATCAAAAGATAAAATGCTAGTGTAAAAGGTATATAACTATAATGTCAAGGATGTGAACCATATATGGTAAGTAAAATTTAACATGGTGATATAAGAAATGTGCAATAGATATGAGCATTTTCCAATAAGCAATAAATTTCATCTCATGGTTAGGCATATCATAATCATATCCAATAATCCAAATAAAACCATAACAAAAGTTTAATAATGATTGATAGAGTAATATGATGGTAACAAATGAGTCAATTCCTAATGGAACCATTAGAACTTATGACACAACATGACATGAAATACCTACCATAAAATAAAGATAACATACAATACGTAATGACTTGACCAATGTTAGTAGGTGTGTTAGTTGTGCGAAAAGCAAATTTGTGTCAAATGCGACATGATCTAAATATGTAATAAGAAATGTATCATGAGCATGATAAAGATCAAAATATGTGTCAATAACTATAAAAAGGATAAATATATGTAATAAGAAATGTGCCATAAACATGATATAGATTGCAATATGTGTAAACCATTGTTTAGGAGCAAGAGATATATAATGAGTTTTTTTCTTGCAATGTGTCAAAAATTGTGCTAGGAGAAATATATGTAATAAGAAATGCATCATGAGCATGATATATATCAAAATATGTGTCGAGCGATGTGATAGGAGAAAACATAAGCCTAGATCAAACATGATCTAGAAGAAAACATGATCATAGGGCATACATGAGAAAAGAAATAGACATGAGCGTAGAATAGACAAGAGCATAACCATAAACATCATCATAAGGAATACACGAGCGTAGGCGCAAATACGAGCATATATCATATAGGAGAATAGAAACACATATTAACATAGCGATAAACATGAGCTTGTATAATACAAGAGCATAGAAGAAAACATGAGCATAGAGCATATAAGAACATAGAAGAAAACATGAGCATAAAGCATACAAGATCATATAACTAAACATGAGCATAGAGCATACATGATCATAGAAGCATAAATGAACACAAAGCATACATGATCATAGAATAATATATAAGCATAAAGAATACATGAGATAGAAGTATACATGAGCATGAAACATATAGAAGAATAGAAGCAAACATGAGCATAGGCATATGAGCGCATATAATCAAACATGAGCATGAAGCATATAATCAAGCATGTTTGTGGAAGAAAACAAGATCATAGAAACATACATGAGCATAGAAGTAGAAACAAGAATGAATAATATAAGAGCATAGAAGTAGACATGAGCATGAAGTATAGATGATTATAAGCACAACCACAAACATAGAGCATATAAGCATACATGTCCATAAAAGAAAAAAAGATCATAGAAGCATACATACATAGGAAAGCAAATAGGAATTGGGTAATGTGTAGCTACAAGATGAGTGATGCATGATGCAATGTTAAATAACCAAAAACAATCCATCCTACGGCCAATAGTAGTAAACCAATACAATAGGACACAATAAGAAAGTGCTAAAAGTAAATGATTAAAATGAGTAATCATGGAGCACATCAAATCATTATCTAATAATAAAAATTGTGATCATCAAATGAGGCACAATATAACATGTCATATGAAATAAAGTGATGCAAGACATGTAAGAGTAACATTGTGCTAATAAAGGACTACAAAGTGTAAAGATAATATTAGGGATACTTTTAAGAATGGAACCATAAAATTTCTATAATATCCTACAAAAATTAGAAAAAGAGCATAATTTAATTGAATATTTTTTTTGGAAAAATCACCATACTGAGGATAAATTGATTTATCACATTTGCTCTTTAAAAACCTTATAATAATATGGAAATTTAATTGTAAAATTTAAATAAAGATATAGTTTGTTGACAAAAAACCATCAACTAAATTTGTAATGGTATAGTCCCTTTACCAATAAAAAAACAAACCAATCAACTAAATTTTTATTGATCTAGTCAATCAACACAACCACACGTGAACTTTGCAATGAACATGTGTTCAACCCGACCATCTTACATTTTCCATTGCCTAGATCATCATAAAGCCATCGTAATCCCACATCCTATGAGATTGTGATAAATACTCTTTTAAAGCCCATGTTAAAAGGCGAAGATAGATATCCACATACATAAAGTCCTATGCCTTTTTCCTTGCTGGCCTATTGGTCTTATCTAAATGCCTAAAACCATACCCACTCCAATTCTACTCATAGGTAGAAGCACTAGGCACCTAGTAAGAAAATATAATTCAAAATTTGAATAAAATTCAACAATTTAACAAAATAACAACTTCATTTTTAGTTGATGGGCAAGTAACTTAATACATTGATAATAGAATAAAATAATTAAGATAAGAAATAAATGATTATTTTTCTACATATCTAGGTTTTGTCATCCCATTCTTCACTTTGAAAAAGGTTAAAATCTTCAATATGGTGTGATCAAATGCACAATCTCAATCTGCAAAATTTCCCAATCAATTAAAATACAAAGTATGTACCTCCTCGATTCAAGTACAATCCTCAAAAGACTCATAAGATATATTAATCTATGTCTTCCATCCTTGGTTCACCTCATCTTTCCCCATGGTCCTTATGAAAACACTTTAGATTAAGCACAAATGCAACATGATGAAGAACACTATGAAACATCCTCTACCTATTAATCTCTCACCATTTTATCAGCGAGGGAGTCCCATCCCTCATTAAAGAATCTAGCCTCTCCATCATCTAGTCAAGGCCCCAAAAACATCTTCCATGTATGGTTTCTCACAATCAAATAAACAAATGAATAAAAATTATAGGAAAACAAAGTGTCAAGAGATCATTTTCTTGTTTCCAAAACAGATTCGAATTGGTGTGGGTGCCTACGAGATCAATAATCTCATCACATGTGGGGGTGGTAGTGCTTGGATGATTTATCCATCTTTCCCATTCTGTAAACACCACTATATCCTCAAGTGATTGCTTCACTTTTACAATTCACTCAAATATGATGAATTGTGAAGAAAAGCATGCTTTTGCACAATGAAGCAACTAGAATGAAAGATTATTATGATATACTTCTTTGGGAAATACAGTGGTTAACAATATACATTTTTTTCTTTAGGCATTGGTTAAGGAATCCCTCCATGCATACTAGGAAACACTATTTATACACCACATTTTTTCTCCCAAAATGTTTTGTTGCTGCTGAAATAGCTCCATCGAATATGTTGCATCTTTTACTCGACCCAAAGTGTCTTGTGATCTAATGAACATTACACTCCTAGGTGAAGAAAGAAGAATGTTGATAAGAGACCCATTCACTATGTTAGTCCACCCACTAGAAATAATGGAAACTTTGGCATTAATATTTGCTTAGCCTAAAAATCACACATGTTTGTAAGGTTGAATGGTCAACCAACTAATGTTAACCCCCCACAAAAAAACAAATGGTAAACAACCTATCTAGCACTCACAAACTAGTAGGGCTCACGTCTCTCCACCAATAAAAAAATAAATTCACGTCTCTCCACCAATAAAAAAATAAATAATGTTTAGCACTATTTGGTATTGATTTTTTTGACAATATTAAATGGTATCCCACAACTAAAAATCACAGGTCCATTAGATCCATTGATACTATTTTAATTGACATCATACATTTGCCCAATTGTTGAATAAAAATAAACAAATTTTGTATTAAGAAGCTTCGAGGGTCTCCCTCAATCAGCTCCATCACGAGGTTGTGGCTATAGTGGACGATTTGGAGGTTTCAAAGACTCCATAAAAATGAGTTCCCTGATTAATTCTTCCCTATTAAACTTAGGTATTTTGTTGCATGCAATAATATTCTCTTTCTTTTCAACCCCAAGCTAAAGTTTTTAACTCTTTCCACAGCACTTCTTTTGTTAGTATCACAAAGCGAATAACAATCTTCCGTAATTCCTTCTCAAAGATTTTTTTGGCGCTATTTTAGTAGGGGATTTTTTGTGCCTGTGGGTTGGAGGGCGTTCCAATGGAAGAAGCTTCGATTTCTTAACCCAGAAGGAAAAAAATAGAAGCAATTGATATAAAAAGATTTTTCACACCTAAACATTCTTACGTATCTACACTGTAGAGAAATGCCATTTGTATTGCAAATCCACGTCAAAGTAAAAAAGAAATCATTCGTAAATGTAGAGAAACAGAAGACATGCAAGGAAAATTAACAATGCTCATGTCTCTTTTGACGCATTTTTCAAACAGTTCAGACGGAAACTGCAACAACTGACACAAGTCTCCTTTTCATGATGCTCTGTCGGACACCAACTTCCTGCTCCTCACTTCTCTAATCCAGAAGCACCTTCCATTGCCCATTTTAATAAGGCAAAGGTCATTCTCCTCCACTTGGCAGCCTGGTCAAAGCAAAACTTCTCTTTATTTCCCACCAGCTCTCTCACATACATCTATTTTATTACTCACAATCATACTCAAGTGGTGTAATGGAGATGGTGATAGGGAGGAATAGAAGAAGTTTTAAGGATTGAAGGTGAAACATTGGAGACGGGAAGAGTCATGATGAAAAAGAGGATTGAGAGAGGAAAATTTCTAGGTCGGGGAAAGGGGACATTAACAATCCTCTTTTTTCTTAAAAGCCACATATGGACCACAATTTAGTTTTTCTTACAATCACCCATCGTCTATTTAATGCAATGTTTGTTGAATATTAAATATATCTTAATAGCCGTCAATTTGAAAAACCCTACTTTTTATTGGATCTACAACTTTTAGGGATTACACCAATCACAATGTTGTGTTTAAATAACGTAAATAAAAACGATATATACAAGTGAAAAAATGATATATTAAGAATAAATTTTGACAAATATTCTAAGGGACAGATCAAATTGCCTTTGCGTTTTGTACATCAAATAAAAGTTACTAGAAAGAAAAAGTTGACTAAAGATTGTAAACAAGGCGTTGGAAATGAAAAACTTTCTCCAAAAGGTTGAACCTATGAGTTTCACGACACACATTACGACATCATTGTCATACTTTCATGTGACAAAGCCTATGTGGTAAGTGGTGCAATGTGGCAAATGGTAGAGATAGTTTTTGCTTTAACATGTGAAAGTTGAAATTAAGGACCATTTCACAATATGATTAGTTGTCTCCTATTTTTAGTGGTTGGGTTCTCGGTTATGCTTTCTAGTGGGAATGTTGGTGAGTGAGTCGGGAATAGCTCTACTCGAAGCTCTCATTTGTGCGGGAGTGACGACTCAAGGGCAATGACATCCACAACTCCAACAACAACACGATTTATTTTTTGATGCTCTGTTATTTCTTAACGGAGAAGATAAGATGGATGATGAAGATGAGATGAAGGGCATGGTGGGAAAGAGCGAGCGTGTCAAACTCAAACATATGCAAGCTTCCAATTTGTTGGCAGTGGTAAAGGAGACTCTACGAAGCCTTTAAGGGAGGGAAGAATATGGACATCGAATCAATGGTTTGTAGCTTACCCCCTTAAGCATGGTTCGTCGTAGTCCCTCAATAGCCTATGAAGAGCTCAGATTTGGAATCATGAAAGAAATTTTGAAATTGTGTTTCCTACTACTAGGCCTTTGTAGTATGCGAACGGTTATGCTTTCGGTGGGAATGTTGGCAAACACATTCACAACATCCACGTGGATTTATTTTAGCCTTTGTTGTGACTATCATCTCCTCTTCATGTCGTTATATTATGTAATTCCATCTTTACCCTTTTCGGACATACACCAAGATCCTCCCAAATGCACCAAAATGGGAATTTAGAGTAAGGAATATGATACCATCATAGCTTAACGGAAGGGGGATTTTGTAGATATAGTTGTTAGTACAAGAGAGTGACATAACACAAGGTTATGGAGGATCATGTCGAGGTATTACAAACTGCCAACCACGCAAATAATGAAAACAAACCCACAACTTACAAAATGATGGTAGGATATGCACATTATGGGTTCATTGAGAAGGCCTTGGAATTTTTTAAACAAATGCAACAGGAAGTTGTAAAGCTATACTCCAAAATCTTTGCTTGGATACTTTCATTTTATGCAAGAAGGAGATTTCAAGCAAGGAATGGACATCCATCAAAGCATAATGGAAAGGAGATTTCTTGTCAAATGTTGACATCGCAAATGCCCTTGAAGATTTGTATGCAACATTTGGAAGTATACACAGACACAATAATTTTTGACAAAATGCCTAGAAATAATGTGGATCCATGGATTGCATTTATGCACAAAATGGCTTTTACAAGGAAGCTCTCAAACTTTTTGAACAAATAGATTCCTCTAGAGCATGTCCTAATCATGTAAGCTTGTGGTTGTGTTCTATCACCGTGTAACCATGCATGTTTGGTGGATAAGGGTTGTAAATACTTCAATAACATGAATAATTCTTATTGGATCACACTTCCAATTGATCATTTTGTGTGCATGGTTGACATTCTTGGGCTTGCGAGATATTTTGAGGAAAATCTTTTTTTTTTTTTCACTAAAATGCCAATCATAGTTTGCTATGTAGAAGACAACACAATAAATAAACACACAACCCCTATACTCCTACCCCCAATGCAAAACTACCATATTCGTAAAATCTAGTAATTATTCAACCTGATTTTATATAAATGATTGGTATGGAGGAGACACTTTAGATGTTATTTAATAGATTGCTGTTTTGATTCAAAGCTTCCAAGTGGACAATATTCCAATATTTTGTTATTGGTGTAATCATGACAAGAAACATTTTTTTGAAAAATATGGGAAACATAGTTTTACTATTTAATTTTATGGCATTAAAGTTTTCGAATAAAGGACTTTTAATTTATCAGATAAGACAAGCATGAATGGAAAGTTGGAAAGAAAGAGGTGAAAATTAAATACCTACACATCCCAACCTATTCCAGTGCTAACATTGTTCCTACCCAAATAATATCTACCACTGCTCAAAGCATTCCTACCCAAATAATATTTACTATATATGCTCTTTTTATGGTCTTGAGTTTCCATTATAATTTTAAGTGAGGGCAAAGTTGAGTTTAAAAGGGCCAAAATAAGAAAGGGCAAAATCCAACAGGTTCTAGGTTCAAAACCCAACCGCAGTGCTTTCTTCTTGTAACACTTCGTAGCCCCCTTTTCAGTTTTAGGCTCGAATAATTGCAGGAAATCAGTTAATGCATGAACAATTTTTGTTAGGACTAAACTGTTTATAATCCTGCTATACTAGATGTTAGATTCTACATGGTAAAATAGTGTTTCTACAAAGATTTTTGATGCAGCAGAGGTAGAGCCGTGTTGTCGAGACAAATTTTGTAAAAGCTTATATTTCATTTAAAAAAATCTAATTATTAAATTAAAAATTCCACATAGAAACAGTTTTTGGGGTTGAATTTCATGATATCATAACAACAATGTATTTGAAATCGAAAATTCGTATCCAAATCATCGTCTAATTACAATTACATCAATTTTAATAATGAGAAAATATAGAAATGAATGAGATTTTAAATTCCGGGAAACAGAAAGATGTCTCAGAACATTTTCCCTCATTTGGGCGATATCAACTACAGAGGAGGATATCTCCATTACTTTTAATTTTATTCAAACAAACACTGAATCAAAACAAATCAAATCTGAAAACAATATATATATTTACGACGAATTTATGAGCAGATCTCAGCTATTATTCCTTGCACACCTTGTAATCTTTGAGCATGGTCTTCTGTAAGGATTAGCATGGAGAGAATCCCCACAGTGGTAATAAGATCTCCCCCTCTTAGTGCATGGAACACTATTTCTAAGCAGAACACCATAACTGATATAATTCCTCCTCCTCCACAGAGTCCTCCTGTTAATCTCACTGTCCATTAACATCTCTTCCTCTGGAAAACAATCTCCAATCCTTCCATTACACCTTGAAGAATAAGTATTCACTGCATTCCAGACATCCATCACTTTGTTCATATCATTCTGACTCCACATAAAGCCATCGCTGCTCATGGTGGTCTCCATGGAAGCCATGAAAACAACCACACACAAGCTCACTGCAATCAGATTAGAAGTAGCCACCATGTCTGCAAAAAATGTTAAGAAAAAAATGATACCCACTATGCGTTTTTGATGAGAAGATTGTTGTGAATGGGGGGTTGGCTGTATTTGAAGAGGTTTGTGACAAATGGGGTCATCTAATGTTGTTTATGTGGGCGTTCGATAAAATTTTAAAGCAGGTAAATAGGAACTAATTCCTTGTTTGGACCGTTATAAAAGGAAGGGAATAACTGCATGCCTATTTTCACGTCCAAGCTGTTACACAAGCTTACAAATGGAGTTATGAGCGGTTTCATTCTGTGGAAAAGGAAGTCATTTCCACGAGGTGGTAAAATGATTGCGTGTGGAGAGTGCCCAAATTTACACGTTACAAGGATATACATTTGAAAATTTGCGTGTATTCTTACCTATTGTTTGCTCAAATTAGTGGAGTGAGTTTATTCATAAATGGGATACCTTGGTTATAATGACCTCGAGACTTTCAACATCGGTATTGGAAATTTAAGTCCCTAATGTAGTATGCTTCTTTGCTGGTTATTGGTGTAATTGATTAATAGTCATGGCAGGGTTGGTCATAGTTTGTTCTAGAGTCACCAAGTTAAGTTTTAACTTTTAAGATTTTGTTTTATGCATATTAGTCATGTAGCGCTTATCTGGTTGGCATGTCCTCTTTTACATAAATTTTGACATAAGTCAAAATATGTATTTAACACTTGCACTTGTATGAAAACAATTTGGTTAGGCTTGTATGCTTGTAAATGAAATGTTGCGAGTTCAAGTCTTTTAAACTTACCAGTATAGAATATACCGATAAGTTACACTCATCTTACTAATCATGCCATTAGCTCAAAAGCTGTTCTTAGTGGGATCCAACTATTCATCCCATCTATGTATACTTAACTTGCATATGAATAAAAGTCATCACTGGCACTAGAAAGACATTGACCATCATGTTGTTGTTTCATGAATGTGGATAATTGTTACTCGATTATTTTTGACATGTTAGCACGACTAGTTACACTCATCTTAGTAGTCATGCCTTTAGCTCGAAAGCGTGCTTAGTGGGGTTTAACTATCCATCCCATTTATGTATACTTAGCTTGCATATGAATAAAATTCATCAATGACACTAGAAAGACAATCACCATCATGTTCTTGGTTCATGAATGTGGATTATCGTTCCTCGATTATTTGACATGTTAGATCGGCAAGTTACACTCATCTTACCAGTCATGCCCTTAGCTCGAAACTATTCTTAGTGGGTTCATCTATCCATCCCATCTATGTATACTTGGCTTGTATATGAATAAAAGTCATCAATGGCACTAGATTGACGATGACCATCATGTTGTTTTTTCACGAATGTGGATGATCATTCCTTGATTATTTGACATGTTAGCGCGACAAGGATCATACAAACATCATGTTTCAATTGTAATGTGTTTCATTAGTTGATGAGTTTGAGAGGATCCATGTCAATGTATATTTTGCAACCCTTATATTTATTAAATTAGCAATTTATTCTTGTTTGTGAAATTACATTTCTTTGAGACTTTGCATCCACATATAACTTTCTATATGTGGCTATTAAATGATGTACTGAGAGAATTAAAAACCGACATTTTTATTTTCCATCTCAACCCCTGTATTCATGTCTGCGATAGGAGGAGGAGAAAGATAACTTCACACGAATTTTGTTATGTTCGATTGACTTAATCAAAAGTATATCTTTTTGATGATTTTCCTCGAGTAATTTCAAGCTTAAATGCACGTGATTTGAAGCAATTTGACTTCTTTCCTCTAATAGTACCCCATAGGAAAAGAAATATTTTTCCAATGATTAAATTTTTCTTCAAGTGATTACACCAAAGAAAAACCCATACCATGGGGGTTCATTAGCTAGGAAATATCCTAGCACGTTCATTCATATTGAGGTAATTAAAATTGATAAAATCAAAGTCAATATACCGGTAGACATTAGGGGTGAAAGGGTTTAATTTACTAATATTTTGAATTAGGTATTGGGGGTAGGTTAGAGAGGTGGGCCAAAGGAGAGATGGGGTTGATTTTAATATTAAACTAAAATATTTGAACGTATTTTTATGAACTAAAGACCTTAAAAGCTGCAAAAGGAGTGTTGTCATAAAGTTAAATTATAATCTCTTTTAAATAAGGAAATCTCAATTAGGAGATTCTTAACCAAGAAATAATAATATTGTAGATAAATATTGATAAATATTGATAAATGATTAAATCTTAACATTAAGATAATTGGTAATACGTCTTGAATGGACTCGAAATCTCTATTTAGAGAAAAGGAATACCAAGAAAATAATATTTGAGTTATAAACATGATATATTTTCTATTTTATATACTAGGGTAGAACTAAAAAGGGAAAAAAATTTTGCAATGAAAAAATGGGTAAGTAAGGTGCATGGAAAAAATAGGGGTATTTTCATTCCAACAATATAACGGGAGGGGTAATAATATCAATTGAATAATTAGAAGTAAAAAGTAACAAGGGTATTCTTTAATACCCTTGACGAACGTGATATACCATACTTTTACTAAGTGAACCCCCTTGATCCATACCATAAAATTTTCTCTCACATCTCATCCATCCTCAAATCAAGCTGGACCTCACAACCTGTTGCTCCCCTCATCACATCCCCCAACCCCCAATTATAGACATGGGCGAGTTGAGCACACAAAGAAATGATCGACCTTGCCACCATCAAGAGAGAGAATAAATAAATAAATTACCTTGATCAATAGTATAGGGTAAACCTCGGCTTCAACCGAAGGAACTCTACCAATGACCCCAATCCTCTAATCTTAAAGGTAGGAGATGAAGCATATGAATGCCTAACATTGGTAGAATGGTGTGAGCGATGAAAAATTGCTTGATCAACATTAGGTCAAGGGATTTGATTGAAAAAGGTCATTATCATCCTAATGCAACAATCATGAGATGTTATCCCCTTCATCTAGGAAACAAAACATTCATGATTTCCCTTACACCCTATGTATTTGTAATCCATCATCCCTAGAAAACAATCTTCTATACCACACCAATATATGACCAATGCAACTATCCACTCTTTAGTTTCAAAAGTATTTAATTCTATACTAATATGACCAACCACATGAAGGTTGGAGTTATACAAGTTACATAAAATATTATGTCTACTTAATCTCAAACATCTTCCTCATAAAAAACATTATTAATCAATCATAAATGAGTAATTTTATAGTATAAGATTTATCTTAGAAATCAAAATATTTATATGTTACATTGATTGCATTTTCTTATTATTTATTCATTTTTCGTCACTTGATAAACACTTTTGATCAGACATATGAATCTAATTTGGGCCACAATTGAGGTCGGTTCGGAAACACTAAATCATGGTTGGAGAAGGAGAAATCTAGGTTGGAGGGTTGGGATGGATGTTGGAAAGAGGGTTTGATAGAGGAGGGGTGTGAATGGAGGTTGGAGAGGTTTAGAGTTAAAATTGATGGTTGAGGTGTTTGAAGGAGGGTTGGATGAATGGGTTTGATAAAGGAGGGATTATAATGGAAGTTGGGGTTTGAAGGAGGGTTGTATAGAGGATGTGTTAGAATGAAGGTTGGAAAAAGGAGGAAATGGAAGTTAGTGGAAAAAGAGGAAATGGAGGTTGGGGGAGGAAAGTGGAAAATGAGAAATCAAGGTTGGAGGGTTGGGATGGAGGTTTGAAGGAGGGTTGGATAGAGGAGGGATTGGAATGGAAGTTGGGGTTTGAAGGAGAGTTGGATGGATGAGGAGGTTAGAATGGGGGTTGGGAAAAAGGAGGAAATGGAGGTTGGTGGAAAAAAATAGGAAATTGATTAAGTTAAAATGTGAAATAAGAGCCTAATATGATGTTATTGTAGCAGTAAAATAAATATGCAATTAAGTATAGAAATGATACTCAAGAAAACTAAGCAATAAATTATGAAACCCTAGTTGCAAGGAGGAGAAGAAGGTACTTAGCTGATTCATAATAAATTATGAAGCTGCATCGAAGTGTTGACTAGGTGAATAGAGTAGCAGATCGTCGCACAAAGATGTAAAAATGTAGATTTAGAGAAATAGGTTGGAGTGAGGTGCCTGGAGAGGGACAAGGGCACCCGTGGGTGCCTTAGGCTTGATTCTGGGCACTTAGGTTTCTGCAGAAAAGCTCGGGAAACTTCCTCTGAGTGGTTGTAAGATGTTCGTTATTAGTCACCTTTGATCACTCCAAGGTCACACCAAGATTGTCAAGGTCGTTGTAAACCTGCAATGAAATATGAACCTGTAAAACCCTCAAATAGACATCAAAACCTAAAAATAAATATTTAGAGTGAGGTGTCAGGTTGTTCTCAGCTATCACAATGGTGAACTTATGATTGAGCGTTGCACTGCATCTCAGACCCAATGTAGTTCTATGTGTGTGTGCAAAATCATGTCCTAAGTGGCTCTTGTGCGAGTCACACTTAATAGCGATCAAGTAGATAAAAGTAAAGAAATGTATTAGATGTGTGCATGGAATAAAATAAACTTTCCTCCTATGAAGTATATGCATAATAACCAACCCTTGTGTCCCTTGTGATAGATGTAATGAAGCTTTTTTATGCTTGATGAATGCAATGAAACTCTTTGATGCTTGATGGATGTAACCTTAAATGGTGATAGCTAATGCTTAGTGCTTGGTCTTTTATTATGATCACATAACTTTATATTTATATGATTTGCTTGAATTTCATAATATACCCAGAAAAGGCCGAATACCAAAAAGATAAAATGCTTAAATGACGAGAAAGGACCCAAACAATGTGAGTAAAGTACAAAAGGGTTAGGGGTGCCCAAAGGAAATGAGGGCACGACATTGGCATCTTGGTTGGGTGCTAGTGTTCAAGATGATAAAACCAAAGTATAATAAGGCAAACTAAGCAAGTAAGAGTGTAAGCACTGAAAGGAACAAAGAAGACAAAGAAAAGTGGCCAAATACATGAGTTAGTTAGTACTTTTATTACTTAGGAATCATATGAATAGTATACAATTATGATTAGATAATTATCCAAAGTGTGATTTTTTGTCTAAGTTTTCCCCACTTTATATTGGTGAGCGAAAATCTCGGTAACACAAAGTAGATAGTGATGTGTGTCCGATAACCATGTAGATCAATGATGAAAGCATGTTGAGGGACTAGACAAAACATGGAGTGATAAAAATATGAAGCATGAATGCTAAGGAGTAGAAAGTGTAAAAAGTGATGATGAAAATGAACATAGGATGGAAACATATGTGTAGATGTCACGATGTACCTGTTGATGTCGATGTTGTTGTTGTAATGATGTTGACTATCGCTTCCCATATGGATGGACTGTCAAAGGAGAAGAATGGATAAGTAGTCAAATACACATGTATATATGTCAAAAGTATGTAAAAATATCGAAATGTGAAAAAGAAACATGTGCACTTGATCCGTGACAAGAAAAGAGTATAGAAAGGATCCTGAAGATGTCGATGAAGGGTGAATTTTTGGGCGATCTCACGCCACGACAGAAGAAGTATAGGGAGGAAATTCTAGTGTTATCCTCCAACCTTTAACTGCTTCCCAAAGTTGTAGAGTGCTCTGAAATGTTGGTTTTTTGGGCGATCCTATGCCATGATAGAAGTAGTGTAGAGAGGAAATTTTGGTGTCATCCTCTAACCTTTAACTACTCCTTGGAATGAAAACACTACCATGAGATGGTGTGTACTTGTCCTCAATGTAAATTTTGAGTGCTAAAGGACTCTCTGCCCTATCAAAATCCTCTATGACATGCCGAAAAACTATGTTGAACTGAAAAATGTTGAAGATCGCCCCACAGTTCTTGGCATCCGGGAAGAACATCGTTGTGCTAAAAACCCAAGTATGATTCTTAGCCCTCCAAAACTAAAAATTGTGGTGTACTTATATCATGTTTTATATAATGCTATATAGGGGTGGTGATTCACCCATATGCGCCCCCTTGTTTCGGGTGAATGCGCGTCACCGAAGGAGTATGTGGCCCAAAAGAGGACTGATCTGTGTCTTTGAAACCATTTTCCCTACAAGGGGAAGGGAATTTTATTTGCAGAAACCAAGGCACACACAAACAAAGTGGCTAGAGAAAATTGTTAGTACAAGAAAACATGTATGTAAAATGTAATGTGAGACATGAAAATAATGTGTGATCTAATACGCAAGAAGACAATGTAAACACATAAGAAGAAAATGTAGACCACGAAAAGTGAGTTGTAAACATGGGACATCACTCACAATTTCGCAAGACAATTAAGGTTGTAGTAGCCGCAAGCAAATAAGTGTGCACACAAGCCAAAGGAGAAACCCACAAACAAGAGCATATAAAGAGAAAACAATGACAAATAATGTAATGACAACCATGGAAACAAATATTCCTGCATAACAAATGTTGCACATGAAACACCCATTAGCATGTTAGAAAGATAAAAAGTGTGTCAAAGCATGAATAATTTGATAATGTAATGTGCTAGGAACAAAAATGGAACAACAATATCTGTAATGTATACGAAAGTGGATGCCCCTGGAGGTTGTTGTGGGGATGGTAATAGGTATTGCGCCAAGAATCCATGTTGTATGTAATAGATCTGTAGAATATGCGATCACAACTAGAAAGCAAGTGAATGTGCATGTGTGTATGATAAAAATAATGGCATGTAATATATCTATCTATAATGTGCAATAAAGTGAACATGTAAGTAGAAGTAAGAAAGAGTAAATGCAACCAAGATATGCATTATGTTGTGGATGAGATGGAATGGAATGCAATGTGAATGATACGAGTCACGTGCGCCTTGAGTGGATGTGTATGCATGTAATGAGGTTAATTTATTTATGCCCCCTTAGAAGTCAAGAATGAACCGTAAATGAGAGTGCGTCGTTGGGAAATGTTTTGAATTGTGTGTATGGAAAAGATGTGATCATCAAAGAGAAAAGTGTAGAGTGAGTGAATGAGTATGTAATTGAACGTGTGAGTGTGATGAGGTCCATTTGAGATGTATACCCTCAACAGTCAAGTATGGACTGTGGAACTAGAGTGCGTCATAGGGTAATGACCGCAACATGTAGAAGTAGATGTAAGAGAGATGTAACGTGAATGTGTATAGTGAGTAATGTACCTAGTGTGTGATAGAAGCTGCGAGAAGGAGATGTCGTGTGTGTATAACACGTGTTGTGTGAGATGTGTAATGTGTAGTGTGACTAAGAAATGCTAGAGATATGTGTGGTGAATGTGTCTAGTGTAAAATGTGTGATATGGTCAAGTGTGTGAGAATGCATGGTGTGTATAGTGTGCAAAGTGTGTGAGGTTCATGTGTATAGTATTCCCTCAATAGTCAAGTGTGAACCATAACACAAGAGTGCGTCATCGGGGAATGATGATGCAAATATATCGATATGTGTATGGTGAATGTAAAATACTAGATGTGATGTGTGTAATATGTATGACAATTGATAAGGCTAAAAGGTGTGGGGGGAGTAAGTGTGATGCCCCCAAGTGTGTGATGATGTGTTATTTGATGAATGATGTTTAGATTAGATAGATAGGCGAGGTGTGAAGATGATGACATGCAATTGATAGTGTATAGTTGATGTGATAATTGATGAAAGATTATGTCGTATGTAAGACTATTGATAGATAATAATAAATGTATGTATGTAGAAGTGATTATGTAATAGATAGAGATGTTGATGAAACATGTAATGCGAAGATGAAGCGAAGTTCTTATTGTAAGAGATCCCTCAACAATCATTTAAGAACCGTGAGAACATGAGTGTGTCATCGAGGAAATGACGAGGCTTATGTATGTGTCAAGATGCATATGTAGTATGTGAAAGTGAAGATAAGATGTTTGGTGGCTTTGGGGGATATAAGTGTTATGTCCCCTAAGTATATGGTGATGAATGTGATAACTTAATGTCATCTAAGAGGTCGTCATTGTCAGGATCAAAACGAAAGGTAAAACATCTGATACATGATAAGCAATAGTATCGGGTTGATCACATAGTGAGCCATTACAACGAAGGTTGTACATGCCCATTGTGTATTCTTCGTCAATGAAAGGGGGTAGTGGAAAACCATGTGCATACTAGTGTGTAAGATTTTGTGAATAGCCAAGAATCATTGCAAATGAAAACACGACCGAAAGGCATAAGAAAGCTAATGTCAATATGATTAGGATCTAAGGTGCCCCAATATAATCAATCCAAGATTGTCCAAGTGTGAGGGGAGCACCACAAGGAGATCATGCAAGAAACACTATGAGATGAAATATGCGAAGCCCATAAGCAATAGTAATTTGAATGAAACCATGATAAAGATGAGGAGCATAGGGTGAAGGAAAGATGTCGTTAACTTTGAAACCTAATCAAGTCAAGACATCATGTGTGCATATAGCGTTATCATAAGTAGGATCAAATGGAATATGCTCCTAATACGAATCATTCATGAAAAGCATACATGTAAAGGGAGGACATGCTAATGGTGGATGCACATGCAATAACGAAGTATGGGGAACGACATCGAGATGTGTGGGTAGGCCCCGATAAAGTACCATACATAAGTAGTAGTAGCATGAGGTGGTGGTTCTATAGATGGTTCTGTATCGAGCATGCAAATAACACCTTCAAATGGTTGTAAATGCTTTGAAGTATCGTGGGTTGTGGTTCATTAGTAGTTTTAGAGCGTGGCATAGGAATTGTAGTATGAGGACCATGATATCAATATTTGAATGGGTCACGATCACTAGGAATTGTATATTTTATGTCCTCATGTAGGAATTTGACACTAATGTATTGTAGAAAGAAGCGCTTGCATGGAATAAAGCCATGACCAACCAAGTAAACAATTATACAAAACTAGAAATTCAATGACAAAGAAAAGTGTGTTAAGGGTCTTGTGCCCTATAGTGATAGGTAGAGTAATGTGACCTACACAAGGAGTCTAGATGAACAAAACCATCATAGGACCGAAGGGAAAGACATGATGGACTAACATTAGATGTAGAAAGACCAATCTTTTCAAGGAATGACGTGGGACATAGATTGAGTTCAGATCCATTATCAATTAAAGTACACTTAATACCCATATTGTAAATGTGAATCATGATATGTAAGGGTGGATCATTGTAAAAAATAGAAATATTAGCATGAGGATTGGACGGGAAAATAATATGCCAAGAAAACACCTTGAAAAATGTTTGATATACCTAATTTGGATGCATATTAGCAGGAATGCGAGTGGTAGCAAAGAGAATTTTGATTCTATCTCTTAATTCATGATTAATAAACAAGAAATCATTAATAAAGATGCTCATGATGAAGAGATTATAGAAAGTTAAAAGTAATGGAGGTATGAGGATCCGAATAGCGTGAAGATCAATTTCGGGTTCACCAAAATGATTAAGCTAAAATGTGAAATAAGACCCTAATTTGATGCTATTGAAGTAGTAAAATAAGTATGCAATTAAGTACAAAAAGGATACTCAAACAAACTAAACAAAAAATTATGAAATTCTAGTTGTGAGGAGGAGAACAAGGTAGTTAGCTGATTCGTAATAAATTTTGAATTGTACCAAAGTTCGAGTAGGTGAAAAAAGCAACAGGGCATCACACAGAGACCCATAAAAATGTAGATCTGGAGAAATAGGTTGGAATGGGGCGCATGGAGAGAGATAGGGGTGCATGTGGGCCCTCTAGGCCTGATTTTGGGTGCATGGTTATGTAGAAAAGATCGGGAAACCTCCTCCGAGTGGTTGTAAAATGCTCATTATTAGTCTCCTTTGGTCCCTCTGAGGTCACACCAAGATCACCGGGGTTACTTTGTAAACTGCGCAATGAAATATGATGGCTGTAAAACCCTCAAATAGACATCAAATCCTGAAAAAAGAAATATGTAAAATGAGGGGTCGATTGTCCTCGGTTTCCTGATGTCACAATGGTAAACTTACGACTAAGTGTTGTACTTGCATCTCGAGACCTAATGTATTTATGTGTGTGTGTGTGGAATCATGTCTTTTATCCATTTTGGCACCCCGCAAAATGGACAAATTATCAGAGTTTGAACGTTGGCGGTTGATGGATGCAACACTTTGAAATTTAACAGGGCGAGTTCACCATGGAGAGGGTCCAAGTGAAAAGGAAAAAAACAATGGTAAAATACCTTCGGTAGCGAGAACGGATGCTAATGGATGGTAGCACTCTTTTCGCAAGCTTCTTGCTTTGTAGAAAAATTGGCATGTCACGATGGTAAATGGCGCGAGAGGTGTCGGTAGCACTCAAAATGCTACCGCCAAGAAGCATGTACGAATGTTTCCAGTGGTGGTGGACAATGGCATCACGGAAGTAGTCAAGGAAGCTACCGACCGGTTGCACAAGGGTGATGTTGTGGAGCGATCGATTGTGATAGGAGTCATCGTAGTATTCTTCTTAATGAGGTATGGCGCCCATATCGTGCAAGAAAAGTACCAAATTTGTATGGCCTCCCATACCTGTTTAATGAAATATGTTGGTTGGTGAGGAAATTTCGAGGCTCTTCTTCTATATTTGCCTCACTTTGAGGGGAGACTTTCGAAGAGAAAAGCAACTTTATCAAAATTGTCCCAAAGCTTTTATGAGCTAAAGGCCTCAAATTTGGGTTTATTATAAAGATTTTGGCCTTGTTCTGATTATGTTATAATGGATTGTGCATGTTTCTAAGCAATAAATTCATGTTTTGTGGCCATTTTTGCCCTAGCTTGTATGAAATTGCATCTTTTTCCTTCCATTATATTCACAAGTATATTGTGCATGTATATATCTTTTTCATAGGTCTATAGTTTGTTGTGCTTTATGAATATAGGAATTGAATATTGTCTATTGTGGCACTCTACTTGCCCTCCTACTTTTTTTGCTCTCTATTTTTCACTCACTTGGATTGTCTCACCCTTTCTTGGTGCATCACCTTCACTTAGAGTATTTTTATTTTATGCATCTTTCTATCCTGTCTCCTTGGAAAACATTAGGATAGGATTAGTTTAGTTTCCATTCTCTACACTTTGGAGAAGTTGGCACTAGGTTAGGAGAAGAAGTTGGCTTTCTCCGGAGGATTATCCTACTTACAACGTCCCACACTACAAGATAATCCCATGTTATGCAGGTTACATTGATTGCCTCACACACAAATCACAAGCAATCAGGGGTGTTGTAATTTTGCATTAACAATTTTGGCACGCCCGGTGGGACAAGAAGTCAATATTTATATTTTGTCAAGATTAGGTGTGTGTCTTGGTGAATTTATAGCCTTTGGAGGCTTTGTAACAACACATCTGGTGACTCCAAATATAAAATCAACTGGTTTTAGACAGTATTGGTGGTTCAAGTTCATGAGAAGGATTCAAACTCGGTCTAGAGAAAGAGAAGAAGGTGTCTTTGAATACTTATAATTATCACTAGGATAGAGGAAGAGAGGAAGAAGAGTACAAAGGTCTCCATCTCCACCAAACAAAACCTTATCAACACCTCCACCTAGGTAGACCCTTCCTTCAATCAACTAGGGTTCTCAGGCCAATCATAATGGCACATCTACAACAACCACCACCACCACCACCATTGACAAACCCATTTGTCAATTTCATAGGCAGTAGTCCACTTGCCCTCAATGCACATAATCCTATTTTAGTGGCAACATTGAAGATAATTCCTTACTTCACTGGGGAGAATCATACGACCCCATTGATCATATTCAAGACATTGTGAATGTTTGTGCCATTCATGAGATCAATGAGATGGATGTTAGTTAGGCTCCTTGATTCTTCTCTCAAAGGTAAGGTGCTGCAATGGTTTAGGAGCCTAACAGTAGGGTTGATTACAAACTAGGATGCATTGTGTTGTTCAGCCATGTGTAACTAGTTCAGAGAGAAGGAAGATAATTTATCTTTGTTGGAACAATTAACCACAATCAAGAGGGCCCCAAATGAGTAGATGGATGACTTCAACTTTAGGTTCTAAGTGGATGTGGGATGGATTCTGATTTTCATGAGGCTAGCAATGGAAGGTGTGTTCCTCTATTTTTGAGGGCTCTAAATTATGACATAGCTATGATGATACAATCGATGGGGGAAAACATTGTCAGGGGCATATGATATAGCTATTAGAGTAGAGAACTACTTAATTCAAGTAGGAAAGTTGGCACCTAGGCCACCTATGCCTCTATATCTAGAATTGGGGACCCCCTCTACATTCAAGCACCTAAAATAGCCCCCATTCCAGCCCCTAGAAATAGAGCAATAGTGAGGCCTCCACTTCTTCTAGTACTTCCAAGGAACTCCAAGAAGTCATGAAGCAACTAAATTTGGGGAATGAGTTGGTGACAATCAAAAGGCAACAAGCTCAGAGCTCCAAACCTTACCAACCCCAAGCTCAAATGAATAGGCCTCCATATCAGCCTAATAGCCTCCCACTTAGGAAAAAAATCAAAATCCAAACCAAGGGTAGTCTCAAACTGCCAGGCCATTTCAGCCTTATAATCCAAATGTAGTTTCAACATCAAGGGCCATGGTTCTAGCTCAAAACAACATTACACAAGAGTATGAATGGTGTTACCCCTATAATCTACCTCATAATCAATCAATGTGCTTCAATGGCACACTTTGAATCAAGCCTTGATGGTGCAGACCATTGGGGTGGCCCAAGAGCCAAGTGAGGAAGAAAATCAACAAACAACTCAACAAGAGACTCCTCCAACTGAAACCACGTTGGTCAATGGAAGATGAAAGGAATTTTTGTGGAGTTAATCAATCTCCTTTCTAGGGTGTGGCTGCCAATACATGGTCTAAGAAAAGGAACATAGAGGAGGGGAAATCATCTAGTCTAGTTATTTCTCAGCCCACTCTCACTCAATAAGGAGTTGGCAAGAGCCAAATACAACTCCTAATGCACAAAGCCAACCCAAGGTAAGCATGCATGTAGCCCCCAATGTGTAGAATCAATCCCAGGATACCAGTTGCAGCAACTCATGGACCAACCCAGGTACCGGAAAATATCATGCCGAGAAAGGGGAAAAAAAGGAAAACCCACCTCCATTCAATATCATCGATCAGATGAAGAAGACTAATGTTAGCATTTCCATGTGGGAGTCTTTGGAAATTCTAGGGCAAAGTGAGATTTGTTGCAAGATGCTATGGAAAATTGGTCCCCTTCTAATGAGCCATCCAAAAATCAAGAGAGGGTTCTTACTAACACTACACAACAAGGAGAAGGTCATTCAGGTAAGAATGTGAAGCCTCCACCATTCTATGTCTCATTGATCATTGGAGATAAGTTAGTGCACAATTACATGATCGACTTAGGGGCGAGAAACTCAGTAATGCCAAAGAAAATCAGATAAATTGGGCTTAAAATATGAACCAATATTGAGGGAGTAGTACAATTAGATGGGACAATAGTAGGCATAGTTGGAGTGATCAAAGAACTAAGCCTTACGCTCCATGCTTGCCCGAATGTCATAGTTCTATAGGATGTATCGGTGATTGATTTTCCACCACTATTTTCCTTGTGCCTTTCGAGGGATTTTACAACCAAGATTGGTGGGTACCTATCAGCTGATTGGTCCCACATGTTATTTAGGACAAGGTATGGAGCTAAGGCTATGATTAGGTAGAGCCAATTGCCAATTTTCACATTGAGCCTTATGTGCCCAGCCCAATCAATGCAAATTGTACCATATTTGATCAAGAAGAATGCTTGGAGGCTCAAGAGGAAAACAAAAAGGTTGGAAGCATTCTAGACCTAATGCTTGATGATTGGGCTCATAGGAGACATGATTTTGATCCATACAAGGAAATGGAAGAAGTTGAGTTGGGAGTTTATTGTCTACATGAGGAGAACCTACCCACCCCTAGCCTCACCAAGCCATAAAAATGAGGATGTTAATGAAGTGTGGTAGTTGTTCTTTGATGGTTTGAGGAGAAGTAGGGTGTTGGAGGAGGTGCAATGATTTTTTCACCACAAGGTATGAAGTACTACTCAACTTTCCATTTTCATTTTTCTTGTTCAAACAATACAACTGAGTATGAAGCTTTGATACATGGATTGCATTGGGACAAGGAAAAGGGGTATAAAAACTTGCAAGTTTTTGGGGATAGTGAGTTGATTGTCAACCAGGTTAAAGGAAAACATGTTGCTAAGAATGATCTTCTTAAAGCCTACAAGCATCGGGTATGGGACCTCATGGAATATTTGATGCATTCAACATTCAAGCCATACCAAGGAAAAGGAATGAGGCGTGGATAGGCTCACAAAATTGGAGAGCAACATTTGATGTGGTGGACAATATCAAGAGAGATAAAGTGCAACCACATATTCATGTAATTGTAAGGCCACCATGTATTGGATAATAACACAAGCTGAAAGGTATTTGAGAATGATCAAATAGATCATTAATTTTTTACAGGAGGAGGTTGAGTTCTCAGCTAAAAATTAGGAGAAGCTAGAGCAACAATATGGGGATCAAGTGGTGCAACTACGGAAAAACAAATTTCCCAAGGGGTTGGTGACTCTAGAGTCAATTTTCAACCCAAATGACCAATTCAAAAGGAGAAGGCCAACATTCAAGTCAAAAAGGAGGATTTTGAGCCCATTTTGGTTGGAGAAGGTAAGATGCTCCAAATAGGAAAGATGAGCAACAAAAGGAAAAGTATGACTTTGTGCAACTTTTCCAAGAATTCCAGATGTTTTTCATGTGGAGCTATGAGGATTTGAAGGGTTTTAACCCAAAATTGGCACAACACACCATTGAGTTGAATCAAAGGCTAAGCCCATCAGGAAAAAGAAAAGGATCAATCAACCCTCATATAGAACCTCTCATGAAGAAGGAGTTGAATAAGCTCATTGAGGTGAGTATCATTTTCCCGATCAAGCACTCAAGTTGGGTAGAAAAATGGTGTGCCTAGTTAGGAAAAGGAATGGGGAAATCAGGTTGTGCATGGATTTTAGGATTTAAATAGGGCCTCCCTCAAGGATCACTATCCACTTCCCTCCATGGAGCAAATATTTATAGGTAGTGGCTGGTTCAAAAAGATTCTCCCTCTTGGATGGATATTCAAGCTATAATCAAATTATGGTGAAAGAGGAGGATCAGTTCAAAACAACCTTCACCACAAAATGGGGCACCTATGCCTACAAGAAGATTCCATTCGGGATATCAAACACTGGAGAAACATTTCAATGAGCAATGGATATGGCATTTAAGGGGTTGTTAAATAAAATAGTGCTTTATCTATCTTGATGACATCACTATATTTTCTAAAAATGTAGAAAGTCACCTCTTTCATCTCATAGAAAGTCTTCCAAAGGTGCAAGAGGTTTGGAGTGTCCTTGAATCCCAAAAAGTGCATATTCATGGCACATGAGGGTAAAATTCTAGGCCATATCATGTCAAAGGAAGGATTGACAATTGATCTAGAGAGGGTAGAAGCCATCTGTGCTCTACCATTTCCAAGTCATAAGAAGGCTCTCCAAAGCTTCTTGGGGAGGATAAATTTTTTTCATAGGTTTGTACCATATTTTTCCACTCTTGTGAAGCCTTTAATGATGATGCTGAAGAAGAATTTGGCTTTCAAATGGAAATGGAGGGAAAAGAGAGTTTCAAAGCTATCAAGCAAGGCCATATCTCAAGCTCCAACTCTCATTAATCCGGACTTCTCCAAAGACTTCTTTCTCTATGCTTTGGTGGTTCGAACACCATCTCTGCAATCTTGGTGCAACAAAATAAGGAAGGACTAGAACAACCTATTGCATTCTTCAGCCAAGGCCTTGTGGACTATGAGGTAAGATATTCATTCATTGAGAAACATGTCCTTGTTGTGATTAGAAGTTTGAAGAAGTTAGACATTTAGTGTCAAATAATAGGATTCATCTTCTAGTCACACATGTTGGTATAAAAGATTTTCTTTTAAACAAGGACCTCAATGAAAAAAGGGTTGGTTGGGTAACCAAGGTCATGGAATATGACATTGATATTAGAGGTGACCAAGCTGGTTAGGGGAAAGGGATTATGTGAATAGTTAGCCTGGGACAACATGTTGAATCAGGTGGTAGAGAAGAAGTTTTTTGGTATTACAAGATAATCAAGAACTGGAAGCAGTAGATGATGTGCCTACACCATGTTGGACTCAAGATATAGTCCATTTCCTTCAAACAAGTCAAAGTCCTCAAGGGATGAGCAAGGCCAAAAGGAGGTATTTAGGCTCCATTATATCCCCTTTGCATTGGTTGATGGTATCTTGTTCAAGAAAGATGTAAATGGTGTCCTCCTAAGGTGCCTCAAGGTAGATTAGATAGAGAAGGTGCTACATGAATTTCATGATGGAGAAACAAGTGGCCATTTTCCCAGGGTGATAACTCTTAGAATTATGAAGGCATGATATTATTGGCCTAACCTTTTTCATGATTTTATGCATGGATTAGGAAGTGTAAAAAGTGTGCCTTCTTCATAGGAAAAGAGAGGTTAACAACCCTTCCACTCCACCCCATTTCTATAAATGAACCATTCATGCAATGGGGATGGATTTCATTGGGGTGATTAATCCAAATTCTAGCTTGGGCCACAAGTGGATCCTCACAGCCACAGATTATTTCACCAAGTGGATGGAGGTGGTTGCACTCAAGGAAGAAAATGAGGCCAACATACTAGATTTTTATGAAGGGATAGTGACGAGGTTTGAGTACCAACCACCATTATATCAGATAATGCTTTGGCATTCCTAGGTGCCAAGATCATAGAGTGGGTAGTCAAAAATGGGATATACTTGAGCACCTCATCAAATTACTACCCATAGGGTAATGGGCAGGCCGAGTCCACCAACAAAAAATATTTTGAAGATTATAAGGAGAACTCTAGATGAGAACCAAGAGAACTTGGCATGCCAAGTTGAAATCAGCCTTGTGGGCTGATAGGATTACTCCCAAGAAGTCAATAGGGAACTCTCCTTATAAGTTAGTCTATGGAAGGGAGGAAAGGCTACCTATATCCCTCAAATTACCCACATTGGAGCTCATGAAGTAGTTAGAGCTATCCGAGTTTGAACCCATGGAAGCTAGATATGTAGAGCTCATGGAGTTGGAGGAGCTGAGGAACCAAGCCATGCACATCATGGAGAAGGATCAAGCATTTGATCAAGAGGTGCTTTGACAAGAAGGAAAAGGCTAGAAACTTCCAAGAGGGAGACTTGGTCCTAAAATGGGATGCAAACAGGGAAAAATTGGGAAGACACTCTAAGTTTGATGCAATATGGAGTGGCCCTTATATGATTTTAGGCTGCAAAGAAAACAATGCTTTCTAACTATCAAGGTTGGATGGAGAAGAACTACAAATTCCAATCAATGGAATCTATCTCAAACATTGTTATTAAGTGAAATATCCTTCTTGTACATATTAGTTTAAGATTTCTATTCCTCCAAGTGCTTGTAGCACATTGCTTTGTTTTAGTTTAGGTTTTCTTTGTAATAAGTGTTGGTGCACTCTCTGCATATTCCACTTGGGATGTGTATGAATTTTTTGTTTGTATATAGTTGTGCCTTTTTGCTCTTGCACTTTCTAGTTTTAGGCAAGGTCTTGTGATGAGAGAAATTAGTCTCTAGCCCTAGGGTTTTGAGAAATGACAGGCCCCAACAAAGTGTTTCAAAAGTTTGAGGGTGAATTTTTAGGTGTCAGATCAGTTTCAGACTTTAGAATGACTCCATGCCCAATGGACACAACAAGGTCACTAGTCTTTCAAATCTAGTAGAAGATCACCCCACAAGTCACCAATTGTTATCCATTTTTTCACCCCTACAAAATGGACAACTTATCAGTTTGAACATTGGTGGTTGATGGATGCAACACTTTGAAATTTAATAGGGTAACTCGGTGGTGAGTTGAGCGTGATGAAAGCTGAAAAAAGGGAAAAAAAGGGTAAAATACCATGGTAGCATTTTATATACTATTGGTAGTAGCAAGAACGGATGCTACCGGATGGTAGTAAAATCGGCGTAAGTCAACGAGAGAAAAATAAATGGGTCATGGTAGGTAAACAATGCAAGATGTAGCACCATTAGGTCAAAAATGCTACCAGTCATGTAAATTGGATGGTAACGGATAATGGATGTTTTAACAATGGTAGTGGATAAGAATGGTAGAGTCATCAAGGAAGCTATTGGCAAAGGTTGCACAAGGGTGATGTTTGAGAGCAATCAGTAGATCGAACAAAGGTTTTCGGTATAGTATTTTTATAGATGCTACCAACCGACAATAGATTTTTAGCTATCGGTCGGGAACAGGGATAACACATTATCGACCAGTCACATTTATGCTACCTATCGACACCAGAGATGATTATGCTACCATTCTGGGAGCAGAAAATACATGCAACCCGACCTAGTGCACAAGAACAAACCAAGCATTAATGGAAGTGGTACAAGGTTGTTCAACTACCAACTTAATGAGGTATGGCACCCATGACTACCATGCAAGAAAAGTACCAAATTCGTATGGCCTCCCATACCTGTTTAATGAAATATGTCGGTTGGTGAGGAAATTTTGAGGCTCTTCTTCTATATATTGTAAAATTCACCTCATTTTGGGGAGACTTTTTGAAGAGAAAAGGAACTCTATCAAAATTTTCCTAGAGCTTTTGTGAGCTAAAGGCCTCGAATTTGGGCTTATTATAAAGGATTTTTCCTTGTGCTTATGTTATAATGGATTGTGCATGTTTCTAAGAAATAAAATTCATGTTTTGTGGCCATTTTTTCCCTAGCTTGTATGAAATTACATCTTTTTCCTTCCATTATATTCACAAGTATATTGTGCATGTATCTATCTCTTTGTAGGGTCTGTAGTTTGTTGTGCTTTATGAATATAGGGAATTGAATATTGTCTTGGACTGTGGTGCTTCTACTTGCCCTCTCCTACTTTGTTTTCTCTCTATTTTTCACTCACTTGGATTGTCTCACCCTTTCTTGGTGCATCACCTTCACTTAGAGTAGTTTTATTTTATGCATCTTTCTATCCTTGTCTCCTTGGAAAGCATTAGGATAGGATTAGTTTAGTTTTCCATCTCTTGCACTTTGGAGAAGTTGGCACTAGGTTAGGAGTAACCACCCCTTGTGTCTGTTGTGATGGTGCTAGATGGATGCAATGAAGCTCTTAGATGCTTGATGGATGTAACCTTGGGTGGTGATAGTTTATTCTTAGTGTTTGGTTCTTTATTATGAGCACATAACTTTATATTTATATGATTCCCTTGCTTTAATTTTTTAATTAACCCCGACTACCAAAAATATAATATGTTCAAACAACTAGAAAGGACCCAAAAAGTGTGATTAAAGTACAAAGGGGTCGGGGGGGGCACCCAGAGGGGATGATGATGCTTGGTGTTGGTGTTCGTAATGTCTAGGATGATAAAAGTCGAGTGTAATAAGGAAGATCGAGCAAGTAAGGGTTCAAGATTGAAAGGAGAAACAAAAGACAAAGAAAGGTGGTTCAAGATTATGGGTTAATTAATACTTTTCTTACTTAGGAATCATATGAATAGTAGAATGTAATCGGGACTACATAATTACCCAAAGTGATTGATTTTGTCTCTACTGAGAAATGGAGGTTGGTGGAAGAAAGAGGAAAATGAGGGGTTGGAAAAGGAGAATTGAGGTTGGAGGGTTAGGATGGAGGTTGGAAGGAGGGTTGGATAGAGTAGGGATTGGAATGGAAGTTGGGGTTTGAAGGAGGGTTGGATGGAGGAGGGGTTATAATGAAGGTTGAAGAGAAAATGAGGAAATGGAGGTTGGTGGAAAAAAGGAAATGGAGGTTGGTAGAAGAAAGAGGAAAAGAGGGGTTGTAGAAGGAGAAATCGAGATTGGAAGGAGGGTTGGAGAGAAAAGGAGGAAATGAAGGTTGGTGGAAGAATGAGGAAAAAGAGGGGTTGTAGAAAGATAAATCAAGGTTAAAGGGTTGGGATGGAGGTTGAAAGGAGGGTTGGATAGAGGAGGGGTTAGAATGGAGGTTCGAGGGAAAAGGAGGAAATGGAGGTGGTGAGAAAAAAATCTAATGGAGGTTTGTGGAAGGAAGAGGAAAAGGAGAAATGGAGGTTAGTGGAAAAAAATGAAAATGGAGGTTGGTGGAGGAAAGAGGAAAATGAGGGGTTGGAGAAGAAGAAATCATGGTTAGAGGGTTGGGATGGAGGTTGGAAGTAGTGTTGGATAGAGGAGGGGTTGGAATGGAGGTTGGAGAGGTTTAGAGTTAAAATTGATGATGGAGGTGTTTGAAGGAGGGTTGGATGGATGGGTTGGAACGGAAAGGAGGAATGAAAGTTTAAGGGAAAGGGAAGAAATTGAGTTTGGGTTTTGAAGGAGGGTTTGATGTGGGAGGGGTTAGGAGTGTAGGAAAAAGTAGTGGTTGGAATGGAATTTGGGGTTTGAAGGAGGGTTGGATGGAAGAGGGGTTAGAATGGAGGTTGGAGAGAAAAGGAGGAAATGGAGGTTGGTGGAAAAACTAGGAAATGAAGGTTTGTGGAAGAAAGAGGAAAAGGAGGGGTTGGAGAAGGATAAATCAAGGTTGGAGGGTAGGGATGGAGGTTAGAAGGAGGGTTAGATAGAGTAGTGGTTGGAATGGCGGTTGGTCTTTGAAGGACGGTTTAATGGAGGAGGGGTTGACTATGTTGAAGAATTCGAAGGCATAATAATCGAGATAGAGAGAGAGTGTATATATATATGAGTTAAAAATATATAAGTGAAGGGTTATTTAGGTGTAATAGAGTGTAGATACTTGAAATAAGACAAAATCATTGTCCACATGCCAATATAATAGTATCAAAGGCATATAAGAAAGTGACAAAGCTTATAAACAAGAAGAAAGGCATGTTTTAAGCATGGTTTATTAATATACTATAACAATCATATCGAAATGATACGTTCTAAATGAAATAGGTATTTTGCATAGTATCAATCTTCTTTTTCCTATTCTACTTTTTTACATTCGATGTTCCAATTTTGCTCTATTTTAAAGTTGACATCATTGATAATTTTGTTTTTTTCCTTATTTCGAATAAAATATTTTTATAATGATTTTGTTACATCTATGTGGGGTGGACAGTTGTTTATTTTGAATATTTATAGACTCCATAGACTCACAATGCGAATGAGAATCAATTAATTATTATCATCTTCCCATTCAGGATCCCATTGCAATATGTGGTATGTCTGGTGCAATATCTTGATTTTTATAATTTTCATTAATAAAAGTTAGTTCATTAATGAAGTTTTTCTATTATCCTTCATCCATGTCCCATAATTCATCATAGTAAAAGGCATTATCTGGTAATACCAAAGGATAATCCATGTTACACAAGGAACAATCCACTTTGCCATCACTATATAGCTTTGAAAGAGTCAAAGTGTTTAGATATCACATAATTTTTTTATTGAAAGTCGGTAGAAAGACCTTCCACACCTTCCTCCGACTTAACGGCACTCTGTGTATGAGGATTTTTTCCTTGATATCATTTATATACATAACCAAACCCATCTTCAATGCTCCTTGCTTTCCAAACCATTTGCTTCTTAAATTGAAGTGGGTAGGTAGGAAGAACCAATTAGACGTTGAAAATTAACATTTCTTCAATATTGAATGCTACAATAAAATTTGGGAGATGTATTTTTATGCGAGCCATACATTTTTCTTTGGCAAGAAACTCTCAACGCCACCATGTAGGAAAATGTGGGAAATGTAAGACGTATATCCTTTCCGAGTCCATGGACATTTTCTAATCTTTGCTTCCTCCTCAATTCCCATCGACATTAAAAATTGTGTTAAGTGTCTTAATTTAAACACATTTTGTTTCAATAAGAAACTCAGTAAAATAAAAAATGATAAAGAGAGGCTAGCTACAAACTTTATAAAACATTCTTCTTAATTTTTTACGTGCCATAGGCAGTACTGAAGGGCGATATGTGTAATGTAATTCATACTTATAACTTGAATCCAAAAAAAGTTGAGAATGTCACTAGTACGGCATCCAACCGTCTCTGCTTCAATGTTATTCCAATTCCCAAGGCTTAAGGAAGCTTTGTCACATATAGTTCTGACTAGTAGTTTTCATATTCCTCCAAATCAAAAGAATAATCAATCATTACCTTCACTTAAGATGGATTTGGTGTGAGGGTTAAATTTTCCCAAATGCGGTAGCTATAGGTTAATTATCTGAGTGAACTAGTTAGGAATCCATTTACACTCAGGAAATTGCCTTAATAATGTGATGTGAATGAACATTTATTTTGTGTATTGTTATTCCATTCATGCTCAGGTAATTATAACAACGCTAACACCAAAATTCTTATAGATTCGAGCCCTGTGAAAGGATTTGAATTCAATGGAGAGAGCAAACATGGTTTATCCAAATCTTTTGAAGTGTGGTCATGCAACCCCATCAAGATTTTACTTTTGAGCCTCAAGACCCGTCAATATGAACTCAAATATGGAATTTGACCACTCAATGGAAATCCTAGGACCCGTAGTATACTTCTAAACAAGTTATACATCATGAAACATCCATATACTCGAACCACATCAACTTTATTCTTCACCAAAAGAAGTAGTCCAATTTTTTTTTGCAAACTTAGCTAGTTTGCATCCTTGCTGACACTTTCAAAACCTCTAAATTCCTTCATTAAAAACAAAATTCACCTCTCTTCACTATCTAGGTGATAACAAACATCAACTCATCCATTTACTTCCCGACTAACTAAATCTTTTAGCCAAAAAAACTTGTCCTAAAATCCAGCATACAAATGTCTTCACAAAGCGACCTGAAAGAGCCATCAAATCAACTCACCAAGAAACAATCCAAACATCACTGGAAATTTATATTAATTACCTTTCTAGAAAATATTGGAAATCCTTCCAAATTCAAGTGGAAGGCCTTTCACTAAGCACATCTCTCAGTAAATTTCTTTATAAGCCTTCTTGAACACAAGAATTGATAATGAGTTTAACCTACTCAATTACACCAAAACACACTTCCACACTTAACCAAAGCATGGAACAACCTTATACATGATATCTAAGCACTCAAAAACCTTTAAAAATCATGAACAACTCAAAATCATCACCTTACCTCATCAAGCTACTTGACACTCCGCTAGAACAAAGAAACTTCAAACTTAAACTTTAGAGAATAACTCATAAATTTTACATACCTTATATAATATTCAATTTTGATACACCATTATAAATATCTCTAAACAAGATTCACAACACAACTTTAATCAACTCCTAAGTCATCTTGTAGCTCATACAATCTTCATTTTACCTCAAGTTTGCTCCAAACTATCCAAACACTAGTCCTCATAAATGGGGATCACTTTGAAATTTTTCTTCATTAGCATGACTTAAAACCTTTATAGACATGTAGAAAAACTCCAATACCATCATACATGACAATTTTTCCTTTTCCTTCTTTGTAAAACTTTTCCTTAAACGGAACTCTTCATAAACACACATATTCAAGTGGGGCCCACATACTGCCACATGTAATAGCATACCTTTCTGGAAAGACAGAAGAGTTCTCTACAACATCCAATCACTACTTTTGTTCTAAAAATCAAAATAGAATCACTATAATCAATCTTCTTCAAGTTGTTACTAGCTAGGGTTTAGCTAGGATTTCAAACCACTTTACCTTGTTAATGATCGTTCATAAAAACATATCAATTAAAACACCTCATTAATTTTGTGAAAGATTTATAATTGACCTATGAATATATTCCAAAGAGATCAGATCCCCATGCAAAAAATTCAATTCACAACTAGCATCATAAGGTCAACGTTTGGTCTAAAAACACATTGTTACTTACCCGGTTTCAACAAAACTTGCATATCTTCAAATTCCTTTAGCATTTTGACCTAAAACGTGTCATGAAGAATCATGAAAACATCCTCTAACTTCTCAAACTCACCATATAGCCCAAATATATCTAAAACTCTCCAACCACAATGAATTACCTATTTAATCCTACCCGATTCTCACTTCTTACTTCCCAAGGACCTTGAAACACTCTCAAACCACTAAATACTAACTTGAAACTCACCATACGCATTAGGTACACTGCCACCATGCTTCTACTATGCTCCACCATGACTTATTTTGTCCAAATATCACATCTCCATCTGATTTTGTTTTCTTCAAGGCTAGAAACAAGCATGGAAAGACCCGACTCAACCATGTAACCTCATGATCGGATCATGCGAGACCTCATAAAAACCCATAGACACCTGAAACACACCTCATGGAATATGAATTACCTCATAACACTTAACAACTCACTTAGGAAGACTCAAATCATGACTTAGCATACTCAACTACGCTATGCACATGACACTATAGACCTTCATTAAACTTGACACTCTTTGTGCTTGACCATTGAATAACACCACATGGAGACTCATACCACACCATGACACTCTTTTTCATCAATGGAGTTGACATCAATGACAACAAAAACACATAATGGCTAATAATCTTCCCCTTTGTCATTGATGACAACCATCTTCAGAAACATTGATGACAACCAACATGACAAACACCTACATGACTCTTTCCCATGTTTCTAATGCCTCTCTCCCCTTTTTCCATCTATGAAAAAGACAACAATGACACTATTACATGAAAAATGACAACTCACAATGAAAACAATGCAAAACATGACTTACTTGACTCATAAAGCTCCCATGGGACTGAACTTGGTCTTCTTTGACTTCTTTAACAACAAAAGATGATCTTATGGACCTGATAAATCATACAAAAATATCCCCTTAGATGATACACCTCTTCTTAGCCTTCATTAATTATCCACAACACCTTTCTAGGAATATACCATGCTCAAAATTTAGATTTTTCCTTCAAGGTTATCACACCACACTTTTTAACCATAGTCCCTAAAATCCAACTTCAGTTCCTTTTAAACCAAATTCTCCACGCTCTACAAGTTCATATGCATCATGAATCTCCTTCACATTACTCACCCTAGAATAATGACACCTTTCTCAAGTAGAAAATACAAAAATTGAGTCTCTTACCTTGTTTGCATGGCTTGAAAATGACACAACCTCTTATCACCGGTCCCCGAAGAGCCATTTAAGTGTTCTATACCTTATTTCATGCTATTTAGACCTTCTTTACACACAAATTGATCACATGAATATTTTCTTGAGATAATATACTTGCAAATTTCATCATTTTTGAGTCACAAGGGCTTCTAGAATAACAACATGCATGAGTGAACCATGTACTCAACTTTTCACACTTCTTCACACCTTATACACTTAATGCAAGATCAAATATGACTCCCATGACTTAAAAATCCTCCTTAGACCTATACCTAATCATTTTATATCTTAAATCTTTAATTTGACCTTGAAACCTAACCTCACGTGGCACAGTAAGATAACTATACCTTGTTTTCTTACGCATGGATCAACTACAAATGCTCATTTTAATGCACCGAGACAATCTTACCTTCATTATGACTTCCATGTTGCATGAAAGCTCCATAACACACTTATCAAACCTTGAACAAATACTGATTGTGCCATCTACATTGATCTTGTAGACACCTATGTCAAACCTTAACGTCTTCATTTCCACCATTAACACAAGATTCTAACTTGTGGTCAACTCTTTCATAGCCCAAAACACCTGTAGAATTTCCTTGCAACTTGTAGGTCCTCTTTTTTGTAGTACATAGACTACCTTATTTATTAAAAACTTCATAACATTAATGTTTAACTAGTTATGATGCCTTCTTAACATCTTACCGACTCGCAGACCCTTTTGGAATACTTTCAACATCAAGGGAATACCTAGTTTGATGGAAGATAGATGGTACAAGCTATGATTTCTTCATCTTAGGATCATATTTGATACACTACCACCGTTGCAAGGGCTTGTGTTCTCTTATTCACTTAAAACTCTTGCTTGAAAGCTACATCATATTCAGACCTAGGCATCAACCTCACAAATATTGAGCTTAGCTTTCACTTATGTTTACAACCCAGACTTATACCATTTCACATATTCCCTATGGAACATGACTCTCCTAAGTTCTAGAGCAGCAATTTTTACATATTCGGGGCTAAACACTTATTCAACCCTCTCTCGGTCCATTGTACTTCCAACAATAATTAATATCAAATCATTTCCTTGTGAAGCAAGTCTAACAACTTGAAGGAGATCCTAGAAGCACAAGATGGCTAAGAAAATTATGAAAGAGAATCAAGAGTTGAGAGTCATGGCAAAGAAGGATGAAGAAACCATAAAATATCTCAAGAGTTAGTTGGAGAAGGCTATTTCAGATTTGAGTTCAAAAGAAGAAGAATGTGAAAGATTGAAAATTAAGCCTTGTGATGTGTGTATGCATGAACAAGATGATATCAAAGAGGTGAAGATGTATCTACAAGAGATTTATCATTCCATAGGATGGAGAACATCATATTGAAGTATGAAATCAAAGGTCAACTATTCTTAAGGCCAAGGAAGAATAATGTGACAAGCTTAAGGAAGAGGTACAAACCCTAAGGGTCAAAAGAGATGAAAATCCTAATCTTACAGATCAAGTAGCTGGTCCTAGTTCCAAAGGAAGTGAATATGATGGTGTTCATGGAAAGAAGGTATATTCAAGGCCTAATCACATTATACAACCAATTTCAATGTGTATGTAAAATTTCATGGTTATTGTTATTTTTGCAATGGTTTTGGTCATAGAGTAAGGGATTGTAGGAAGTTTTTAGTTGTGTGTACCCTTGGAGCATTGAAAAATACCACAAACGATATGTCAAGGGAAATGCAAGAGGTTGTGTGTCATAAGTGTCATTAAAAGGGTCATATTGCAAGGCTTTTCTCTCACGACTCATCTAAACAAGTGAAGAAGGTTGAAACACACAAGATTAAGGAAGTTTGGTTTCCTAAATCAGTTTAAGTAAAGGAAAGAAATCCAAGCTCAAAAAAGACTGTCAAGGAATCAAATCATGAAGATAAGTTCAAGAAGGATGAACCAAAGTTAGAGATTCAATCAAGTCATACGTGTTTGAATGTATTCCAAACTCATGTGCATAATAAGTTAAAGAAATCGGGTCTTTATGACACCTCAAGGGTTATACGGTATGTCAAGTAACCTATTCAAGTGGTTATTGAGCTCTTGTCATTGTAAGGTGTTTGAGTTTGTTAGTGTGTGTCATTCATCATGGTTCTAGTGATTTATTTTTCATTTTAAGAGGTATTAGTTTATATGGTTATGTGTTAATGGTGTTGTATTTACGTATGAAGCTCATTTGAGTCTATGTTGTGTTTTTAAGTCAAGAAAGAGAAAGTTTTGTATTATCAAGACATATTAGAAGCTAATCGTACCTTGTCTCTGTCAAATGTGTCATGGTTTGAGTAAAGTCAATTGTGTCATCTTGAGTAATGCTAAAATATTTAAGTATTCTTCGTGAGAAGTGTCTTCTTGGTGTAAATGCATGACCGATAACTTATGAGATTGTTCACAATACAAATTAAGATTTCAATCAGTATGAAGGTATTTGTCTTTATCATCTACTAAGTGGTGTCCATGTCATAAAATTGGCTCAAGGAGTTGTTGGTTAGTACATTGTGTGAGTCTACGGTGTCATAGTGAATCATAATTCCGAGTCTAAGTCTTGAAGGTCTCGTACACTTTGTTAGAGAATGTGTGCAGGTCTTGTAAAAATATGTGTCATCATTTATGCAAGTGTGAAATTAAATTCATATCTCTCGTAATATGGCTGTCATTTTTGGGTTTGTAAGTTGGGTATTTTTGTAACAATATTGTGCTAGTATGAATTCTAAAGGTCAATAAGTACAAGTTCCGAGTCTCCAATGTATGTTGTCATCATGAGTAGATCATAATGTTTAGATTTGTGTCATTGATTATTCAAAGGGATTTCAAGATAAATGTCTTAAAAGGATAAAAAGTGTCTTAGAGGCCCTTAGGATGTCAAATTGGTTAACCTTGGTCTATATTTGTCACCAATATGAGAAATTTGTGTTATGTGCCTTGAAATTGAGTCTTTGATTTTGATTTCTTGTGAATCATCTAGTCATCAAGGTGGTTGGAAGGCTTATGTGACAGAGTGTGGATTTGCAAAAAGGGAGGTCAAGGAATGTAGGATTGCTCTAGGCCGAGTATGCGGTTCGCTTGTGATAGGAATGATCATTAAGTAAAAAGGGAAAGAAATCGAAAAGAGGCACTCTCAGGTGGTACATAGGATTTTGTGTCTAATAATTGCAAGAAGAGGTGTAAGTATCAGTATGTGTCATGATGCAAAGGATCAATCTCAAAGGCATCTCAATGATTATAAAAGTTTGTTGTTGGTTCATAGACCATGTCGGATAAGTAAGCTACATGTGAACTATGGATAAGGAAACATAACTCTACAAAATTTTGAATACTCTTATGAGGAATGTGATGGATTTGTTTCTAAGTAAAATGTGATTGTAGGATTCCAAAAGGATTTGAAATAAGGAAAACCATCATGTGAAGTGTTGAATAATGTGCATGCCTCTATAGTTGTTTCCAACAACTCGATTTTACGATTGGGCCTCAAGACCCCTCAAGATGAACTCAACTATGGCATGTGACCAAAAATGGAAATCCTAAACCTTTATAACACTTCTAAACAAATTAGAAATCATGATACATCCATATACTCAAAGTACAACAACTTTACTCTTCACCAAAACAAGTGCCCAAAACCAAGTTTGCAAACTCGGTTATTTTACATCCTTGCTAACACTTTCAATACATATAAATGCCTTCAATAAGAACTAAATTCACCACTCTTCACTCTTCATGTGATATAAAACATCAAGTCATCCATTTTATTACGCAACCAACTCAATCTTTAAAAAAACATGTTCTCGAAATCTAACATAAATGTATTCACAAAGTGACCTTACACATCCATCAAATCACCTCACAAAGACATAATGAATACACCATTGGAAATATCTTTGAATTACCTTTCCAGAACATACTGAAACTCCTTCTAACTCCATGTGGAAGTCCTTCGACTCCATGTGGAAGTTCTTCAACCAAGAACATCTCTCAGTAAATTGATTTTTAAGCCTTCTTGAGCACAAGAACCGACAATGAGCTCAACCTACTCCATCACACCAAAACACACTTCCACACTTAACCAAAGCATGAAGCACCCTTATACATGATGTGTAATCACTCATAAACCTTAAACAATTATGAAAAACTCAAAATCATCTCCTTACCTCATCAAGCTACTTGGCACCCTGTTAAAGCAGATAACCTTCGAACATGACCTTCGAGAGAAAAATTATAACTTTTTCATACCTTATCCAATCTTCAAGTTTTGTACACAATTAGAAATATCTCTGAACCAAATTCATAACATAACTTGAATAAACTCTTAACTTATCCTATAGCTCCCGTAATCTTATTTTTACCATAAGTCGCTCTAAACTACCCCAAAAACCAATCCTCAAAGATAGGGGATACTTTGCACTTTTTCAGAATAACGATGATACAAAACCTTCATAAACATATATAAAAACTCTAGGGCTATCATAAATTCCAATTTAGCATTTTCCTTCTTCGAGAGAACTTTTTCTTAAACTGAAACTCTTTAGAAACAAACATATTTAGATGGGACCCACATATTGCCACATGCACTAACATACCTTTCTGTAAAGATGAAAGAGTCCTCTACAACATACAATCACTACTTTTTACTATCTATAAAAACATACTCACTATACATAATATTTTATAAGCTTCTCCTATCTAGGGTTTAACTAGGGTTTCAAACCACTTTACCTTCTTAACGATCGTTCATAAAAATGTGACGATCAAACCACCTCATTATTTTTGTGAAAGCTTCATAATTGACCTAATAAGTTATTCCAAATATCTCAGGTCCCCATGCAAAGCAAACAATTCACAATGAGCATAAGAATATCGACTTTTTATCTAAAAACACATTATTACTTACCCGATTTCACCAAAAATTGTATATCTTCAAATTTCTTTACAATTTTGACCTAAAACTTGTCATGAAGCATCATGACAACATCCTATAACTTCTCAAACTCACCATGTATCCCAAATAGCTCTCGGACTCTCCATCCACAACGACTTACCGATGTAATCCTACCGATTCTCACTTCTTTCTTCCTAAGGACCCCGAAACCCCTCCAAACCACTTAATATTGACTCGAAACTTGTCATACAACTCACACACAGTAGCAAAATGCTACTACCATGCTCCACCATGACTGATTTGATCCAAATCTCACATCTCCATCTCATTCTGCATGCTCTAGGGCTAGAAACAAGCCTGAAAAGACCTGAATCGGCCATGTAACCTCATGATTTGACCCATGCGAACCTCATACCGACCCATAGACACTTGAAACACACCGATGGACCATGAATGACATCATGAAATTGAAAAAACATTTTGGAAGACTCAAATCATGACTTAACATACTCAACCATGCACCAGGACAATATAGACCTTCACCAAACTTGACACTCTTCATGCTTGACCATTGACTAACACCACTTGGAAACTCATACCACACCATGGCACCCTTTTCCATTAATGAAAACAAAAACACACAATGGACAAAAAATAATTGGATGGAGGAGGGGTTGGAAGTACGGTTCGAGGTAGGATGGGTTAGAGGGAAAAGGAGTTATTGTCATGCTAAATGTCTAACTTGCAAAATTGAAAATTTTGGCCATTAAAACAAAGCCCCCACTTGAAAATTCCTCTCCCCATCACCTGTAAACCATTCCTCTAGCCATCTTACCCATAGTTTCATCCTCTTTCCAGCTAGTAGGAACATGCTAACAAGATTTTCAAGTGTTTTTATGTACATAAATGAATTACTAAGGTGATTGAAGAATTAATTGAGTTTCAAGGAGAAAAATTTCTCTGGAGGCCATGAAAAGGCCATTTTGCAACATATGGATATCCTCTCGAAGTTGACAGGAATATTTAAGCCACCTAGGAGTTGTATAAGATAGCTCTACATGTAGCCAAGGTAGTTTAAGAAGAATCTATGGAGATAATTGATCGTGGGAGCCAAACAAGCAAAACATGGCCATTCAGTGTCAGAGTGATCAAGACTCCTCATGAAAACATATTAATAATTTGCATAAATTTTTCAAGTCATGGGAAAATCCTCATTCTTTGGTTGTGTTTCCACCCTCTTGTTAGGTCTCACAATCCAGGAGTTAGTCAAATTTTTTAAGTTTTGGGGTCAAACAGGGAAAAATTGACCTTTTAAGGAATAGGTGGAACAATTCCTCCATTCCACTTGTTCCCACATCTCCATCATCACCACATCGAACAAAGGTATTGACATATTCGAAATTCATTATAACCCATGTAACGTTCCTCCACATCATCATATTTGGCATTTGTTGACACCCATGTAACATTCCTCCAGCCCGTTATACCTCGCATATTTTGAACAAATCGTAATGTAGCATTATAATTAGATAATTTGGATCTCCTTGGAAATAATGGAATGTTCCACAAGTTCTACTATTCTTCGATGCCCGATATACCCACACAAGCCGACGAAGAAAGTGTAAGGTCGGTTAAGTCATTCCAAGAGGGAACAAAGGGAATTGTTCCCTCATTCCCTTTGTTCCCGATTTCGCGCCCCACTCACAAAGACAAGGAAATGGAAAATTACGTGTATGAGGACCCAACACTAGCATTCCCTTATTCCTCTAGTTCCCTGGATTGCCACATGGACTGATTGTAGTGCACATTTTCCCAGAATTTCTCAATTTTTCACCAAATAAGGTTGATTTTCCAGCTTCCTAACTTGATTGTTTGTGATATAATGTCAAAATAATGTATTTGTGCCAAAATTGAATGTATTAACTCAATTTTAGAAGATGAAAGGTCACAAATGATAAGAAGGTGAAAGGTCATGTGGGAGGGAAGAAGAAGAGTCATGTTGTAAATCTATAAATTGTAATGTCTTCTCCATTCCAAAGGGTTGACAATTATTGACTATTGTAAGTTTTTGAACTTTATATCATTACTATTACAATCAATAAAGCTACATTTATTTTATTTTATTGCATATGTTCCTATATCTCTCTCTCTCTCTCTCTCTACTTTCCACCTTTACAAGAATTGTGATCGTATATAACCAAGAAGGAATTGTGTCCTTGATTAATGAATATGTAGAACTTTGTGTCTCTAGTTTGTTAGTCTTGCTGATTACTTACATTGTTAGGTTATTCTAATATAATTTGTAGCTACTATGGCTAGTGTATGTGAATTTTTTAAGTCTACTCACAACATTAACACCCTCTCACTATTTCTCTTACTCCCCTTTACCTCCCTTCACAACAATTCCTCCCTTATACAATGTACAAACACTTTGCCACAAGTTTAGTGGAGTATTCATGTGTGATCCCTAGCCTAACAAGCCACCCCACATATTTAGTTAGTTTTTATTCAATTATGAGAGCCTCACCATACCTAAGGAGGGGCTTAGCCTCGTGACCATTGGTAAAAACCAATAATCTTCACTACAACAAATTATTTTCACTGAAATGATTAAATGGAGGTTAGAAGGGTTGGATGGGGGAGTGTTTGGAGTGGAGGTTGGATGGAGGAAGGCTTGAATTGAAAGACAAGAAATCTAGGTTAAAGGCATTTGATGTTGGGGCGATTGGAATTAAGGTTGAATGGAGGAAGGAGTTGTAATGGAGGTTGAAGGAAAAAAGAGAAAATTGAGTTTTGGGGTTATGAAGGAGGTATTGATTAAGGATGGGTTAGAGTGGAGGTTAAAAGGAAACAAATAAATGGAAGATGGAGGAGTTTAACGAAGCTTAAAATGGTGGACAGAGGAGGTTTGAAGGAGGGTTGGATAAATGAAGCATTGAAAGGAGGGTTAGACAAAGGAGGGATTAAAGATAAAATGATGAAATAAATGTTAAAGTATTTTGATGGGGTGGTTGGAATGGAAGTTAGATGTAGGATGGGTTGTAATGGATTTTGGATGCAAAAGGAGTAAATAGTGAAGGGTTAGAGGGAGGAGGGCTCGGTTGGAAAAGAAGGAAATGGAGGTTAGAAAAGTTTTATGTAGGAGCGGTTAGAATTGAGGTTAGATGGAGGAGGGTTTGAAGGAAAATGGAGGAAATGAAGTTCATAGAGATTTGATGGCAGAGAGTTTGGAATTGATGTTGGATGGATGGGTTGGAGGGAAAAGGAGGAAATGGATGCTAGAAGAGATTTATGGGGGATTGGTTAGAATGGAGAAGGGGTTTGAGGGAAAGGGATTAAATAGAGGTCATAAGGGTTTGATATGTTAGTGTAGGATATTCATTTTCCTTGTATTTTTTATTTACTTAGAGCTTTCCTACACTCGTGGGATATGATTGCTTAGGTGTACCAGTTGTGTTGAGTTAGCTTACCACTATGTTGAGTTAGCTTAGTAGTTATGTGGAGTCAAATCTACTTCAGATGCCAGTTAGTGAGAGTTATCCACCACTAATCTATGTGGTAGGTGCACATTCACATCCTATATATACAACACTTGCATCATTATATGATATAAAGCATTGAGTTGATTTGGAGCCATTTTTTTTTTTGCATTTTATCTCATTATTCTTCATAACTTTCATATTTGTATGTGTATGCTTAGTCTTGTCTTTGTGTAATTCACGTCTCACATTTTTCATCGGTGTACTCTTCAATTCAGAAAATCCCACGACATTGCCAATAGGATGGAGGAGGGGGTTGTAATGTAGTTAATGAAAAGGAGGGAAATGGAGTTTGGGGGTTATGAAGGAGGGTTAGAGGGAAGATCGGTTTGAATGGAGGTTGAAGGAATTTTAAGGAGGGTTTGATAATGAGGGGTTAGAAAGAGGGTTTGACAGAGGAGACATTAGAAGGAAAAGGAGGAAATATAAGTTATATGGTTTTGATGGAGTGGTCGAATGGAATTTGGATTGAGGAGGGGTTATAATGGAGGTTAGATGAAATAGGAATAAATAGAGCATGGTTTTGAAAGATGGTTGGAGTGAAAAATGAGGAAATGAAGGCTAGAATGGTTTGATGGAGGAGCGGTTGGAATGGAGGTTGGATGGAGGAGGGAAATTTGGAGAGAAAAGGAGGAAATATAATTTAGAGAGGTTTGTGTTGTTGCAGACTCACAACACCCCCGGATGCGATCGAGCTTCTAGGTTGATCACTCTAGCATCCCGGTGTGATTGGACAACATGGAAACCTCTCTCCAAGTGTGGGGACTTGAAACCGAGAGAGGAATCTCAGTTAGAGGCTGGTTCCTCAAACTCCTCGATTTAGATCTATATTTTGCAAAACTACAGAGGTTTGAAACCTAATCCTACTCTAAAATCCAAGGAGGTAGAGATAGAAAGTGCAAAAATGAAACTAAACTAACAGTGATACACCAAAGGAGTGGTGAACACTTCTTGTTGGCAGAGATAGACACGAGATCATAAAATGCAACAAAAAAACATCATGCACAAGTGATAATATGTAATCGAGGTCTGCGAAATGAAACAAGCAACACAAACGAGAGGACTGAAAATCGATCACAGAGCTGTATTGTCATTTCCGATATCAAAAACCTTGTATTACAACATCAAAAAGGTAGAAAACCTATTACAATTTTAGAAGAGGTCTGATACTTGCAAAAATCACTTGTTACAGGTGAAAGAAGAAGCTTGCTATCCAAAGAAATGTTCCCCCCCTTTTAGAAATGAGCCAAATCTGGCTTTTACATTGCATGGGTCGAGCCCAGGGGACAGAAAACGTACAAAAGCATGGGAGCCCATCCCTTCTTGACTGTAGGTGCATTAAAACAACATGGGGGACCTTACAAACCCATACCCTGTCATTTTGACCAGGAATACGGAGAATGCAACCCATTCTCGCATTAAACAGTCGGCCGAAATGTCGCACGGCCATGAACACGTGTTAGAGCCGTTTCTTGATTTTCTCTCCGAATGCACCAACACTTGAGATTAACCCTAGAATCACGTAGAGAATTTCATGAGCTTTCCGTTGAAATAAAGAACGCAAATCCGAGCTATGGATCGAAAGATATGTCGATCTGAAGATTTATGGCACAAAACAGGTGAAAACGGATTTTTAAATTTCTTCCCGCGCTCTGCCACCTGGATGACACGTGGCATGCATTGATTGGTCACGTGATTCTCTCTCCTTCTCTCGCCCGTTAGACACGTGTCCTCTTTTTATTGGCTCGGGATTTTCCTTCAAAATCACCCTTTGACCTTTGGACCTTTCTCCTTGTGACACGTGTCATGATCCGGTTGGTCCACGGTCCTGCTTGGCTCTTCGCGTCCACCGCGTCTTTTTGTCCCGGATGTCCTAGTAAGCTTGGCGGGCCGCTGGAGGCGTTTCGGCCGAACCGCTCCTTGGTGATCCGAATGTCCCAACTGTTCCTAGGATAAGGACTTAGCCGATTTTCACAATTTTTTCTGGCCCAAGCTTATTTTCTGCAACTTTTTCGCATTTTCTCAGAGCTTGCTCTTTTCAACCTGGACAGAGAGTTAGAAAAATTTCTGAGGGGACCCTAGAAACATGATTTTTGCCCTGTATCCATCCATTTGCCTAGTACTCGAGAATTCTGATGTATGTTATCAAATCAACCCTGGGGGTGGATTTGGATAACAATTTGGCGACTCAACGGGGATACACGCTAGGTAGAAGAGACCATTGCTGCAAGCGATCCATTAGGCATGGAGTCATCAAATATTCTGTTTAGAACCTCAACTCGAGAATGTGCAAGGAGGAAGATGGAATGTCTCCGATAAAAACAAGGACCGCTGCAAAACATCTCCATGAGCGAACAATGTTGTGCAAAGCACTTAGGGAAAACAAAACTAACCTACAACAAAACAATGTGCACAAGCACTTAGAGGAAAGAAAATCTAATCTAATATTTACTGAGAGATAGTGAACTTCCTCTAGAAGCAACGCTTGAGATAGATTCCATTGACTGGAATCTGCAGTTCTTCACCATCCAATGAGGCCAATTGGAAAGCATTGCTGTTCTTGCACTTTGTGACCATGTATGGGCCACTCCAAATGGCATCAAATTTTGAATTCCTTCTGGTTTTGCTCTGTCCACATCCCATTTCAACACTAGATCTCCAACTTGAAAATATCTATCTTTGGCCTTCCTATCAAAGGTCTTCTTGATCAAAGCTTGATCCTTTTCCATTGCTTGGGATGCCTGATTTCCGATCTCTTGCAGCTCCATCAACTCGCATACCTCACCTCCATGGGCTCAAATTCAAGCAACTCCAGGTTGCTTCATGAGTTCCAGTGTTGGCAACTCAATGACATGGGCAAGATTGCTTCCTTTCCATGACAAGCCTGAATGGAGAATTACCCGTGGATCTTTTGGGAGTGATCCTATCGGCCCATAAGGCTGATTTCGATTTGGTATGCCAAGACCTCTCGATTCTCATCAAGAGTCCTCCTAATGATCCTCAAAAGTTCTTGTTTGTAGACTCGGCCCGACCATTGCCCGAGGGTAATAGTTCGATGAAGTGCTTAGGTAAATACCGTTCTTGATGACCCCACCTCGGTCACCCTGGATCCAATGAATGCCAATGCATTATCGAGAGATTATTGTAAAGGGTACACCGAATCGGTTGTTATCCCCTCATAAAAGTCTAAGATGTTAGACTCATTCGCCTCTTTGAGTGCTCACGTCGTCCATTTGGTGAAGTAGTCGTGGTCATCAAAATCCATTTGTGCCCTTGGCTTGAATTGGGATTAATGACTCAATGAAGTCCAAATCCCATTGCATGAATGGCTGGTCAACCGAGATTGGATGCAATGGGAGGGCTACTACTAGTCTCTCTTTTCTGTGAAGAATGCACAATTCTTACACCTCTTGATCCATGCATAGCAATCTTTGAAGATTTTAGGCTAGTAATAACCAGCCTTCATGATTTTTAGAGTTGTCACTCTTGGTACAAAATGGCCACCACCTGGTCCCTCATGAAAATCTTCCAACATCCTTTGAATCGAACCTGTGCTAATGCATCTCAGAAGCACTCCATTTACATCTTTTTTGAACAAAACTCCATCAACGATGGCATACGGGACAGCCTGCAATCTGAAGTGTCTCCTTTGGGTCTTGCTCATCTCCGGAGGGCATAGGCCTGTGCTTAGGAAGTGCATAATACCTTGGGTCCAGCAAGGAGTCGGGGCAACATTGTCTTCTTCTTGTTTGCCACTTGGCTCATGACTGTCCTGGACTGTCAAAATAGCCTCTTCTTCATTGCATACTTCTTTTTGTTTCCCCAAAACCAGCTGCTCACACAATCCTTTCCCTCTTACCAGCTTGGTGATCTTGATCTCAATGTCATACTCCATGACACGGGTGATCCAACCTGCCCTTTTCTCATTCAAATCCTTGTTGAGGAGGAAATCCTTAACCCCAACATGTGAGACCAACAGTTGAATCTTATTGTTTGAGACCAAATGTCTGAACTTCTTCAAGCTCCTGATGACAGCAAGGACATGCTTTTCGATGAAAGAATACTTTATTTCGTAATCTTCAAAGGTTTGGTGAAGAATGCTATGGGCTGTTCTGAACCTTCTCTATTCAAATCTGTGTTAAGATAGCTGAGATTGTGTCTGATCCTCCAAATGCATACAACATGAAGTCCTTTGAAAAGTCTGGGTTGATAAGAGTTGGAGCTTGTGATATTGCATGCTTGATGCTTTCAAAACTCTCTTTTCCTTCTGCTGTCCATTTGAATGCGGACTCTTCTTCAACATCATTGTTAGAGGCTTCACAAGAGTGGAAAAATTTGGCACAAATCTGCGGACAAATTTTATCCTTCCTAAGAAGCTTTGAAGAGATTTCTTGTGGTGTGGCAATGGGAGCGTTCGGATGGCTTCAACCCTTTCAGGATCAATTGTTAGCCCTTCCCTAGAGACAATGTGGCCCAACAATTTGCCCTCGTGTGCCAAGAATATACACTTCTTTGGATTCAACGACACTCGAACCTTCTACACCTCGAAACACTATGCGAGGTGAAAGAGATGGTCTGCTTTGCATTCTTTGAGAAGACAAAGTGATATCATCTAGGTATACCAAAGCACTATATTGTTGATCAAACCTTTGAATGCCATGTCCATTGCCCTTTGAAAGGTAGCACCAGCGTTGGACAGCCCAAATGGCATTTTCCTGTAAGCATATGTGCCCCATTTGGTTGTGAAGGCTGTCTTGAATTGGTCTTCTCCCTTCACCATAATCTGATTGTAGCCTGAGTAGCCATCAAGTAGTGAGAACCTTTCTGAACCAGCTACAACTTGCAATATTTGCTCCATGGAAGGGAGTGGGTAATGGTCCTTGAGGGAGGCTCTGTTCAAGTCTCTGAAGTCAACACATAGTCTGATTTCTCCATTTCTTTTTCTCACTGGCACCAAGTTTGCAACCCAACTTGAGTGTTTGATGGGGAAGATGATACTGGCCTCAATAAGCTTGCTTAACTCTTTTCTCATGAGAGGTTCAATATGGGGATTCACTGGCCTTTGCTTTTTCCTGACAGGCTTGGATTTCGGATCCAGCTCAATAGTATGTTGTGCCAGCTTTGGGTCAAAACCTCTTAGATCTTTGTAAGTCCAAGCAAAATATATCGGGAACTCTTGACAAAGTGAACAAAGTCGATTTCTCTTGTGAGGTACTTTTCAATCTGCAATGTTTTGCCTTCTTCCACTAAAATAGGCTCTGAATCTTCACCCTTCACTTGAATGTTTGCTTTCTCCTTTTGGAACTGATCATTCGGGTTGAAGATTGACTCCAAGGTTATGAGGCCTTTTGGTAATTTGTTAGTTCTCACTATACTACTTGATCACCATATTCTTTGCTCCAAACTTGTCTTGATTTTCGACGCAGAACTCAGCTTCTTCTTGTAGGAAATTAACAATTTGCTGATCATTCTCGAAGACTTGCCAACTTGTGTTGTTATCTGGAACAGCTGGTCTCACAACCAATTTGATATGAGGCTGAGATTTCTCACTTTTGATACTCTCTGCAACATCAAACGCAGCCCTAATTGCTGCAAGTCTGTCAACGGCTTCATTCTTTTTCCTTGGGATGGAATTGATGCTAAAAGCTTCAAAATCTTCAATAAGATCCCATACCCGATTTTTGTAGCACTTAAGCAGATCATTTTTGGCAGCATTTTTTCCTTTGACTTGATTGACGATCAGCTCACTATCACCAAATACTTGCAAATTCCTGATGCCTTTCTTCTTTGCCCAGTGTAGTCCATGAATTAAGGCTTCATTCTCACCATGTTGTTTGAACAGAAAGCGGAAACGGAAGGCCGAGTAATACCTTATACCTTGCGGTGAAATGAGCATAGCTCCTCCTCCCCGCACCTTGTCTACTCCTTGATCCATCAAAGAACAATTGCCATACTTCATTGTCATCCTTATGGTTTGGTTTGGTGATGCTAGGAATAGGTGGTTTTCTTCATGTATGCAATAGACTCCTAGTTCGATTCCTCTACTTCTTGGTAGGGATCAAAAGCATGTACCTTGCTGCTGCCCATTCATCAAGAGTCAAATCTGGAATGCTTCCAACTTTGGTGTCAGCTTCATCTGTGTTTGGATAATCTTCTTGATCAAATGTTGAACAGTTGGCATTGATTTGGCTTGGAGTATGAGGCTCAATATGAAAGTTTGCAATTGGTTCGGATCTGATTGTGACCTTAGTACCATATCTTGTTCTGAACAACATGTGTGACCAATCAGCAGATAAGTAGCCTCCAATTTTGGCTATGAAATCCCTTGATAAACATAGGGCAAAGAGTGGTGGCAAATCTATCACTGACACATCTTGTAAAACGGTAACGTTGGGGCATGTATGCAAGGTAAGATTCAAACCTTTAATTACTCTCACGGTTTCTACTGCTGTCCCGTCCAATTGCACTACCCTTTAGATATTACTTCATATTGGAGACCCAGTTGATCAGCTATTTGCTTGGGCATCACCGAGCTACTTGCCTAGAATCAATCATGCAATTGTGTACTAGTTTATCCCAATGATTAATGAAACATAGAAAGGAGGGGGCTTCAACACTTTACCTTGTTGTCCTCCATGATTCCCTTCAGATGAGCAGCATTTGTGAGGACATTCTCTTGCATAGGGACCCGCTTGGTTGAAGTTGACCAATTCTTCATGGCACTGTAGCAAATCTCTTTGTCCTGGGATGGATAGGGATTCCCACATTGATATATTGACGTTAGTCTTCTTCATCTGTTCAATGATACTGAACGGGGATGAAGTGTCCTTTTGTTGTCCCTTGGTTTGTACATTCACCCCTTGCACGTGGGCAGCAACAACTGGCATTTGAGTTGGCCTAGGAGCTGGTTTGGGTGCTCCTTGCATGTTTGGAACTGCATTTTGTTTGCCAACACCTTGTGGAGTGACAGAAGGTCGTGAACTACTTGGGGCCAATGGCTGTTCGTCACCCAAATTTCTCCTTTTTGACCTTGTGTTGGCTGCAACACTTTGAGAGGGTATTTGATTCATACCACAGAAATCTTCAGCCTGCCAATTGACAAGAGTAGTTTCATTCGGAGATGTTCCTTGCTGAGGTGCTTCTTGCTGCTGATCTCCTTCGTGGCTGGACTCTTGCGACCCACTGACGGTTTGCACCATCAGGGCTTGATTTAATGCACCGTTAAAGCACATTGATTGGTTGTGTGGCTGACTACATGGGAAACACCAATCATATTCTTGGGCCATGTTATTTTGGACTGGCACTAATGCTTTAGAAGCTAGATACAACATTGGGGTTATAGGGCTAAAATGGCCTATTAGTGGGAGGCCTTACTTGGCTTTGATTTTGATTTGCAGCCTGATTTGGTGACCTATTTTGTTGGTATGGGGGCCTAGCCTGGTACTGTGCTTGAGGCTGATACGGTCTAGCACTTTGAGCTTGCTGTCTTTTGATAGTAACCAGCTCATTTCCCAAATTTTGCAACTGTTTCATGACCTCTTGGAGTTCATTTGAAGCACTAGAGGATGAAGTAGAAGTTTCACTTGAACTTTGATTTCTAGGGGTGGGAACAGGAGCCAAAGTGGGTGCTTGACTAGTGCTTGGATTTTCTAAGTTTGGATACAAGGGCATGGGAGGCCTAGGAGCCGTTTACCGGCTTTGAATAAGACAGTTTTCGGCTCTAATGGCAATGCTATAAGCAAGAGTAAGGTTGTGCCTCGCATAGATTGAATTAACATAGAAATATCGAATTCAAAGCTTTAAGGTAATATAGAAAAGCACCTTCTGCTGTTGGCTTGACTGCCACTGGAATCCTATCCCAAGACCTTTGAAATCTGAAGTTGAAGTCAGTCAGTTGCTCGTTGGGGGCTCTCTTGATAGTTGTCAGCTGCTCCAAAAGAGACAAGTTGTCTCCCTTCTCTCCAAATTGCTCGTGAAGTGCAATACACAGCTGATTCCAGTTTGTGATAGAACCAGCTCCAAGGCTCCTAAACCATTGTAATGCTTTACCCTTGAAGGAAGATGCCAGTAACTTGACAGCCACTTGCATTTCATTGATTTCATGAATTGCACAAAGGTTAGCAATATCTTTAACATGATCACTGGAGTAGTCTGATTTTCTCCAGTGAAGTAGGGAATGTTCTTCAAGGCTGCAATAGGAACTGGATGTTGTGCATTGAGAGCAAGTGGGCTGCTGCCTGTAAAGTTGACGTAGGGGTTGTTTTGAGCCATTCTAATCGGTCTTAAAGCCCTTGTATACTGAATGAAAGGCCTGTCAGGTGGAGGAGTTGAGAGAGTTCTGTTTGGTGGAGATGGAGACCTCTGAATCCTTCTTCCTCTTTGCCTTCTTCTTGGAGATAACTGCAGGTATTCAAACAACACTTCTTCTTCTCCAACTCTTGACCTTGTGGTGATTCTTCTCATGAGTTTTCAGGCCTGCACTGCTGAAACCAGTTGATTCTTCCCCTTGGAGTCGCCAGATATGCAAATAATAGCTCTTATAAGCAAGAAAACTGCAGCAGATGCATATCAACTTTGCTGCAATAAAAATGAGACCTCTAGTGTCCCACCGGGCGTGCCAAAAATCAGCTGTTGTTGAGACTCACAAAGCACCCCGGATGCGAGATCGGGCTTCTAGGTTGATCACTCTAGCATCTAGTGTGATTGCACAACATGGAAACCTCTCTCCAAGTGTGGGGACTTGTGAAACTGAGAGAGGAATCTCCAGATTAGAGGCTGGTTCCTCAAACTCCTCTGATTTAGATCTATATTTTGTAAAACTACAGAGGTTTGAAACCTAATCCTACTCTAAAATCCAAGGAGACAGAGATAGAAAGTGTAAAAATGAAACTAAACTAACAGGTGATACACCAAAGGAGGAGTGGTGAACACTTCTTGTTCTGCAGATAGACACAGATCATAAAATGCAACAAAAAAACATCATGCACAAGCTGATAAGATGTAATCAGAGGTCTGAAATGAAATAAGCAACACAAACAGAGAGGACTCGAAAATTGATCACAGAGCCTGTATTGTCATTTCCACTGTCAAAATCCTTGTATTACAACATCAAAAGGCAGAAAACCTGTTACAATTTTAGAAGAGGTCTGATACTTGCAAAAATCACTTGTTACAGGTGAAAGAAGAAGCTTGCTATCCAAAGAAATGTTCCCCCCTTTAGAAATGAGCCAAATCTGGCTTTTACATGCATGGGTCGAGCCCAGGGGATAGAAAACGTACAAAAGCATGGGAGCCCATCCCTTCTTGACTGTAGGTGCATTAAAATGGCATGGGGGACCTTACAAACCCATACCCTGTCATTTTGACTAGAATACAGGAGAATGCGACCCATTCTGCATTAAATCTGGTCGCTGAAATGTCGCTTCTGGCCATGAACACGTGTCAGAGTTGTTTCTCAATTTTCTCTCTCTAGACTGCACCAAAACTCAAGATTAACCCTAGAATCACGTAGAGAATTTCATGAGCTTTCCGTTGAAATAAAGAACGTGCAAATCCGAGCTATGGATTGAAAGATATGTCTATCTGAAGATTTAGGGCACAAAACAGTGAAACGGATTTTTAAATTTCTTCCCGCGCTCTGCCACCTGGATGACACGTGGCATGCATTGATTGGTCACGTGATTCTCTCTCCTTCTCTGCTTCGTTGGACATGTGTCCTCTTTTTATTGGCTCGGGCTTTTCCTTCAAAAATCACCCTTTGACCTTTGGACCTTTCTCCTTGTGACACGTGTCATGATCTGGTTGGTCCACGGGTCTGCCGGCTCTTTCGCGTCCACCGCGTCTTTTTGTCCCGGATGTCCCAGTGCTTCGCGGGCGCCTGGAGGCGTTTCGGCCGAACCGCTCCTTGGTGATCCGAATGTCCCAACTGTTCCTAGGACAAGGACTTAGCCGATTTTCACAATTTTTCTGGCCCAAGCTTATTTTCTGCAACTTTTTCACATTTTCTCAGAGCTTGCTCTTTTCAACCTGGATAGGAGAGTTAGAAAAATTTCTGAGGGGACCCTAGAAACATGATTTTTGCCCTGTATCCATCCATTTGCCTGGGACTCGAGAATTCTGATGTATGTTATCAAATCAACCCTGGGGGTGGATTTGGATATGATTTGATGATAGAGTAATTCAAAGTGAGGTTGGATGGGGGAGGAGGTTGTAATGGAGGTGGAGGGAAAATGAGGAAATGAAGTTTAGGGGTTATGAGTGAGGGTTTGATAGAGGATGGGTTGGAATGAAGGTTCTAGGGAAAAGGAGAAAATAATGTTGCGGAAGGGTTGGAATGGAGGTTGGAGGGTTGGATAGATTTTGAAGGTGTTTGAAGGAGGTTTGGATGAAGGAGGGATTACAGGGTTTTTAAAAGGGGTTTGCAAAGAAAATGAGGAAATGGATGTTAGAGGAGTTTGATGGGTTGTAATTGAGGTTATAAGGGGCGTTGGAGGAAAAGGTGTAAATGGAGGTTAAAGGGGTTTTATGTAGGGGTGGTTTGAATGGAGGTTAGAGGGTTTGATGTAGGATTGGTTTGAATGGAGGTTGGAGGGGTTTGATGAAGGAGGGTTGGATGGTTTTGAAGGAGGGGTTTGGGAGAAATGAGGGGAAAAGGTTAGAGAGAAAATGATAAAATGGAGGTTTGATGGGTTTGAATTGATGTTACTGAGAGAGGGGTTTGAATGGGTTGGAGGGGAAAGGAGGAAATGAGGGTTAGAGTGGTTTGATTAAGGGGTTGGAGGAAAAAGTAGGAAATGGAGGTAAAATGGTTTTGATGGAAGAGTTGAGGGAAAAGGTAGAAATTTAGGTTTTCGGGTTAGAATTTAGGTTAGATGGGTTGGAGGGAAAAGGAGGAAATGGAGGCTATATGGGTTTGAAAGAGTGGTGGGGGAAATGAGGAAAAAAAAGGTTGGATGGAGAATGATGAACTGGAAATTTGATGGGTTAGAAATGAGGTCAAGGGGAAGGGGTTTCAAGGAGGGGTTGGAGGAAAAAGAGGAATGGAGGTTAGAGGGGTTGGAGGAAAAATTAGGAAATGGAGGTTATAGGGGTTTTGATGGAAGGGTTCAAAGGAAAGGGAGGAAATGGAGGTTAGAGTGGTTGATGGAAGGGTTGAAGGTAAAATGCGTAAACGAAAGTTTTATGGGTTGGAATTGAGGTTATATGGGTTGGAGGCAAAAGGAAGAAATGAAGGATAAATGGGTTTAAAGGAGGTGTTAGAGGGAAAAGGAGGAAATGAATGTTTGAGGGGTTTGAGATAATAGTAAGACATGGAGGTTAGAAGGGAAAATGAGTGTATCATAAGTGGTTTTGGCATTTTAAACATCCTTTATGTGAGGTTGTACATCATCGATTTACTATGAACATGATGATGATTATTTTGGTTAGCTATATAAAATTTTGTTATTGTTTAACATATTTAACATGTCGGTCAAAGGTGTCATAAACCACATCATAGAAGTACTTAAATTCCAAACAAGTTTTTATCTTGGTTTTCCATTGTAGTGCCCACATTTTTATAGCTTCAATTATCTGTTGACTCTTTATTCATGGACATGATTTGACATATTGTGAACGTGTATGGTGATTTAGGCGTGCAGGCCAATTTATCGTTGATTAAAATTATGGCATATTTCATTTGATGTTGTGGATATCTTGACATATTGCGATGTTATCTGGACCAAATTTATGTATGTTTGATACTTAGTTGTCACATGTATTAATGTTATGGATTATTTGGTATCGATGAGTACATATGACAGGTCACATTTATAATTATCTTTATAACTAATTCATGATGAATTGAGTAAAATAGTGCATGCTTATCAATTACGTTTCCATATTGATGTTGTGATGACATAGAATTCATGTTTGGACCGAGTTGTTTATTGAGTAATTAGTTATTCTTATAATGAACAAGTGCATTTAATGTGTGCAATGAGTGTGCAGGTGACAGGTCACAAGAGAACATGGGTTTCAGGGAGGCTACACAAATTGTACACAAGCGGCCCACGGGGCTAAGTCCTAACCGTGTTAATTGTTTGAGGCCGTATAGTTTGATTGTATTTTGGGCACCATGAGTGACCCTCATATGTGTTTGTAATATGTCATGTAAAGTTTATTTTGTTTAGAATGTTTTTATTTTTTTGATAAATAAATTAGGTTTTGGGGCTTAATGGTCCCCACTTGCTTTAAGTTTTGGGTTTGTTCTATTTTGTATTAATTAGAGGGGTTTATGGTCACATGTGAACCCTTGGGTGGGCCCCACATCCTCTACCCTTGTGCCCAAAAGCGTCAAACCCGAATTTGGGTTAATCATGACATTTCATGTGACCTCCCTTTAGTTTTGGGAGTCACTTAGCATGAAATTAGGTCCTTAGACCCTACCCATGGGGTAGGGGGAGCTTAATTTCAAGGCAAAAGGGGTTTTCCCTCCCATTTTGCCTCCTTGTTCCCACCTTTGTTGGAATGAGTGTGTTGTGGAAATTGGCATAAATTTGTCCCACTTCTTTTTGAGTGATTTGGGGAGGAGAATATTTTAATATGTTTTTATATTTTATTTATTTTGTGAGGAATCTTTGACTTAGGGAGGAGAGGGGTGACACATGTCACCTCCTCATTGGTGAGGAGATTGATTGGACTTCTCTTCAAAGTATCCCTCATGGGGAGAAAGGGGACCTTTTTTTTGGCTTTTGGTTTTTGGGGGAGCATTTTGGCTTGGGGCTTGGAGATTTTGGAGCTAGAGAATTGCTTGAGGAGGAAAGTTGGAAAACTTAGATTGTTGGAGAGCTCTTGGAGGTAGGCTCTTTGAGCTCATTTTATGTTTCATGTTATTGTTAGATCTTAACTTGTTTGTAGATGGAATGTATGTTCGATTGCTTGTATGGTTAATTGCTTATGTATGTCGATGTGTTTATTTTGCTTCATCCATCATATGGCTTGATGGATGTTGGAGTTCTTTGGGGGAAGAGAGGGATTTTCCTCTCAAAACTTCATGGCTTGTTGGGAAAGCCATGTAGGTTCATTTTACTCCGCTCATATAGTTTGAGGTGGGAAAGGTGGTTCATATGGCTTAAACCCCTTCCCCATTCTTGGAGAGGAAACCCAACGGGTTTGAAAACCCTCCCAAGAAGGAGTTTGGCGAATGGGTGGAGAAATAAGGAGGGTCTTGTTGATTCGGAGGAATAAGGAGGTGGAGAAGAAACTTCTTGTGTGCATCCTACGGTTGGGTCACACCTTTTGGCACTTTTAGGTATCTCATCTACTCTTCCCCATTCATGAGGAGGAATATGGCTTTCTCCCTCTTTATTATATTTGTTAAATGTTGTGTTGTCCTTAGTGCATGGTTTGTTTTGTTTGTGAGTGTATTGTGGTGTTGGTCTCCTAAAATTCTTGTGCACAAAATTGTGGAAGCTAGCTCTCTCTCCCATGGGCTTGGGGAGGCTAAGCATGTCTTCCAACCCCGGAAAGGCGTGTAATGATGCCTAAATGTTGGGTGGTTAAACAAGCCTTGTTTCTCTTGTATTGGTTTCCTTGAAAGTCACTCATAGTAGGAGCTCAAGTATGGAGATGGTTGGAGTCCGTGACATCTTGGTCTCTCCTTGTTCTCTCAAATTTTTGTGAAGCATTACTTTCATTGTAACCTCTTGGGTATGGCTATTTCGGAAGGTTCCTTGGCAAGCAAAAATTATCTTTTTGTGAATTGAAATCACTTGTAAAAGTTGGTATTCCATGTGGATGTGAAAGATTTCTTCAATCTTGGAAGAGGGATTTGTTATGTTGTTTCTTATGTATTACAAGAGTATTTTGAATTATGGTGTAACTTAGAACTTTTGTAAAAGAAATCTTGCAAAAAAAGTTATTTATTCTAATAGGCATTGATTTGGAACTCTTTTTTTGAAAAGAAAGATTATTTAATGGAAATATGTTTTCTACAAAAGAGATGATATTACTTTGTTGGAGATCTTGTTTGTTTAAAAATCAAATATGCATTTTGCTAATAAAATTGGAAAGGAAATCCAAATGCCACAGCATAGAGCTTTATGATTATCAATAAATAAAAATATCATCATCCTTTTAATAGGACTTTCTTGCAAATTTTTGTAGCAATCTACAATGAAAAGAAAATTAATCATTTTCTAATACTTTCCATGTAAAATTTATTAAATGATTGTACTAAGAAATTGAAATTTAACATTATTTCTTTCTTTACAAATTTCAGATATATTCCAAGTACATTTTGAACTATTTTACTGTATTTTCCTTCTATCACAAAAATAAGAAATTCATCTTATTATAGATATAATAAAAAAATGATCTTTGAGATACACACACACACAAACCAAAATAAAACCAATTGTTTATAAATTGAAGTAATCTCCTTCTTTACATTGCAAATAATATATCTATATTAAGAAATATATTTAATATAATTATATTTTATAATGTAACTAAAATATATATGAATTTAAACATAGTTATGAACAAATTAATTTATTAATAAAATTATATATTGCATGATTATGTATATTATAAATTTTACTATATATATAAAATATAATACATATAAAAATAAAAGCAAACATATAAAACTAAACTAAACTAAATAAAAGAATGCATATAAAACAAAACAAAACAAAATAAAGGAAAAGAGATAATTAAAACAAAAAGGTAAAATAATGAAATCTAAAACCTACGGCATGTTTTAAAACATACAAACTTTACAAAAAAAAAAAAAAATATGTGTGAGATTTTAGGTAAAGGAATAAAGTTTTTGGGGGTAGAACCCACCGTCCACCATGCATCCCTCCCTCCACACATTCCCCTCTCTACCTCCCCTTCAACGCATCACTTCCTCCTCCAAAACTGCCGCCCTCTCATCCTACAAAACCCCATTTCATTTAAAATCTATGTTTTATTATCCTGCCGAAGGCATGGATATTGTCTTCACTTTAGCAATTAAACATTTGCATTTTTCCAATCGTATTGTGACATGTGTATTTAAATGAGGCTGGACTATAGTTTTAGCTTTTGATTTTTTTATTCTGGCAACATTTGATTGGTCGTTGGCTTTATGTGCACTGTTGATTGAAAAAACGTAGCAGTTATGAAACATTAATGCATTGACTGTCATGTACAGATTAGGTCGCTTTTGACAGTTTTGAGTGGCTCGAGGAAAACGCCTGTTTGTTTCTTACACGCTATGCACACAAGCTCTGCCACTTCGACATCCCAATGCCCAGAACAGGCAGTACTTGTTCAAGAATTTCATGAGGGAGAAGAGCGCCGGCTGCTATTTTCTTCTTACCTTTTTTCACATCACCAAGAAATTCAGCGGATCGCTTCGAGTCATGCTCGAAGAACAGGCCTTTGTAATTCTTCATCGCCACGGAGGCCACTCTGTTGTAACGCAATTCGCCCCACAAATTTGCGCTCATATACACCTCGGGCAAATGCATGGCTTTTCGCAGCGGAACCAAAACCTCCTTCCTCAGCCTCTCGCGGACCCTGTACGCGTAATGGCGGTCATCTACCACGTCTGCGTATTCTTCACGCGGAAAAACCCTGTGTGCGATGTTCTCGCAGAGCAGAGTGGAGAGATCGTACGAGGAATCGAGAGAAGGGCACCATTTCGCCGCCAAGGTTAACCTAGGGTTTTTCTGAGACTTAATCGCCTCCAAGTCCTTGACCAGCAAATCGGAAAAATGCAGGGATATTTTATCATGCAATGCTCTGTAAAGGGGGTCTTGGTGGTAGCGTTGCAGGGCTCTGCTCGCATCTTCCAGCCGTCTCTGTTCCCTGGCAACCCTAGCATTTTCCTTGTCCTGCTTTCCTTTCAACAAATCCGCTGCAATTCTCTCTTCCCTGGGCTTCAGGGTTCCCAGTTTCATGGCTTCTCTTGCAACAGCACCCTTTCGGTCAAAGCGATACCCTGGTTTTCTCTGTATTCTGCGCTTGCGAACATTTTTGTGATCCTTGAGCACTCGGAGAAGTACTTCCGGGAGATCTTTGAGATAGCCAAATTCGCCGAAGCTGCAGACATTAGCGGCGAGAGTGTGAGGGTGGTTGCAATGCATCCAGTAAGCTGCTGTGTAGAATCCATTTCTGTCTGATTTGCCCGTTCCACGGACTCCTCTCAGCTGACAGACGAGTTTCAGAGCAGTGAGCGGGTCTTTGTTCCATGCACTTTCCCATGAATGAAGATGCTTTAGCCATGCCAGTGGATTCCCATGAATGAAGAGGCCTTTTATTAGCATCAAAAGTAAATCCATGTTTTGGTTTTCTTCCTGTTTCTGAAAGCATTTGTGCAACTGAACCTGAATATTGTTCTTCAGGTTCATTTGAAGCCTGCAAATCTTTGCACTCTAAGACACAAACTTCCTTTGGTGGTTCAACCATGGAAGTTTCATGAAGAGACATAATATCACCCTGTAATAAATTTGCAGAGCATGTTGGCACATCCAAAGGAGGCTTGGTGGTTTGGAAACTACTGTGAAAACCTTTAAAATTCTCATTTAATTCTAATGTACTTACATCATCATGATTGTGAAGAACAGTAACAGCGCTATCCTGGCAAATCCTTCTGTTCATAATACTAGAAGATACAGATAAATATTCCAATTTGTCAGTTCCAACACACTGTAAATGTGAACCGACTAGAAAAGCTGAATGTGGCAATAAGTTATCAGATATCCTTTCTAGATCTTTTTCATAAATTCCATGCTTTTGCTGTGAATAACTCTCACTAGGTCTCCTTTCAGGGCTAACTTGCCTGATGTGTTTTTCAGAGGTCACAGTGACAACTGAAGAATCTGCAACAGCACTGTCTGATAAATTTGTCCTTGTTGTTTGGTTATTCTTAAAATTCTGTTGAGAAGATACAAAACATGTGGAATGTTGACTTGGCTGTGACCCGTTACTACCGATTACAACCACAGACGGTCTGCTATGATCAGAATGCAATGAAGGGGTAGCTGCTGCTGTTGCTGCAACTCTAGTGGCAGCTGTGTTTAAATTTGAAGGTGGAGAGACTGACAAAGTATGGGAGGAACTTAACTTGAGCTTTTTCGAAACTGGAATAATTGGTGCTTTTGTGGGTAACGTCTTTCCCAATGTAGCACGCAAGCCCCTGCAAGTATTGTCTCATATTAGCAACAAATAAATTATTTCTTACATCGTTTTATGTAGTTCAGAAATGTTAATAAAAATCGTAACTACGACATATTGCATGATCTATTCACATTTTGTCAAGAGTGAGAATTATAAATACTATACCATGAAGCAGCAGCTGGTAGGGCAGTTGTTTTTCTAGTAGTTCCATTAGAAGGGATAGTCTTCACTGGAACTCCAACATTCTAAATTTTGATGGCAAACAAATCATAAAAACAATAAGATTGGGTTGTGCAAAGCAGTCTTTTCTGTAAACACTCATTGCATCCTAGAAACAACTTACAAGCATAACCATATAGAGAAAACAATCCCTACCTACTGCCTTAAAAATAAAAGATCCTCATATTCACACATATATTAGAAAGTGCTGCATGTGGCAGTTTGGTGAACCAACATAGGTTACTTACAGAAGCTGCTGTTTTGACCGAAATTTTACTTGAGGAAGCCATGTTTGTGGTACAGACCTCGTGTTCTGGTGGAGGTAGACAATTGCCCCCACGCCGCTGCAAAGAATTTGTAGGTCCATGGAATTGTGGAATTTTGCTGCTTTTGCAATCACATGTACAAATAAAATAAATAGGTACCCTGTAACCCTCACTTTAATTTTGTGAGACATATAATGGCATTATACAATGGAGGAATATGTCATCCCAAGAATTGTTACAATGTACAAGCTTTTTTGATACTTCCATGTTATTGCAATATGTTGATAAAAAGTATCGAGAATAGTAATATCAGTTAAAATGAACCCAGATCTACAATATTTGCAATTAGATAGTTCTAATACCATGATAATATGCAAATACAAAACTAGTAACTTGGAAATATACTAGTAAAAGCATTATCAGAATTTTAAAAACTAACTCTACAAAGAGACTGATCCAGCTAATCCAAGTGATAGGAGATTTATCTGATCCATACCTTGCACATGTAGACATCATCTCCTCTTTTGTGAAACTATCTTCTTGAGTACCTATATCGTGCAGGTATAAGAAATCTGGATTGTTGCAAGGCTGAAAGAAGAAATCAAAACATGTTCACAAAGTAAACATGATTATAAGCAGAAACAAATCTTTAAGTAAACTAGTTACTTTAAAGTTTAATGCAAATATAGCCATAAGTTAGAACATTATATATCCTATGACAATCAAGCATCATGAGGTTGGTACTCAAATCAAAAAAGTTAAAGAAAATAATTTCTGATAAGTATGATAAGAGAATACATTCAAGACATATATACCATAGTTCGCATTAACATACAGACAATAACCTGTCTTACCATATTTTTCAACCATGCATGGCAGTACTTTGTAGTACCAAAACAAGCTCTGCAGATGTAATGTCCAAAGAAAATATTTTCAGGGATAAAATTGATGCTGATTTTTTTAAGAGAAATAATTTGACACACCTCTACGGAACATAAACCATGAAAAGTCTTACTTTAATGGTCTACCATCTAATACATATCCATTTACAGCTTGAATACAGTGAATAGCTTCTTCCTCTTTCATATAGGTTATATATCTGATACATAACACAGAAGAAATGATTGGTAAATGATAACTCAAAATCGGATTAAAGATGAGACTATTGATGATATCTTAGTTTACCTTATTGAGTTCTATGGATGTCAGGAGCACTTAACATTAAAACACAACCTTTTCAATGCCATCATAAAGTAGAATTTTAAACCCAAAATATTGCATCCACAAATCACTTAGAGATCATACCAGCAATTGTACATTATAGCATCATCACATAATCGAGGATAAATTTCACTTACACACTCGAGGTTGGATTACTACTAGAATGTTGATTACCGGTACTTGACTTTGAAATTGACACCTTCAAAACCTTCCCATACTACCCAAAGAATTCTCGACGTTCAAGAGTCTATAAAGAACCAATGCATTTGGTCAAGTTTTGGGTCTCCATGTAGGAATTCTATGGAGTATTTGGAAAATAGGAACTCATAAAACACCACTATTAATCTACAAATGTAGAGTCACAATGGGGGTGCTTCATGCAGTTCAAAACAACACGAATAGTACATGAATAAGGTCATCATAATTACAACCTGATATAATGTCAAAGACTACAAACTGCTTGCTCTACTTCCCAAACTGATAGTTTGAGTCTCACACTGATTGTAACTAGTCTGACTGAGTTATATGCATATCCAAAGCATGAAAAGGCAACAAAAATATGCACAGCTTGCCCTTCTCAACTAAACAAATGCAACTTCAATCTTTTGAAGATGCACAACAAATTACATACCTCTTCATCGGCTAAACTTGAAGGTATTCCAATGATGTATACAAGGTTCCGCTGAATGAATCGAACATTACTGAGGTGTTTACGCATTTCAGATGCTTTTGGCTTTGACTTTTGTGACTTCTGCCTTTTCTCGGAAGAGGCATCCATTGGCCTGGCTTGGCATAAGTAAAAACATTTAGAAACACAACAAATAACAAGATTCTTAAGTATAAGAATATAGTTCTGTAGCTGCAATTTGATTCCATCTTGTACCCTTAAAAACTATCTTTCAAACAGATTGGTTGCAACAAATTTTTTATTAGGCGAGTGCATTATGTGAGATAGATTGTTCCATAATAGATACTCCAATCTTATGAAGCCTCACCTTTCACAATTGACCATCATTCCTACTATTTTTTCCTTGTCATATGGTGTCCGACAAGCAGGGCAGCGCCCTTCAGTGTTATCCTTCTCAGCCATTTCCATAACATGATGCCAACACCAGACATATATCTGGCCAGATAACATGTTTTCAATCAATAATTAATATACATAGAAGTAAATAATTGTGGATACCATTGTAACTAGTACTAGTACATATATCTTGAATACATCTATATGAAAAATTGCGAGAGATATCAATCTCAAAGCATTTATTTTGGATTTTTTGAAAACCATGATTATTAATAACTTCATTTCCTTCATGGCATATTTTCCACGAATAGTGATAAACGGTGTCAGTCTAGATACACTAATGTGTGAGGCTTGATTAACATTATAAAAAGGAAGATTCTAAATGACAGCCAACTGGACGTCAAATTTAAGTTTGGAATTAAAAGAGAACACACTCACTACATTACATCCCACAGCCCCTAGTGTGCCATTGTAGAATGCCTATTGGCAAAAAAATGGTAGGAAATATGTGCTAAAGATGCCTAAGCCCAGCTTTTACAATAATAATAATTGTATGAAAAGCATTTCCCTACAATCTAGAATGCAAGAACAATAATTCGAGTAATGATACATCATAAGATCTACCAAGAAAACCTAGACAAGATCTCCACAAACATTAAATAAGAATCAAATTATTTGAAGCACTTTATACCATAGTACCGGTGCAATACGAGGTAAGAATATCAAGGCTAACCTCGTAACCACATTTGCAAGGTTTCAATTGCCGATCAGTCAAGTCCATTTCCTCCATGCGAGTGGACAAGCATTTTCCCCATCATCCATCACAAAGTCCATGGCGTGAAAACAAAGTTGCCGAACCTTTGTCTCACAATTTTTCCGGAAGCAAAAAGGAGTAAAGAATAAAAGATTTAGATCAAGTTGCACATATAAGATCAAGATACAAGCAAAAGGTTCTTGATTCAAAACAAACCATGATGTTATCAATGAAGCATATTGAGCCACCATTATAAAAAATAAACCTAGGTGGGTAAAGGGCCTTGAGACAAACCACCATTGTAAAATAATAAACATAAAAGCACAAAAAAAAAACTTAGCACACAATATGAGATTGTCGGATAGAACAATATAGATCGAATTTATTAACAACACCTAAGAGTGATTCTCCCGTAGTTGTGAGACACCGAGCCATTCATAGAATCCCCAAGTCCAAATGAAAAATGACCCAAAACAAACTAAAAAGGACCATTGTCTCCAAGACTACCGAGACTTTTTTAGTAAGTCTCTCCAAATTCCAAGTATGAGCAAGAGACTACGCCACCTAAAAAGGAGAAAAATAACCCACTTCGCAGCTCAGAGAAGTTTTTGGAATAGCCAAAACTGCAAGGAGACGCACGGAAGGTGCAAGAACCATCGTTCAATTCTTCACACGCCAAGAATGAAAATGGGTGAGGGAGGTTGAAGCAACAGTGTTAAAAAGTAAGAAACCTCAAAATCGGAATCAGATAACGTGAAGCCCAAGAAAGATTGGAAAAAGGATGCATTATTGCATGATGCAACTCAAGTGTTTGAGAGAGTTTTTGGGCTAAAAATTTGGGGCTTTTATTATCCTGCCGAAGGCAAGGATATTGTTTTCAACATATCTATTAATGTTTTTCATTTTTCCCAATCAATTTTTGACATGTGGAATATTAAATTCTTAGACTATAGTTCTTGGAAAAATAATATTTTCTTGCAATTTATAAATCTGACTTATCTTCCATCCTATTGGATGGTTAACCTTTCTCTTTATTTTACACGAAAATCAAAGCATCCAAATCAAAGCGAAATGTAAGGATTGTGTCAGAAAAGGGCGGCAGTTTGTCGGAGATAGGCGGCAATCTGTGGGAGATGGGTTGTGTCAGGACTTTTATATCTTTTCAGTTTGAACAATCTCTTTCCCCTCATCTTCTTTGCAGTATTACAGAGTGCCTGAATTATATTCATGCACAACCATTCGAAATGCTCTCTGTTTTTCTCTGGTAAATGATTTCTTTATGGTTTTTGTTATTTTGTGTGTTTTTGGCCGCGTAATTCTTACTACTTGGCAACAGCAGGGTCGGGTGGCACAAACAGCCCCGCTTCTTCGAGCAGCCATATTAACGACAAACGGGGAGCATCACATATACAAAATAGGTGTGATTCATTATTGGCAAAATATCTAAGCTTGAGAAACAAATCTGGAAAAGGAAATGAAGGTAAAACTGATTATGGAGTGGCGAGAAATAACAAGGTTAGGCACAAAAAAAAAACGTATGTGAGCGTGATGAAGGAGAATGAAGATGTTAAGAAGTCATGAATACTAGAACGTGGTTAAGCGTAACATTCTATAAGCCAATAAGCCCGAACGTTTGCATGATGCCTTGCTTCAGCAAAAATATTGGCTTATACGAAAATTATATTTGCCCGGCAAATTAGTTTCTTGAATCTCCGGTTATGCTACTTCGACTTGGGGGTTTTCTAATTCCGTGAAATTTTCCTTGGTAATTGTTTTGCCTGAACTGCTTTTATGCAACTATAGTTTTGACAAATTTTGGGGCCTCTGCTTAAATTTATAAGTTTATGATAGTTCAAATTTTTGTAAAATGATTAACTGTTACTTTACTCTGACAAATATATTGCCCTAACAGTTATTTTCCCATCATGGTCTGGCGTATTTAACAGGGTTATTGAACAATATATTGGATTCTGGTAGATTTGTTGTGGTGATTTGTAATTATTTTGTGTGAACTGCTTTTATAAGTCATTACTAAAACATAATTCAGAAATTACATACCCAGTTTAATATTTACTGAAATTACATATCTATGAACTTTTAAAACAACCAAAAAAGAATTGCGTTTTTGTTTTCAAAGATTTTCTTTTTTCTTTGGAGTTTTATGAACTTGATATTTACTTTCCTCTGTAAAAATTACATGTTTCTAATTAATCCAACTATTATATTCACATTATGCTTTGAACTCCACAATAATCTAAAAAATATAATAAAGCATAATTTTAAATATTGTGATACAAAACCCAAAAAGTATAGAAACAACAAATCTTTTCTTACTCATATTTGTTTTCTCAATAATTTTTAAAAAAAATTCACAATGATAACAAATAACACAAAGTTCAATTCTTCGACAAAATACAAACACTGATTTTTTCCTATTTAAGCATATTCCCAAATAGTTAATGGACATGTACTCTCATCAATTGATTACTTCTTCAACAAAATTCAAATATGATTTTTTTCCATTTACACTTTTTTTCAAATAGCTAACAGACTTCCACAACTGTGTGTCAATCCACTACAAACAGGTGCCCCGCATGCCCTGCACTCATCCACTCTCAAACTGCATGTCAATAACATGTTTTGATTATCGTTTCAGCCCGACAATGACAAAGTGCACTTCCACACCACAAAACTTCATCTTCGGCAGGATTTGCCATATCATGGCCTTGTTTTTTGGGTTTCAAATCTCGGACATATTTGTCTTAGTTTTACAAAAGAAAATTGGTGGGTATTTGTATACCCATAACTTGAAAAATTTTTTTGGGTAAGAAAATAATTGCTAAACAAGGAAGTAAATAAACTAATAAGGAAACAATATTGTTATTCTTCAAGACTCCATGAGAGCAAATTTCCAAGCTCCTCCTCAACTTGCACATGCAAAGAACAAATCAAAAAAAAAAAAAATGAGAGGAGGAAATAGAAAAGAAAAGATCATAAAGATGTTTAGGGAAACTTTAGGGCATGAGTCAAATCTAGGGTCAAGATTAGATTTATCCTAGGGCTCACATTAAATCCTACAAACTTTGAGTCATGAGTATTTTTATGGGAATGGGAGAATAAATCTTAGAGGGGTGTGTGGGCAAGTAATCCACAAACAAGGGAAAAATATGAAAATTAAAATATGTGTGAACTCTTATTAGGGTGTCCCTAGTAAAATTAAATGGTAATTAAATAAATGAATTTTTTTGGGCTAGTGGTTATGTAATTTGGTAAATCAATCTTGTTTAAAATAAATAATAATGGAAAATCATATTAGTATTTTTAGTAATTACTTTCAACAAAAAAATTACCCAAATTTTTAGTGACACATTGGTATGTTTCCTAGTGTTCCAAGGTTGGGCACTACATCCATGTAACATATTTATCTTCACATAGGATTTGTGAATTAGGTAGAAATAATTTCATACCATTGTTTTTGCGCATAAACCGTATTAAAGTATGGATTACTTTCTTATCACTCCAATATCACCTCTCTATATACCATTTGTAGAAACTCAAATTTGACAATCTATCATTTGATATTGCTGATCTTGACATTGCACACTTGTATGGATAAGAGCATTCTCCTCACTTTTTCCTAGCACACCTTGATAGCCCTTCAATTATCTTTTCACAACTCTATGTTGTTAGTTTGTGAAATTTAATCGCATATAACACATCTAGAAAAATATAACATTTGACCCATGAAGTCAAAATTATCTTTTCTTTCTCTCGTACAATAACATCGGCCCGGTTAGGATGTACAAAATTATATCCCGACCCTATTGTACGGTTTTTTACCGACATGTTTTAATCCAATTATTTTGATTCTATCACATTATTATGAGAAAATATATCCCCTTGGTTGGCCTTTCATGACATAAAAACCTTCAAAAGAATATATAAGTAAGTAAATTGTACCATATTTAGTAACCTAACACTTTAAGAACTCATGTAAAATCAAGCATAAAATGCACTCCAAGCTCCCTAAACTATGAAATAACTCATGTACATCCATTAGAGAAACACTTTCTACAAATTTTAAGTCACCTTCTAGTTCTAGGATTCTCCATCTTCATTCTACAAGCAATCAAAGTTACCCTTCCCAATTATTTGAGAAAGTGTGAAACTCAAGCAAAGCTATTTCAAAACATGTTTGTCAAGTTTAATTACACTACGGTACATCTCATATGCTAGGAGAACAAAGTGTGGTTTGAACCCTCTTTAAAGTAGTGACACCGTCAACAATACATAAGGGTGCCCACAACCCACCTAAATTTTTACATAAACTTTTTATTTCACTACAATGGTTCTAGGGTCTAAGAAGAGTTTAAAAATTCATTATGAAGGTGATAAAATAATATTAACACACAATAATATACATTTTTGGGAAGGTGAAACACTCAAGAAGTTGTAGACTTAGATGCAAGTAGGTCCAAAAGCGTACGAGAAGGTTCGGGACCATAAAAATTCTTTAGACCTAGTAGTACGGTTTTGACCAGGACATAGTTTCAAGTTCTAGTTTCAACAACAAAGCATTTTTAGTCTTATATCATCCTATTCCTACACTCACACCATCTAGACTCTTCCAAATCCACACAAAATTAGTTATGTGTAATATTCCCTTGTGTTTTGATAGTTGTTATATCTATAGTCACTTTCAAAATTATTATTCTGATTTGTGCAATTAATGTTGGAAGTTAATTAAATCAGAATATCCACCTATAACAAATATTCATCCATTTTATGTATTTTTAATTAGAAAACATTTAAAACTTAAAAATGAATGAAAGATTCATAACAAAAAGTGAAATCATTTGGTGAACCCACTTTGATCGAATCTTTAACCTAATATAGAATCTTTCCCAAGTTTTCATAGGTTAGGCATGATGGTTTTAAAACCTTTGTGATGTCTTAGAGTACAATTTTTTTGGTTTGTGTGTACTTTTTACTTGTGTGTGATCATGGCTTGTTTTTAGGATTTGTGGAGGCATAATGGTTACTATCCCTTTAACTAGGTCCATACCACTTATGAGGATGCAAATCATGTTACTCCATTTTCACACTCCCTTAGGGATGATGTAGTCTTTGATGTTGATTTAGATCCTACTTGTCAACCATTCACTGATCATCCTCCTCATTTCCACACATCACCTCCTATAAATATTGCTCAAGATTCCTTTCTGGATGACCTGTCTCAAATCCCACCTCTTGCCACTCATGAAGACCCTAGAGATAGTCTTGTAGGTTTGAGTAGTGACCATGAGAAAATAAAATATCCTCCACATGTAGATCATGACACTAATGTTATAGATGACCTAGATTGGTGATGATGTTAGTGTTTCTAGTGCACATACAAATGATTTTCCTTCTATTTTCACATTGATTGATGGTGTCCCTTATGTTTCTAATAACGAAGAGGAAGTAATGCATCATAGTTATAACCATGATGATGATATGCATGATGTTTCTTATTCCAATGAGTTAGATGACAATGATTGTGTTTCTACTCCTCTTGAATGCAAAAATAATGTGTTTAATTGTAGTATCTCAATTTTTCTTACACATAATGACCATTACACTTTTTTTATTCCATTTGAATCTAAAAAGAGTGGTGTTTATATAGAAGATGTTTCCATTTCGATTTAATGAAAAAATTATAATATGTATCATGTTATGGTTGATACACATGGTGTTTCTATTTATCCTCTTATAAGCAAGTGTGATGTTTCTATTAGTACTTATTCTCTTCCACTTGTAAATATTAATGTGTATAGTGATATTGTTAGAAAAATGAGCATGTTGATCTTTCTTTAGTTTCACATAATACACATGTTGATACATATCCTAGTGTGATTACATTACCTATTGTTGATGTTGATATACCTTTAGAGCCTAATCATGAGGTCAAGCCCATTCAACCCATGAAAACTTCATATGACTCATCCCTCAATAATCTTCCTAGGTCGATAGTGTTCATGTGGCTACTATTAATGGTAGGGCGTAACCTTTAAATGAACCCTTAGGTTATTATGTTATACCTCCTCAAGAGGTGATTTCTCTTATGCATGTGGTAGGTGAGTTACAAAGAAAGGTCCACATTGACCTTAGAAAGAAGGCATATTATGCTAGTGTTGATTCTAATATTATTCCTAACAATCCTATTCCATGTAGAACATTTCAAATACCATTCCCTAGAAATTTTATAATGCCTTCATTTAAATCGTTTAACGGTACATTAGAAGCAAAAAGGTGGGGGTGAATCAGTCTTACAAAACATTCATTTCATTTTCCATAGCTTACAACATCATCCAAAACAACCATTTAACATACATATACAATTATGAGATTATTAGGTGTGTATCATCCATTCACAAATACATGAAACAAAGAAGAGAACACATGAACACCAGATGTAAAGTGGGAAACCCTCAAGGGAATAAAACCCACTGAAAATTTTAAATATATTACTCAATTCAAAAGACTTGCATGAATATTACACATCACACAAGATTTGTTTAGTGAAGCACCCACTTCACAAGGAGCACCCACCCCTATTTATTATAACACCCATTATACAAGGAGGCTACCACCCCATAAGATGACTAAGCACCCACCTATCCACCTGATGATGATCACTTAAGTATTGTTTCTCCTACAACATATTGACCACAAATTCAGTTCCATGCACATCAAACCCTCTCAAACTTCTCACTCCTTACTCAAATTTGTTCCTTTATTTGTTATTTAGGTCTAATGACCTTGTACATCTTCTACTCTATCTTTATCATGCCTTAATTCCTCTTCTCAACTATTTACTTGACCCCTATATACTATTATTCTTCCTTATCTAGCTTGTTCATATCCCCATCATCACAACTCTACCTAATGAGCACACACACTTCACTTTTATACTTGATAGTCCCCTTAAGAGACCAAAAGTTGGATAAGACCCACTAATGTCAGTCATTCCAAACATAAAAAAATATACCATCTCATATAAAATCACTTCAAATAACCATATAGGTCAGCAAGAGTTAAAACAATTCAAACTAGCACAAGGCTAGTCGAGTAGGCCTAAAACAAAGGCATCATAACCAATGAATGAAATCTGAATATCAAAGGAAAATAGATTCTTCACCAAGGCTCCAAAATCTCAGAACACATCTACCACATCCTCTATACTCCATCAACAATCATAAGAACCTCTCCATCGCCTATCACCACCATGAAGCATACCAAGAAGCAACTACCTCAAACTAGGTCTCCAAGCACCTAAAATCAGTCCACAAGAGTGAACAACTTTTCACATAAAAATCAACTATCAAGAGTTAAAACAATTCAAACTAGCACAAGGCTAGTCGAGTAGGCCTAAAACAAAGGCATCATAACCAATGAATGAAATCGAATATCAAAGGAAAATAGATTCTTCACCAAGGCTCCAAAATCTCAGAACACATCTACCACATCCTCTATACTCCATCAACAATCATAAGAACCTCTCCATCAGCTATCACCACCATGAAGCATACCAAGAAGCAACTACCTCAAACTAGGTCTCCAAGCACCTAAAATCAGTCCACAAGAGTGAACAACTTTTCACATAAAAATCAACTATCAAGACTTATTGGGCACATGAATGGAATATATATGACTCCAAATCACTCTCCAGGTCCATGAGACACCACCAAACAAGGAAAAACACTCCAAGACATCCATCTCTCCTACCTCGCTTAAGCATGTTGATCATGCCTAGAAATAGGTCACCAAGAACAAGAAACTTACCACACCAAATCACCTCACCAAGGAACAAATCACACATAAATGGAAATATCATTATGTCTACTATCTAAAACAACTCACTTTAACCTCCAGGATAGGGAAAAGGCACTTAAACTCATGTAAATATCAAGCTTTTCAAACTCGACAATAAGGGCTCAAGAACTAGTCTAGAGAGAAACATGCTCTATCAACTCCAAATCCACTTCCAAGAACTAATAACACTTGGAACACTTACCTAGCATCCCTTCCAACATCCTCAAGCATTCATAATCCTATGTCACATGGAGAAAACCAACCAAGCACACATGTTTCAACACACCTTCTTGATAAGCCTAATAGGGTTGATTAGGCCATTAGGATTAACCCAAAAACCATCACTTCAGATCAAACCAAAGGCATTAAAACATCATACTAGGTCACTACTAACCTTCAATGCTAAAAAATTTGCTCCAACATGCATTTCAACCAAACCCGTCTCAAACGAAAAGACTAGGGTTTAACCCTTTTAGGCCAAAAGTGGTAGGGTGACTTAGAGGACCTTTATCTTCAATTTTCTCCATTACACTTGTTTGAAAATTTCCATAGTCATTTAGTACACCTCACAAGATTCCTGGAACAATTCACTTCTCTTCATGAAACCTCTAACTCAGTCATGAAAAAAAAATCTTCACAAAACAAAATTTTTCTCCAAACCTTGCTTTGAAACACTTGGAACATGAAACCACCACCAATAGGAGCCATGAAGAGTCCTCTACATGCTTAAGTCATCAATTTTTCCTTTCAACTTCATTTAGATATCATACACTTCATCTTTCCCCCATCAATTTAGATATAGGGTTTTGGCATATTTATCTTGTTAATGATTGTTCATAAATCTATGATGACCAAATGAATCCATTATTCTTACTATGTCTTCTTAACTCAATGTATTAACATCCCATAAGGGATCAGAATCTCATTCAGAGTGTACATGAGTGGGTGAATAAAATAATATTACCTTTGAGATGGTTTTTGGATTCCTAAGAACTCAATACGACCAAAAGTAGTTTTTCTTGCAATTTCTTCAATGCCTTGACCTAAAATTTGACCCATATCACTATGATGACCTCTTCCATGTTTACAAACTCACATCCAAGCTCAAATGCATCCGAAACTCTCCATGCACCGAGAATTACATGTGTCTTCATACCTTATTCTTAAGAAATGTTTTTCAATGTACCGTGAACATGTGCTAAGCCTTTGAATACCGACATTGGATGCCTTCCACACTTCATATGCAGTGTCACACCAAACCTACCATGCTTAAATAATCGCCCACTCCATTTCTCATGCCACTATCTCATCCTTCTTGACCTAGGTTTAGGAATAGGGCTAGAATGACTGAAACACCACATGACACAAGAGAATTGACTTTGTTGACCTTTTACAAATTCATTAACACCTTTTAATCATCATATTAACCATGTTTGACCTCATACCATCCTTACCAAAATATGGAGCTCACCTGAAACACCTAGCTTGCTTGACCATGCACCAAGACACCATGACATGACTACAAGATTGGACACTACCAATCAACCTTCAAGCTCAAACATGAATGAAACATCATGGAGACACCTATGACACCGAGACTCCCTTTTCCATAAATGACCTTTGACATCAATGAAAACTATACACACAACACCCAAAAATCTCCCCCTTTGTCATTGATTGCAACCACCTTTAGAAACATTGATGGAAACTACAAATGAACACGTCTATAAGACTCTCTACAAAGCTATTTTTCATGTTTATGAGTCTACTCTCCCCTTTAACATCTATGACAAAGGATACATGAAAATTTGACATAAAAAAATGAGAACACACAATGAAAACAATGCATAAACGTACTTACTTTCAATCTCCTTCAATCTGTGCTTACTATCTTCACTTCAAGACCAATAGATGATCCATGGACCTGTTTTAAACATCTTTAATGCTCCCCGAATGATACACTATACCATTAGTATTGAAATTAACTCTGAAATGAACAACTTTTCTTGATCTTCATTCTTTCTTGTAGGATTATTCACGACTTCTCATACGAGTCGATTACTCAAGTGCTAATCCAAGCTTAATACCTTTCTTATCGCTTTTGTCACCTATAATCCTGCTAAGACTTCCAAATTTATCCTCTTAGACGATATATTATTCTTCAAATCATTTAGTAGACAATGGAACCAACGCAACTCCCCCTTTTTTCAGACCTCATAACTTCTACATGTCATCCTTGTCCTTTATGAGAATACAAGTCTTCAAAACATCTTAAGATTGATGGTCTCATTTTTACAATTGCTTCATACTTAGGAAAAACTTCTTTACAAATTGTCTCACCCTTCTTAGCTTCTTCAAATGCAATCAAAGATAGAGAAACACATACCTTATAATAACCAAACCTTCTTCATACAGATAACACATTGATATTCTCCAAAAGCATAGACCTTACCTCTTAAACTTGAACTTAGAACTCGAGACACAACCTGTCATAACCCTTATCCTTATAATACAAGTTCCAATCTTGAATCTCTTCTTGTTATACCTACATAACAACTTATGAATTCACTTAACTTGCTCCCCTTGGGATGATATAGCCTTGAAACCTTTGAAATTCATGACTATGCAGTTCTACTTGGCATAACTCATCTCCTTGCACATCAAAACCTTATCAATAGTATATAACATAAGAACATAATACAAAATATTTCGGGACAACTTGGAAATTTTTCACAATAGAAAATATTCATTATACATGTTTTTCACTTCCTCAAACCTAGCTCAGATTGATCAATTTCTATGAATATGAGTCATATCAACTCCCACAATTATGAAACAACTTTTCAATGATCTCTTATGACTCACAACTTCAACTTCAACTTCAACTTCTGGAAATTCTTTGTCCATGGCTAACTCAGACTTTATTTCCTAAAGAAAACCTCCTTTGAGAACATATGAAGACATCCTCTTGAGACCCCAATACACTTTTTATCATCAACAAGTAGCACTCTAAGCAATTTTTAGACTCAAACCTTGATTTCATCCTTAACCACCTTCTTGAAGTACACACAACTAGAACAATCAACATGCCTATTTATAACAACTTGGAACCTTCATGATTTTCATGTACTGTCTTAACATAGAGACCTCAAGAACAAACAATTTCCTCTTGACGCATTGAGTAACCATGACTATTATGTATATCATCATGACATAGCTCTGTCACCATGATTCCTTTAAACTCAACCCAAACACACAACTAATGAGACATAGACTTCTTTTACGAATGATTTAGGGAAATGAATAACACAACCATACCGTGATGGATCAAAATCTCGGGGACCTTCATGAGAAGATACACGCACCTCGTTTGGCTTCAAATTGATTGATGACATCATTTTGAACCTCTTCAAATGCACATAATGTTATAGGATATTCAAATATTTCTCCAAACATTCGAGACCAACATGGACTCATTTAGGCACAATAAGAATCACAAACACCTATTTTGAGAGAACCTTATCACAACTACAAAATACTTGAACTAGGATTAGATCAATAATACATTGATTCACACCATCATAACATAGAACAATGTATTAAAACAATTCTTCAAGGGCTCCATATATATGTCAATATCTCTTCATTCTCCAAGAAACCTTGAGAATCATGCAACATACAAATTTTAAAATAATCTCACGAGATAAAGCATACTCTACCGTAACACTTGTTCTAAACACATATCTAAAATCTTTCAACTTTGATCATGCTTCATAAGACCTTGCAGAAGCATTACTACAATACTTGTATATAGTATTGTGACACCCGTGACCTACTTCACTTCGTATACAAGCTCGAAAGTAAACTAATAATCTCGTATAAGGACACCTATCATCCAAGAAAACATCATGCTTAAAAAGAAAAGAAGATGAATCCATGAATCCTGATTGAGGCACCCATACACCTTGTTACATCTAACAATGCACAACACCTATGTCCTCATGGGGCAGATCATCAAACTTGTGCATCCACTCTCGAATGTTGTACCTTGTATTTTCTATCATCAACCCGACGATCTTTTTGAGAAGAAAAGAAAAGTTCTGGGGATATTCAATAGCAAAAAGGATTTTATGATCATCATGACTTGAGAAATTATACGTATGCTCTTTCTTTGCTTTCTTAATAGGAGCGTACTTAGGTTCTTCCTTTGATTTTTCAACATGATCAAACTTGACCTCTTACTTCCTCTTGTAGTTTTTATATTTCTTCTAAAATACCTTGAAACATGACCAATATTGTTATATTTGAAATGAACAATGAGCAAATTTTGATAGCTCCTTTATATTTTCTATGAGCCACCAATTTTTTTGTGTACTATTTGATTGTTATGCTTTTTTGCTTGCAACATAAAACAAATTTTCTTTCTAAACATATTTATTACATAGTAGGTGCAGGAGTTGGGGGTAAGATGTGACAAAGAGTAAGGGTGGATCAAGGCTCATTATAGTAGTTATCTCTTTGATACAAACCATCCTAAACCTACCTAAAATTCCCTAAATATGCACTAGATCAAATATGGGTAACATAAGTGTGATGAAATTACTTAGATAAATCTAAATATTAGAACAATATAACACCAAAGAATAACATATAGAGAAATTTCACAATATGCAAGTAGAATGGCTTAGAAACTTCAAGGGGAAAGTATTCAAACCATATAACAAGACTCGAGTGCTCAATATGATTATCTACAAGTTACTAACTCCGATATACCCTATTATGGTATGCAAAGAACCAAGGCCGAACTAATAATCATATAAAAGCATAAATAAATTTGATATGGTGTGATAAGAGATTATGTTATCCATGCATATCTTGATACATGGCCTAGAATTAAGGGAATAGCATGCCTATCCCCTTCAAAGAAACATTATCCCCATGTTGGCAAGATTTGGATGTTGATACTAGAATGCTTCATCATCCCAATTTACATCTTCATTTTCTAAATTCTTTCAATTGATCAATTACTCAAGTAATGACACTTTTCTTCAACTTATTAGTGTGTGTCTATAGGAATACTTAAAGATCCATAAATATGCACCCCCTCATCAATATTAGGTAACACTGTTTGGAAATAAATGTTGTCTAATGACCTTCTTTAAGAAAAAAACATGGAAAACTTGATGTATTCTTATTGATTGAGCAAGCTACAATTTATATGCCACACCACTAATGTTTCAAACCACTTGATAAGAGTCATAGTATTTAGTTGAAACACATGTTATCCTTATTATTTTATTTAAAATATAGTTTCTTATATGGCTATAATCACATGAAAACTAAGTTTCCCACTTCAAATATTTTCTCACTATGGTGTTGATCAAGTACTTGTTTTATGTAGTTTTGTTTCATTTCCAAATTCTCTTTGAGGCTAGAGACTATCTCCTATTGGTGTTGATTTTCTCTTAAATTGATCTCACTTTTCTTTAGACCCTTAAGTTTATCGTGAAGGGTGGTGGTGTAGACACAAAATACTACACTTGGGTACATTTCTAGGTCCTAAAAGTATGTTAGCATTTACATGATTCTTAAGCAAGAAAACTAGTGGCTAACAATTATCTTTGGCCTCTTTTCTTTGTCTCTTGCTTTCTCTTTGATCTTACACACCCTACATCCTAGTTATAATCTGAACTTATTTATCTTTAAGGGCTTCACACACCAGCACCCAACCATGATAGAGGCACCTAAGTACTCATACCCCCTCAGGTGCCCCCCGACCCTTCTCTACCTCACTCACTCTTTTTGGGCCTTTTTATATTTTGGGCATATTTTTTACTTATAGTTAACATTCCAGTTTACAAAATTAAAAAAGGGAATCATATAAATACATATTTATATTCGGGTAAAATTTTAAGGGTCCCTAAAAAAAAATCCTTAGAAAATATTTGGCGAATATTGGTAAATCCACTTTCTCTGTATGGTGAATTGTAAGAAAAATTTGTTTCATGCATAAGGTGATTTTCTAAAGATTTTTTTTAAGCGATTTAGAGAGTGTATACAGAACCCTACCAACCAGTAGCATTATCTATGCTACTAGCCAGTGGCATACAAAATGTTGTTGGCCGATAACATGTTTAATGTCACCATCCTATAGCATACAATATGCTATGGTGCTACTGTGACGGTCACATTATGTATGCACTTTATGGTCGATATCATTCAACATGGCCGATATCATTCAATATGAAACCGATCAACATGGTATTCAATATGTTGTCGATCGAACATGTTCATTTTGTGGCATGAAGAATGTTAGCGGTCGATAGCATTTGAATTCTACTGATGATGACATGTGGTAGGTGACATGAAGAATGCTTCGGTGGCCCACTTTCACTCCTATAAATACAAAAAGGTAGTCATTTTCACACCAAAGAATAGAGAAGCAGCGTTGGAGCTGCGAGTATACGAGGAAAAACAAAAAAGAAACTTGAACGCCAAAGAACATTAGACATCACTCCTACAAATGCACAAAAGTCAAAGTAGCTTGTGTCCCACTTTTTTGTAGTTTTTGTACAAAAACTATAGAGACCAAAACATGACCAAACACATATAAAATGACCAAACATGCATTTTTAAGAGGCTATAAATACCAAGGTGCGGGGCATCCAGAGTTTAAGATTTTTAAATTTTTATAGTATTTTTAATTATTTATTTACATTAGACATTTTAAAATATTTATGGCACAAAGTGGGACACACTTGTATGCTTTGACCACAACTACAAAAAGAAATTTATAATAGTTTGAACTAATGCCATGAAGAAAGAAGTGTTCTTCCAGAGAGCCGAAGAGCCCATTTGCTTCAACAACTAATATGAAGAAGTTTTTGTACAAGAGCCTCATTTTTCCACAACTATACAAATTTCTTGAGGATCCTAGTATGTACTCCCAATGGATCGAAGCAACTAGTTTCATAGGGCTACTATATATGCCCCAATTTAAGACAAAGAAAAGATCACTTAACAATCTTCTACTCAGCTACGACACATCCACTTTCACATTTCATTATACACTCCCATCTCATGCAGAGTCCTTTGGAACGTCACCAGATGATATTGAGTGTCTCACAGGACTACCACACAAAAATGTGGATCTTGTTTCGACGAAGGTTGTTTTAACGGATGAAGAATGCAAGTATTTGGAGTCAAATTTTTAGTTTTCTATTGATGTAGTTGTTGTTGCTTCTGCTTGTAAGTTTATTTTCTGTTTTACAATATTACATTTTCAATATTTTCAATTTAACAAAGTTTTTATGTTCAAAATTTACTAACAAAATGTTTCTCTTTGTTTTATTGACAATTACAGCTTCCCAAAACCCTTCAAAAAGAGGGATTCAGCTCAAGGATTTCAATCACCCATTTCTACAAGTTGTTGTGTAGTTCTTCTAGGCCAGAATCATTTTGCAAGGTTGATATATAGATATTCCTTGGTGGGCTTTAGCGTATATCGTTCGTACCTTAAATGGGAAGCAATTTGACTGGTGCAACTACTTATCCTCTAGGATAAGAGCTGATTTGGAAAATATTCATTTGAATGAGAATGTTACCATCAGTTCCACAAATTGTATTCTTGCTTTATATTATGAGTCTCTATATAATTTACGTGGCACCCCTCCTCCGACAGCAATGCATTCAAAGCTAACACTAACAATTGAAGAGCAAGAGGTGAGTCCTAATTTGTTATTAGATGGTTTTTAATTATTGTTTTTCATATTGTAATTATTAATATATAAATTTTAAATTTAATATTTTAAATGAATTAATAGTTTATTGTTAAATTATAACAGAAGGTGGCATTCTGATTCGCATCACGAAGGGGTGCTTGATATCGAGGTCACTTGCTACTGTGTTCGTAGATTTTGTTACTATTTCTGATGATCAACAAATAGAGAACACCCTCCACCTACTAAAAATATGAGGAGTTCCATAAACCCTCATACCCAATCAGCCAAAATACCACAAGCATTAATCACAGGTATTTTAATTTATAATGTATATATGTTTCAATTTTTTTAAAAATAAATGTAATTAATTATATAAAACTTGTATGTGTTTCAAAATTTCATGCAATTTTATTTTATTTATCAGAAACTACCAGCAAAATAGGGTATCATCACCTCAAACACATGATGTAGAAATTTCTTCAATACCTTAGTCTGTTGCCCCAGGTTTGAATCACTTGTTTTATATATGTTTACTGATAATTGATGATATAAAATTCAACACTCTGAAGACTGATAGATCTTTAATTGATAATTCTAAATTATATTTTAGATCACATCTACCAAAGTATTTCTAGCCTACTCCTATACAAAAACAACATCAATAGAATCAGGCTTTAGTTGCACCTCAACAACATTCCTCTGATCAAAGTAATTTTAATTTTTAATAATCTTATATGAATTTATTTATTTTTCCTTTCTATTATGTTTGAATTTTGAATTTCATCATATTATTAACAAAATTACAATTCAATGTCTTAGGGCCTCCATTACAACGTCCACCACAAATGCACATGCCACCTCCGCCACCCCCACTAAGAAATATGAGGAAAATGTTCACTGGCAAGAATATTTCATTTTCTCGGCCAACTGCAAGTAGGGGCACACTTAATTTTGCCTCTGAATTTTCAACACTATCAATGGTGGGAATTTTTTTAGGGTATATATAATTTACTTTGTAATTATGCATTGTTAATTAGGGAAATATGTTATTTTATTTTATTGTTATATGGTTATGTTTTAATAACCATTTTATTCTCATATGTGTTTTTTTGTTATATAGTTACAACAACACATCTGTCCAGTATTATTTCTCGGATGCATATTTTGTTGCACATGTGCAACATATTGTTTTTCAGTACTTAGCTATACAATATCTATAAATATTATAGCCCATTCTTTGTAACTTGCTTTTCTGCATATCAATAAAATAACGAGACTTCTGTCCCTCCTCTAAAATTACATTTGGTACCAGACCAAGTTGAAGCACCTGACTAAGTTGGAGAGACATGCAGCAGAAGTAATAAATTTTTTGGAGAAGAATATTGTGTCATGGGAGAGCTAGTGTTGCCTCTAACAGCTTCCCAGAATGTCCCTTCATCCCCGCAACCTCCTGTCATTCTCTAGGTAAAAGAAAAAAAACCCTTGGTGCCCCTATACTAGAAATTTTTTGCTTCTGGAGCATTTTCTGGTTTATAGAAATCAGATTAAAAATTAAAATAAATTCATTTTTCCCCATTAGGGGTTTTGTCTCTAATTTAGAGGGGCAATATAGTCTCTACTAAAATATTAGATTGCTATCTTTGGAGAATTCTGTGCATTGAGCTATCCACCAAGCTCTCTAACCGAGCTCATTTTTGAGCTCCCCTCAACACCATTTGAACCAAAGTTGTTTATTGGTAGTCGAGATCTGCATTATTAAACTGAGCCAACATTGTGAGCCATTCTTTGTATTACTTCCACCAAGTAGTTTTTTACACCAACCGAGTTGCTTTGTTTTACAAAGTTGGGGGCGAGATGCTTGCAAAGTAATATCAAGCTATTCATCAAATACTCGCCAATTGGTGTGTGATCGAGCTCTGAGCAAGCGAGCCAACACTACATTGAGATTTGCACTCAAATCGAGATGTGCATAATGTCAGAGAGTCAAACCGAGTCGCCCCACAACCATTTTTCAAAGTGGTAACTCTATCACCACAAGCTCAACGTTGAATGGAGAAATTGAAGGAAAATTGAAGCTGTGATTTTGCATATAGTTGAGTTGAATCAATGCTAACACCACCAAGTTGGGATATTATTTGACAGGAAGTTCTCGTGTGCTTTTGGAAGCCATACGGCGGTGGGCATTGAACAAGTCTAGCTTTGGATTGAGCTGATCTCCATCAAAGGGCCGACCTCCAATCAATGAAATTGTGGGAAAATAATCATTCGAATGGTGATAACATCGATCTACCCTACAAAATACATTTTAACACAAACAAAATTAACATCGATAAAACCAAAACATAACAAAGAGGATCAACCATAATCGGTGGAGAAATTCAAAATCAAATACAAAAAAAAAACAATGGCATGGATATTTCAAGGAGATAAGCTTCGATCTGGTTTATTAGCATGCCCTAAAAGAACCACCTACCCCGTTGCCACGCAGACTCCCACGTGGACCTCCAACAAGGCAAACTAGTCGAATTTAAAAGGTTAACCACTCATTTTTTATATATAAATATAACTTTATTCATTTCATAGCTATAGGCACTACGTTGGTTAGAGGGATTTCTTTGTGTGGACTAGGTTTGGGGTTCGACCCCTACCCAAAGTGTAGCTTTTTAAAACCATATGAATTAGCGACAGATTTAGCTTACGAGACCACCAAACTTATCGGAAAAACATCCTCTAAAGCCGCTAACCACTACTAAATCCACTATCAAAATTAGCGAGAAAAACCCTATTTAGTGCAAAAAAACTCTTAATCTGTTTAATTTTTCATTTTGGACAACGATTTCCAATGAGGGGACATTTGAATTCACACTAAGAGCAGTATTGAGCTCCAGAGGCCACCAAGGCCCTGAAAAATAAATTTTTGTTTACCTACCATTCAAGTTTTTCATAATTTTGGATGTAATTGCATATTTCAGTTTATTGTACTAATTTGTAGGTTGTCATATTCAAAAGTAAAATATTGTAACTACTTCAAAACTGGCAGAGTTTTGTAATAAAAAATAATAAAAATTTGGTTCTAAATCACTCACGAGATCTTCGATCTCACTTGCAGCTGTTCAAAGTATAAAAATTCCTTTGGGAAGTGTATACGGGTAAAGTCGTTGATACTAATACTAACGCCTAATATACCCTTTAAATCGACGTTTGGGATTGACCCTTTAAATACGGGAGAATAAGAACATAGTGCAACAAATTTGAGCCCTCCCATCCATCTATGAATGATTGCTCGACTTAAATATGAGTTGAGAAATTATCTAAGTATATAGCGAATTTAAGTGCACGTATAAAGATATTTCTTTGAGCCGAGTGTCAAAATCGAATAGACCCCTTTCAAGATCTTGTCTTGGTACCATGTATCAAATTATTTCATGTACGTTAACATCTCTTTCATGTAATGTTGAGTATATAGAAAGGGTGAGCTTATTCCACATACTGATGGGTATATCGGAAGTGTGTGTATATAGAAAGTTTTGGTATATCGGAATGATAGTATATAAATTGAGAGACCGTATACTTGGAGTGATAAGAGCCTTACCCTTTGTCAATTGATTATGCAAATGGGAACAACGCCCCAAAATTATTTCTTCCAGATTCAAAACTTCTCAAAGGAAATAACTATGCAACATGGAAGACAAAAATCAAGACACAACTTGAGTTTGAAGAGATTTGGACTGTTGTGAATGGTACTATCACCAGATCAGCAACTGATACAACACAACAGAGATAGTTTGATAGATCCGATCAGAAGGCCAAGCTGATATTATTTTCTGTAGTGTTTGACAACGCATCAACCCACATTCGTGATGCCAAATCAGCCAAAGAAGTGTGGGATAAGTTGAGCACAATGTATGAGGCCAAGAACAAGAATGTCATACTTGAATTTGCAGAGTCAGTTACACACACTAAAGTTCAAACAAAATGAGAAAATAGAAGCTTTCTTAAGAAGATTTAAAAATTAAGGGCTTCACTTCTAGCCCTAGGAGAGGAGGTCATTGATGAAGCTCTTGTTCCCATTGTTTTGAGAGAACTCCCTCCTTCATACCGCATTTTTGTGACAACACTCAACTTGTCAGATCAGACAATGAGTTTTGACAAGCTGGTAAACCTATTGCAACAAGAGGAAGCAATGTACAATAAAGATGATGAAGAGGAGTGGGAACTTTATTCTCATCAGAAATGGAAAGGAAAAGGAAAAGGAAAACCTCATTCCTATCAAAAGTCCCAAAATCATAATCAAGCATCAAGGGGACAAACAACAAAAGAATAAATGTCCTATCTGCAAAAGAGGACATGAGTTGAAATATTGTTGGTATAATACCTATAAGAAAGGTTCATCAGAAACTCGGACCTCAACACAAAAAATATCACAAGGGACATTCTAATTGAAATCAAGGGAAGAGAAAGGAGAACTAGAAAAGAAAACCCCATTAGCAAGGAAATATTTTTGAACAAGAAGAACATTCGATACTAAAGACTACTTATACATCGCTCATTCAAGTTAACCCTCCACGCCATCTAGTGATGTCTAATATGTTGATTCAGAACCACTCGACACATGACCAGCCATAGAGGCTAGTTTACTTCAATGAGGGAAACACCTTTGAAAAACCATGTTTCGTTAGGTGATGATTCTTCATACACAATTTAGGGGTTGGGAACATTTCTCTATCCCTTGGTTCACATAAAATTCTATTTTCAATACCAACTCCTAGATCACAACGTGAAAATTGACTTTGATAGTCATTTTGGAAAGAAAATGTGTTTAATTCAAGACAAACAACAAGGCTCAAAAATATTTACAAAAGCCTCTAATGTGAGACGCATGTTCCATCTTGATTTTATCTAGAGAGATGATCAGTGCACTTGTGGCTAAGAATTCTACCTCTACACAATTGTGGCATTGAAGACATGGTCACATGATACATCGTTTCAAGTATCTCAAAACACTTTACAAGAAAAATATGGTAAAGGGATTACCATCTCTCTAGAAGGATACAGATAAGTGTCCTCACTGCCTAGAAGGCAAACAACACAGAGCTTCATCCTAGAAGAGTACTTATCAAGCTCATGGTAAGCTTGATCTGGTTTATACCAATCTTTGTGGTCCAATGCAACCGAGTCATTCTGGATTTTAGTACTTCATGTTTTGTGTTGATGCCTATTCGAGAAAAATGTGGATATACTATCTTTGTAAGAAAAGTGAAGCTTTTGAAAACTTCAAGAAGTTCAAAGTGGTTGTTCAGAACAAAACTAGTCATCACATCAGAACTCTCCACACTTATCGAGGGAGGAATTCGGTAGTGATGAGTTCAAAGGATACCTACAAGCTCACGGGATTCATCAAAAAATGCCTCCTCCACACACACCGCAACAGAGTGGTGTTGTTGAGAGAAGAAATTGTACTATCATGGAAATGGTGTGATGCATGATTAATGATTCTACACTAGCGAGGACATTCTGGGTAGAAGTAACAAAAAAATAGTTTATTTGTTGAACAGAGTGCCCACCGTTGCTCTTAACGGAGTAATGCCACATGAAGCATGGTTAAATTAGAAACCATCTGTTGCACACCTCAGAGTATTCAGTGCAAAGAAAGTATGCACATACCCAAGTAGAATAGAAAGAAATTGGATATGAAATCACAAAAACTCATCTTCATTGGCTATAGTGAAGAGACTCTTAGGTACATATTGATGGATCCAAAGACCAAGAAATTCTACACTAGTAGAGATGTTGATTTTTTTGAGAAGAAGGAAGAAGAGACTCCTCCTCCGGACTCACCTGATGTAGATTTTTCACCAGTTGTAAAAACAGAAGTTAATGTTCCACAGATGATGAAAGTGATGATGGGGATGATGGTGATGATCAGATAGAACCACAACCCATGGGAATAGTTTAGCATATGCCCAGAGTGGTATACTAGCATGATACGAGATGCAAGATTGGATGCTCCACCAGATACATCCACCACTGGACCAAAACTTGCATTAAAACAAGAGAAGAAGTAAAATTTACTTTAATGAGTAGATTTATTAAATATGATGAGCCCTCTACAGTCTAAGAAGCCCTACAATCAAAAGCTTGGAAAGATGCCATGGACGCTGAGTATCAATCAATGATGGAAAATAACACTTGGCAGCTTATCGATCTTCCACTAGGAAGAAACCCATTGGTCGCAAATGGATATTCAAAATAAAGTACAAAGCAAATGGGATAATAGACAAGCACAAAGCGAGACTAGTAGAAAATGGGTACACACAAAAATAAGGCATTGACTACGTGGATACATTTTCGCTTGACTAAGATCAAAATGATCATGATGATATTTTCTCTAGCTGCACACAGTGATTTGGTTGGAAAGTCCATCGATGGAGGTAAAAATTTCCTTCCTAAATGGAGATTTACAAGAAGAAGTCTTCACGACTCGGCGTGAGGGATATGTTGTACTGGTTAAAAAGAAAAGGTATGAAAACTCAAGAAATATCTCGTATGGCCTTAAACAGCACTCCCGGGCATCGTACATCAAAATTGATGAGCATCTCGTATAACATGGATTTGTTAGAAATCCATACGATCCCAATCTCTACCTCAAAAAGTAAGGGGGGAGATTGTGATTGTTGTTGTTTATGTCGACGATCTAGTAATCACTGACAGTTAAGTGAGGATGATCGATGCAATGAAGAAAGATCTTAACCAATCATTCAACATGACAGATCTTGGGCTGATGCACTATTTTCTTGGATTGGAATTATGACATAAAGAGAATCACATCTTTGTTTCTTTGTTGAAGTATATCAATACAACGCTCAAGAAATTTAGGATGATGGATCGCACACCTATTTCTACAACTATGTAGAACAGATTGTGGTTATCTCTTTCAAATCCATCTCATGTGGTAAATGTAACTCTCTATCGAAATTGATTGGGAGTCTCATTTACCCGACCTACATTAGACCAGGATATCATCTTTGCAAAGTGAGGTATCTATCCGGGTTCATGCGGGAACCCCAAGTTTGTCATTGGAAGGTACTAAGGTGAATCTTGAGATATCTCAAGGGATTAGTAGATCTTGGTCTAGAATACACATGAAGAATGATAACTTCTTATCCGAATATTCGGATTCAAATCATACAGAAACATTGATGAAATAAAATCCACTTCGGTGTTTTGTTCTTTATGGGATCTAGACCAATATCAACGGAAGCAAGAAACACCACTTTGTTTCTCACTCTTCCACAGAAGCCAAGTATCATGTTGCAAGTGAAGCTATCTGCAAAGCAATATGGCTATGTCACATACTTGAAGGACTTGGAATACCACAAGATAAATTGACCACCTTGTATGTTAACAATGAAGGTGTTCTCAAACTTCTTCGCAATCTATTTTTTCATGAAATAAAAAAACACATTGAAGTACAAGTACATTTCATATGCAAGCAAGTCGTGAAACACAATATATAGCTCCAGCTTTTTTCCAACACCTGAACAATGAGAAGATATCTTCACAATGTCACTTGCACGTGAAAAATTTGAGTTGTTCATAGGGTTCCTGTCCTCATCCCTTGAGGCAATGGAAAATTAAGAGGGGGAATGTTAGGGTAAATATAATTTACATTGTAATTATGCATTGTTACTTAGGTAAATAGGTTATTTTATTTTATTGTTATATGGTTATGTTTTAATAACCATTTTATTCTCGTATGTGTTTTTTTACTATATAGTTACAACTACACATTTGTTTGTATTATTTCTTGGAAGTATATTTTATTGCATCTATGAAACATTTTTTTCAAGACATGGTGGTTGACAATATCTATAAATATTGCAACCCATTCTTTGTAACTTTCTTTCCTGTATATCAATAAAATAATGAGGCTTTTGTCCCTCTTCTAAAATTATAATTTTCCTAGTAGACGGTGGTGTTTCAAAGTGTTGAAGAATATTGATTTAGATGAGGAGTATCTTGGGATTGAAAGAAGACTTCATGAGCATGTTACATTCAATCCCCAATATATGATTCATGCAGAAAGGCGAGTCTTCTCCAGAAGACTAGATAGATCAAGAACAACATCTCCTGTATAGACCGACGTTGTTTTAATAGATGACCAGAAAACTAATTTTCCACTTGGTATTCTTTTGGTGATAACACGAAAGACAATATTGATATTATTTTGAAGGAGGTTGAAGAATTGAAAATTTGGGATTTTAGGGCTAAGGTTATGATAAAAGAAATAAATTCACGATACAAAAATCACAACCAAAGACATATTTTGTATTCTTCACATCAGAACGAGTCTAGAAATATTGATATTTTGTTGAATCAGGATGTGTCTGGTTCTGTAACATTTGATAATAATTATGAAGATGAAGTGTTGAACCGAGTTGAAAATTTAAATGTAGAAGCACAAGCCTACCACAATATGTGGTCACGAGACAAGGGCCTTGTAGTTATAGAAAATGCAGAACGAGATAAGGCATTGGTAAGTCTTACTAAATTTTCAAGTATTATTTTCATTTTTTGAAATTTTACTAATAGTTTTTCTCTTGTGAAATGCAGTCAAAGTATGAAAAATTGAAGAATGAGGCTAGTGTGCTTAATTTGCATTTACAAAGTGCAAGGAAAAGTGTAAATGCAACAATTGAATTGAAAGAGAAGCTTGTTATCCTAAACAAGAAGAATAATACATTGAGAAGAATTATAAAGGAAAATGCAATGGATCCAGACTTACTATTGAAGAAGCAAGTTGAAGACAATCAAACATTATTATCTGCTAGTGAAGTTGCAAATCAAGAAAAAGTGATTCTTTTGAATATCAAGTCGCCAGTAAAGTTTTTGGTTCAACCTGGTGTTGTGAAATAAAGTTCATTAGTTTAGGAGAGAGAAGAATATAGAGAAGAATCTTCTCAAAATTGAATCTACAAAAATTATGAAATTATTATTGTTGTTTAATCTTTTTATAAAACTGTTTCACTTTATATGACAATATGAAAGTTTCAAACTTTAATCAATGTGGATTGTGTCATTTTACTTTTACTTTTGTTATATTGTGACTGTTTTTCTATTCAAACTGATTCTGAATTTGATTGTTATTCTCAATTATATTTGTTATATTTATTACATGCTAAAATTCTTATTATTGTTATTTTAAAATACTTTGTTGACATAGAGAAGAATCTTCTCAAAGTTGAATCTGCAAAAGACATTATGAAATTATAATTGTTGTTGAATCTTCTTATCAAAATTGTTTCGATTATATGACAATATTGAAAGTTTCAAACTTTAGTCAATGTGGATAATGGCATTTTACTTTTACTTTTGTTATAATATATTGTTAATTGTGATTTTTTTCCATTCAAACTGATTCTGAATGACATGGAATTTATTACATGGAATTTTCTTATTATTATCATTTTAAAATACTTTGTTGACATAGAGAAGAATCTTCTTATCATTATGAAATTATAATTGTTATTGAGTGTTCTTATCAAAACTATTTCAGATTATATAACAACATTGAAAGTTACAACCTTTAATAAATGTGGATTGTTGAATTTTACATTTACTTTAGTTATAATATATTGTTAATTGTGACTATTTTGCTATTCAAACTAATTTTTAAGGTGACTGTTATTCTTGATTATGTTTGTTATATTTATTACATGGTAAATATCTTTTTATTATCATTTTACAATACTTTGTTGAGTCCTGACAGGACAATGAACTACAAGTAGCATTAATATTTCAAAGAACAAAAACAAAAATAATCTAAAACAGCTTAAAATTCTATAATTATATAAGTATATTTTTTAATTCAGAGAAAAACATAAATAAGTATGACACATTTAAAAATACTTAAATGGTAAACACATTGCAACATTGAAAATAATATTAAAACTATACAGGCACATAAGAAAAATAACAATATACATAATTATAATAAGAATCCTGTTATGAAAATTTCTTTCCAAAATACAAATATACATGCAATCTTCTTTATTCAATATCAGCTAGATCAAATGCAAAGTTATCCTAAAGAGATTGTTGTCCAACACTTTTATCTAATCTTTGGCTGTGATTTTCATCATTGATTCATAGTTATCTGCACTCCATGTATTAGTATTATCAATCCCTCTCCTCTCTGCAAGATAATTCCATACAACCATTACCCATTTGTAAGGAAAGGTATCCACATCATATCTTGAAACATACATCCTCAAGCAGGTCTCAAGATTTTTATCAAGCCTGTTTTGATATTTTGATTTTATAAATGTTAATGTGCTAAAAACTCTTTTGTCTTCAATTGATCCCAATATCATTGTCTGACACAGTTCATACAATCTGAAATAATCACTTATGCTTTCACGAAGGATTGAACTAGGATACAACCTTTTCCATAGAAGTGTTATTGCTCCCTTCTCTATTGGATCTTTCAGTTCATCAAATTGTTCCTTCATTACCTGTCCAAATTGATTTGATTGCAATGCAAGAGTTTCCTTTTGAAGAATACCATTAATCTGAAATCCATTACATTCAACTGATTGTGAAAAATGTTTAATTATAGTACCCATGTGTCTTTTAAATGTATCAATGAAGCACCTCCTAGAGGATTCCAAAAGTTAGGATTGACAACTCCCATGGCCTCAAGAAGCTCTCCTTTTTTGAAATGATCTCTGATCTCATTTGACAAGCATTGGGAGATTTTATGATTTTTTTCCTTATTTCAGATATAATAGAATCATATAAATTACATGTAATAAACACTTCTTCAAGTTTTGCTCCAACAATATCAACTCGCTTTTCGAATGTGTGCATTTTAATCTCTTTCCCATTAACAAAGATACACAAATGACCAGATATATTAAATCTGAAGTAGTTGTTAGGATCTTTTAAATTTTTCGAGCTTTCCAATTACTAAAAACCTATTCTATAAAGAATTCATCGAGTTATATAACATATCTAGAGTTTGACACACCCTTTTCCGAACCTAATGAAGTCATCTATATATATGGACCATTCTTGTGCAAGTTTTGTTATAATTCATCTCATGCAACATGGAAGAATCACATAAAGTGTTAACAATGTTTTAAAGTTTTGTAAGTCAAGAATCAAATATTTAGCCTTGTCAACATGTTTATGGTTCTTATGCATGAAACCAGTTAAAGATGGATATTCCTTAAAATATCTACGTGTAGGTTCATACATAGAAATCCATCTAGTATCAACATATTTAAGAAGTTTCTTACCATCCGTGACCCCAAGTGAAAGCTTATGAAACTATAGAATTTTTTTAGACTACTTGACATATATAGGCACGACTTCATGAATAAGATCTTCAATTTTTTCAACTCATTCGAATGTGTTTACTATTCTATATGCAAGGTTCATCATGTGAGCCATGCAATGAATAGGAATCATAAAGGAGCAACATATGTTTAGAGACGCACACATAGACCATTGTTGTGACCTGCGTCACTAATCCACCATCAACACCGACACAAATCATCTTTGTGGCTATAGAATAATTATCCATTCCTCGTTATGTCCTTCAAATTAGATATCACCAGGTTTGGAAAAAAAAATCAGCAGTGTAATTTTCTTGCATTTTATGAACTGATAACATATTAGGTGTTCTGGTGTGGTTTTGGAATGTATATACATGCATGTAAACCCATAATTTTTTTCAACGACATTAAATTCATGAATTAAAAGGGAGATGAAACTTGCACTCTTCACATTTTGTTTTAGGTATTCTATTTCAATTGTCGCAAGATACCTCGCCATTTCCCAAGAATCGCTCTCGACCAATGTGAATTTGGAAGGTTTGGAAACCCATCAACTTGAACAATTTTTATATTATGAAAAGTATAAAATTGGTCGCCCATTTTCAAAATCCGTAATATGGATGAAAAGCGCAAGGTTTTAGCCTTCAAATTTTCATTTGCAACTTTTCCAAAATTTGCATTTATGGTACCTCCTTTCTCCTGAATTTTTGTGTGTTTCATTTTATTGTCATACTCCTCCTTATATCTTATATGTATGCACTCCTTTGTAGTTTTCCATCTATGAGTCTTTGTTTTATTCCCATCTTTTTTAGTGACTGTGTAATAGAATTTTCCACAATGTTTCTCTATAGTGTCCAATTTAAGCTGCATTCTATGTTCTTTACCCAATTTCCAAGTACAAATAGTACATCTACATTCTTTAGGAGTATCACTACCATTATCTTGTTGTACAGGCTCAATAAATGGGAATTTTTCTACCCAATCTACTTGAAAGGACCTTCCAATTGTCCAAGATGTTTTCTTCTTTCTCCTAGACTTATTTTTGAAGGTTTTTGTCATTATCATCTTCTGCTAGAAGATTTTCATTTGAACCTTCATCTCTTAAATGCATTTGGAAATCGGGACAATCTTCAAGCTCTCGCATGTCTGGGTCAATATAATATTCATCTACTGAAATAATTGTTTCCTTAGGGTTTATGTTTTGGTTTACTATTTCTTTCTGAATAAAATTAACATAATGGGTTTTTGTTTTCAAAAACAAAAATGTTTTGACCATTACAAAATTGTTAAAAAAATTAATTGTACTAATTAAAAACTTAAAACAGGAAAATGCCAAATAGTTATGATAGTCTGTTACAACTTACCAGTAGGAATATCTTCAAGCTCTAGCATGTCTGGGTCTATATAATCTTCATCTACTGAAATTATTGTTTCCTTAGGGTTTTTATTTCAGTTTACTTGTTCATTTTGAATAAATTTAATGAAGGGGTTTTTGTTTGACAAAAATGAAAAATGTTTTAACCATTAGAAAATTATTAAAATTAAATTGTCTTGATGAAAACCTTAAGAGAGGAAAATGCCAAATGGTTATGATAGTTTGTTACAACTTACCAAAGCACCTTGTTCATGTTTGCAGTGGTATCAACTTGGGTCTTCATTCTTTTTGTGGGGTTGAAAAAATTTGCTATGTTGCCTTTTCTTTTTGTGTTTCTTCCTTTCGTTGATTGTTCAGAGAATCCATTTTACCTATAAATGAAAATATTTAAATTACATAAATGTAATCAACATCTAAATAGTTCTAAATATTTTAAATGAAATCAAAATAAAAAGTAAACTAAGCAGTCAAGATGGCATAATGCATGTTATCGGAAGGCGACATGCATTAAGCTCCCAACCCAGATGTACATACAAGCATCGCCAAGAAGCATGCCAACATGCTACCGGTCGGTAAAATTCTGAATGCTATCAGTGACAACATTTTGGATGCTACTTACTGGTAGCATTCTGAATGTTACTAACTAGTAGCATGAGGAATGATGCTAGTTGATAGCATGTAGAATGCTACTAGTTGGTAGCTTCCAAAATGTTGTCGGTTGGTAACGATTTGTATGCTACGACCAATTGTATTCGAAAGTTGCAGCCTAAGAACATTATAATTTGAAATTCTACCCGTCGTTAGCATACAAAATTCTTCCGTGGGTAGCATTCTTCATGCAACTAGTCGGTAGCATTAAGAGTGCTACCGACCGGTGTCATGTTGAATGCTACTTTCCAGTAGCATACTTTTTGTTTTCGGCCAAACAATATGCCACAAACATGCTACAACTACATAACAAACCAATTACCAAAGTACCTTGAAAGTAGAAAGGAAATATCTTCCTCTGCTCACCAGTCCTCCAATTTCGAAAGTTGAAAGCCTTGATGAAATATTTGGTAATCACGAATTTACAAAGGTTCCAAAGTTTGATGTTTAGAACTATGAATAATAAATTATAAATACTTAAATAGAATATATATATATGAGGTGAATTTGACATATTTTAATTTCATTATAAGGGAAATTTTAATGATAACATTTGGTTGTCGGTGGAAACTCCTAGGTGAACCGAACCCTAACATTAACTTGTACCTGAAAAATTTTGGCAACCCAGTCCCTATTCATACCGAAAAATTTGCCAATTTCAAAATTTTAAATCCAAAATATTCGTGAATTAACAAATATTCACCCCTAAAATTTTCCCTGGTTATATTTTCAAAATGAGGGACCAAGAACTAAGAATTACTATTACCACCTAAGCTTGCATTCAAAAGGCACCTAAAGAACTCCAAGGCATTCATCTAGCATCTATTCAAGGGACGTGGGAATGCATATTTTGCATACACATCATAGGAAGGGGAAGTTTATTATATTCCATCCTCAAATTTGCATCTTAGAGAAAATCTAGCCCATTATCTAGTGTATATTGCACAAGGGAATCCTAGGGCACAATTTCTACACACACTCACAAGAACTAAATGAAATATGAGATGTAGTGCAACATTTGGTCGTAAGTTCACTCTCGAGGTGACCATCTGGGTCGTCTAAATCCCTATGTTGCATTTTTATTTTTAGATTTGTTGTGGTTTGTGAGCTTGTGTAGGTGAACTTCTCTTTTGCAATTCACAAGTACCTTTCGCGATCATAGTGCGAATATCGTGAAGTCAACAGAAACAATTGTGACACCCTTACGATAAAACAGAAACTAGATCTAGTCACCAACTCCTAGACACCCCTATCCTATTGTGGGCACCCATGTCCATCATGTTCGTGAGTTACGCTAATTTATAGAGATTGATTATGACATAGTTTGCATATTGTTCATCACTTCTCCCTACTCAGATCACTTCCAAATTACACGCATATTAACTAAGTCATCCTTTCTTTATCTCTTACTTAGGGTTTTATACTTTAAATGTTAGTTTGATTTTATCACTATTATACCTTATCATTTATACATCATTTATTTCAATAGTTACTCTACAATTAGATTCAATTCAAATTAAATTAATCATTTGGTGAATCCATCTCTCAAATCCAACCTTGTTTCTAGGCATCTTATCTTATTTTTACCATGGCTGAAACCTAACCCTTTACTGATGAAGAATTCATGATATAAAAGCTCATATCGTTGAGCATCTGCGGGACTTAAATATTCTTGTATTCACCGCTCGTGAGGAAGCCACTAACCTAATTGAGCTCAATGCTCCTACGTCCAATTTTTCTTCCATGCCTATTACAACACAACCTCCCTCTTCTACCCTTCCACCTACCTCTATTGTTCCTACTTCCATTCCTAATCCTACCAACCATTTCACTCCACCTCTTATTTCTCCATGTGAAAATCTCCTCTTTCGCCACTCAAGACCTAGCTTCCTTATACCAATACCTATAATTTAAAATTTGTTCACATAACAAGTTACTTCACGCTCCTCTCCATCTCTTGATTCCTCATTACTCCTTCATACCCCTTTCACACTTGTCATTTGCGCTTATCCTCTTCCTCCCAACTTTGTCACCCTAATTTTCCCACTTTCAATGGCCATGATGACCCTCAAGAGCATCTCTCGATCTTTTCATGTGGCATGTCTTGACTATGTGGATGATCATACATTGATAACTAAGTTATTTCCTAGAAGTCTTTCAAGATTACGTCATGCATTGGTTTTATGATCTACTTGTTCATTTGGTAACTTATTTTATGCATCTAGTCGATGATTTTCTTTCTCAATTTTCCATCAATATCAACACCAAGATCTCTTATACATAACTTGATCAAATCAAAAAAAGATCTAATGAGAATATAATTGACTATATTTTGCGTTATAATAACACCCTAGATAAGATGACTAATGTACTCATGATTCAAAATTGTAAGATCTTTTGTTAAAATTATCTTACCACCACTTCAGAGAGTGTCATCTTTGAGACCTCTCCTTCATTTGATCAATTATGCCATAAACTCAAAATGCACGAAGTGAAACTACTCTTTATGGGAAAATTAAAGTATCATGATTCTCCTTCATCTTATTCTAATAGGTTTCAAGCTAAATCAACATTCAAGCCATCTTCTAAGCCTATTGAAGCAAAGGCAACTGTTAATTTTGTCTCTCCACCGAAAAGATGAAATGAAAACCTCCAAAACATAATTTCACCAAATTACCCTATGCACCTTGGTTTCTATTACTTCAACTCATTGATGATAATCTAATCACCCTTACATCACCGCTCAATCTTGATCCATCTCTCCTCGTGGCCGTAATTATGATAAAATGCTAAATGTGACTATCACCAATGCATTGAGCATTTTATTGGTCATTGTTTCAAACTTAAACATCTCATTCAAGATGTTATTGACAATAATTCACTCGATATCCCCAAGCCATCTAATTCTAAGTCGGTCTAAAAATATTAAAATTTCAATGACCCTTTTCCCAAGCATGAAACGTAAGTCTCCTTATACTTTTGCTAATCATATATATCGAGTTGTGCCCCCTCCTTCATCAGGCCCCTTAAATTCCTTTTCATTTCTATTGATGTATCACCACTAATCATTTCATTTTTAGATCACAATTATCATGTTACATTCACTTCTGAATCATTACATATCAATTCTTCTATTGATTCAAATATTGTCAATAACACCATGATCTATCTAGTGACTCCTATTAGTGTGTTCTCCATTGCACTTCTCATGGTTATCAAATGTCTATGATCTAATATCACATATCCAGTTCCTAATTATTTTGGCTACAAAAAATTCCCATTATTATTGACCCTCTTACCATGCTTGCGTTATTCGCTTCACATCTTCAATCAAAGGTTATGACATGCCCTTAGACCTCTCTTGGCTCCACACCGCCCAACAAATTCCTTCTATAAATCATTTGTGTCTCAATTTTATTCATAATGAAAAACTTTTCACTCTTAAAGGCATCCCACCATGCACACCATTACCTCTACCTCCTCTTGATGACATCCTTACACCACCTTTAGCATCTAGGCCTCCTAGGCCTCTCAAATATAAAGAACACTCTACACATAGTTATCCTATTCACACATGACCTACTTCACAAAATTTTCATCCTCATTGGTTCAAATAGCCCATTTCATTGGCCTAATTCCCCTACTCGAGAAGCCCCTTCACATAGGTGTTCACCACCTCCTTCACCACATAGGTCTCCTTCACATGTATGTCATTACTCTCATACTCCATCAATCTTAGAGCATTGTCACATGCCTTTATCTCCTTGGATATCATGTGGAGGGCCCTTTCCTTTCACTATCATTGGATATCCTTATATCCTTATCACATTTGGGGGCATTGCGCTAGCTTCCCCCCTCATGGCATCATAAGTTGTCTATAATATCTACTATCATGCTTTGTGTTTCATATCTAATCTATCTCACGTACGTTGATACACACCTTTTATCGTAATTACCCTATGACACACTCTAGTTCCACAGTTCATACTGATCTGTGAAGGTATAAATCAAGTCTAAATCTGAAATGAACATGAAATTCACTACACATTTCACTCTCCAAGCTTCACGATATACACTTTCTAGCACACGAAAACACACACATTACCCGATGACACACTCTTGTTTTATGGTTCATTCTTGATTATTGAGGGTTCCTATAAATGAACCTCATCTCATACACATCTCGCTGGTGGGTATGCTCCTCCTACCATCTTCGTACTTTGCATACCATTCCATCACACTCATACACAACATTTACATATCTTGGTTGCATTTAATCTTGCTCACTTTTCTACTTACATGTTGCATTTTGCTTACTATGTTAGTCGATACTCAATATGTCATTATCTTTATCATATACACATGCACGTTCACTTGGTCTCTACTTGTGAATACATATCTCTCTTGCAGTGTTCTTACACATTGCAATGATGCTTAACATTGTACCTTTACCATCCCACCGAGGCTCCTGGGGGTATCTCGCTTTTACTACTCCCATACATTACGGGTGTTATTGTTTCATCATTTACACTTATAATTTCTCGGCACATTACTTTCCATTGATACATACATGTCTTGACATACTATTTATCTTCCTAACATGTTAACAGTGCTTTATGTGCAATTTATTAACTAAAATGTGAAATATGCTATATTCTATAGTTAATCTAACATTAAGGAAACCATTAAATAACAAATGAATGTATAAAGAAAATGACCCAAACATTTAAGAAAGTAGATATGTAAAACCCTAAAGTTCAAAGAAATTTAAAAAGAACTCCGCTGATTTGACAAGCTTGTTGGACTGTGTCATAGAGATGGCTGGAGAAACATAAAGAGGAAACAACTGTGCCGAGGTCTAGAAAAGTGTAGATATGGGAAGTTTGAGTGGAGTGGGATGCCTGGATAGGTACACGGGGTATTTGTGGGTGCCTTGGTTTGAGATATGAGTGCCATAGTCTATGAAAACAATTTGTAACCTTCTTTCGAGGTTTCACTTGATATTTTCTTACCTTCGCTTCTTATCACACTAACTTCATTATAATTGGTTGTATTTCACTAATAATCAGTGATGAAGAAGAGACATGTAAAACCCTAAAACAAACATCAAACCCCAAAAAATAAAGGTGCATATGAAGGGGTCGGAATAACCTCAACTACCATAATGGTGGACTTACTAATGTTGTGCTACATCTTAGACTTGATGTAGGTCTATATGTGTGTGTGCAATCATGCCTTAGATGCTTTAGTGTCAATCACACTTTGTGAAAGTAGCGATCAATAACTATGTGTATAAAAATGTAATCGAATGGTGGATGGAATGGAATAAACTTCCCTCATATGTAGTGTGATGTAGATGAAGCAACCTCGTGCCTTGTGATGGAGCTATATGGATGCAAATAGAGCCTTTAATGGATGCACTGACCTTTGTAATGATAGTAGTGATTAGTTCTTGGTACCTCCTTATGGTCTCATAAATTTATATTTATATGGTTCTCTTGTTCTAATTTCATAATTAACCCCAAGAAGTCTGACCACTAAAAAGATAAGACTCTCAAACGGTCAAAAATGTGCAAAAAGTGGCAAAAAAGTGTAGAAAGGCTCAGTGGCGCCCAAATGGGACTAGGGCACTTGGGGCACCCAATATTAGGTCGACACCCCATTCAAAGGTAAAATAATACCAAATGACAAAAATAGATCAGGCAAGTATGTTGAAGGTCGTCAGTGACAACATAAAGTAAAGTAAAATGGCCAAAGGACATGGGTTAATTAGTACTTTCTTCACTCAAAACCAAATGAATAATAGTATGGGATCGAGACTAAATAATGTCTAAAGTGCATGATTTTGTGACTATATTTTCCCCACTTTATGTTGGTGAGCGGAAGGCTCGGTAACATAAAGTAGATAGAGATGCATACTGATAATCCATGCAGAGTGATGTAGAAAAGTGTTGGACTAGACAAAGTGTGAAAGGATAAAATAGTGGAACGTGGAAACTAAAGATGCAAAAAGTGGTGAGAGTGAACCTAGCATGTGGAGTGTGTGTGTGGTGTACCTTCATGGTTAGTATCATGTGTGCTGCCAAAAATGCTATTGTTATTTCCCCCATTGTTGTAGTTATTGTTGACTGCTTGTTTCTCATACAGATGGACATGTAAGGAGAAAATGATCAAGTAGTCAAATACGCATGTATATGTAAAATTACATGTAAAAAGACGCGTGTATATGTATGTGAAAGCATGTAAATGTAAAAACGTAAATGTAAAATGGAACATATGCACTGATCCATGTTGAAAGAAAACATGTAGAAGGATATATTGTATTGTGAAGTTTTTGGGTGATCTCACGCCTCCTTGGTTGAATAAATGTAGGAGAAAGATGCATTATTCTCCAACATGTAATTGTTTCCCAATAAAATGTGAAGAGATCTCTGTACTTCCTAGTTTTTTGGGCGATCCAACACCACTAGTTGAAGTAGTGTAGGGAGGAAATTTGTTATATCCTATAGCTTATAACTACTCAAAATGCTAAGGGAAATTTACCCTATAAAATCCATTGTGTACGGGGTTCATAGATTGGTCGAAGCCATTCATCAGATAACCCATAATGTCAAAGACATAAAAATGAACTAGATCGTACTTGTATATAGCTCTATATACTATGTAAAACCCCAAATCATTCCCCCTCTTGGGGGAGCATGCAACGTCACTAATAGGAGAATGCGGCCCTAAAAGAGGATCAACCACATAAACTATACCCCTGCAGGGGGAAGGAATGTGCTTAGTAGAAACCAAGGTACACGTAAAAAATTGGCTAGAAAAAGTGTTATTATGAACAAACATGCATGTAAAATATAAGTGTACCCTATGCAAAAATATAGAAGCTAGAATGGAAGTAAACACGCAAGAAGACGTAATAGACCACAAAAATGGTTTTCAAACATGGGACATCATTCACAATGTTGCAATACATGCAAGGCCGCAATGAATGCATATTATAAACATGTGTGCACACCAAAAAAATGGAAAGGACCGCATATAATAGAAATGAAGACAAACAAGTACAAACAATAGATAACTATGGAAACAAATAATCTTGCAAACAATTGTGCTGCACATGAAGCACCCATTAACATGTTATAAAAATAACCCATATGTCAAAAGTGTGTATAAGCAAGTGAGGTAAAGTGATAAGTACAAAATGAACCAATAAAACCCGTAAGAGATGAATGCGGATGCCCCAGAGACCGTTGTAGGAGTGGTATGAGGTGATCATCTATGCCGCATGTAAGAGGCTTGCATCTAAAATCAAAATTAGAAATAGGTGTGAATTTGTGTATGATAATGATAATGACATATTCGAAATCTATCTAGCATGTGTAATAAGTGAACATGAACAAACAAAGATAATCAAGAGTACAAACAACCAAGATATGTAACATGTTTTGGATGGATGAAATTAAATTCAAGATGGATGACAAGATCCGCGTGCCCCTCGAGTGAATGGAGTTGTATGTAGTGAGGTTCATTTAGTATTCCCCCTCAATAGTCAATAATGAACTATAAACGAGAGTGCGTCATCAAGAAATGGTCGAAGTGTGTGTTGTATCTAACGTGTTGTGATGATTGTGTATGTGTATTGATGATATGTGACCTAGAGATGATGTATGTGTGACCCTTATAGCCAAAGCATATATCACGACAAGATGATCGAAAGAGTGATGATGTAGCCTAAAGCGTATATCACTATAAAATGAATAGAGGGAGTGGTGATGTATCCTAAAGCGTATATCACTACAAGATGAAGGAATAGGTGACCATTTAGCCTATAGTGTATGTCACTAATCGAGTAATGTTGCATAGTAGAAGGTTGGATGATGAGCATGTGTCATGACATGTGCATTTGATTTGTAAACCCTCGGCGATTGGGTATAGATCGAGGAACTAGAGTGCATCATAGGGTAATGAGTGCAACACATAGAATATGATGTAGTATGTGCGATGATAAGATACAAACATATGATGTGCAATATGTGTAAAATGTAATGTATAGTGTGTGTGTGCAAGGCAAGATGTGTAGGTAGACTAAAAGTGTAAGGTGCGCGCTATGTGATATGTAAGATGAGGAGCATATAATGGAGACCCTAAGAGTGTGCTACATGTATAATGATGACTAGTATGGTGTATGATGTATAAATGAAAATGTCGAAATGATATAGACATATGATGCAATATGTAAGAATGAGAGAAATGCGTAATACCTAGTATTCATTGTGTGGGGTTCATGTGTAGTATGCAACCCTCAACATTCAAGTGTGAACCGAATCACAAGAGTGTGTCATCGGGTAATGATGGTGTATGTGGTGTGGATGAATATGCCTATGCTATGAGAGTGATGTAAGATAATGAAAAGATGAGAAATATGCTAATGCTAATGTGATGGGGGATGTATGAGATTTCATGCCCCAAAGGTGTGTGTGGGGGCGTGACTATGTATCACTATCAAGGATATCATCGTTATGGTGGTAAAAACCTACCTGGAGTAGCATCAAAAACCTGGTGAGAAATAGAATGAGGTGGGTCGTACAAAGATAAATTGTGGCGTAATGTGTATACACTCATTGCATACTCTTCATCAATGAATGGTAGTGGTGGAAATCCATGTGCATGCCAATGAGAAATATTCAGAGTTTAATTAGGAAATGATTTATTAGCAATATGAATATTTCCAAATGGCATAGGTATTGTGAAAAATTATGGTTTGTGTCTAAAGTACCACCAATATAGTTAAGCCAATATTTTCCCAATGTGAGTGGAGAATTGCGAGGGGTACGTTCAACAAATATTGTTAAATGAAAAATACACAAGCCATAGGCAGTTGTAATGTGAAAATAGCCATGATAAAAATGTGGTGAATACAGAGGTGGTAAGATGTCATTAAGTTTCATGCCAAGCCTAAGAAATCCCTTATGTGTGCAAATAGTATTTGAACAAGTGCAGTAGGATCGGGATGTGATGCCAAAAGGATTTGTTAATGAACAAAATTTATGTGAAAGGAGGAGGTGGAAATGCTAACGATGCAATAGAATATGAAACAATGTCTAAGGCGTTAACAAATCCGCGATAAAGTACCATCACATTAGTAGAAGGGGGAGTCTTGAACCTATATTCACACCTCGAGCCATCGCCACAAATGTGTCTTCAATTAGCTGTCATCTACATTGAGATGAGTGAAATTCAATTGACCGAGTGCTTTGTCAGTAAGTTTAAAAGTATCTACTTCATCATCAAATCTCTCAGAATCATTCGTGACAACATTATCATGTTGTATAGAGTTGTCAAGCATATTGTTAGGAGATGCACTAAGAGGGAAAAGGGAAGATGACATCTCAAAATGTTGAGTAGTAGCGGGGATGAAGGTAGGTGTTGTAGGTGAAATGATGGTAGTAGTATGAGTAGAAATGACTAGAACATTTGTAGCGGTAGAAGAAGATTGTGGAGCACTAGACCGACAATTGTCATATGTGTCAAGGTTATTGTATGGAATACGTTGTAGAGATGGGATGGGCATAGCAGTGATATGGTCTATGTGACAATATTTCAATGGCTCTGGTTTGACAGCTTATAGTATGTTCATAGCCATCATGCAAGAATTTGACACATTGGTGAATAGTAGATGGGACAACTTTCATTGCGTAAATCCAAGGTCTCCTAACATGAGACTGAATTGAAAGGGGGCATATATAAGATAAAATTCGGTGAGGATGGTTTTAGGCACAACTTGGATGTGTAATGAAATGGTCCCTAAACATGTATGAGTGGAATATCCATAGCCATGGATGATAGTAGAATTTTTAGAAATGAGATTATCACTAATACCTAGTTGCTTTAAGAGGGAATAAGCACATAAGTTGATGGATGATCCATTATCAATAAGTACTTGTTTAATACGAGTGGTGCTAGCCACAATAGTGATAAGTGAAGGCGCACATGGATTGCGTTTAGAAAAAGGTGATATGTCCTCATCGGTGAAAGATATGGCACATGGTAAATTACGAAGAGATTGGATGAGGTGTGTAAAATCTATTGTCGAAGTTTTCACTTTCTATATGAATGACACAAAGGGTCGCTTCTTGTCTAGTGGCGAGAATTTAGGCACATTATGGAATAAATCATAAAGAAAAATCTTAGCGGGTGTATTTTTAAATGTTTAATGATGTCATAGCCCTTACAAGCTATAGGTGGAGGAAGAGTAGTGGGTGGAGCCATATGAGGGTTAGGACGAGTACAACGAGTAATTAATATATTTATAGATGGGTCAGCCCTTAGCATAATGAAGTGAAGAGGATGTTGAGTACACACTTGCATGAAATTGGCAGCAATAGTGGTTATACCGAAACTTTAGTGGGTGTGAAAGAGGGATAAGATGATTCATTCGTAGTAAAAAGAAGATCCCTAAGTGGAAGGTAGTGTCAAATGTAGGGTTCACCAAAATGATTAACTAAAATATGGAATAATGACTTATTCTATAGTTAATATGACATTAAGGACAACAATAAATAACAAATGAATGTATAAATAAAATGACCCAAGCAACTAAGAAAGTAGATATGTAAAACCCTAAAGTGCAAAGAGATTTATAAAGAACTTAATTGGTTCGATGAGCTTGCTTTGGAATGTTTTTTGCAGAGATGGTTGGAGAAATAGAAGGAGGAAACAACTATTTCGAGGTCCGTAAAAGTGTTGATATGGGAAATCCGAGTGGACTAAGACGCTAGGATAGGTATAGGGGCACCCATGGGTTCCTTGGTCCGAGATATGGGAATCCTAATCTGTGAAAAATCTCTACAACATTCCTTCGAGGTGTCACTTGTTTTCCTGCATTCATTTTCTATCACACTAACTTCTCTATACTCAGCTCTATGTCATTAGTAGTCAGTGATGAAGAAGATACCTTCAAAACCCCAAGATAAGCATCAAACCCTAAAAACATAAATATGCATATGAAAGGGTTCAGACTAACCTCAACTTCTATAATGGTGGAATTACTAGCTAAACGTTGCACTACATCTCGGACACGATGTAGTTCTATGTGTATGTGTGCAATCATGCCCTAGGTGATCTTGTGTCGTTGCACTTTGTGAAAATAGCAAGCAATAACCACTTGCAATGTGATGGATGGAATAGAATAAACTTCCCTCCTATGCAATGTGATGTAGATGAACCAACGTTGTGACTTGTGATTGAGCTAGATGGATACAAACATACCCTTTGATGGATGCAACCTTAGGTAATGATAGTAGTGCTTAGTGTTTGGTTACTCATTATGGTCTCATAACTTTATATTTATATGGTTCTCTTATTCTAATTTTGTAACTAACCCCAAAAAGGCCGACCACTAAAAAGATAACACATATTAGAATAATATAGGAACAAAACAACCCAGAATATGACTTGGGTACTCATCACACCACAAACATCATACAATAGTGTCTGGGTACTCGTGTCCTCCCTTGGGTGCTAATGTATTGGGGGCACATACATTCAACTTATCGATCAACACGAGTTCATCGAAGTCTTCACAATAATTCTATAGTTACAAGCACAAGCCTCCAAATACGGAATGCATTCTATCTCCTTCAAATGGTACAACTCGGAACTAATTCGGAAAAATCGGGACAACATGAACAAATCGTGATGCACCATCTACAATGGTTCTTATCGGGAAGAGTCATGGAAGGAGACTAACACTAGACCTTTCTCCCCAAAACTTTCTTTTTGGCGTGAGATCACCCAAAAAACTCACTATCGGTATGATATCCCTTGAAAAACTTGTTCTTCACAACATTTTAGGACATCTTTTTATCCTTTACACTCTTATGAATCAGGTGGTGCACAATTTCCTTTTTACATACTTTCATAATTTTACATACTTTTGCATACTTTGATCAAATTTTTCGTATAAAAGACTTTGACTACTCTTTTTCTCTTCTTTTGCAGGTTTTTACTTAATATGAAACATGAATCAACCTACAACAACAAATACAAACACACAAAGCATACACTTCACCCCTATGATCAATTTAATTTTTTAATCTCCATACTTTCATGTTTCCCTTGTCCACTCAAAGATGCTATTCATCACACACTCTACAAGATCATACGGTACGCATCTCTTCTCTACTTTATATTATCGAGTATTACATCAAAAACATAAAGTGGGGAAAATGTAGATACAAAATCACACATTTGGGTACCGTTATCCCAAATTCACCACTCGAGGTAATTTGTATAGCCTTCATATTCTCCTCATGTTGGAACATGCAAAAATGATGGAAGGAAAAAAATTGGATTTTGGGGGCCCCTCTGGTTTCTCTCTAACTTCCCCATCCAAGAAAAAATTCAAAGAGTTAGAAAAATTGCAAAAATGCAAAAAATTCGGCCTATGCTAGTGTATTGTGGTGAAATCAGGTTTTGAAGCCTAGGCCACATAGGTACGCGTGGGACATTCGGGACCCGCATGGCCGAAATGGCCGATTTGCAAAGAAATCGGCAAAATCAGGTTTTTGGAGCCCAAGCCGCATGCGGTACACGCGTGAAATCCGGGACGTGCATGGCCGAAATGGCCGATTTGTAAATAAATTAGCAAAATCAGGTTTTGGAGCCTGTGCCGCCTTTGGTATGCGTGGGACATCCAGACCCACAAACCCGAGATTGCCATGAGCAAGTGTGATGCGGCAAAGGCGGAGGTCAACGACCCTCACATCCCGGTCAACGTTGGGACAATCGGTGCACCGGGACCCAATTTTACCAAAAATGCTGATAGGAAGGAGACTTGCGGGTGGATCGGAGGTTTTTATGCAGGGCCGGCCGGGACACAAGGACTTGATATAGCCGAAATGCCTGCATACAAAGGAAAACTTAATGCCTGACCCTCCCAAACTTCAAATGGCCATAACTTTTGACCCCGAACTCCGATTTTCATAAAATTAGACTTTTCTTAATTTTGATAAGGGTAGATATACGAAAATAAAAGAAACATCTTCAGTTCCAGTCAATTAAAAACCTGGTCCGTCAATGATTGAGAAATGTCCTGGTGACCCAAAATAGCTGCCCGCACTCAGAAGGCCATAACTTATGCAATTCTCAACGAAAACACACAAAATTGGTACCGTTGGAATTGTTGTTCCGAGCCCAATGTAAAAAAAATCAATAAAGATGGATTTTTATGAGAAATATATGGTGATTTTGCAGAAAACGTGGCCAGGTTTAGAACAATATTTTATTTGGTAGTTGGGAGTGCATTAATGAAGCAAGGGTGACATTTCTCACTGTTGCAAGTTATGGACAGTATGGGGGTAATTTTTCAAGCAACATACCATAACTTCAATCCATTTATGACATCTTACAAGTTGTGAGATGATAGATTTTTGGATTTCCATTTTTGCCCCCTCTCTCTCTTCTCAGATTTATATAAATTGGAGTGTTGGGTTCATTGTAAAAGGGGTTAGTTTTTTTGAGTAGAAAAACTCTGTCAAATTTGTTTTGTGAAGCCAATGTGCTGCATGCTCTTGTAGTGGACTCCTTGAGTGGTGATCTAGGCCCTTTTTTGTAATAGATTGGATTGTGCATATCAATGAAGCAATAGATACAAAATTCTCGATACTTCTTCCCTTGTGTTTGTTTGCATTCTTCTTTCCCTTTCAAACTTGTTACAAATATATTGTGTCTATCTTATACTCTTGTAGGGATTCATTTTTTTACTTGTGCATGTATGGAATATTTTTGTGAATGCATTTGCTATATTTTGGAGAACTGTTATCACCCCTTCTAGTATGCACTTTGCTTCTACTTTCCACACATTGGAAAACTACTCTCACACTCTCCTTTTCTAATGTATCAACGCTTTAGTGTAGGATTTTTTTTATGCACTCTCTCTTCTTGGTCCCTTGAAAAGTTATATTAGGATAGATAGTTTTGCTTGCATTAGAGTAGATTGTGGCAGGTAGTTTATGAGCAAGAACCAACTTTTTCTGGAGGTCTATCTCAAGAAGTAAGTCCCACAACTTGGAGATAGTACCCATGTTATCCAATCACACTGTGAGCTCAAACACACACACTTTTGCAACACCCATGTTATCCAATCACACTGTGAGCTCAAACACACACACTTTTGCAACCAATAGGGTGTTGTGATTCGGTGATAACATGTACATTTCTAGGTCCTAAAAGCATGCTAGCACTTACATGGTTCTTAAGCAAGAAAACTAGTGCTTAACATCTATCTTTGGCATCTTTTCTTTGTCTTTTTCTTTATCTTTGGTCTTACACACCCTACATCCCATTCATAATTGAACTCATTTATATTGCAAGGCTTCACACACAAACATCTAGCAAGGAAAGAGGCGCCCAGATGCTCCCTGTCCCATATGAGCGCCCTTGACTCTTCTCTACCTCACTCACTCTTTTCGGCCTTTTTTATATTTTGGGCATATCTTTTACTTATTAGTTAACCTTCCAATTGTCAATTACAAAATTCAAACAAAGCAATCATATAAATACATATTTATGTTTTCAAAATGAGGTACCAAACACTAAGCATTACTATTACCACCGAAGCATTCAAAATGCACCTAAAGCACTCTTAAGGAATTCATCTACCATCCATTCAAGGGTTAAGGGATTGCATATTCTACATACACAACTTAGGAAGGAGAATTTTAATCTATTCCATCCACACATTTTCATCTTAGATTAAATCTATCTTGTTATATAGTGCATCTTGCACAACGACATTCTAGGGACAATTTCCACGTGGAATCGAGATGTAGTGCAACACTCGGTCATAAGTTCACTCTTAGGGTCACCTTCGTGGTTAGTCTGAATCCCTATTTTGCATTTTCCTAATTATGTTTGTTGTGGTTTATGGGATTGTGTAGGTGAAATTTTCTTCGTAGGTCATAGGTACCTTTCGACAATCATAGTATGAATATCAAGTGATCAACAGGTAAAAATCGTGACACAACAAAAACCAGATCTAGAGCTTTTGTATAGTCATGGGCACCTAAAACCACCACCACGGTACCGGATGCCCTTGTCCAATTATGGGCGCCCTATCCATCATTGTTTATGAGTTGTATAATTTATAGATAGATATTGGTTACGATGTTTTTTCATCTTGTTCATAACTTCTACCTACTCGATCACTTCTAGATCACTCGCATATTAGCTAAGTCATCCTTTATCTATCTCTTGCTTAGGGTTTTATATTATAAATATTAGTTTTCTTGTGTCACTATTGTACCTTATCATTTATACATCATTTATTTTAATAGTTACTCTACAACTAAATTTAATTCAAATTAAATTAAATCAGATAGATGGTAACCATATAATTCCATGAATAGAGACAATATTGATGAGGTATGAAATGAAGTGTTATACCACCATTCTTTGAGTTGCATCGTGGAACCCATACATTTTGTTTACCTAAAGAAAATAATCGAATACCCATCCAAAATTTGTTTACTACCTCATCCTATCCATCAAATTGAGGACGTAGCAATAAGTTATGAGCCAGTTGAGTACCCAAATATGGAAATAATTTAATCCAAAAATTACTAGTAATTATGGGATCATGATCACTAACTATAATCTTGGGCATACCATATATCTTTTGAATTTCATCCATAATTTTTTTGACAATTGTACTCATTGTAATGGGATGTGACAAGGTACAAAAATGAACATATTCGGTGCGTATATCCAAAACCACCATAATTACACTTTTCTCCTTCGATTTTGGTAATCATTTGATGAAATCAATAGAAACCTCTCGCCAACTTCTCATTAGGAATAGATAGAGGATGCAAAAGACTGAAGTCTTAATTACATTGACACACCAAGTATTCTACCAAAAAATTTGGACATCCCCTTTTAGCCCTTCCCAAAAGAAATATTTCTTATTTTTGTGATAATTATTTAGGAATCCATAATGGCCACCCACTTGAGAAGGATGGAGTTATTAGAGAACTTGAATTTTAAGGGTATATTTCTTACATAAGTACAACCAATCCTTGTACCATAATTTATATCCCTTATATTTTTATGAAATCATGAGATCTGTAAATTTGGTCCGAGATTTGCACAATTATCACATATCATTAATAAACATTCATATATTTCTATATTACATACACACAATACATTGGCTATTATATAGCCATGGAGATAGCCAAACAACCTCCTAATAAATAGGAAGGTATAATAACAAATAGCTTGGTAATGTATTTTTAGGTATAACAAACTAACTACTAAACTAGTAAGTATTATTTACCACATGATAAATAATAAACCAATGTAAGTACTAATTTAGTAGATGATAAATCCCCAATATCACGTGAGCGCTAATTTTCCTACCATTTCCCCCTTAGTATGAACATGGGGCAAGGAGAAAGTAAAAAAATTGTATGCCTACACATACTTTTAGTTTTGCATACCGTTGTCTAGATCTTGTTGCACATGATGAGCTACATATGAGAACTAACACCACTTTCACTTTTAGTGAACATATTCACTGGAAAATCATCTTCCAAGGAAATATAGAAGTTAGAGGATCACCGTAGTCGGTACCCTCCTATACAACTATGTTTTATAGTTATACACCTTCCACGCCATATCACAACACATTAAAGAGATTACATTAGGAATATCATATTTTTCACTTTCCAAGCTAAGAGACACATGCTTTTGTTCTTATTCAAACAAACATTAAAAAAATGTGCCACTACTACAGATGTATGGCCTCGTCGTTAGAAGTTGACGAGAGATTACTAGTTGACATCCTTCCTCCGTTGCTTCCATCCTCTAATATGATGTTTCTTACTCAAGAATGTAATCTTCAAGAATTATTTTCACACTATGATTATTATTTTTCTTCCTCCTGTAATGTGAAGCACAATTTTTTGGAATGTCGGGTTACATTGAGAATGTGTCCAGTAGAGATTTTTTTAAATTTTTAATGATTTTGACTTTACAACAAACATTTATTTAACACCAAATTATGACAATGCTCAATGATTTCATACTATGACACTAAATAACCAATACAAAATTTTGACACACTAATCTTTTAAATGACACTTCGGATAACAAATATTATAATTGAATTTTTGACAAATGAAAACTCAACTAAACAAACACTTTTGATAATACAATTCAACAAGATTTAAACTTATGACATTAACGACTAGACTAAGGATTTTACACTATATAGAAAATACTTTAAAAACATTACTTTATAGGGTATTGAATTACCTATACACACATTACTCATGAGCCACCGAATAACACAAAACTAAACATGACACTAAAAATATAAGCTTCAATGTATGAATAGATCGGGACCATGATCTAATTCTTTATGGCTTCCACTCTTGATGATAGTTTGCATGGATATTAACTCTACATCAAATATTCCACTCTAAATATACTATATAACATTTATAACTTATAATTTAACTTCAAAGTAGAAAAAAACTTAACTTTTTAATGACATGACATAACAAAAATGAGATACCAAAACTACTTAGTGCCTATCTGGAGAGGTATTTGTGACCTGTGGCATGGCCTTGTGATCCAAAACTAAGGGAGGAATTCTAAGGCTCATTGGATATGTTGAGTAGGGTCATGTGGAGGTTGAATGGAGTGTAGTGGTAGGGAAATATGTTATTGGAAAAGTTGGGAGCATATGCTTTGGAGGTACTTGCTATCCTTTGTTATTGTGAATGTTAAATGGTCCTCAATCCACCGATACTAAATAATATGCTATGTGGAAGGGATTGAGACAAAACAAGGGTGTTGCTCAAGGGTTGATTGAAGGCTATGACCTTGTTGTTGAGGTTTGGGGCCATGAGGCCTGTCTAAAGCTCTATACGCCTCATTTCAGCGAATGAAGAGGATAAATCCTCAATACAAATACAAACCCATGCTCTAGAAATAAAGCACTAACATAATGACAAAAATGACATGCGGTTGGGTCTCAAAATGTCTGATTGATCTTCTCTTATATCTATTGACATTCAATGCAATCTCTTAGTAATATATATAAACAAATGAATCTAAATTAAATAAAAACTAGAGCTATAATGATCTTATCTATAAATGAACTCCATAATTTGGGACAACAAAAATTTAGTGATTTGTCCCCTAAAATCTTTAAATAAACATTGCTCTAGAAGACTTAAACATGCTCGATACCAAATGCAAAGTTGATATGAGATTTGTCCCCTAAAATCTTTATAATCAATAATAATAAAATTCATATATTTCTCTATTTCATACAGAAAATACAATGGCTATTATATATCCATGGAGATAGCCAAACAACCTCAAATAGAAAGGTATACTAACAAATAACCTAGTAATTGATTTATGGGTGTAACAGAGTAAATACTAACCTAGGTAATACAAAAACTAGTACGTATTATTTACCACATGGAAAATAATCAACCAATGTAAATACTAATTTACCAAATGGTAAATCACCAATATCATGTGAACACTAATTTTCCTAACAAGACCCTATTGAAAATTATAAATGAGAGTGTATGCCTTTGTGTCATTATACCATTTTGATTTTTCCTAATTGACCCAATCTACATGTAACATGAGCGTGGCATATAATAATTATTTTATGGAATCATGTCTCTGGATAATGCATCATCTGCAAAGTTTTCCTTTCCTTTCTTATAAATGGTCTCAAATTAATAACACAAAAAAATTCGACCCACTTATATTGTTCTTCTAATGATAGTTGTTGCTCCAAGAAGTACTTCAAACTGTCATGATTTATCTTCACCTTGAAGTGATGACCCATGACATATGGTCTCTATCTTTTGATGTCATTAACAATACTCATAATTTCCTTTGCATATGTTATTTTAATAGGTTCTTACCTTTCATTTGATGACTCTCAAATGTTATGGGGAAACCCTATTACATGCGTGCTACACATATTCCACACCCTCGAAGTGTCACATTCAAGAATGAAGGTTTTACAAAAATATGGGGTAGTCATAAATGGAGTGGTACATGTGGCCTTCTTAAATATCTCAAATGATTAGTTTTCTCCCTCATTCCAATTACAATATTCTTTCTTCAATAAATTTGTGAGTGGTACTACAATTCTACCATAATTCTTCACAAATATACAATAGTAACCTATAAGTACGAAGAATCCCATGAGGTTATATAGGGTTTAAGTTATTTTTCAGGCCATGCTTGTGAGGTACCAGTTCTACACCTTCCTTAGAAATAATATGAGCCAAATATTCTACCTTCTAAAAGCACACTTGGAGAGATTAACACAAAGGTGTTGTTCAAGAGTGTCAGAACCTTATTGAGGTGATATAATTGGTCCTCCCATGTCTTATTTGTATATTAATATATCATCAAATGATATCGAGATAAGAATTCATAAAAATATGGAATATATACGGTGTATTTTTAAGGACAAAAGGCATTACCATAAGTTCATTATGGCCCTCACGTCTCCTAAATGTTGTTTTATGAATATTATCGTCACGAATTCTAATTTAACAATATCCCAAATGAAGATCTAATTTTTAAAAACAAACATCACCATGTCATTCATATAGAAAATACACAATGACAAGAGTAGGAAACTTATCTATTATCATGTATTTTTTAGCTCCATGTAGTCTGGACACATGTGCTAACCTTCATCCTTATTTCGTACCATCACCACTAGAAAAGAGTAAGAACTCTCACTATGGCGAATAATAATTACTTCTTACATTTAATGTACCATATTTTTAATCTCATTCATTTATAGATAAGGGTACTAGTAAGGTCAAATATTGCGTGGTTGAATTTTTGGTACTAATTGAATAACATGATCATGATTTTTTTGGGAGATAACCCTTTCAGGATATCGCCAAAAATATTGAGTGCTCATTAATAGTTTCTTATATATCTAACAGTATAACACCTTTTTATGGATGAGATTATAGTGAAAATAGTTGTGCCACAAACCCATTTACACCCTTTTTAAGCATCTTCTACATTGATGAGAACTTACCAATTGCAGAGATTTATCCTTCATGTCGCACAAATCAAGAGTCCTCCCTTTAAAATGGAACCGCATGAAAAAATCCTAGAAGTTCATCTCAACAGTTCCTATATTACTAAGCCATTAGATCCCTAACATAATGTATGTACCCCCATTAAAATATCATACATGGTACCATCTAGCGAGTAATATCCCATTGATAGCTTAATCTAATGACACTTTCTTTGAACAACTAGCTTTACCTCAATTTTTCACCATGACCTAAATTTTTGGGGATGGATAAATAAAAAATTAAATGAAAGGATAACTTATGAATTTTTACTATAGTAAATGGTTTTGAGGGGACCATACCCCAAAGTACAAAATGTCTCAAAATCCAAGATATACAATAAGAGCATTGTGGTTTTTTATAAGTGGGGGTTACATCCCAACAACAAAATCTAAAAAGCAAGATAATATAATAATGATAAAGGCAGAGGAAGACTACCAAAGAAGAATCCCTACAACATACACAAAATAGCAAAACAACAACAGTAAAAACAACATCATACCAACATCGAGATGAAAACAAAGAACAACAAAGACCTATTTGAGAAACTTGTTAAAAAAATTTGAGCATCCTTCAAGGCCTTGTACAAATTGATGGCAATTTGTTGGGTAGGGTCCTTACTTCTCATTGCAACGACCTTCTTCTTTAGTTTCCTTCTTTCCAAACATCCACCGGAATTTTTCTTATCTCACAAGTATGCTTAACTTGAACTTGAATAAAATCAAGCAGTGATTTGTGCATGGAGAGCTGGTTGATTTTCTTATTCACAACTTGTTACACTCTCTCCTCCAAGGCACTGTGCTATTTAGTGAGATTTTCCATTTTCTCCTCAATCCTAGAAAGGAAAACAGGGTCCAATTCCTCCTTGTTTCCTTCATTAAGAAGAAATTCAACATTGTCTTTTATTCCTTTGATAGTGGCATCCTATTGCTTTAATTGGGCTCCGAGATCAGAGCTAGTTTGAGGGTCAAGGGTAGATTAGATGATATGAAGAAGATTTTGAGCCGCCACATTATCTTTTCCCTTAGTGTCACCACAAAACACCCTTTTAACTGGGGGGACTGAGGTGGAGGCCCAGAAAGTTAGGATTTTTGGTTCTTATTCTAGGGTAATGAGGAGGGGGCTTCGAGGATCAAATCCTCTCTATACTTCTTTATTAGAATCTTACTTCTTTGGATTCCTAGTCCTTTTCCTTGGAGAGTTCGAGCTTACCTATATTGGCTTACACTTTCCCTGCACTGAGGATCTCCTTTGTAACTTCACTAACACCATTTGCATGCTTCAACACCTTGAGGTCCATTAAGACCTAACTCATATTTGTAAGAATGCTAATATCTATATGAAGGAAAACTATAGATATCCATACCTTAGTTATTGATCATGGTTCCATTGCTCATAAGTCTAGATTATCCTCTTGTCATCATCTCTACATTCCTTTTACAGGTCATTCTATACCCCGATTCATTAAAGCAACCTCAAACATGAATTTACCATATATCTCACTCTTAGGTGTAGATAAGCTTCCTTGCATCTAGATACCCAAACTAACATATAGGTTTCTTAACCCCTCTCAAATCCTCTAAGACATTTTTTATCCCATCTCAAGATGTTCAAACTCAATTCCTAGTCATATTCCTTACTTTCACATTCTATCTCTCCTTGAGGCCTTATTGCTTGTAGTCCTCTACATATATAAACCGAATTCAATCTCAACTTTCTTTAACATAACCCCAATATCAAATTTATGATCCTGAGACCCTTTATCTAGCCCTAACTCATGCCAAAATTTCATTATATGTTCCTTTGTTAGAATTAGCACTTTCTTTTGTAATCGATCATGCTAATTAGGCCTATTTGAGGCACATCTCATGACAAAGACTGACCTTGCAAGAATAATCCCACTTGAAAGAGCATAGATCCACTTCAAACATGTCAATAACATAGAGTATACAAGGTTTAGTGGCTTGAATCCAATATTTCCATCCTCTTGCACTTTAATTCCTCCATTTAATTGTACACTATTATTAAAGTAAATCAGACTACACTATATCGTTTTGTCACGTGTGAGTGAGCCTCGAAATGTTTTGGACTTATATACCTTAGCGCAGGGAAGAGGTTATCCTACAATACTCTCCTGTTAGAGTAGGTATTTACCTTAGCTCATGTTCACCTAGGTACATTATTTACCTTTATTGTATTTATCCTCGCCCACTTATGTGTGTGGATATTTCTTTTATTTATTTAGATATTAGGAGATATTATCTAGTTGTTAGGTATAGTTCTTTTCTTGATCTATGGTATTGACTAGGTCTTTCCTTGATCTATGGTATTGACTAGATCCTTGATGTCTAGTTCTCTCATAAATCTATGGACTTAACTAGTTCTTTGATGACTAGTTCTTTCCATGATTTATGGCTTGATCTACGACCTTGACTGGTTCTTAGATTGTTATTCCTTTCCTATATAAGCAAGGCCCATTCTCATTGTATTTCATTGAGTTCCATAATAATATATGATATTTTTGCTCATTTGTTTGCAAAGTTTTATGTAAAGTTATTCTAGTGAATTGCTTTCATCTTATTGATCGTGATGTTTGATTATCATCGTGTTTTTGGCTTGACACGATCGGTTATCGTTCCTTTTATGATATCAGAGCTATAGATGATGTAAACATCCATCTGTAAGTTTTTATTTGCAAGCAAGGGTTTATTATTTTCATGTATTTGGAATTTTTTAGAAATTTTTCTGCAGCATGCATTTTTATGCAAAACGGAGTGCGACATTGGATTTGGAAGGTGCCAAAACCCTAGAATCGACTGTAAACTCGACCATGTTTTGAGACAGTCAAATCTGGGTGCATTCTTTTATCCATTAGATATAAGCGTGTACCTTCTGGACGCATTATTTTACCCTCTGGGTATTTCAGTTTTGGATGCATTCTTTTATCCACTGGACACAAATCTGTACCCTCTAGATGTATTCTTTTATCCATTGGATATAAGCGTGTACCTTCCGGATGCATTCTTTTACCCTCTGGGTATTTCAGTTTTGAATGCAGTCTTTTATCCACTTAATGCAGATCTGTACCCTATGGATGCATTATTTTATCCATAGATATAAGCGTGTACCTTCTGGATGCATTCTTTTACCCTTTGGGCATTTCGAGTTTTGGATGTAGTCTTTTATCCACTGGACGCAGATCTGTACCCTATGGGTGCATTATTTTATCCATTGGATATAAGCGTGTACCTTCCGGATGCATTCTTTTACCCTCTGGGTATTTTGGTTTTGGATGCAGTCTTTTATCCACTGGACACAGATCTGTACCCTCTGGGTGCATTCTTTTATCCATTGGATATAAGCGTGTACCCTCTGGACACAATGATTTACCCTATGGACATTTTAGGTTTTGGGTGTAGACTTTTATCCTTTGGTCACAAGCATGTATCGTGTGGATGCACTCTTTTACCCTTTGGACATTTGGGTGTCACGTGTACCTTTTAAAAAGATCAGCATTAAAATATTATTTTAATAGCAAAACCTTGTAGAGCTCATAACTTTTGATCCATAGCTCGGATTAAGGTGATCTTTTTTTTTGAAATTGTGTATTTTTTTGAGATCTACGCATTGGTGACATTTTTATACACATATTTCAAATGTAAAAGGTACTGTTACTCATTGTAATATTTACATGCACTCAATTATAAAGTGTCAAATTCGGGAGGGTGTTGTGATCACTTGTGGACGCAATTTCGGTTGAGCCCGACGTCCTAAACTTTTGGGTATTGCATTCTTGTATCTATGGGTGTATACATTTATATCTCTCTTATTTTTTGAGATATTTTGGATATATATTTTCGACACTTTTTTGGCATGTTGACAGTCTCTCTTGTGGGGGAGCTATTCTGGTGGAGCCCAATGTTAGTTTGTCAGTGTTCGAGTAGTTGATTTTGACAACTCATACAGATCTGTGGTGTCACTCTACCCATTCTACAATATGGGAGGGTGTGGTGTTGATATTGCTAGAGGGATCTTTCTTACACTATACTGATTTTGGTTAAATAAAAACAACAAATACAAATTTCTGTGTATTTTATGTCAAAACCCTAGTGCAGATCTCGGAAAGTGCGACTAGGGTTTAAGAGAGATAACAATGTAAATCACACCAAATAAAATTACTTCTGATTTCTAATGACTGCCTTGGATATTTGGGGACTAAATTACATAAAAAATTGAACTTATTACAGTCAAAATGCCCAGAAAATCAGATGTGAAGCTGATATTATTTAGATTGAAAATCTTGAGAATGCACTTGAGAAAATGATAAAAAGTACAGCGATCATATTACAATATGATGGCAAACATTTAACAAATGTTTTTGGATAAAAATACCTCTGAATTCTTTGTTAACTTGCTTATCTTGGGCCGACCCAACTGCTGGTTGGAAATCACCGAAAAACACCTTCAAATCTCCTTACACACATGGCTGAACTGAAACTCGGAAATTTGTTGAATAACGCTGGGAATTTGAGTGAAATCCCTCCCAATCCCAGGGTTTCGTCATGAGAGAGATAAATTCACAAGGGTTTTCATCCTTGGAATTTTTGATAAAAGCTCAGAGCTCTTAGCAATGCAAAAGATGATAATAAAAATCTGGATACCCTCATGCAAGTTGACTTGTTTATTTAAAGGGAACTCAGCCCAACTACCACCTCCAAGTCGCCCAATCAATTTGTTTCATTCCCCTATGCTGGTCACATTTTCCTTCTTTGGGCCAAATGGTGCGTTTTCCAAAAAATGCCTCCTAAGGCAAGTCGCACTCCTTTCTAATACAATGATTTGTATTTTAATTTATTAATAAACTTTATTATTTATTATATGTGCTTTCATAATATTATTATTTTTAGAAATAATAGCACAATATAATAAAACAATAAAGTTATGTCACCCTAAAGGTTCCCCCTTGGCTGTCGGGTAGACATAAAGGGCCAAAGGTCCTCGTCCAAGCTTAGGCGGAAAGAGGGGACATTACAGTCCTCCCTCCCCGGAGTTGCTTGCCCACAAGCAACTGTAGTAAGGCCAGGTGCTGAAGAATAGACTCACCCTCCCAAGTGGCATCCTGCAAGGGTAAATCTTTCCAACGAACTAGGTACTCTCGTATCACATTGTTCCGCAATCTTCTCTCCCTCCAATCTATAAGTCCCTCAAGAACCAAATCCAATCTTCCCTCATCATCCAAGGGGGGTAACTCTACTGAAGAGGTCACATGCTGCCCCAATGCCTTCTTTAAGCAAGATACATGAAAAACATTGTGTATCTTACTTTCAGAAGGTAACTCCAACTCATAAGCTACCTGTCCAACTCTCCTCACCACCCTGTATGGACCATATAAGCGAGGCTTAAGCTTCTCCACTCTACTCTTCTTAAAAGTACTCTATCTGTAAATTTGGAGTCGTAAAAAGACCATATCCCCTACCTCAAATGATCGCTCAATCTGTGCCTATCTCGCATACATCTTTTGCTGATTTTGGGCATCTTTGCATATTTTCCTTAAGGGTTTTAAGGATATCCTGGCTATCCTGTAAACACTCTCAAGCCTTAGGAGCTCTGCTATCTCCAAACGCCATATCCACGAAGGATCTCGCGTCATAACCGTACAAAGCTCGAGAAAGGGGTCATCCCAATGGACATGTGGTACATAGTATTGTAACAATACTCGCACAAATAAAGTTGCTTGACCCATGCTCTCTCGCTACGAAACATAATTACACAGTACCCCTCAATCCACTTATTTACAATATCCGTCTTCCCATCTGTCTGCGGATGATAGCTAGTGCTCGGAGTCAACTCAGTGCCTGCCAACCTGAAGAGTTCCTGCCAAAATGTGCTCATAAACCTATTGTCCCTATCGCTAACAATATTCTTCGGAAGCCCATGTAACCTGAATACCTCCCTAAAGAATAAATCCGCCACCTGTGGTGCCTTAAAACTCGTGGGGATGGCAAAGAAGTGTCCATACTTAGTCAACCTGTCAACTATCGCATAAATGCGATCATATCCCTGCACAACTGGTAGTCCTGTAATGAAATCCATAGATATACTCTCCCACCTCTGCTCTGGAATCGGTAAGGGCTGTAATAAGCCTACAGGGAAAGTATGCTCGGACTTGTTTTGCTGACAAGTCACACACTCTCGAATATACTGCAGGACATCCTACTTGAGACCCTTCCAAGAGAATCTCTCTCTAACCTGCCTATATGTCTTGAAATACCCTGGATGTCCTGCTAATGGTGCATCATGGAGTGCATGTAGAATCTTCCCCTTAAGCTTAGATTCAGGTACCAAATAAATCCTACCCTTATAATAAATCAAATCAGAAATTACCTAGTAGCACCCATCCTGAATTTTGCCGTCCATGATCTCACATGCTAAGGTGTTCTTTGAATACTCGACCAGTAATTGAGACTTCCAATCTGCAGAAATTTCACTCATAGAATATAGGACAACAACATGGGGTCTCCTCGATAGTGCATCCGCCACAACATTCTTTTTCCCTTTGACATACTCGATGTCAAAATCATAGGCTTGGATCCTGCTGACCCATTTCTGCTGCCTCTCATTGAGTTCCTTCTACTCCAAGAAGTACCTCAAGCTGTTATGGTCGGTTCTCACTACGAACTTCCTCCCACTAGATCTTTGTCTCGAACTTCGCCAATGCATGCATGATGGCAAGCATCTCCTTGTCATAGGTGGAATACAACCTCTCATTTTCCCTCAACTTTCTACTCTCATAGGAAATGGGATGACGGTCCTGCATCAAGACTGCACCAATACCTGAACCCGAAGCATCACACTCTAAGATGAATGGCTTAGAGAAGTCCAGAAGAGCAAGGAATGGACATGTGCTCATCACCATCTTGAGCTCATCAAATACTATCTGTGCCTCATCTGTCCATCTAAATGCCCCCTTCCTTGTGAGATCTGTCAATGGTGCAGCAATATCTGAATAACCCCTCACAAATCTCGATAATATCCACATAGCCCTAGGAATCCCCGCAACTCTGATATGTTCCTAGGTGGAGGCCAATCCCGCATACCTTGTATCTTCTCCTGATGGACCTTGACCCCATTGGCCCCAATGACATGTCCCAGATATAGTATCTCAGTAAGTCCAAACTCGCATTTGGACATCTTAGCAAATAGAGACTGAATCTCCATAATGCCAAGTACCTCATCTAAATGCCTCAAATGATCCTCCCATGACCTGCTGTAGATCAAGATATCATCAAAGAAAACTAGCACGAACTTCCTCAACTACTTGTTGAAGAGATGGTTCATGCATGACTGAAAAGTGGTAGGTGCATTAGTGAGACCAAATGGCATCACCAAGAACTCATAATGCCCATAATGACATCTGAATGTTGTCTTGAGGATGTCCTCCTCTCGAACCCGAATCTGATGGTATCCTGATCGAAGATCAATCTTCGAAAAATAAATGGCTCCATGTAGTTCATCCAAAAGCTCGTCAATACGAGGGATGGGATACCTGTTTTTGATTGTCTTCTTGTTGAGGGCCCTGTAGTCGATGCACATTCTCATCGTCCCGTCCTTCTTCTTTACCAACATCACCGAAGAAGAAAATGGGCTAGAACTAGGACGGATATGCCCCATGTCAAGAAGCTTATGATGGTCCTCTCTATCTCATCCTTAAATTTCTTAGGATGATGGTAGGGTGTAGTGATCACATGCTTGGCACCCTCCTCCAACTCTATGACATGCTCAAACCCTCTGTCTGGTGGTCTCCCTAGAGGAATATCACCAAAAACCTGCCCGTGCCTATCTATTATGGTCTGAATATCTGTGTATGCAATGCTGTCCACCATCTCGGAGAAGATTTGGATGAAATGAAACATTGGGCTACATCAATGTAACCTCTCCATGATTGATAATAGATTCCATCCTATGTGCTGAAACAACTCGGGTCCACCATCAGAAAGCACTCGTAGCACAATCTTCTTCCCCTCGACATAAACTCCATCTCCATTTGTTTGAAGTCCTGCACATATCTCCCCAGACCAAGCCTTTGAATTCCCAAAGCTGCGTCTATCTCCCCGGTCCAACTATGTAAAAATCATCATCAATGTGTAGTCTCTAGTTGGATACTAAGTGTGGAATTCGTCTAGTGCAACTTAGAGCAAAGCCATCCGCCACTCGTACACTTTGAACCCCTCAAATTCTTCAACCTGTAATCCTCGCTTCATCACAAATCTCTCATCAAGGAAATTGTGCGTAGCGCCACTATCAATCAAGAAAACAACTCGTTGGCCCTTAAGTACTCCTTTCACACGAAATGGATGATACCAGGGACTCAGAGAGTGAAGCAATAGTACCGAGCCTAATACATCTCCATCTCTTAAGCTCTACCTAGGGCTGCTCCTCATGTGCACCCGACCACTTTGTCCTCTGTATCTGTATCTGCTGAAGAATCTGCCTCTACATCCGAGATAACCTCAATAAGATGCACCTTGCCTTTCCCAAGGTAGTTGTGTCAGGATCCCAGTGATCTTTGCAATGGAAACAAAGTTTCTTTCTTCTCAACTCATTCCGAGTCTCCTGATCCATCCTAGGAGGGGAACACTCTTTTCTTTGAGTAGTGGAATCTTTGAATCGGGCAGGGCTCGTGAAGGGCTTCTTACTAGGCTGGTAAGAAGTGGGAGTGGTCTCCAAATCTAATGTTGTCTGGATAGCATCATGTAATGTAGTAGGCCTAAGGGCCTTGACCAACCCCCTTAACCTGTCGTGCAGACCCTCAATAAAAAGCATTACCACATGTCTCTCAGGCATCTCGAGAACCATTACTGCAATCCGTTGAAATTCGTTGATGTAAGAATCAACGTGCCCACTCTGTCGTAGCTGTGCCAAATCCCTGTAATATAGTTCCACATCTTTGCGGTCAAATCTGGCAATTAACTTCTCACTAAACTCCCTATATGACCGCAATAAGTCATGTCTCTGTGTGATAAGCCCATGGTGCCACCAATCATATGCCACTCCCTCCAAGTGAAGAGTAGCAAACTGAATAGCCTCCTGTTCCTGCATAGGTTTGAGAGTGAGGTATGTATCAAGCTTGTGAATCCATGCCCTGGCACTAATCTTTCCACTGCCATCGAAGGTGGAAAGGGTCACCTTATTGGTAACCTGCTTCAATTCTCTATTTTGTTGGGTCCTAGGCCTTTGTGCTTGCCTAGCTTTCAAGCTCTCCCTTTTCTGCATACAATACTGGTGGAGGGGAAAGGCGTTCCGTACCTCTTCCGGTAATGCTCTCCACTCATCATGAGCTACCATTACATTATCTTGAAAAGCTATGTCTTCAAGTGGGTCCTCAACTAATGGTGGCTCTTCCCTTGGTAGGAATCTAGGCTGCATAGGTCGATCCGCAGTCCTCGTGGGTCTCCTTTCCTCTGTATATCTCCTATCTCATGGAGGGGATCCTCTTCACCGCCCATCGTAGGAACCCGGTTGTGCCTTATGTGGTCTGCTAGCTATGGATGCAGATTTTCCTTCTATCATGCCGATTTCTTGCCCTATCCATAGTCAAATTCTCCATCAGCTGTCTCATGGTCTGAATCATTTTGTGATGGGAATCGATCATTCTGCTAAAAAGGGCATCCGGATCAAGCGCTCCCGTCGTGGAGGAGTGTGTGCTCCTTCTCCTCTATCCATGATACCTTCAATATTCAGACGTGCCTGACTCCTTGTATAATATCGGTGTGGCCCAACTTTTGTAGGCTGCATAAAACAAATACAAAACAAACCCTCCAGGTGGGAGGATTGATGCTCTGATACCACTGAAAGATCCCTAAAGGGATCTTTCTTACACTATACTGATTTTTAGTTAAATAAAAACAGCAAATACAGATTTCTGTGTATTTTATGTCAAATCCCTAGTGCAGATCTGGAAAGTGCGACTAGGGTTTAAGAGAGATAACAATGTAAATCACACCAAATAAAATTACTTCGATTTCTAATGATTGCCCAGGATATTTGGGGACTGAATTACATAAAAACTAAACTTATTACAGTCCAAAATGCCTAGAAAATCAGATGTGAAGTCTGATATTATTCAGATTGAAAATCTTGAGAATGCACTTGAGAAAATGATAAAAAGTACAGCGATCATATTACAATATGATGGCAAACATTTAACAAATGTTTTTGGATAAAAATACCTCTGAATTCCTTTGTTAACTTGCTTATATTGGGCCGACCCAACTGCTGGTTGGAAATCATTGAAAAACACCTTCAAATCTCCTTACACACATCAACTGAACACGGAAATCTGTTGAATAACGTTGGAAATTTCGAGTGAAATCCCTCCCAATCCCAGGGTTTTCTTCACGCAAGAGATAAATTCACAAGGGTTTTCGTCCTTGGAATTTTTGATAAAAGCTCAGAGCTCTTAGCAATGCAAAAGATGATAATAAAAATCTGGATACCCTCATGCAAGTCGACTTGTTTATTTAAAGGGAACTCAGCCCAACTACCACTTCAAGTTGCCCAATCAATTTGTTTCATACCCCTATACTAGTCGCATTTTCCTTCTTTGGGCCAAATGGTGCGTTTTCAAAAATGCCGCCTAAGGCAAGTGCACTCCTTTCTAATACAATGATTTGTATTTTAATTTATTAATAAACTTTATTATTTATTATATGTGCTTTTCATAATATTATTATTTTTAGAAATAATAGCACAATATAATAAAACAATAAAGTTATGTCACCCTAAAGGTTCCCCCTTGGCCGTCGGGTAGACATAAAGGGTCAAAGGTCCTTGTCCAAGCTTAGGCGGAAAGAGGGGACATTACAAATCACTCGTGGACACAATTTCGGTTGAGCCGACGTCCTAAACTTTTGGGTATTGCATTCTTGTATCTATGGGTGTATGCATTTATATCTCTCTTATTTCTTTGAGATATTTTGGATCTATATTTTGACACTTTTTTGGCATGTTGTGGTCTCTCTTGTGGGGGAGCTATTCTGGTGGAGCCCAGTGTTAGTTTGTCAGTGTTCGAGTAGTTGATTTTGACAACTCATACAGATCTGTGGTGTCATTCTACCCATTCTACAGTATGGGAGGGTGCGGTGTTGATATTACTTCTTTGGGTTTCATGTCGTTAACTTGTTACCTTGGATTTTCTTGGATCGTGGCACTCCTATTTATTTGGATCTCGTGTCCGCCTTGTTACCTTGGTTGTTCTTGGATCATGGCACACCTATTTGTAGCAGTTGATCAAATTATGTTTGGTGTTTTTTTTTTTTACTTTCGACATCACTCCATTGATAGTCTCCTTGCACGGAGCTATTCTAGGGAAGCCCGGTGTCAATTATTTTTGAGTTATATGATCGAGCAATGGATTTAGACCACATTGCGCACCACACTTCTTCAAACATTGTACACATTTTTGGAGTCGATCTTCGAGGATATATTGTAGCAGGATTTTGCTCTCTACTTTGTTATTACTAGTTTTAGGTACCTTGCGGTGTCTAATTTTCCTAGTTATTATAGATGGGCACCTCATCAAGACTTGTTGCCGAGACCTACCTTTTCCACCCACCTAAGCTATACTTACGGGAGGGTGTTAGTGTAGGTTATTATTTATCCTTTTATTTATTTATTAGGATAATTATTACACTTGTGTTAGCCCTACACTTGTTGGGTTAGCTTACTTAGGTGTACTAATTGTGTGGAGTTAGCTTACTAGTTGTGTTGAGTTAGCTTTTCAGTTATGTGGAGTTAGCTTACTAGTCTTTTGGAGTTAACTACCACTATCAGTTAGTGGGAGTTCTTCACCACTATTTGAGGTAGTAGTTGCACTTCCCTCCTCCTATATATACATATTTCTTATTGAATAAATAAAGTCATTCTATTGTAATGTATTGAGCATTATGTATTATGATGGATATGAGTCCCGACAACTAGGCTCGATGAGGTAGTCATGTACAATATATCCATGAAGAAATCTCGAACCAAAAAAGGAAAGAATCCTGCTATAAGAAAAGAGAAAGAAGAAGAAGAAGGAATATGTTCTCACGAACACCCCCTACGAAAAACTTTCGAAACCCCAAGAATTCCATGCAACTCAAGGTAGTGAGGTGATGCAAAAGGCTTCGTAAAGATGTTTGTAACTTGTTCTTTGAGTCGGAAGTTACTCTAAGCAAAGAACTCCATCCTGAATGTGCTACCGAATGAAGTGGATGTGTATCTCGATATGTTTGGTCCGATGGTGCTCAACTAGGTTACGAGAAATGTGAAAATGAGCTAAGGTAAATACCATAAAAGGAACGATAACGGATCGTGCCAAGCCACGATCTCAGATGATAATAACACACCACATTAGATTTGCAAAACAAAAGAGCTAAAATACCATATATAGAAATCCATCATAATCCATAATGCTTAATACATTACAATAGAATGACTTTATTTATTTAATAAGAAAGATGTACATATAGGAGGAGAGAAGTGTAACTACTACCTAAATTAGTGGTGAAGAGCTCCCCCCACTAATCGAGGTGGTAGTTAAGTTAACTCCAAAAGACTAGTAAGCTAAATCCACATAACTGAGAAGCTAACTCAACACAACTAGTAAGCTAACTCCACATAACTAGTACACCTAAGCAAGCTAACCCAACAAGTGTAGGGCTAACACAAGTGTAAGAATTATCCTAATAAATAAATAAAAGGATGAATAATAACCTACACTAACACCCTCCCGTAAGCATAGCTTAGGTGGGTGGAAAAGAAGGTGGGTCCCGTCAACAAGTCCTGATGAGGTATCCACGTATAATAACTGGGAAAATTAGACACCGTAAGGTACCCAAAACTAGTAATAACAAAGTAGAGAGCAAAATCCTACTACAACATATCCTTAGAAGATCGGCTCCAAAAACGTGTACAATGCTTAAGAAGTGTGGTGCACACTTGTGGTTTGAATCACCGCTCAATCATATAACTCAAAAATAATCGACACTTTGGGCTTCACAGAATAGATCCATGCAAGGAGACTATCAATGGAGTGATGTCAAAAGTGAAAAACAAACACCAAAAATAATTTGATCAACTGCTACAAATAGGTGTGCCACGATCCAAGAACAACCAAGGTAACAAGGCGGACACGAGATCCAAATAAATATGAGTGCCATGATCCAAGAAAAGCCAAGGTAACAAGGCAAGGAAATGAAACCCAAAGAAGCGAGATCGACACCACACCCTCTCATACTCCACAACAGAATGGATTAGCAAAAATGAAAAATAGAACTTTGAAGTAAATGGTTAATTGTATGATGCATTCTAGATATATACCTCCTATCTATTGGGTAGAAGTAGTTAATTATGCTAACTATATTTAGAATCGCACACCACACAGAGCACTTGAGCATTTGACTCCAGAGGAAGCTTGGTCCAACACTAAGCCAAATGTCTCATTTTTTTGAGTCTTTGGGAGCCATGCTTGGGCCTTTGTGCTAAAGAAGAAAAGGAAAGCTTTGGATAAGAAGAGTAAACCCTTGATCTTTGTAGGGTATTGTGAGGACATGAGAGCTTATCATCTTGTAGATCCCGATACACATTATGTTTTTTTCGAACACATGTTCAGTTTGATGAGCATTTCACTCCTCATGATTCTTCATTTTCTTCCATTCCTTTTTCTTCTTCATCTCATCTTGAGGATCCTTTATTTGAGGAGATTGATGAGGAGGTTATCGATATCATTGAGGATCTTATTCCCATTGATGTTTTCACTATGCCTAAGTGAGCTCGTACTAAAGAGTACAGGGCAAGTGAGCTACAATGATTCAAAGCAGATTCTTTGGTTTCAAAGCAATTATTGGATGAGTTTGGATTCCCACGGGATTCATCGACTGTACTTTGGTGTGACAACCAAAGTGTAATTCACATTTCTCGCAACCCAGTTGAGCACTAGGGGACCAAACATATCGAGATACACATCCACTTCATTTGGCAGCAGATTCAGGATGGAGTTCTTTGGTTGGAGTACCTTCCGACTCAGCAGTAGGTTGAAAACATCTTTACGAAGCTTTTGCATCACCTCACTACCTTGAGTTGCATGGAATGCTTGGGGTTTCAGAAGTTGTTCTTGGGGGTGTTCGTGAGAACATCTTCCTTCTTATTCTTCTTTCTCTTTCCTTATAGCAGGATTCTTTCCTTCTTTTGGTTCAAGATTTCTTTATGGATATATTGTACATAAGTACCTCATCAGGCCTAGTTAGGGACTCGATCTGTGGACATGCCACTTTTATTTTGGCCCCTAGCTTCACTTGAGGGGGGGTTTTAGAGTAGGTATTTACCTTAGCTCATGTTCACCTAGGTACATTATTTACCTTTATTGTATTTATCCTCACCCACTTATGTGTGTGGATATTTCTTTTTATTTATTTAGATATTAGGAGATATTATCTAGTTGTTTAGTATAGTTCTTTACTTGATCTATGGTATTGATTGACTAGTTCTTTCCTAGATCTATGGTATTGACTAGATCCTTGATGTCTAGTTTTCTCATAAATCTATGGACTTGACTAGTTCTTTCCATAATTTATGGCTTGATCTACGACCTTAATCGGTTCTTAGAGTGTTATTCCTTGCCTATATAAGCAAGCCCCATTCTCATTGTATTTCATTGAGTTCCATAATAATATATGATATTGTTGCTCATTTGTTTGCAAAGGTTTATGTAAAGTTATTCTAGCGAATTGCTTTCATTTTATTGATCGTGATGTTTGATTAGCATTTGTGTTCTTAGGTTGGCACGATCTAGTTATCGTTCCTTTACTCCTTGGTGTATGTCTATTCTCCAGTCTTGGTCTAGGGTAGGGATCTTAATTGAACTCATGTAAAACAACAATAAACACACAAAACAGGAGCTCCATGACTGTAACAACAACATAACTTATTATTATCCACCTTCAAGTCTTCATTACATACCTTGAATCATCTTCTATGATTCAATCTCATCGAATAGCACCTCATATCTCTACTAAACTAGCTAATTTCTAGCTCTAGCTCCCTTAAAGAGCTCAACTTCAATAGCTAAAATTAGAACATGATTAGATTATATCCCAAATCTCTCTCTCAATCTTTCTATGAACTATATCTAGCTTATGACATCTCACCACATATTCTTATAGGCTTAATTAGGCCCAAAACACCAATTCATACACCTAAAATACATTTTTAAAAGCTTATTCATTTTTCATAATTACCTACACAAGTAAATCACTCTCTTACACCTAACAAAAATGTCTAGCTGGTCTAATGTGACCTTATGTATTTTATCTCTTGATGCTCTTGCATCAGAGTACCCTTGTAAGAAAATTTGAGCTCCTGCTCAAATGCATTGTAGATTTCTTCCTCTTCCTTGTCTTCTAATTCTTGATTGCTTCCTTGGTGTGTACACGTGCATTTATTTGTACCTTCCCACTTTTATCACTTTCTTGTATCATTTTACTAGGTTGTACCTGCTTCCACCCTTCCACCACTCGAAATCACATTTGCCTCTCTTCATACATTTTGTCCTTTTGAGTGTCTTGATCTTCAACATGTCTTTCCCACTTTGTTTGGCTTGTATGTTCTTCTCATGGTGTCTTGTAACAACATCCTTTTCCATAGTTGTCCTTAATTCATCTCTACCTGCTCCATTTCCCTGCAACTAGTTTGTTTCTCTTCTTATTTGTATAGTATAACATCCATTACCAACTTGCACAAAATAGGGTTTGATGTCTTTCCAAACTTGCTCAATTAGTTTCTTTTGTTCCTTTTCATTCTTGAATTCTTTGTAGGATTGTCTTACCTTATTTTCCATGTCAAAATGTTCAAAGGAAATAGCTCCAAACTAACTGTCTCGCCTCAACTTGTTTGTAGGGATGGTTTTTGAAGTTCATTGATGTTCTTGTTCCTTTTAAATAACTGATTTATTTCTCACTCCAACTTTGACAATGCTTGTACCACTTTCCTGACCTAATTAGTGTCACACTCTTCATGCTTTTGGATGATATTAAGTTTCCTTTTCTCAACTACTTGTTGTTTATCACCTACTACCTCAGTCTTCTTTAAGTCCTGAATTTTCCCATAGCTGTAGCTTTCACTCTGTCTTTTGTATTGATTTGCTTCTAAGATGGGCTTAATACTATATTAGACCATATGCACATGATTTTACTCTTTTTAAGTTGTCTTATGCTTCATTTAATGACTCCCTAGGAATTTTCACTTGAAACATTGGATTCTTCACAAGCATTTCCTTGTTTAAACCATAGTTTCTAATTATGAAGGACTTCACTTCAACAATGAAATTTATGAGTTTTAAAACCATGCTCTGTCTCATCTTCATTTTACTCACTATTAGAAGGATTAGCTTTTTCTCATATTTGAACTTTTTAGTATCTTGTTCTATATGTATTCCCATAGGTTCTTCATGTAAATACTTGTGCTCCTTACCTATTATCTATGTGTTTCCCTTTACTTCAATCTGTTTTTTCACCTTACTCTCATGCATGCCTGAAATGCACTCTTGCTCTTTAGTCTTCACCATTTGTTTTTTCAACATGTCTTCTCATGAATCTTGGAAGCATGCTCATAAAAACATGATTTGTACATTTTCCTTTAGTTGGTGTGACACTCGGTTCTCTATTAGCCTCCTTGCTTGTGGTATACTTTCATTGCTGCTCCTTATTTCTATGAACAACTATGTTTTGCTTGACAACTTTCTTTGGTCTACCTTTAACCATGTAGACTTCAAGATCACTCCAAATCCATTCATTTCTTCTTGGGTTTATACTTTTCTCCATGAATTTGTTGGTCTTGAACCTTCTCTCTCCCTTGATTCCATCATGTCTTTACTACACCACATCTGTAACTTGCATATATCAGTCCCTTGAGAGGACGTCTCAATTCCTTTAGATGGTTTTAAGAACATTTCCTTGTTCCTTCTTTGACTAGTCATTTTCATTGTTAACAAATGACTGCTACAACCTGCATTCACACGTGTCAAAACACAATTAGGTTCAAAAATCAGAACTCCACTATCTAATTTGGCTGATCCATGCTTGGTTTCAACTTGCTTGCCATCTAGATCCTCTCCTAAGCTTGTTTGTATTCCCTATTTCTTCATCCTTCTCTATTGTTCTTCATCTTTCACGGTGGTTTCACCAAGAACTTGTTGTTCTCTTTGAACATCATCAACCATCTTTCTTCCTTCAAGAGACCTTCTCACTTCTACTCTTTCCATGAAACCTTCTTGGTCTTCACATTCTCTTCTTCTCTTAAATTTTTCATAAGATCCTCTAGGATCCATTCCCACACTCTTTCCTTTTCACCATTACTCTGCAATTTTCCATTATCACCTTCAACTTGGTGACTCACTTGACCTTCTTGGTCTTCTTCTTCTCTGTCATGACCTTCTTGGTATCTCTAAGCCTTGCTTGGGCTTTTTCATCATCCTTCACTTGTGCTTCTTGGTCCATTGCATTGAAATCTAACTGTTGCACTCTTCTATCACCCTTCATCTTTCATGAAGGATAAAACTTGATCCTTGGTCTTCTCAAAAAACTCCTTAAAGCCAAATACCATTCTTCTCTTTTTAATACTTACATGTTGGTCCATCAAAGGCACTAAAACATGCTCTATTCCATTCTTTGTTAGAAAAAATTATTCAACCTACCATTATAAATTACCTTCTGTCATATTGTAAGGGCCACCTAAGAGTAGGTGACACACATCCATTGGCATCACATGACACGGGACTTCATCATGCAAACTTCATATTTTGAAAGGTGCCCTAGATTGCTCATTTCAAGAATTTGATGAACTTTTGAACCCATGAAACTCTATAAGGTATAGGGTGAACTAACCTCTTTAACCCCAATTTACTAACCATTTCCTTAGACACAATATTATCAGTGCTTCCATTGTCTATAATGACATTACAACACTTACCTCTTTTCGTACATCTTTTCCTGAAGTGGCTTCTCCTACAAACTAACTCTGAACTTTGACTGCTTTGTTGTTATAGAAGTACTCTTCTTACCAAAATTGAATTTTCATGCTTGTGATCACCACCTCCATTAGCAAACTTCTCCATACTTGCAAATACTTCCTCCATTCTTATCATCATTGTCTCTAGGTTTCTGATTTCATGCTTCATATCCATTTGTGCATTCATCATATCATCCATTCTACCCATCACTCCTTCCTGGATCAAATTCATGATTCCCTGCAATGATGCTTTTCACTCTTTGCCATCATTCAACAACCAACTTCACACACTCTTCAATCAATAACTAATGCTTAAAATATCTCCAATAAAATAAATTTTAATACGGCTCAGCTACGATACCACAATGGTGCAGGTTTATATAAAATTCTCTATATACTTCTTTATTATAATCTTACCTCTTTGGATGCCTAGTACTTTTCCTTGGAGATTTCGAGCTTACCTATATTCGCTCGCAACTTCCCCCGCACCGAGGATATCCTTTGTGACTTCACTAACACCATTTGTATGCTTCAACACCTTGAGGTCCATTAAGACCTAGCTCATATTCATAAGAATTCTAATGAAGGAAAACTATAGATATCCATACCTTAGTTATCGATCATGGTTCCATTGCTCCTAAGTCTAGATTCTCCTCTTTTCATCATCTCTCGCATTCCTTTTAAAATCATTTTATACCCCGATTCATTAAAGCAACCTCAAACATGCATTTACCCTATATCTCACTCCTAGGTGTAGATAGGCTTCATTGCATCTAGATACCCAAACCAACATATAGGTTTCTTAACCCCTCTCAACTCCTTTAAGACACTTTTTAATCCCATCTCGGGATGTTCGGACCTAATTCCTAGTCATAGTCCTTTTCACCTTCTATTGCTCTACGAGGCCTTATTTCTTGTAGCCTTATAGGCATATAAACTTATTTCAATCTAAGATTTCTCTAACATAACCCCACTATCAAATTTATGATCTTGAGACCCTTTATCCAGCCCTATCTCAAGCCGAAATTTGTTAGAATTTTCACTTCCTTTTGTAATCGATCATGCTAATTAGGCCTATTTGAGGCACATCTCATGACATTACACCCTTGCAAGAAGAATCCCACCTGAAAGAGCATAAATCCACTTCAAACTTGTCAAGAACATGGAGTATATAGAGTTTAGTGGCTTGAATCCATCATTTCCATCCTCTTGAACTTTAATTCTTCCATAACTATACACTGTTTATGAGTGGCTTTTAGATTGCATATATTTTTTTCACTTGCGAGTTGGGCCTCAAAATTTGTGGTCTTATAAACCTTACCAGGGAAGACGATATCCTACCATTTAAAGTAATTTTACAAGATAGATTTTTAGTCGTGTCTTTCCCTTGTTAAGGCTCGAGAGTATAAAAATTGGTCTACAGGGAAATTTACAAGAATTCAAGAGCTAAAAAATTAATGGTGGATCCTATTACCTTCCTCCTCTTCATGCTCTCATGATTTCAAAATACTCTCCCCTGGTCACTTTCTACTCTCCAGATCTCGGTCTTAGATATGGGTCTTAATTGAATTCATGTAAAACAACAATAAACACACAAAACAAGAGCTCCATGACCTGCAACACCAACATAACTTATTATTATCCAACTTCAAGTCTTCATTACATACATTGAATCATATTCTATGATTAAATCTCATCGAATAGATCCTCATATCTATATTAAACTAGCTAATTTCTAGCTCTAGCTCCCTAAAAGAGCTCAACTTCACAACTAAACTTAGAATATGATGAGATTATCTCCCAAATATCTCTCTCAAGCTCATTATGAACTATATCTAGCTTATGAAAACTAACCACATATCCTTATAGGCTTAATTAGTCCCTAAACACCAATTCATGCACCTATACTACATTTTTACAAGCTTATTCATCTTTCACAATTACCTACTCAAGTAAATCACTCTCATACAACTAACAAACATGTCTAGCTAGTCTCATGTGACCGTATGTCTTTTAGTTCTTGATGCTCCTACATCGAGTACCCTTGCAAGAAATTTTAAGCTCCTACTCAAATACATTGCAGATGTCTTCGTCTTCCTTGTCTTCTAATTCTTGATTGCTTCTTTGGTGTGTACACTGCATTTGTTTTTACATTCCCACTTTTCTCACTTACTTTTATCTTTTTACTAGTTTGTACCTACTTCCACCCTTCCAACACTCTCAACTCACATTTTCCTCTCTTCATACATTTTGTCTTTTTGAGTGTCTTGATCTTCAACATGTCTTTCCCACTTTTTTGGCTTGTATGTTCTTCTCATGGTGTCTTGTAACAACATCCTTTTCCATGGTTTTCCTTAATTCATCTTGACATGCTCTATTTCCCTACTGTTGGTTTGTTTCTCTTCTTATTTTCATAGTATAACATCCATTACCAACTTGTATAAAATGGGGTTTGATGTCTTTCCAAACTTACTCAAGTAGTTGTTTTTGTTTATTCTCATTCTTGGCTTCCTCATAGGCTTGTCTTACCTTCTTTTCCATGTTGAAATCTTGAAAGGAAATGGCTCTAAACTGACTCTCTACATGAAACTTGTTTATAGGGCTGGTTTTTAAGTTCCTTGATGTTCTTATGCCTTTTGACTAACTGATTTCTTTGTTGGTTATGGACATATACCACTCCAACTCGAGAATGCTTGTACCACTATCTCCGACCGATTAGTGTCACACTCTTCATGGTTTTGGATGATATTAAGTGTCCTTTTCTTAAATACTTGTTGTTTATCACCTACTACCTCAGTCTTCTTTAAGTCCTTGAATTTTCCCATAGTTGTAGCTTTCACTCTGTCTTTCATCTTGACTTGATTTGCTTCTAAGATGGGCTTAGTATCTTGTATTATACAATATGTACATGATTTTACTCTTTTAAAGTTATCTTATGCTTCATTCAATTACTCCCTAGGCATTTTCACTTGAAACTCTAGATTCTTCACAAGCATTTCCTTACTTTTCCATAGTTTCTAATTATGAAGGACTTCACTTCAATAATGAAAATTTTAAGTTGTATAACCATGCTCTGTCTCATCTTCGGATTTCCTCACTATTATAAGAAGGATTGGCTTTTGCTCATATTTTAACTTCTAAGTATCTTATTCTACATATATTCCCATAGGTTCTTCATAAAAATACTTATGCTCCTTACCTATTATCTTTATTTTTCCTTGACTTGAATCTCGCTTGTTCACCTTATTCTCATGCATGCTTGAAATGCACTCTTGCTCTTTAGTTTTCACCATTTATTTTCTCAGCATGTCTTCCTCATGAATATTGAATCCATGCTCATAAGACACATCATATGTACCTTTTTGTTGTAGTTGGTGATTGACCTAGTTCTCTATTATCCTCCTTGATTGTGCTAGACTTTCATTGCTACTCGCTTTTGTGTACAACTCTATTTTTCTTGAAAACTTGCTTTGGTCTACCTTCAACCATGTAGACTTCAAGATCACTCCAACTTCAATCATTGCTTCTTGAGTTTGTACTTTTCTCCATGAATTTGTTGGTCTTGAAACCTCTCTCTCCCTTGATTGCATCATGTCTTGACTGTACCACATCTCAGTAACTTGCATATTTCAGTCCCTTGAGAGGATGTCTCCTTGCCTTTATATGCCTTTAGGAACATTTCCTTGTTCTTTCTTTGACTAGTCATGTTCATTCTTGACAAATAACTACTACAACCTTCATCCACACATGTCAATACACAATTAGGTTCAAAAATTAGAACTCTGCTATCTTCTTTGGCTACTCCATGATTGGTTTCAACTTTCTTTCCATTATGTTCCTCTCCTAAGCTTGTTCGTATGCCTTGTTTCTTCATCCTTCTATGTGGTTCTTCGTCTTCCGGTTGCTTTCACCAAGAACCTTTTTTCTCCCGAACATCATCAACCATCTTTAATCCTTCGTCTTCAAGAGACCTTCTTGCTTCTACTCTATCCATGCCACCTTCTTTTGTCTTCTCATTCTCTTCTTCTCTTAAATTTTTACATAGGATCCTCTAGGATCCGGTCCCACACTCTTTCCTTTTCACCATTAATCTACAATTTTCCATTGTCACCTTCTTGGTCTTCTTCTTTCTCTATCATGACTTTATTAGTCACTCTAAGACTTGTTTGGGCTTGTTCATTATTCTTTACTTGTTCTTCTTGGTCCACTGCATTGAACTCTAACTATTACAATCTTCTATCAACCTTGTCTTCATCTTTCATGAAGGCCAAAACCTGATCCTTGGTCTTTTCAAAAAATTCCTTGAATCCAAATACCATGTTACCGTTATTCAAATTGTTGGTGTTAACAACGTTTGAATTCTTTGATTTGTCGGTCCATGTCGTCCATCGTAGCACCATGGTTCTTATTAAGGACTTTTGGTCCTTGGTTATTGTTGTTTGAACCGTTAGGGTAGCTTGAATTACCATGAGAGGGGTTGACCAATCTCCCATTTGAGCCATAATTTTTCCGCCGCTATCAATCATCGCTTGGTCAATGCGGAGAGCACCCTCTAAAACCTCCTCATAACTTCTAAGAGGAAACTTTTGGACCTCTTCCTTAGTTTCTCGGTTAAGAGAATGAAGGAATAAGTCGCAAAGCTCTGTTTGGTCCATGTTTGGAGCACTAGTAGAGGAGTAGAGGACTTGCCACCATCTTTGAATAAAATGGGTGATGCAGACTCATTGTGCTCTTGCTTGATATGGAGGAATTCTCTTATTCTTGTTTGCAAGATTTTGTTCATATCAAAAGCCTTTATAAACTTGGAAACAAGTTGTTTGAATGAATGGATCCGGAGCTTTTGGTGTCTTGTCGCACTCAATCGAGAGTGATCCCTCAAGGGTCTTGGGGAATATCTTAGCTATAACCGCATCCCATGGGAGTAGCTCTCTGACGGAAGTTGCATATACTTTAATATGTGCATTTGGGTCCCCCTCCCCTTTAAACTTTGGCAAGTCGAGAAGCGATCATGGAAGCATTACGCTTCGGATGGTAAAATCAAGGGGCTCCTTAAGATATTCAACATATGTTCCCAATGCATAGGATTCTACCATAAACGACCCTAAATGGGGAGGTGGAGGAGGAATAGGAGGTTGATATGGCACAACGTAAACATTCATAGAGGCATAAGGAATCCCTTGAGGCTGATCATATGAACTAGGAAAGAAAACATGTCCCCTTGCGATGATTTGGAATATATATGAAAATACGGGGAACATTATTTTGGTATGGAGTGGTAGGCACAAAACTAGGGAATGTCACATTTTCAGTTGGGATGGCATTCGAGAACGCACTTACGGCAGTGCATGTTGATGGTATCTGTATGAGGTGTGAGGGGGCATACCTAACGTGCCCAATCCAGTGAGGAGGTCTCCGGGGCTAGGAATGCCCATGTAAACTGGAGGAGGTGATGGCACAGAAGGCACATAACTAGGATTTTGAGCATGGTAAGGGACCTTGCCTTTCCCAAAAAAATATGAAACACGAGACAACTGGGCAAGCTCCAATTCCCTAACTCTATCTACCAACGTAGAAATTACATCACCCAAAGATGGTGTTGTATTTTGTTTGGGCATGTTTTGAGCCTTGTTAGGAGATAAAGGTACATGATTTCCTGCTATAAATTGTTCTCTGGGAGGCCACCCCTCTTTGGGTATATTTTTTGTTGTAGAGGGAGGGGTAACAATATTGTTTTGAAGTAGAGCATCAATATACTCTTGCATCCTTTCCAAGGACTGGTCCATGGCATTGAAATGCTCCTAGATTTGAGTGAAGCATGCCAAGATTTCATCATTAGATGAGAGGTAGGAAGAGAAAGGATCAGACTACATGCTGACTTGGGGCCTCGACAAGACCCGAGGATAGAAGCCTTGTTCTCCAGTGAGTGTCATATTGTTCAAGTTGGAGAACTCCAACTGATCGATCTCCTCAATCCTAACAGATGAACCATTGTTGGCACCTTGAGGAGGAGTGTAAGGTGAAGGTAAGTTAGAAGAATAATTTTCAGCCCACCCTGATAATGAGGGTGACTGTTGCATATTCATCTAGCGGTAATAAGCCTCCAGACCCAGAATGGGTCTACTGTAATCTTGACCCGACATATTCAAGGGGTATATGAATACCCGCAAAATAATGGGAGAGGAGAAGGATGGATGAAATAAGGTAAGACAATGGAAATGAAAAGGAACTAGTCCTTCATGTTGGGTTCACCAATTTATACGATTGAAAATCAACACGTGACCTTCAGGTGCACTTGACCTCCCAAGGTTGTGTCGGGATAGATTATGTTGAATGAATAGATGGCTATGTGGAATGAAATACTCAAAGATGGGTGAGTATGGTCAACAAGCTATCAGTCAAATCCAATGTCCTCTATGGGCACTAAAGAGATTTACTTGTCTAGGACAATAAAAGCCTCTCTAACCTAAATGGGTGTGATGGTATGGTCAAGAAGGATACACACACGTAAGAGTCTATCAATGTCTATGTGTGAAACTCTCTCAATTGGTTGTGTAATACATGGAAAATTTCCTTCGTTCACCTCATAGAAATTTCCGTACTTTATCATGGAAATGCTAGAGGAAACATATGAATAGGAAAATGAGTGGGTTATGGGCACTAGTTCCGCCCTAAGTGGTTCTACCATAAGTCGTACACTTTGTCGATTCTTCATTAAATACGTATAATTTTGTAATAGTGATAGGTGGGAGTGGTGAGGATTGGAAGACTGTAATCCGAAGGCTCGTATCAATGTTAGTCTAAAGATAAGTTGTGTTAGGTTGTGGGACTTGGGGATCGTATACTTCGTCTCTTGGTTGTTGTGGTCCTTGAATGGTCATATGATGTGTATTTAATTAAGCTAATGCAAGAAATAAAACTAATTAAATAAAGGAAATATAATCTATGTTTTTGTGCTTTTTCAATTATATAAAGGAAATACAACAATAAATAACAATCTAATTAAATTAAACTAATGTTTTTGGATTTTATACTTTCTGGAAAATAACAGAAGAAACAAAAGAAATGAAGAAATTGCTTCTATAATTTAATTAACATAACCTAAACAAATAAATAACCAGATGTGATTATCTATCTATCTATGCAGAAACAAATCTAAGCTATTCTAATCAAGCAAAGATTTTCCAAAATGTAATTGTGGAGGTAAATCCTCCATTCTACCTCAGAGGCATGAGAATAAATCAAAGTTTCTCAGAATCTTTTCTTCCCCTGCAACTTCCTGGTAGAAGTAAAGAAGGATTCAATGGAAGTTGTAAATTGAAATGGATTGTAATTGCCTAAAAAAATGTAGAATCTTTCCTCCAGACAATCTTCCCTTGCAAACCCATAGGGATAAGCAGGGAAGCTATCTATCACTAGAATCTTTATAGAAGAAATAGAAGCTACAGTAATGATCTAACTATTGCAACGATTTAAATTAAAATGATTTTCTACTCTAGTCAATAATGTGCATACAGATTAAATAAAGAATTCAAGAAATCTTCAGGAAATCCAAGTACATCCCTAACTGTAATTTGCAGTATTGTGGAAAATTTGATTGTGGTTTACTTTTGTGTCCCCTCGTTTCTTTTCCAACTTCAATGTTCGTGTGATTCCAGGGAGTTGTCCTATTAATGAGAAGAAGAAAGGAAAAAGGTCTTAAATCAATGCTTTGGCTTACTAGTAATTTGGTAGCAATGCAAGTAGAAGAAGAACAACGTAAGAGAATAGTGCTTGGTTGTGTAATTTCTAGCAAGATCATGACAACATAACGGTGAAAATCACAACAAAATCTCCAACCAATGCTTCGGGAAGAAGCCTGGTTTTTATAGAACATAGGCTGGGAAATGGTCTAAGCCATTTGGAAGCCAAAGGATGCCACATCACAAAAAGAAGGGGAAGTTAACTGCAATTAGTCATCAAGGGAAGAAGAGGAAGTTGGTACGCATCTATCAAGCCTATAAACAACCAATTTGACCAAGAAACATGCACAAAAGGTGAGTTGGAAGAAGTTAACATGCATCCAAATCATGTATGGGAAGTCTCGGTCAAAACACACAAGACTGCCGGTTTGTCAGACCAACGGTTATGCAACTTCCGATGAGGGAGGCCACTGGCGAGTTTCATAACCATCGCAGTTAGTTCCGTAACTTAAAGTCAAGTGCTAAGGAAAAATACTGTAAAATGATAACGTAAGGCAAGAAAAACATGGAAATGACTAAGGAAAGCATACTAAGCCACAAACATACACTGCAAACAAGAAATAGGACTCAAACACTTGGAAAAGATAATAATCATCATAGGGCACGTTTAATTGTTTATGTCAATGTAGCACGTGTAAAATTGGAGTGCATACGGTGTCCTTGTTATTCTAGTCATCAATCCCAAGCCCACACAACCATCCCAAATTCCAACCTCCAAATTCCTATCAATCATCATGACCTACACCTTTCATCCCATCAAAACTCATGCGGATAATCCATCACCATCCAAAATCTCAACTCCTAAATCCAATCATCGTAAAACCTATAATCGAGTCCCATTCACATATCCACAACAATCCCAACAACTTATTCCTCCATCCTCATCATCTTCATCATCCAAATATGATCCTACGAACTTTCTCCTAAATAGTCCCACATCCCCTAATCTCGCCATCAAATTCATCCTCTAAGCCTATTTCATCCCCTCCATCACCTAAGCCCAATACTATCTCATCCATTGTGACTTCTAAGTCACCCTTGTCCCCTTCTACCCCTAATCCTAAGCCATTTAATGTCACGCCAATGCCACCCTCATCATCTTCATCCACACATAATCCTATCTTAACCCCTTCATCACCTAAACCTAACATTATCCTATCCTCTAATCCTATTTCAAATCCACCATCCCCCAATCCTAAAACATCTAACATGACTCCTAAGTCACCAACTCCTAAACCTAAAAATCCAATACAAATCCTCTCCCTACCTCATCTCCTACCCAATCTAATGAGGCTCTTATGCCATCTTCATCTACTTCATCCCATAAATTGACTAAATCTAATGTGGTTCCTACACCACACTCATCTCCCAAATCTCCTTCATCCCCAACATCACCTAAATCTAATGTGACCCGTATATCAAACCCATCCCATTCATATAAATATACTAATCCCAAACAATCTAATCCTAATCCAAAACCATCTACCTTAAAACCATATACTTTAACCAATCCAAAATCAATAAAATCTACTGTGGCCTCCAACCCCAAACCATCCACTTTGGCCCCCAGGCCTAATCCATCCCCTTCATCTTCTAATCCACAACAATCTAATCCAACTCATAAATCCAAATCAACCAAAACATCTCATAATCCACCCAATCCTACACCTTTACTTCCTACTCCCCCAAAACCATTTAACCCAAACCACTTCACTCCTTTAGGAGAATCCTTGACCACCATCTTCCATCATCTAAAAACCTTCAACATGATCATCCATCCCCTAATAAAATCACATGATCAAAACCTTCCCAAACCATCTTGGTATCGGGAAAATATTATTTTGACTTCCATTACACCCATGGACATTCGACCAATCATTTCATGCAATTTAGGTCTTATGTCCAAAACCTCATTAACCAAGGGCTTCTTATCCTTGTACCTCTTTATCCACCACCTTTCCATCCCAATCCTCTCCCTAACCATCTTCCACCATCCAAATCCCACTCGACATCCAAACATCGTTATCCATCTAAATATCATCGTACATCCAAACATCCCTCACCAACCAAAACCAAAACAAATCTCACCTCACATCCTTTGTTAAGTCTTGCATCTTAAGGGATGAAAAAACTCCAACCGCCCAATTTCATGATGACCACATGGAATCTTCTTCCCCATACACTTCATATCCTATATCCAAAAATATGTTTGCTAATATGAAACATCGATGCAAATTATTAGGCATCCATGAATAAGGCATTCATGAACCCATCTCCCTTCATCAAAATCCAGTCATTTAGGCTTAGGGTATAAACCTAACACTAATGACGTCCCTCCCACTACTTTATCGAACCCATTTCTACCACTCCTCTTGATTTTCTCCCATCCTAACCACTTAACCCAATCACAAATCATTTAATCCCCCCCTACAAATACCAAACACCTAAAAATGGATTGAACACATAATTCGTCACTTGCGCATGAATATTCTTTCCTTCCCATGCATCCTCCTTCCATCCAACATCCAAATCCCTTTGCATCTAATCCATTCTTATTGTCACATCCATTCATATCCTCTTCCAATCCATTCATTTGAACACTTGATCATCTTTCTCACACATGTTGTAAGACAATAGTACTTACTACAACTATGTGACCTTGGTCTATCATTACCTCCAACATTTAAGAACAATTCTCCTCCTAGATATCCACACACCATAGCATACTTGATAAACTTTTGGTGAAGACCCTTGGGCGTGTCTTTTGACACTCTGGCCAATGCCATCTCCACACTCATTTCCATCCCCCATCAAGCCACTAGTGATTCTTAACCCCTTGAGATTTCTCAAGAGAGTGGAACCTCTTAATGCAAAATAATCCAAATATCAAAAAGTTAAAAATCATATCAAAATCAAAATATCAAATAAAATCCACCTTAAGACTCTCTCTAGAGTTTTTTCCAGCATCTCTATCAATACTTTGCACGCTTGACTGGTAGTAGAGAATATTTTTTATAAGAATCATTTACATCTCCATCGGGGCTATGGACATCGGCTAGTATTGGAGTAATGCACATCTTAGCCTTCCATTCACTCTCCATCAATCTATTCGACTTAACCACTCCTCCTATACATGGGCTAGTTTGTCTTCACATACTACCCATTAAGTCTCCACTGCAAGTGGTAATTAACCATCGTAATCACACACACTTTGATCTCACAAATACATAGGGCTCACATGTCGCAAGGTATTTTTAGACCTTGGTCACACTTTTTTCTTAGTCCAACTCTTTCCTTACTGACATGTGTTGTTAGGATCATCTTTTTCTCATCACTGTGTAGACACCAAAATTGGGTCACACTCCCCTTGGTCCCTTTTCAAATAGCTAACTCAAATATATTCACCTAACCATGACCCTTTTACTCCACATTAATATTAGTTTAATTATTTATAATTAAAGTGATACTCATCCTCACAATATTCATTATTTAATTACCCTAATTAAACTAATTTCCACCTCACCTAGACACCTCACCACAAACCTATTTTTAGCATATTTCCCCTTTACTAGGACTCAACATTCACTCACCATAACTAACTAAGGCTTAGTCATACCTACCTTAATGAACTAAGACTTAGTGCAACCAAAAATCATATGCCTATTCTCTCTCTAACCATATTCCCGCTCATAAAAATGTAACATTCTATTTTGATCTACAAAGATAGACTAAGTTTGGCCTAAAAAGATTTCCAATATCTAGCATTTTTAGTAAACCTCGGATTTCCACCTTAACCGATGCGGTCAACCTAAACCTTTATCGGTTACCTTATATTCATTTGATAACCTTGTTTGGGAGGTTGGCACATTCTCGAGTTTTAGAATGAAGGAGATCTACATGCAAGTAAGAACCAGAGCCCTTTCGCATGCCCGAGATGACCATATCCAGCACTCAAGGCTGATCGATCGGAAGGTATTTGCATCCACGGTAGCATTCGGGAAACATTGTCGAAGACTGAGCACCATTCCACAGATCAACCATCACCAGCATCTTCAACCACCTCTCCACCACTACATGCATTCAAAACCCGTCTGAACTCCAAGTAAGTTGGTTTCTCCTCTATCACTTACAGTTGTATTCTCTATTTTCCTTCATCCAATTATTGTCCTTACTTAGATCTATCCCTCATCTTTCTCTCTATCAACCACCCCCTCACACCCCACTTAAACTTCACAAAAACCTATCCCAAAACCACCTCCCTCATGTAGACCTTACAAACACCCTCCAAACTCTTTGTGCAATCACAGAGAGAGGACCTAAAACCCGTTCTACAACATCTTCAAGTTCCCCACAGTCATCGACATTGGTTAACCCTAACCGTGGTTAGTCTGTCTTATACCGACATTGGTATACTTAATAAATATCGGTCCATATGATCATCAACCACTCCTAACAACTCAACCCTTAGCCTACCCAAAACCTCACTCAAAACCTTACCACACCTATTTTGGACCTATCACCTCACCCTCCCCCACAGAGACCTTTGCAACTCTCTATTCTAAGATGAAGAGATCCCAAACATCCTCCACCTAGCTCCTCGCCACTTTTTATAGTAATCGATTATCGGTCATACCTAAACCGATATCGGTCACCCTGAACGACATCATCGGTCTCGTAATCGATAATACTGTTCTAGACCAGGAAACCTAATTACCTCACCCAAAATAACCCAAAATCTCACCCAACCTTACCAAGACTCTGTCATGTGACCTACACTAAACCATCTGCGTTACTCCATGCAACCCAACCCTAAACCTTTACCTATATAGCAATTTAGTATTTAATAGGATCGTGTTACTGAAAGTAACTTTGAGGCACCCAAATCTGAATGGTAGCACTAGATTCTTTTATTTACATGTTTAAGTTATTTTATATTGATTTATAAGAAGTGGATTGATGACCTTCTATGAAGTATCACACTTCAGGATCTAGCATACGCTAGCGGTCCACTATTATATACTATTTAACTCTCTCTTTTGGTCTTGTTTTGTATTTCAGGTAGTTCCTCCTAGCCAAAAGGAATCTCTCATAGTCACCATTGGATCAAGAAGTCAGAACGTGCAACAACCTCCATCGACCATCACAATAGGTATTCCTCCTTAGCCCATACCCTTTTTTCTGTTTAAATCTAAATCCATAAAGAAAATTGTGAAACACGTTGATGTCATTTTCCTTCTATTTGTCACATCCACATCCTTTTCCCTTGGATCGAACATCCATGGGAAGACGATGATCCTTACCTTTTCATCCAATCCTCCTTTTGTCCCTTTTCAACTATCATCATCATAATCGGGACAACATTACTACCATCCATTGGGGCATCATTCATTTAGATACCCTCACTTCCCATCCTACCCTACATCTGGGAAATAAAACCCATCCATCTTTCCACATAGACCACCCTACATTATACTTGGGGGAACATCACATATATTCCTTAATACATCTACCATATACCGGGGAATATCTTATCATATTCCATATCCCCATCTTATCCTATACCACATTCCCCATCATATTTATCTATCTCTCATCTCACATCCCATCTAATCCTAACCTATCAACCAATCCCTATCTTATCCAACCTATCCAATTTCCCTCAATCCTTCCCTTTCATCCTACCCAAACACACTTTGGGACTTACAGGATAAATTCACATCCCACCTTACATCCCATCTCACCACATCTATCCCTCGATCTATCTCCCATCCCCCATGAGCTATCCCATCCTTAATCTTTTTATCTTAACTATCCTCAACAATCCCCCTTCCCAAACCCAAAATCTCAACATCCAACATCGAATCATATAAACATCCAAAATCTCAAACAAAAAAAAAAAACATTGACATAATTAATTCGATTAATTTTTCCGCAAATATCTTAACATCATCACTATCTAAATCCCTATAATAATTCATGACACCATTAATTATTATTAATCTCTTTATCACATATACCCTTTATTCTAATTATTTTCATCATTTATCTAATATCCCATCTTATCATTAATCCCTTTAATTCATTATTATATCTTATTATCCTATCTTAATCCTTATTAACATTTTCTAGGAATTTAATATTCCTACACCCACCTACCCACCTACTCTACACCTAGCCTTTCCATGTAATCTCTCCCTAATCATATTTTATTAACCTAATATAATCCTAAGCTAATCACATCCTCCACCTCTAAATCTAGAGGCTTCTATTTCTAGAAGCCTCTCTAAACTTCTCCTTCCATTGAATTTTAAATTCAATGGAAGCTTCTTCCCTCCATGGAATTTTGAATTCAAATTCTATAATTCTCCATTCTATAATCCTCCAATCCTCTCCTCAATTTATAACCATTGATCCTCATCCTACTTGGATGGATCTTCACCCTCCATTTTCTCTCCCAAAAACTATAAATTTAGCTCTCCTCCATGAGAGAAATGTCTCATAATCCATAACAAATCTCTGCCATTTTATTTTGATCATTCAATCTTCAATCAATCCAATCTATCAATCCATCATCCTTCATCAAGTAATCCAAGGAAATCAAGGGGAGGTGTTTCCCAAGTGACTCCACAAAATCTAAAGCAACCAACACCAATCCAAGAGAAAATCCAACACAACAAAGGAGGATCATTGCATCTTCTTGGTGATTCTAGTTATTGATTCTCTCCACCTTTGCATCTCTTGCTTTCTATTTGAGGTATTTCTTGAAAGGATTAGATTAGGAATAAAATTTTGGTTTCTAACTTACATTTTTTCTAGTCTTTTCTAACATATATACCCACAAACTACATCAAACCTAAAAAGGAAAATACAAAATGGGAGTCGATCGACCCCAACAGGTCACCTGGGAGTGAAATTATGGTGAGCACTTTTGCACTACATCTCGGACTTCGTGTAATTATTGTGAGTGTGTGTAGAAATTGTGCCCTAGGATTCCCTTGTATAAGTTCAACTTGATAGCGGGCTATAGGTAGAATGTAGCAATGTAGTGGAATGTGTGGGTGGAATAGAATGAACTTCCCCTTCCAATGTTACGTATGTAGAGTTGATGCACCCTTGTCCCTTGAATGGATGATACATGAATGACTTAGAGTGCTTTAGGTGATTTTTGAATGCAAACTTAGGTGGTGATAATAATACTTAGTGCTTGGTCCCCGATTTTGAACACATAACTATCTATTTATATGATTCCCTTGTTTGAATTTTGTAATTGACAAATTTGGAAGGCTGATCGATAAGTGAAAATATTCCCAAAGTATAAAAAGACCAAAAAGAGTGAATAAGGTAGAAAAGGGTCGGGCGCCCAAAGGGGACAGGAGTGCCTGGCAGCCTTTGCTATCGGTTGGGCGCCACTCTTATCTCAAGCCATAAAAGATAAATCACTAAAGTTTTGACTGGGTTGTCGGTGTATAAGACCAAATAGAAAGCAACAAACAAAAAAGAGAGGACAAAGATAGTGGCGATTACTAGTTTTTTTGCTTAGGAATCACGTAAATGCTAGTATACTTTTAGGACCTATAAATGTACCCCAAGTGCTCATTTTCATTTTTTTCCACCAACCTCCATTTTGTCTTTTTCTTTCCAACCTCCATTCTAACCCATCATTTTCTTCTTACTTCCACTAACCTCTATTTCTCCTTCTCCAGCTCCTCCTTTTCCTCTTTTTTCCACAAACCTCCATATCCTCATTTTCTCTCCAACCTCAATTCTAACCCCTCATCCATCAAACCATCCTTCCATCCCCACCCTCTAACCTCAATTTCTCCTTCTCCAACCCCTCTTTTTCCTCTTTCTTCCACCAACCTCCATTTCCTCTTTTTCCACTAACCTCCATTTCCTCCTTTTCTCTCCAACCTCCATTCTAACCCATCCTCCATCAAACCCTCCTTCCAACCTCCATACGCACCCTCCACCCTCAATTTCGCCTTCTCCAACCCCTCTTTTCCCTCTTTCTTCCACCAACCTCCATTTCCACTTTTTCCACCAACCTCGATTTCCTCCTTTTCTCTTCAACTTCCATTTTAACCCATCCTCCATCCAACCCTCCTTCAAACCCCAACTTCGATTCCAATCCCTCATATATCTAACCCTCCTTCCAACATCCATCCCAACCCTCCAACCTCCATTTCCTCTTTTTCCACCAACCTCCATTTCTTTTTTTTTCCAACCTCCATTCTAACCCCTCCTCCATCCAACCCTCCTTTAAACCCCAGATTCCATTCTAATCCCTCATTTATCCAACCATCCTTCCAACCTCCATCCCAACCCCAAGTTCCTTTTTTCCACCAAAATCCATTTCCTCATTTTCTCTCCAACCTCCATTCTAACCCCTCCTCCATCCAACCCTCCTTCGACCTCCAACCTTAATTTTTCCTTCTCAAACCCTCCTTCTCCTCTTTCTTCCACCAACGTCCATTTCCTTTTTTTTACTGACCTCCATTTCCTCAATTTTTCTCCAACCTCCATTCTAACCCCTCTTCCATCAAACCCTCCTTCAAACCCCAACTTTCATTCCAATCGCTCCTTTATCCAACCATCCTTCCAACCTTCATCCCAACCCGCAAACCTCGATTTCTTCAACCTCTATATTAACCTCTACTCCATCCACCCCTTTCTTCCAACCTTTATCACAACCATCTAACCTCAATTTCTTCTTCTCCAACCCCTCCTTTTCCGCTTTCTTCCACCAACCTCCACTTCTTTTTTTCTCCACCAACCTCCATTCTAACCCCTCCTCTATCCAACCATCCTTCTAACCTCCATCACAACCCTCAAACCTCGATTTCTTCAACCTCTATGTTAACCCCTCCTCCATCCAACCCTTTCTTCCAACCTCCATCCCAACCATCCAACCTCAATTTCTTCTTCTCCAACCCGTACTTTTCCTCTTTCTTCCACCAACCTCCACTTCAATTTTTTCCACCAACCTCCATTCTAACCCCTCCTCCTTCCAACCTCAATCCCTACCCTCCAACCTTGATTTCTCATATTCCAACCCCTCCTTTTCTTCTTTCTTCTCTTAACCTCCTTTTCATTTTTTTTTGCCACCAACCTCCATTTCTTCGTTTTTCTCTAACCTCTATTATAACCCCTCCTCAATCCCTACCCTCCAACCTTGATTTCTCCTATTCCAACCCCTCTTTTTCCTCTTTCTTCTCTCAACCTCCTTTTCCTTTTTTTGCCACCAACCTCCATTTCTTCCTTTTTTTTGTAACCCCTCCTTCAAACCCCAACTTACTTCCATTCTCGATCCCTCCTTTATCCAACCATCCTTCCAACCTTAATCCCGACCCCAATTTCTTTTTTTTCCACCAACCTCCATTTCATTTTTTCTCTCTAACCTCCATTCTAACCCCACATCCTTCCAACCTCCATTTCCTCCTTTGCTCTCCAATCACCGTTTTAACCCCTCCTCCATCCAACTCTCCTTGAACCTAGACTTCCATTCCAATCCCTCCTCTATCCAACCCTCTATCAACCTCCATCCCTACCCGCCAAACTTGATTTCTCCTCTTTTAACCCCTCCCTTTTCTCTTTCTTCCCTCCAACCTCCATTCCAGCCCCTCCTTCTAACCTCCACCAACACCCATTTCTTCCTTTTCTCTCAACCTCCATTCTAACCCCTCCTCCATTTCATTTTTTTCTCTCTAACCTCCATTCTAACCCCACATCCTTCCAACCTCCATCAACCTCCATTTCTGCTTTGCTCTCCAATCACCGTTTTAACCCCTCCTCCATCCAACTCTCCTTGAACCTAGACTTCCATTCCAATCCCTCCTCTATCCAACCCTCTATTGAACCTCCATCCCTACCCTCCAAACTGATTTCTCTTCTTTTAACCCCTCCCTTTTCTCTTTCTTCCCCCTCCAACCTCCATTCAGCCCCTCCCTTCTAACCTCCACCAACACCCATTTCCTCCTTTTCTCTCCAACCTCCATTCTAACCCCTCCTCCATTCAACCCTTCTTCAAACCCCGACTTCCATTTGAATCCATCCTCTATCCAACCCTTTTTCAAACCTCCATCCCTACCCTCCAATCTCGATTTCTCCTCTTTCAACCCCTCCTTTTTCTCCTTTTCCCACCTCTAATCTCCATTCCAACCCCTCCTCCTTTTCTCTCCAACCTCCATTCTAACCTCTCCTCCATCCAACCCTTCTTCAAACACCGACTTCCATTTCAATCCATCCTCTATCCAACACTCTTTCAAACCTCCATCCCTACCCTCCAACCTCAATTTCTCCTCTTTCAACCCATCATTTTTCTCTTTTTCCCACCTCTAACCTCCATTCCAACCCCTCCTCCTTCTAACCTTCACCAACCTCCATTTCCTCATTTTTCTCTCTAACCTCCATTCTAACCCCTCCTTCAAAACCAGACTCCCATTCCAATCCCTCCTCTATCCAACCCTCCTTCGAACCTCCATACCTCCCCGCAACCTCAATTTATCCTCTTTCAGCCCCTCCTTTTTCTATTTATTCCCCCTCCAACCTCCATTCCAACCCCTCCTCCTTTTAACCTCCACCACCTCCATTTCCTTCTTTTCTCTTCACCCCTCCTTTTCCTCTTTGGTCCCCCTCTAACCTCCACCGACCTCCATTTCCTCCTTTTTCTCTCTAACCTCCATTTTAACGCCTCCTCCTTCAAAACCCGACTTCCATTCCAATCCCTCCTCTATCCAACCCTCTTTTGAACCTCCATACCTACCCTGCAACATTAATTTATCCTCTTTCAACCCCTCTTTTTTCTCTTTATTCCCCCTCCAACATCCATTCCAACCCCTCCTTTTAATCTCTAACAACCTCGATTTCCTTCTTTTCTCTTCAACCCCTCCTTTTCCTCTTTGTTCCCCCTTCCACCGACCTCCCCCTTTATCTCCAAGCTCCATTCTAACCCCTTTTGTTTCTTTATTCCCCTCCAACCTCCAATCCAACCCCTCCTCCTTCTAACCTCCACTAGCCTCCATTTCCTCACTTTCTCTTCAACCCCTCATTTCCCTCTTTGTTCCCCCTCCAACCTCAACCAACCTCCATTCTAACACCTCCTTCATCCCTCCTTTAAACCCCAAACTTTCGAACCTCCATCCCTACCCTCCAACCTTGATTTCTTCTCTTTCAACACCTCCTTTTTCACTTTCTTCCACCTCTAACCTCCATTCTAACCCCTCATAACCTTCACCAACCTCCATTTTCTCATTTTCTCTCGACCTCCATTTTAACCCCTCCTCCATCCAACCCTCCTTCAAAACCCAACTTCCATTCCAATCCCTCCTCTATCCAACCCTCTTTCGAACCTCCATCCCTACTCTCCAACCTTAATTTATTCTCTTTCAACCCCTCTTTTTTCTCTTTATTCCCTCTCCAACCTCAATCCAACCGCTCCTTCTAACCTCCACTAGCCTCCATTTCCTCCTTATCTCTTCAACCCCTCATTTTCCTCTTTGTTCCCCCTCCAACCTCCACCAACCTCCATTTCCTCCTTTTGTCTCCAAACTCCATTCTAACTCCTTCATCCCTCGAAATATCCCTTGTGGGATACCCCTTAAATATGCACAAAATATTGAAAACTTACTGTAACCAAACAAAATATTGATTTATGCAGATTTTTACGGTGAGGACCTCAACTAAATAAAATCAATATATTGCAAGATATCCACTCGAATCGCTTCAAAATTTAAGAGAGCTTGATATTATTATAGAGGACATAATAAAACTATTTTTGGGAATTTTACACAAGTCAAATTTTTGCAGAAAATTACAGAATGCCCTAGGCGGCTGGACAACTTCAGAGGTCCGTGACCCTCTAAATACAAGAGCAAAAATAAGGGTCTTTGGAAATAACAATGGCAGATATAGGAAATAGTACTGCCACCTACAGATCTAAAACGACCGACTGGAAAAACCCCCAAATAGAGGCTGCAAGTCGCCTCGCTAGGAATGGAGTCGGGAAATGAGGGAGGCGCCTTCCATGTGTTGCCATGCCCAGCCTAGATGGCTGCCGTGAGTCGATCTAGAGCCCCTTTGATTGTCTTCCCCAAAAGCCCCCAAAAATCCTCGAAACCCTTCCTCTCGAACCCTTAGCAAATATCTCTATAGCACGGCCTGTAAAGCGGCTCTAGATGATAGACTAGGGTAGATCTCTCACTACCGAAGAATGCCCTACTAGCTAGGGACGGGTCTCTCACCACCGAAGGTAGGGTCCCTGTGGTATTTGACTCCACAAGTGTAGAAACACAACATCAATGACTACAAAAGAAGCTAAGAGAATGCAACAAAAAGTGCCTTTTCTTCCTTCCCTTTTCCTTGTATACTTTTCATTGGCAAAAAAGCCCCCATAACCCTAAGCGCATTTTATTCCATAGAGGGGCCACTAACATAAAAGTAACTATAGTTACTTTTTTCCTTTTGAGTCGCCACATCCACAAGTGACTCCCAAACGCCAAACTAGGACATTAAAACCACGAGGCTCCTTCCCAAAAGCTTTTAGTGTCCCAGCCCTTGGGTCCGACCACGTTTTGGACCCAACTTGGCCCTTGGGCCATTTGGCGTATGAAAATGGGTCATTACAAAAAGGGGACATTACAGTCCTCCTTTCCCAAATATTGCTTGTCCTCAAGCAAATACAAATTAGGATGCTACAAAATCTGCTCCCCCTCCCAAGTAGCATCCTTAAGAGGCGTGTCCCTTCCATCGCACCAAATATTCGGTGATTACTATGCTCCTGAGTCCCCTCTGTCTCGTTCAATAATGGCTTCAAGTTCCAAAGCACCAACTTCCCTTCCTCATCTAGTGGCAAGTGGCTCTGTAGAGGGTATAATATGCAGTCCGAGCGCCTTCTTAAGGCATCAAACATGGAAAACATTATGTATCTTACTGTGCTTCGGTAGCTCTAGCTCATATGCCACTGCCCCTACTTGACGAACTACTCAGTATGGACCATTAAATTGTGGTTTCAATTTCTTTGCATATCTCGCTTCAAGTGAGGATTTGCTATACAACTGTAAACATAGGAACACTAGATACCTAGTCTCAAAAGACCTCTTCGTCCTGTGCCGATTTGCGTATACCTTTTGTTGATTATGTGCCTTATGAAGATTCTCTTTGAGAGCCTTCACAATATCTTGGTTCTCCTATAACCAATCTCGAGCTTTGGGAGCTCGGCTATCTAGTAATACCAAATCTACAAATGTCCTGGTGTCGTACCCATACGGGCTCGAAAGTTGTCATACCTATGCTCATCTGGTGGGTGATATTGTAGCAATACTCGCCCATGTGTAACCATTTAATCCATGCCCGTTGGTGTCCTGTTACATAACTCTGCAAGTAGCCTTCTATCCACTTATTGATTATCTCCATCTGCCCATCTATCTGTGGGTGGTTGCTAGTGTTAGGGTCGACTCGTACCTACTAGTCTCAAGATATCTTGCCAAAAGGTGCTCATGAAGATCTTTTCCTGCCATCGACAATGTTTTTAAGCAACCCATGTAGCCTAAAAATACCAAGTATAGAAGATCTAGCCACATTCACTACCTCGTGCCCCTTGGGTAAGGAAAAGAAATGAACATACTTAGTTAACCGATCAACTAAAACATAAATGTAGCTATACCCATGCACCAAGGGAAGCCCAATGATAAAGTCCATAGATATGCTTTCCCATTTCTGTTCGGGAATGGGGAGAGGTTGAAGTAATCTCTTTGGGAAAGAATGCTCAAATTTTGTTTCATCGACAAATCATACACTCTCGAAATGATTAAGGACATTGTCCTTCATTCCATTCCACACAAATCTTTCCCTAATGAACCTATATGTTTTGAAATACCCAAGATGTCTAGCTAGTGGTGTATCATGTACTGCACGAAGGATCTTCTCCTTCATTTTGGATTCTAGTACAAGGAAAATCCTATCCTTATAGAAAATGAGATCATTCACTACTCAGATCGGTCGTCTGTATACTACCATCCATGATCTCACCACAGAAAACTTGTTTTTGGAGTACTCAACAAGTATATGAGCTTTCCAATCCGCTGAAATCTCGGACATAAAACTAAGCATAGCATAGCGGTGAGGTAAGGCCTCTAGATAAGGTGTCAACAACAATATTATTCTTACCTCTAGTGTACTCTATGTCAAAGTCATAGGTTTGCACCTTATTCACCCATCTTTCTTTGGCGATCGTTGAGCTCTTTCGACCAGAATTGTTGTGATCTATACGAACCACAAATTTGTTGCCCACAAGGTCTTTGTCTCGAACTTGGCCAAGGCATGCATGATGGCCACCATCTCCTTATAGTAAATTGAATACCCTCTCCACGTGTTTCACTTCCGACGCTCATAGGCAATGGGATGCTTATCATGCATGAGAATTGCCCCAACACCCTCTCCTGATGCATCACACTCTAGAATGAATGGGCAAGAGAAGTCGGGTAATGCGAGGATGGGACACAAACTCATCACCTCGTTGAGGTGATCAAAAACCTGTTGTGTTGCATTTGTCCAAGAAAAAACCCCCTTCTTGGTCAAATCGGTCAATGGAGCAACCGATCGAGATAAATTCTTCACAAACCTCCAGTAATATGTTCTTAACCCCACGAATCCTCTCAATTGTGTCAATGTCTTGGGTGGCGGCCAATCCAAGATTGCTCGTATCTTCCCTCTATCCACCTTCATTGTAGCCCCACCAATTACATATCCCAAGTAAAGAATCTCAGTCATGCCGAACTCACACTTAGAGGCTTTCACATATAATAAATTACCTTCTAATATCTCGATATCTCATCCAAGTGCGACGATGGTCCTCCCATGTCCTACTGTAGACTTAAATATCATCAAAGAAAACCAATGCAAACTTCCGCAAGTGGTGGTTGAACACATGATTCATGCAAGACTGGAATGTAGCTGGAGCATTAGACAATCCGAAAGGCATCACCAAGAATTCAAAGTGACCGTAATGACATCTCGACGCATTTGTCTTATGCACATCCTACTCCTCGACTTTGATTCGATGATATCAGAACGCAAATCTATTTTCAAAAATAGATTACACCATGTAGCTTGTCCAACAACTCATCAATGCGTGGTATGGGGTACTTGTTCTTTATTGTCTTCTTATTTAAGGCCCGATAGTCCATACACATCCGTAGGGTCCCATCCTTCTTCTTCACCAAAACCACTGAAGAAGCGAAAAGGGTGGAACTCACCTAATATGCCCCATATCCATGAGCTCCTATATAGTCTTCTCGATCTCATCCTTAAACCGTTTGGGGTGACGGTAAGGAGAAGTGACCACCTGTCTAGCATCCTCGAGCTCAATTACATGCTCAAATCCCCTATATGTAGGTATGCCTAGAGGTATGTCACCAAACACGACACTGTGTTTGTCCAATAGGCCCTGTATATCCACATGGTACTCTTGTTGTCCCTCCTCTGATTTCTTGGTCGAAACCAAACAATGGAACTACCCAATCCACCTCATCGTGCCTATAGATCCTCTCGATCCTCTTGGTCATAACAACTCGGCGTGCCCCTACGGATAAGCCCCTCAAAATCACACTCCTCCTTCGGACTTAAACTTCAGCTCCATCATCAGGAAGTTAGTTCAAAATTCACCAAAGGAATGGAGCCATTGTACCCTAAGCACTATGTTGGTCTCTCCAATACCAACAATATATAAATCATTAGTAATCTGTATAGTTACCCATTATGATGCTCAATTGGGAGCCCGTCATGTGCATCTCATAGAATATCCATTAGCTACAACCACGTTGAAGCCCTCAAATTCCTCTATCTGTAACCCCGCCTCTTAACCAATGAGGCATTAATAAAGTTGTGGGTTGCCCCACTATCAATGAGTACCACCACTCGTTGTCCTTGTAAAACTCCCCTAACTATGAATGCCTTGTACTTTGGGGTACTAGATAATGTGGTGATAGTCCCTGTGGGAAAGTCTCACTATCTGCTCCACACCCACACCATCTAATGCCTCATTGTCATCATCCTCGATGGCTATGTGTCCAACTCCTCGTCACCATCACTCTCCTCGAAGACCTCTATGTATTGGGCCCTCCCTCTACCCTTGCAATCGTGTCCTAGGACCCAAGGTGCATGACAATCAAAACATAGTTTCTTTCGCCTCAATTCCTCCCTATCCTCACTAGCTCTGAATGGTCTCCAGGATGTATCCTTCCTAGGTTGAGATACCTTCAGCTGTGAACCCCGGTTCTTGAAGGGAAACCCTTAGGTTGCACTCAAGGTGGAAACCTCGACTTAGGAGTGGATAACTCAAGGTCACGAGCTCTCCTAATAGCCTCATGCAACAAAGAAGGCTCAAATGCCCTCACAAATCCAGTGAGAGCGTCTATCAAACTTGCTGTGAATAGGGAAATCAACCTTATCTTTGTAATATCAGGTACCATGACTGATAGTCTCTAAAAATTGGTGATATCTTGATCCACGGCAGTGCGCTTCGGATGAGTCAACTCTATAAAATACTGCCGAGTCCCTCTTATCAAATCTTCTCACTAGCCTCTTTGTGAACCCTACATAAGTCATGATATATAGGTGTCCCTGTGTAATCAACCCATGATGCCACCAATCATGAGTGTCTCCCTCTAGATGTAAGATTGCAAACTTAATTACATCTTCCTCTCGCATAGGATTCAAGTCAAAGTATGTCTTCAACTTCTGCACCCAAGACTATGTAGTACACTTCTTAGAACTGTCAAAATATGGAACAAAAATTTGTCCCAACCTCCTTTACATCTCTGGTACCTGTGCCTAGTAATCTCTCTTAGGCCTACTGCCAATCTTCATTTTATAATATTCCTGGAACGACATGTTGTCATGAAAGCCATCACTTAAAGTTTGGTAGCTTTCCCAACAAGACTCCTCATCTAAAACATCCCCTAGCTGCCGTACCTGCGAAACTTCTGGATCCTTCAAGAATGAAGGTTCGTGAGACCCAAGAGGCCTAGTAGAAGAATGGGGGACCGTTGTCCCGAATGTCCACACCTCACCTCTTTGACCATATTGTCCCCTGTCGTCATTTTTCCTCTTTCGACATGAGTATCAGGACTTGTCTGTGCTAATCTCCCGGTGAGTGGCTCAAATAGAGATTGGTAGTCTCTTGTTGCTTTACCATGTTTGTGAATAATTGTTTCATCGGCTCTACCCCTATATCCTCACTATCTCTGTCTCCCCATCTTTCGGTCCTAATTTGGAGAAACAATTGCTCGATACCACTTTGAAATATCCCTTGTGGGATACCACTTAAACATGCACAAAATATCAAAACTTACAACTAAATAAAATATTGATTTATGCAGATTTTTACATTGATAACTAAATAAAATCAATATCTTCCAAGATATCCACTCGAATCGCTTGAAAAATTAAAGAGAGCTTGATATTATTATAGAGGACATAATAAAATTGTTTTTGGGAATTTTACACAAGTCAAATTGTTGCTAGAAAATTACAGAATGCCCTAGGCGGCTGAACAACTTCAGAGGTCCATGACCCTCTAAATACAAGAGCAAAAATAAGGGTCTTTGAAAATAACAGTGGCAGATATAGGAAATAGTACTGCTACCTGCAGATCTGAAACGACCGATTGGAAAAACCCCCAAATAGAGGCTACAAGTCGCCTCACTAAGAATGGAGTCGGGAAATGAGGGGGGATGCCTTCCACGTGCTTGCCATGCCAAACCTAGATGGCTGCCGTGAGTCTGATCTAAAGCCCCTTTGGTTGTCTTCCCCAAAATCCCCCAAAAGTTCTCGAAACCCTTCCTCTGAACCCCTAGGAAATATCTCTGTAGCACAGCCTAGAAAGCAGCTCCGAAATGACAGACTAGGGTAGATCTCTCACTACCGAAGAATGCCCTGCTAGCTAGGGATGGGTGTCTCACCACCGAAGCTAGGGTCCCTATGGGATTTGACTCCACAAAATGTAGAAACGCAACATCGGCAAGAACTACATGAGAAGAGGCTGAGAGTATGCGACAAAAAGTGCCTTCTCTTCCTTCCCTTTTCTTTATATACTTTTCATTGGCAAACGAGCCCCCATAACCCTAGGCACATTTTATTCTATGGAGGGGCCACTAACATAAAAGTAACTATAGTTACTTTTTTCCTTTTTGAGTCACCGCGTCTAAAAGTGACCCCCAAACACCAAACTAGGATATTAAAACCACGGGACCCCCTTCCCAAAAGCTTCCAAAGTGTCCATAGCCCCCCGGGTCGACCACGTTTTGGACTGACTTGGCCTTGGGCCATTTGGCGTAGGAAAAGGGGTCATTACAAAAAAAGGGGACATTACACCCTTCTTTAAACCCCAAACTTCCATTCCACTCCCTCCTTTATTCAACCCTCCTTGAACTTCCATCCCTACCCTCTAACCTCGATTTCTCCTTTTCAACCCATTCTTTTCCTCTTTTTCTTTGACCTCCATTTCATTTTTTTCTCTCCAACCTCCATTTCATTTTTTCTCTCCAACCCTCTTCCAACCTCCATTATAACCCCTCCTTCAAAATCCATACTTCCATTCCACTCCCTCATCTATCCAACCCCCTTCGAACCTCCATCCCTACCTCAAACCTCGATTTATCCTTTTCCAACCCCTCCCTTTCCTCTCTCTTCCCCAACCTCCATTTTCTCCTTTTTATTAATATTCATTATAACCCCTCCTCCTTCCAACCCTATTTCAACACCCAACTTCCATTCTTATCCCTCCACTATCGAACCTCCTTCCAATCTCCATCCCGATCTCCATTTCATTTTTTCTCTCTCCAACCTCCATTTTAATCCCACCTTTATCCAACCCCTCTTTTTCCTCTTTCTTCCCTAACCTCCATTTCTTATTCTTCTTTTCTAATCTCCATTCCAACCTCGATTTCTCCTTTTACAACCCCTCCCTTTCCTCTTTCTTCCCCAACCTCCATTTTCTCCTTTTTATAAATATTCATTCTAACCCCTCCTCCTTCCAACCCTATTTCAACCCCCAACTTCCAATCTTATCCCTCCACTATCCAACCCTCCTTCCAACCTCCATCCCCATCTCCATTTCATTTTTCTCTCCAACCTCCATTCTAACCTCTCCATTTTCTCCTTTTTATTAATATTCATTCTAACCCCTCCTCCTTCCAACCCTATTTCAACCCCCATATTAATTCTAACCCCTCCTCCCGCCAACCTCCATCCCAATCTCCATTTCATTTTTTTCTCTCCAACCTCCATTCTAACCTCTCCATTTTCTCCTTTTTATTAATATTCATTCTAACCCCTCCTCTTTCTAACCCTATTTCAACTGCCAAGTTCCAATCTTATCCCTCCACTATCCAACCCTCCTTCCAACCTCCATCCCAATCTCCATTTCATTTTTCTCTCTCCAATCTCCATTCGAACCTCTCCTCCTTCCAACTACCTTTCAATCCCAACTTCCATTCTAATCGCTCCTCTATTCCAACCCTCCTTCCAACCTCCATTTAAGTCCTCCTTTATCCAACCCCTCTTTTCCTCTTTCTTCTCCTAACCTCCATTTCTTCATTTTTTTTTCTAATCTCTATTCCAACCCTCCTCCATCCCTACCCTTCAACCTCCATTTCTTCCTTTTTTTTCTAATCTCCATTCCAACCCCTCCTTCATCCCTACCCTCCAACCTACATTTCTTCCTTTTTTCTAATCTCCATTCCAACCCCTCCTCCTTCAAATCCTCTTTCAACCCCAAACTTCCATTCTAATCCCTCTTTTATCCAATAATCCTTCCAACCTCCATCCCAACCCCGATTTCTTCCTTTTTCAACCAACCTCCATTTTATTTTTTTCTCTCAATCTCCATTCCAACCCCTCCTCCTTCAAGCCCTCTTTCAACTCCTAACTTCCATTCCAACCAATCCTCTGTTTCTACACTCCTTTCCAACCTTGATCCTAACCCTCCTCTCGTCTAACCCTCCTTCAAATCCTAAATTCAATTTCTTCTTTTTCCCTCTTTTTCTCTCTAACCTTCATTCTAACCCATTCATCCATCCGTCCTTCAAACACCTCCATCCAACCCTCCTCCTTCACACCGCAAATTCTATTTGAATCTCTCCTCCATCAAACACTCAAACCTTCATTCTAACCCCTCCTCCATCCAACCCTCCTTCAAACCCCAACTTCCATTCCAATCCCTCATCTACCCATCCATCCTTCTAACCTCCATCCCAACCCAATTTCTTCCTTTTTCTACCAACCTCCATTTCATTTTTTTCTCTCCAATCTCCATTCCAACCCTCTTTCAACCCCCCAACTTCTATTCCAACTACTCCTTTGTCCTACACTCCTTCCAACCTTGATCCTAACCCATCCTCTGTCAATCCTCCTTCAAATCCTAAATTCAATTTTCTCCTTTTTCTTCTAACCTTCATTCCTCCTTTTCTCTCCAACCCATCCATCTAACCATCCTTCAAACACCTCCATCGAACCCTCCTTCATATTGAAACTTCCATTCCAATCCCTCCTCTATCCAACCTCCATCTCAACCCCAATTTCCTCCTTTTTCCATTAACCTCCATTTCATTTTTTTCTCTCCAACCTCCATCACAACCCCAATTTCCTCCTTTTTCCACCAACCCCATTTCATTTTTTTTTCTCTCCAACCTCCATCCCAACCCCAATTTCCTCCTTTTTCACTAACCCGCATTTCATTTTTTTTTTTCTCCAACCTCCATTCAACTCCTCCTTCCAACCCTCTTTTAACCCCCAACTTACATTCCAATGACTCCTTTGTCCTACACTCCTTCCAAACTTCCATTCTAGTCCCTCCTCTATCCTAACCTCCTTCCAACCTCCATTCTAATGCCTCCTCTATCCAACCCTCCTTCCAACCTCCATTCTAATGCTTCCTTTATCCAACCCTCCAACCTCGATTTCTCTAACCCCTCATTTTCCTCTTTCTTCCACCAACCTCCATTTCCTCCTTTTCTCTCCAACCCTCCTTCAAACCCCAACTTCCATTCCAATCCCTCCTTTATCCAACCCCTCCTTCCAACCTCCATTCTAATGCTTCCTTTATCCAACCCTCCTTCCAACCTCCATTCTAATGCTTCCTTTATCCAACCCTCCAACCTCGATTTCTCCCCCTCATTTTCCTCCTTCTCCCACCAACCTCCATTTCCTCTTTTTTTTCCACCAACCTCCATTCCAACCCTCCTTCGAACCCCAACTTCCATTCCAATCCCTCCTCTATCCAACCATCCTTCAAACCTCCATCCCAACCCCAATTTCCTACTTGTTCCACTCCCACCCCCATTTCATTTTTCTCTCAAAACTCCATTCCAACCCCTCCTTCTAACCTTCTTTCAACCCCAAAATTCCATTCTAACCACTCCTTTGTCCTAAAATCTTTCCAAACTTCCATTCCAATCCCTCCTCTATCCAACCATCCTTCCAACCTCCATCCCAACCCCAATTTCCTACTTGTTCCACTCCACCCCCCCCCATTTCATTTTTTTCTCTCAAAACTCCATTCCAACCCCTCATTCTAACCTTCTTTCAACCCCAAAATTCCATTCTAACCACTCCTTTGTCCTAAAATCTTTCCAAACTCCGTTCAATCCCTCATCTATCTAACCATCCTTGCAACCTCCATCTCAACCCCAATTTCCTACTTGTTCCACCCACACCCCATTTCATTGTTTTCTCTCAAACCTCCATTCAACCCCTCCTTCTAACCTTATTTCAACCCCGAACTTCCATTCCAAGCCCTCCTCCTGTCTCTGATCCTTCCAAACTTCCAGTGTAATCCCACCTCTATCCAACCCTCATTCCAATCTCCATTTTAATACCTCCTCTATCGATCCTTGCTTTCTCCAACCCCTCATTTTCATCTTTCTTCCATGAACCTCCATTTACTCATTTCTCCACCAACCTCCATTTCCTCATTTTCTCTCCAACCTCGGTTCTAACCCCTCCATACAACCCTCCTTCAAACTCCAAATTCCATTTCAATCCCTCATTTATCAAACCATCCTTTCAACCTCCATCCCAACCCCAATTTCCTCCTTTTTCCACCAACCTCCATTTCATTTTTAACTCAACCTACATTTAGACCCCTCCTCCTTCCAACACTCTTTCAATGCCCAACTTCCATTCCAACCACTCCTTTGTCCTACACTCCTTCCAACCTTGATCCCAACCCCTTCTTCATCCAATCCTCTTTCCCATCCTTCCAACCTCCATTCCAACCCCAATTTCCTTCGTCTTTTACCAATTTCCATTCCAACCCCTCCTTCCTCTAACCCTCTTTCAACCTCAACTTCCATTCCAACCAATCCTTTGTCCTACGCTCCTTCCAACATTGATCCCAACCCTTCCTCCATCTGACCCTTCTTCAAATCCCAAACTTAATTTCCTCATTTTTCCTTCAACCTTCATTCCTCCTTCTCTCCAACCTCCATTCCAACCTATCCATCCAACCCTCCTTTAAATACCTCCATTATAACTCTAAGCTTATATGAAATCCCTCCAACCTCCTTTGTCCTACACTCCTTCCAACATTGATCCCAACCCCTCCTCCATGCAACCCTTCTTCAAATCCAAAACTTAATTTCCTCATTTTTCCTCAAACTTCATTCCTTCTTTTCTCTCCAACCTCATTCCAACCTATCCATCCAACCCTCCTTTAAACACCTCCATTATAACTCTAAGCCTCTTTGAAATCCCTCCAACCTCCTTTCTTACTATAAGCCTCCTCCAATCCCCTCTAGCCTCCATTTCATCCTTTTCTATCCAACCTCCATTCCAACCTATCCATCCAACCCTTCTTTAAACACCTCCATTATAACTCTAAGCCTCTTTGGAACCCCTCCATTCTAACCTATCCATCCAACCCTCCTTTTAACACTTCCATTATAACTCTAAGCCTCTTTGAAATCCCTCCAAGCCCCTTTCTTCTTCAGTAATCCTCCTCCGATCCCCTCCACCTCCATTTCATCCTTTTCTATCCAACCTCCATTCAACCTATCCATCAAACCTCCTTTAAACACCTCCATTATAACTCTAAGCCTCTTTGAAATCCCTCCCACCCCCTTTCTTCAGTAATCCTCCTCCGATCCCCTCCACCTCCATTTCATCCTTTTCTATCCAACCTTCATTCAACCTATCCATCCAACCCTCCTTTAAACACCTCCATTATAACTCTAAGCCTCTTTGAAATCCCTCCAACCTCCATTTCATCCTTTTCTATCCGGCCTCCATTCAAACACAATTTCCTCCTCTCTCTAACATCCATCCATTTGTCCTTCAAACATAATTTTCTCTAATCCCCTCTAGTCTCCATTTCATTTTTTCTATCCAATCTCCATTCCAACCCATCCATCTAATGAAAATTCCTCCCTTTCTCTCTAACCTCAATTCCAACTCATCCATCCAAATCTCCTTCAAACATAATTTCCCCCTTTCTCTCTAACCTCAATTCCAACCCACCCATCCAACCCTCCTTCAAACATAATTTCATCCTTTTTCCTTCAATCTTCATTCCTCCTTTTCTCTCCAACCTCCATTCCAACCCATCCATCCAACCGTCCTTCAAACATAATTATCTCCAATCCCCTCTAGTCTCCATTTCATTTTTCTATCCAATCTTCATTCTAACCCATCCATCCAACCCTCCTTCAAACGAAAATTCCTCCATTTCTCTCTAACCTCAATTCCAACCCATCCATCCAAATCTCCTTCAAACACAATTTCCCCCTTTCTCTCTAACCTCAATTCCAACCCACCCATCCAACCCTCCTTCAAACATAATTTCCTCCTTTTTCCTTCAACCTCGATTTTAAGTCTAAGCCTCTTTGAAATACCACTAACCTTCATTATAACTCTAAACCTCCTTGATCTCCTCTAGCCTCCATTTCATTGTTTTCTATCCAACCTCCAATCCAACCCATCCATCCAAATCTCCTTTAAACACAATTTCCCCCTTTCTCTCTAACCTCAATTCCAACCCACCCATCTAACCCTCCTCAAACATAATTTCCTCCTTTTTCCTTAAACCTTCATTGCTCCTTTTCTCTCCAACTCCATTCCAACCCATCCATCCAACCCTACTTCAACCTTCATTCCTCCTTTTCTCTCCAATCTCGATTTTAAGTCTAAGCCTCTTTGAAATCCCTCTAACCTTCATTATAACTCAACCTCCTTCAATCCCCTCTAGCCTCCATTTCATTGTTTTCTATCCAACCTCGCTTCCAACCCACCCATCCAACCCTCCTTCAAACATAATTTCCTCCTTTTTCCTTCAACCTCGATTTTAAGTCTAAGCCCTTTTGAAATACCACTAACCTTCATTATAACTCTAAACCTCCTTCAATCTCCTCTAGCCTCCATTTCATTGTTTTCTATCCAACCTCCAATCCAACCCATCCATCCAAATCTCCTTTAAACACAATTTCCCCCTTTCTCTCTAACCTCAATTCCAGCCCACCCATCTAACCCTCCTTCAAACATAATTTCCTCCTTTTTCCTTAAACCTTCATTGCTCCTTTTCTCTCAACTCCATTCCAACCCATCCATCCAACCCTACTTCAACCTTCATTCCTCCTTTTCTCTCAATCTCGATTTTAAGTCTAAGCCTCTTTGAAATCCCTCTCAACCTTCATTATAACTCTGAACCTCCTTGATCCCCTAGCCTCCATTTCATTGTTTTCTATCAACTGCTTTCAACCCACCCATCCAACCCTCCTTGAACATAATTTCCTCCTTTTTCCTTGACCTCGATTTTAAGTCTAAGCCTCTTTGAAATACCACTAACCTTCATTATAACTCTAAACCTCCTTGATCTCCTCTAGCCTCCATTTCATTGTTTTCTATCCAACCTCGATCAACCCATCCATCCAAATCTCCTTTAAACACAATTTCCCCCTTTCTCTCTAACCTCAATTTCAACCCACCCATCTAACCCTCCTTGAACATAATTTCCTCCTTTTTCCTTAAACCTTCATTGCTCCTTTTCTCTCGACTCCATTCAACCCATCCATCCAACCCTACTTGACCTTCATTCCTCCTTTTCTCTCCGATCTCGATTTTAAGTCTAAGCCTCTTTGAAATCCCTCTAACCTTCATTATAACTACGAACCTCCTTGATCCCCTCTAGCCTCCATTTCATTGTTTTCTATCCACCTGCATTCCAACCCATTCATCTAACCTTCCTTTAAATCCCTCCAACCTCCATTCTAACTTTAAACCTACTTTAACCCCCTCTAGCCTCCATTTTATCCTTTTCTATCCAACCCATTCATCCAACCTTCTTTTAAACACCTCCATCCTCCATTTTAACTCTAAGCCTCTTTGAAATCCCTCAAGCTCCATTCTAACTCTAAACCTCCTTGAATCCCATCTAACCTCCATTTCATCATTTTCATCCAACCACAATTCCAACTCACCCATCCAACCCTCCTTCAAACATAATTTCCTCCTTTTTCCTTCAACCTTCATTGCTCCTTTTCTCTCCAACTCCATTCCAACCCATCCATCCAACCCTACTTCAACCTTCATTCCTCCTTTTCTCTCAACCTCGATTTTAAGTCTAAGCCTCTTTGAAATCCCTCTAACCTTCATTATAACTCGAACCTCCTTGATCCCCTCTAGCCTCCATTTCATTGTTTTCTATCCAACCTCCATTCCAACCCATTCATCTAACCTTCCTTTAAATCCCTCCAACCTCCATTCTAAATTTAAACCTACTTTCATCCTTTTCTATCCAACCCATTCATCCAACCTTCTTTAACACCTCCATCCTCCATTTTAACTCTAAGCCTCTTTGAAATCCCTCCAAGCTCCATTCTAACTCTAAACCTCCTTGAATCCCATCTAACCTCCATTTCATCATTTTCTATCCAACCCTCCTTCAAACACATCGATCCTCCATTTTAACTCTAAGCCTCTTTTAAATCCCTCCAACCTCCATTCTAACTCTAAGCCTCCTTGAATCCCATCTAACCTCCATTATAACCTATCCATCCAACCCTCCTTCAAACACATCGATCCTCCATTTTAACTCTAAGCCTCCTTGAATCCCATCTAACCTCCATTTCATCCTTTTCTATCAACCCTCTATCCAATCCTCTTCAACCCCTACTTCCATTCCAACAACTCCTCTGTCCTACACTCCTTTCAACCTTGATCCCAACCTCCATTCTAACCTCTCCATCCAACCCTCCTTCAAACACATTGATCCTCCATTTTAACTCTAAGCCCCTTTTAAATCCCTCCAACCTCCATTCTAACTCTAAGCCTCCTTGAATCCCATCTAACCTCCATTATAACCTATCCATCCAACCCTCCTTCAAACACATCGATCCTTCATTTTAACTCTAAGCCTCTTTTAAATCCCTCCAACCTCCATTCTAACTCTAAGCCTCCTTGAATCCCATCTAACCTCCATTTCATCCTTTTCTATCCAACCCTCCTTCAAACACATCCATCCTCCATTTTAACTCTAAGCCTCTTTAAAATTCCTCCAACCTCCATTATAACTCTAAGCCTCCTTCAATCCCCTCCAACCTCCATTATAACTCTAAGCCTCCTTCAATCCCCCAACCTCCATTTCATCTTTTTCTATCGACCCTCTTTCAACCCCTACTTCCATTCCAACAACTCCTCGCCATACACTCCTTTCAACCTTGATCCCAACCCCTCCTCTGCTCCTAAGCCTCTTTTAAATCCCTCCAACCTCCATTCTAACCCTAAGCCCCCTTGATCCCCTCCAACCTCCATTCTAACTCTAAGCCTCCTTCAATCCCCTCCAACCTCCATTTAATCTTTTTCTATCCAACCTCCATTCTAACCCCTCCTCTATCTAACCCTCTTTCAACCCCCTACTTCGATTCCAACAACTTCTATGTTCTACACTCCTTTCAACCTTGATCCCAACCCCTCCTTTGTCAACCATCCTTCAAACCCCAAACTCAATTTCTTCCTTTTTCCTCAAATCTTCATTCCTCCTTTTCTCTATCGTCTCGAGTGTAACCCATCCATCGAACCCTCCTTTAAATGCCTCCATCTTTCATTTTAACTCTAAGTGTCCTTTAAACCCCTCTAACCGCTATTCTAACTCTAAGCCTCCTTCACTCCCTCCAACCTCCATTCCAATCCCATCCAAGCGTCCTTCCAAATATTAGTACTAAATTCCAAGTATTCATACTAAAGTACAAATATATAGTCTTATAAATTAAATACAATTTTTTAATAAAAAATAATAAAAATAAATGAAAAATTATTATACATAAATTTATAAACATGCACATATGACATAGTACAATCAACTTTAATACTTTGATATACATAAATTTACAATCATAAACACATGACATACTAAAATCAATCAGTAATAATCATTTAAATTTATTAATAAAAACATTGTAAACAATATTTTATTTAATAATACATATTATTCATACATGAGAATAATAAATATGTTTCTACTCATAAATATTCTAAATAATAAAAAATTGCATTTAGATAAAATATAAACAAACACTTATAACAATACTCTTTATACATATGTGTGTGTGAATATATATGAATAATTTAAATTTATTAACAAGTACACATTATAAACAATAATTTTATTTATATTATTCATAAATAATCATACAAATGAACACCAAATATTATTCATAAAAATCATATGCAATTTAATATATCTAAAAATATTCATACTAAAGTACAAATATATAGATATAGTCATTCAAAATAAATACAAACAATATATGTTTACCTTAATAATATTCAAATGTTTTTTATAAAAACAATTTAATATTTAAAATCAATAAAAAAATATTATACATAAACTAATAATCATAAAAACACCATATAATACAATCAAACTAAACAAAAACTTCATAATAAATAAATACAAACAATATATATTTACTTTAATAATATTCAAAATATGTTTATCTTTTGGCTTCACTTTCAACAAGAATTAAACCTTGGTGAGTTCTTTAAAAGCCAAACAATTTAATATTTAAAATCAATAAAAAAATATTATACATAAACTTGTAATCATAAACACACTATATAATACAACCAAACTAAATAAAAACTTCATAATAAATAAATACAAACAATATATATTTACTTTAATAATATTCAAAATATGTTTATCTTTTGGCTTCGCTTTCAACAAGAATTAAATCTTAGTGAGCTCTTTAAAAGCCAAACATCTTTCACCATTGAGTCAAACAACATTTGATTCAACACACATTTACAAATGTTCATGTCAAAATATCTTAAACCTTGGTGAGCTCTTTAAAAGCCAAACATCTTTCACCATTGAGTCAAACAACATTTGATTCAACACACATTTACAAATGTTCATGTCAAAATATCTTAAACCTAAAATACAAATAGAAAATATCTATATCTATACCAAAAATAAAAACATACAAACATTCAATCCAAATGTTCAAACTAAATTAATATTCATACAAGAATATCTATAACTAAAATATTATAAACATTAACTTCAATTAATTAAAAAATATGAAATACAAATGAATATCTATACCTAAAATATTCTAATACACGATTACCTCTATAATAACATAAAATAGAAACACAACATTTTAAAATATTCATATCAAAATTATTTATACTTAAACTACAAACCTCCTACATTCAACTTAAATACATGTTTACCTCTATAATATTCATGTTTAAACATAGAAATAAGTTGATAAATTTACACAATAGTATTCAACATAAAATCAAACTAACATTCAAAATTAAATATAATGTGTTCATAACATCTATATCTAAAAATAAAAACTTAAAAAAACATTTTAATCAATTAATTTGAAATATTCATAAACTATACACATACAGATATAATATTTTATATTAAAAACATTCATATTATCATCCAAACACTTTAATTTAAAATATTAAAAATTATACACATACAAATATAATATTTATATTATTTATAATCCGACCATTTTAATTTGAAATATTCCTAAACCATAATATAAAAGACCATATTATCATCCAAAACACTTTATCCAAACACTTTAACATGAAATATTCATAAAATGCTTTATCGATATAAAATTTATATTACAAAAAGACATATTATCATCCAAAACTTTATCCAAAAGACAATATCATAAAACACTTTATAACTTTATAGAAATATTGATAAACTATACACATACAAAATATAAGACAATATTATTAATAAGTTGATAAATTTCAATAGTATTGAACATAAAATCAAATTAACATCCAAAATTAAATTAAATATAATGTGTTCATAATATCTATATCTAAAAATTAAAAACTTAAAAAGAACATTGTAATCAATTAATTTAAAATATTCATAAACTATACACATACAAATATAATATTTTATATTAAAAGACCATCATATTATCATCCAAACACTTTAATTTAAAATATTCAAAAATTATATATAATATTTATATTATTTATGATTGAACCATTTTAATTTGAAATATTCTTAAACCATACATAAAAATATAAAATTTAAAATATTTAAAAATTATATATAATATTTATATTATTTATGATCGAACCATTTTAATTTGAAATATTCTTAAACCATACATAAAAATATAAAATTTATATTACAAAAAGACCATATTATCTTCCAAAACACTTTATCCAAACACTTTAATATGAAATATTTATAAACTATACACATACAAAATATAAGACAATATTTATATTATAATATCCATACAACATAACGTGTTTGTAAAATTATATATAAATTTTAAAGACATATTATAATAATAAATATTAATATATATATACACCACAAATATTATCATCATTAGCAACAAATGTTCATACAAATATTTTTTTAAATATTTAAAAACAAATTATTATATAAATTTTAAATACATAATAAACACCTCCAATACTATTATAAATACAATATTTATATTATAATATTCATACAATATAATGTGTTTGTAAAATATAATAAATTTTAAAATATATATATATATATATATATATAGATATATATATATATATATATATATATATATATATATATATATCTCAACATTAACAACAAATGTTCATACAAATATTTTAAAAAATATTTAAAAACAAATTAATATAATATTATAATTATAAAATGTCCATACAATTTTTTTAAATATTTAAAAACAAATTATTATATAAATTTTAAATACATAATAAACACCTCCAATACTATAAATACTATAAATAATAAATACATAAAAGAAAACAATTATTAAATCCTACAATACAACTCCCTTGAAATCTTCTTTCAACTTTCAGAACTCCCAAAAATGTTTTCTAACTTTCAATAAGGAAATTATGATATTTCTAGCGCCGCTTCAAAGACTTCGTAAAGAAAAATTACTATAAAAACTCATAAATAAAACCAGTAGGCAAAGACCAAACTTGAAATTATGAACTCATTGAACAGTAACACCAAATATTTATACAAAATCGAAATTCCATGTCAACATCTTAATGTATGTTGTACGAAATAAATCTATTGTGACGACAATTCTGGATTTCTTTATTGACCATAAAATTGTGGGATATGTCGTTGACTCGTTTGTGTGCACAGCCAGTCATTCTTTATGATTTCATGTGTACAGGCAGCCATTTTATTAACTCTTACCATTATTTGACTCTACCAGACCACCATTATTACACTCTACCACAACAGCAACTGCCATTATATATTATACTCTCTACTAGAATATTTCAATTTGAGGAAGCCCTGTTATGCAAATATGGACTTTAACCAAGGATTACTCAAGTTGGGTATATCTTGCAGAGCCAAACAAAGCGCTTATCAAATTTGAATACCTATGATTTCATGGCAATTTGGACGGAAGAGTTGAGGACAGAGAACACTTAAAAATGGTCCTACATTGACATACCATTCTCTATTATGCAACACGCCATTATTGAACCATTACAACAAACGATGAAAAAAAAAAAGCGAATAAAATAACCCTCTACATCTAAGCTCCATGACAGGGGATTCAATCTGTTCCTTCTGAAGAAAACAATTCATTTTAGTCATTTTTTCCTCGTAACCCCCAGGATATCAGAATTTCCAACGCCATATTGCCCAAAAGAATAGCTTCCATTTATCGTATCAAACAACTTTATAGTCTGTGTATACACCACTACTCTGATAAGCTAAGATACGCGTAATAAAATTGAAAGCAGAGGAACCAATACTGCAAAATCTGATATAACAGCACATGGAAAAAGGCCAAGGAGGGGAGTTAGTGGCTGCAATTGGTATTTCATCCTTTAATGCAGAGGATATAGTTCATTGGTATTTTATCCTTTAATGCAAAAGATATCCTTTAATGCCAAAGGTTTTGGAAGCACTGCTATTGGTATTTCATCCTTTAATGAAGAGGAGATAGAGGTTATAATTGGTTATAGTCCCAAGTGTCATTTGAATTATTTTGCATGCTTATCAGGCACTTTAATTTTGGTGCGGTGTTATCTTAGCTGGATAGTGATAGAGTCAGAGATACTCTGTTTTTGTTTTTTGGTACTCGGGCATCATTTTTTTTACAGCTTTAACCATAAAGTCCATGTTGCATAATCATAGAAACACGTTTTTCATCCTGTAATGAAGAAGATATCCTCGGAATTTTTTGGAAGCACTGCAATTGGTATTTCATCCTTTGATGCAGTGCTGCAAACATAAACAAATCCAAATAGTAGCAGAGGTTTTAATTTTGGTGAGGTGTAATCTTAGTAAGAGTTACTCTGTTATCTGATGTGCATGGAGAAAATCATTGTTTGAATGTGTTCAAACAATAATAAATGGAAAACTACAAGTAGAACAACAAATTTGGAGGTCCACTACACAAATCCTCTCTGAACCTACATATTTTAGCTTGCCTAAACTGTACTGTTTTCGAATTAAAAACTGTGACAAACTAATATACGAGGACCCAATGCCATACAATATTTAAAAATAACATATTACAGGTTCAAATAAAACAAAGTTGACCAACCAGAGGGGCGGCAGAAATGAATAAGCAACTAGGGGAAGCAACCAGAGGGGCAGCAGAAATTTAACTAAAACAAGTAACCAGAGGGGCTACAGAAATGAATAAGCAACTCGTCTCTAAGATGGCAGCAACCAGAGGGGCGGAAGAAATTTAACTAAAGCAAGTAAGGAATGGGATGCAAGGAATCGGTTTAAGCATTTGTGAAAACATTATCAAATTAAGTAAAAAAATCCAAAACTAGACAACAAAGGATGCATCAGCTTAGGATGCCCAATAATAGAAAGGATTCACATTTTCCAAATTGAAAGATGCATCAAACAATTAAAAATTCCACAAACCATTTTTCTACACATATTACTGTTATTGCTCTGCTCACTGAGACAATTCTACTAACACCCTTTCCTTCAGCCAAGTTTAGCGGAATGGTGAGTAAGCCTAACGATCAATCCAATCATGCTCAAAGATCAATTAAGGCAGGCTTGTTACATGGGAAAAAGGAAGCTCACATTGGCCGCAACTAAGAATTTGTCATATGATGATACTAATCTCCATGGCAAACAAGTATTTGCCAAAAAAAAAAGGTCTATCCGATGAAAAAGGCAGCCAAATTACCATACAACAAAGAAAAGAAATCTACTACAGCTTTGAATGCATAATATCATTTTTCTACACATGTTACTGTTATTGCTCTGCTCACTGAGACAATTCTGCAAACACCGTTTTACCGTGCCTTCAGGTAAAGGGTAAAACCACATTTATTTTTAAGGAACTGCAGTATTCTACAGCACCATTGCCTGCACTAACCTGGCCATCTTAACCCTGCTACAGAGTATCAACTATAAAATACCTGAAATCTAGCAGGACTAAACCTTGAGCTGCCAAGATGCAGCTAAATTCGTCCATAAAACAAAGTAACATCCGGAAAAATAACCCCAAACAATAAAAATAACCCTGTGCATTGCTTTAAATAGGCTATAGAGCAATGTGCGCTTCGCAAATGGGCCATTACCCTGAAAATAACTTCATATTTGAATCCAAAGAAAGTAAAGCTTAGGAAAACAAAACTACAACACTAATAATGCTTACATTCAGAAATCATCATATGTAATATTTAACTAGTAAAAATATCCATCTCTGAACCCTATGTTAGAAAAACCCTGAATAAAATTTGTAAACCACTCAGATGAAATTAATTGTGCATTTCAAATCTAAACCTAAATTTGTAGATTTACCCAAACGAAGAATCCAAACCCCTATATTTCAGGGGCAAATTAAACTTAATGAAAAAGTGCTAGACTCATTTACATTTAACATGTATCGGGCAACCTAAACTCATCTACATCAAGATCCATAGAAAAACAAGAATAAAGAAACTAAAATAATGGTCAAAGAGCTCACCATTTTAATGAAGAAGGTGCCTCTGTTGCTATCTGGCATGTCCTGTCTGTGGCTGGTTTGATGTGTTCCCCTGCATTACTCTTGTCCCTCGAACAAAACACAGAAAACGTACTCAAACCCCAAATACACACACCAAATAACACAAATATTCAGACAGAAAATGTACTCAAACCCCAAATACACAGACCAAATAACTCAAAACACAGTAGTAAAGGTAAAAATACATGAGAACAGGGACAAAAGACATCCGTGCAAACTCCTAAAACACAGAAGAAAAAATATGCAAATCCAAACAAAATATGAAAATCTTCAAGAAAATTACCAATAAAACAATTCGAAAGATACAAAACAGGAGCAGCAGCATTGTCATCAGGAAAGAGCAGAAAAAAGAATAAGAGAAACAGTAGGTTAGAAAGGATTTAATAGAGCTTTTGGCAACGGTGCTGTGCTTTTTTCTCAACAGTCACCTCTTATGCTTTACAGCTGTCTTCCACCTGTCCAGTACTCATCCGCTCCTTGTCCTTCCAACGTATATTTCAGAACCTTCTAGGTAGACGGTAAAGCATCTATTTTGCAAGCTAATTTTCAAATAATTAAATCTTAAGCAAATCGAATAGGTCAAAAACGGCTTTCGTATAAAATGCTTTAAGAGAGGTTTATTCGCTTGTATGTGTCTTTTAACAAGGAATTTTATTGAGAGTCTTTTAAACACTAAAACAAACCTAACTATTTCCGAGTCTTTACACCGGTGGGCATTGCTTAAGTGAGAATAACCTCATCATTCCAATCAAGTGTTGATATTTTTCTTTACAATGGTTATTTATTTAATTGATTTATGTCATTCATTAAACTTCATTTGTTTAATTGATTTATGTCATTCGTTAAACCTCAATTGTGGTTATATTTGTGGTCGTATTTAGGCACGGTGGGTTGTTAAACTTTCAAAGTGAGGCATTTCTTTGCCTTGCTTTTCTCTATTGCTTAGGTGTAGTGTAGTTAATTCATGGTGTTATCACACTGCCACTTTTTTCTCACAACTATTGACCTTCGTCACCTCACATAACACATCTCAGGGTTATGACATTGTATTTGCAGGCCTCTATTTTTGTTTGGCCTCACTACCTTCCAAATTTGGATTGATTAAATTCTTCACCATGGTCATTTTGGTTCCCCTCGGTTGTCTCATTATCCTTGATTTCTCTCGTGCATGATTTTATCTCTAACTTATCACTTTGGATGCCTTCATGCTTGCTTGGCCAACATCACCTCTATTTTACTTGGTAGCTCTCTTTATTTCCTTAAGCTTGGGTCATGTTCAAGCCTTCATGCCTTTCTCGTGGGCTTTTTTTTCACCATTCACTCTATTGAAAATTCAAAAGTATGCAACTTGGCTTTGGTTCATATCATTGATATTCAAGACCATTCGAATGATTCCCACTTCAGAGTTAGACTTAAATGATATAATAAGGGTTCACATTAGAAATAACATTTACTCATGCAATCGTTCCTTCTTCACTTTCTTCTGCATCAAATTTATGCATGTTAGATCATGATTTGGTAGTGTTTGGGAAATCAACATTTTTATTTTGGAAAAGGTTTAAAATCCCATGGACTTCTAACACGTAGGGGTTTTTGCTCATGGCATATTCTCCCATTTGAAATTATGTTTGAATCTCATTCCTTTTCCCAACTATTATATATGTGGTGTTATTTAGAAGAAGAAAAATTCTTTTGGATTTCAAACATTTTGGTAGGAGGATAGTAAAAGGAATGGGAATCTTGTGCTCGCTTTGGTTAAGATTTGTCAAACCAATAGGGAATAATGAGGTCTAATTATCAAGTGGACCATATTAAATGTTTCTTTTCAATCTCCCCGCCCATTGTGGAAGGTGAAGAGGATACTCAACATTAGGTCATAATGGTATCTCGCTCGTGCAATAATTGTGGTGTACACATTAGCATTAGACTCATATACCGATGGAGGAAGGAGATTGTGCCTCGGTCAAAGTGTTCAAAGAAAGATCTATTGTCCTAGTTGATGGTACTAGTGGACACACTACAACTCACAACCACCATGGGCACCAACCACATGGTCTTCCGATCCAAGCAATTTCTCTATAACAATATCATTAGCATCATCTTGGCAGAGAGGCACCATCCTCACGATGCTCACTTTGAGTTTTAGGCTCCTCTCCTCCCATCCCCACAAAGAACATGAAATTTTATAAGAAATCGCCCATCTCATTACCTCCTAGAAGAAAGACTCAACAATTCTCAAATCTTAAGAAAATTGTGTCCCCTTAAGACACCCTTTTGTAACCCATTTGCATGCACTTACCCACTCAACAAAACAAAATGAATGGAAAAAGGAAATTCTCCTTCTCATTAAAAAGATTTTTCTCTCCTACAAATTTGGAGGATTAATAAGTTAGTGCAAGAGCTATACGTAAGTGATTCCTAGTCAATATCAAAAATGAAAACTAAACCCATCTTAAGTTGTGTATACCTTTGAAAATAAAAAATTCTTCATTTCAAGAGAATCTTTTTGAATATTTGCACTATAAACTATTTGAAATCCTTGTGGATTGGACCCATTGAGGTCAAGTTGAAGAATGCAAATCCTAATTTGTAATGCCCCATTCAAAGATCGACCTCGTTTCATTGTCCCTTTGCCCCATGGAAAAATGTCGAATATTTATTTGAGTTCTCGTTTGATCATTAAGTAATTACAACCTTTTTGTGGAGTAAGTTTAGAGTCCCTTCTTTGTGTCGTTCCTCCTTTTGTCGTCGTGTGCTTGCTTGTTGTCGAGGGTGCCCCATAAAATCACTTACTTACAAGTGTCCTCAGTTTAGGCTTATCGCATTTGGATTATCGGGTTGCTTGTTGACATATTGTTAAAAGTTCTTAAAGCATTTTTAAAACCTTGTCAAGGTATTTGGGCATATTCAAATAAAGGGACCTATTTTGTTTAGCTAAGTTTTTTTATCATTCTCCTTGACCGACCTAGCTCCACGCATGCATTGGCTTTAGTAGCTAATTAATAGGGATTGTATACTTTCACCCACCAATCTGCCATCCCTTGTGTTTGGCATGAGGGAGAAGCTTGTCCTTGAGCTAAATTTAATTGTTTTGGTTTCTGTTGGTGGGTGGGGGTGGTTGAGCTCCTGCCAGTTTTTAATGCATTTATTGATGACTCCTCACCATATACTCCTCCCTACTGGCCTGAGACTTTGTTTTTTATTTATTCTTTCTGCTATGGTTTTTCCCTTTTATTGACATGTGTATGCCATTTTGGGTTGGCCACGTGAATTGGTGTAGATTTGCAGATGGGGTTGAGGGGAAGAAGGCGTTAAAACCTCCTTTCAACATTGTTGCATACATTTCTCCAGGGCACTTCAGAATCGTAACATTTGTGAAGTCTCTTCTCCTTATGCTTGGGTAGATGTCCTTACCCTGTTTCAAAATTGCTAGCTTGGCACTGGATGCATGTATGTTGTAAATGGGAGCTGAGTAGGTTGGACACCTATTGGTCACATATGGTGAATCAAGGTCATTTTTTGACCCTTTTTGTGCATATCTTGCAATCGTGGCAATTCCATGAGACCACATCTCTTTGAGGAATTTTGTCAAATAGTTTACATGCCTCGTGGATACTTCCACACTTTGCATACATGGATTTTGAGGCACATGCATCTTCATCTAACAAAAATATAATTTCCATTGTGCTTTGATGGATGTCCATGTTCTGCTCTAACGTCCCATTTTGACATAGGTGGGAGGACGTTGGCAAGGTTGTGGGGTCTAGCTTTTCCCCTGTAAATCACATTTATTTGAGGTTTCTGGGCCTTTTCAATAAACCCATTTTGTGTATATATCTGTAATCATTCCAGTCTTTGAGACCGTAGTTCTTTCAGGCAAATGCAACTCATAGTTTTTGGAGCCTCATGTCCTTGTTGTTTTCTCCCTACTTGTGCAACATGGAGGTGATTGATATTTGGGTGCCCAAGCAAGATCATGGACAAGAAATGAGACTTGGGGTTTCACATTGCATGCTTGCTATGAGGATGTGCATTTTGTGGAAGCTCGAATCAGGCATGATAAGCCTAAACCTTGCTATGTTTGCTATTTGTAACAATTCCATGAAATGAATTGCTCTCTTTCCTAAAATGGTATTTTTGCATGGATTGTTCTCTCTCCTTCCTTACTACTTATTTCATTTACTACGTGTATAAATGGAATCTTCGTATCAGATTACTTATGTTTGATCTTTGAATAATGGGTAATAATGCTTTTGGTTGCCACGGTTGTTCTAGTATTAAAACATGTGCTTGGTAATGATCTCAGAAGTTATTGGGTTAACTACAATAGATGTGTAATATTGTTGAATATGTGAGACCCCTATACTTCTTTGTTGTGATTTTTATGTTGAATACTTTGTCAAGTATGGGACGTGCTCAGGAGCTTGTAATACGAAAATTACTGTGAGATATTGTTTTTAGTTTGTGTTGTAACTTGTTAAAATATGGGTATCCCATAGCTTTGCGTGGAGAAATCGTATCAGGGTTTTATTCACAAAATGATTTATGAATACCCATTTGGGTTCTCATTGTTTGAGGATTTTCGAATAATAGTTTTGGGAATTTTTCCCTTGGTGGGTATTTGGGATGATTCATATTGTTGGCATTGTGTTCATTTGGTCTATGGTTTTTGATAGTGATTTTGTGGCTTTTGATAAGCTTAAGGAAGATAACTATTATCTTTAAGTTGTCGAATGTCTTATTGTGATGTCTTGCTGGTGGATATCATGGCTCCCTTGTTAGCCGATTTGATATCAAATGGGTGATGGTCATGGGATAGGTATCTGTTATGTTAAAAAAATTCATTTTCTTGGACCATGGGGGTGATTCGTTAAGGCACCATGCGTGTTCAGTTTATTATATAAATGGGGATTTCTAGAAATTGTGTAATTTTGTACCTGATACCACCCCATAGATAATTGATTATACCCATACTACAGTATAAGGCATTGATAGGATTGGGAAAATAATATGTGTGGGACCTTATGGTTTTATTACATTTAAGGTAATGATGTATTCCTTATTATTTTTTATTTCTCTTTGCCTTCCTAGTTAGTGATGTTCACTGGGTTTGGTAAAGCTCAACTCTTGTTTTGTAGATTGGACCATGTGCTTGTGATTTGGGTAATGATGACAACTCAGACTTATTTCATGACCTTTGGGGAATATGATTAGTCCTATGAAAATATAGTGGTGTCTTACAAATCTGGGAAGTTTGGGAAGTTATCCCAATTTGAGCCTTACCAAATCTTAAGCCAAGAAGATAATTACCTATTTAGGATTGTGCACACCGAGTATGGTTGGGATGGGTTTATGTTCAATGTAAATTATATAATCTTGAATGTATTGCTTGGTGTCTAAAGCTTACAATTTGGGGTTTGTACGTTGAGTTTAAATTATATGGCATAATATATATTTATATATGAATGCATTATTGGCTTATGTTTGATTTTTTTAAAAATTATTATTGGCATTTGGGGTGTTGTATTTCATATTATAGATATGTTTTCGATTATGATGGGTTTATTGCTGCATATAATGCTTGTTGGTGTTACATATAAATACATTTTAAGAAATGTTTTGATTATGGTAACATGTTTCACTTTAAAAAGATCTTGTAGGAGGATGTGGTAAACTTCTTGAGGAGTCTCTTTTCGATGAGAAAATGTAATTTGTGGGTTGAATTTCAGATTTCAACTCCTTTGATCATGTGATGGGTTTCCCCTTTTTATACTCATTTGGTTGTTTCTAAATTTTAGGCCAATGACCCCCCCCCTCTTCCGGAAGGATTGATTAACTTTTGTTGTTTTGTGTCTATGATTGTAACTAGTATGGTTTGAATTCTCAAATATTTTAGAGATGGATGGATTGAGTATTAGATTTCAATCATGTAATCTATAGGATTACATGGTTGAAATCCCAATACTCTCGCCCTTTTGTATCTAACTTAAGGTCTTTGGTCTTGCCTTGGTTAGTTGAGATTTTGTTCATAACTAGAATATTTGGCTTCCTTCTTAGTTGGATGGTGAAAATTTTTATTCTCATGTTAAGAAGTTGTTTGGTGGTTTGAGCTTGATCCATTTCTTGAAATAGATTGTTTCCTTTCATGATATTGTTAAATGTTAGCATACTATTTCAATGTGTAGTCTTATCATGCTCAAATCTCGCGAATTGACTCAAGTTAATACTTGTGTAGATGGCTTTTATGAGTAGAAAAAGGAAAGATTTGTAGAAGTGCATCGGTTTGATTTATGAAGTTCCTTGTATGAATGCTTAATGTTTTGTTGATCTTGGAATGATGCTTGTAGAGAATTTTGGAAGGCCTCTTGCCTTGGGTTTTCTGTATTTGTGAAGTAAGGTTGTCTTAACCATCTATAACAAAACTTGTAAACATTATTGTGAGGAATATAATTTGATCATCATATTGTTATGAGTATTTTTGTGATATTATAGCAATCTTGAAAATAGTGTAGCATTGCTTGACCAAGTTTGATCTCCTTTTTCCTAGTCTAAGCACTTTCGAATTTGTTGTCACCGTTGTTTGGTGCGCAGATTTAGTTAGAAAATGTTGTAATCTTGTTATGTTTTATTAATAAAGGCAATGGTGAATTTTTGAGTTATAGCCTTGTGTATTTCACAACCCCCCTCTCTCTCCCCCCCTTCTTGGTTATGGCATTAGTGAAATTTTAGGCATAGTAAAAAGTTAGAGTAATTCTCATAAAGTTATGCAAAAAGAATTATAATGTTGAAATGCTAGAGGGAGTCAAAACTCTTAAAGTGAAAGGTAAGGAAACTCTTACCTGTGTAAAAGAAAGGAAAAAAAGGGAATTTATTCTTGTTACTCTAAGTTGTAATAATAAACCTTTTTCCTTGTTGTAGGGTGTAATAAATTAATTAATTAAACAAATTAATTGAATAATTTTCATTTTAAAGATAACCCTCATTCGGGAAGTCTTATCCTAAGCTAAATGTTCTCTAGTATAAAAGGAAGAAATCCAACATTGTAAGAAGAGTTTGTGCGAATCAAAGTATAAATCTCCTAGAACGTAAGTCAAGTTTGAAAGACATTTTAGAGATATAAGAACATTAAAATACTTTCTCCGTGGGATTCCCTAACCGTAAGTGTGTTATGTGGTTGGACTAGTATGTGATGTCTTGTCGAAATGGGAAGTGAACAGTCTCGTGATGGGTGTCATAGGTTTCCTTGTACCTAGGTGGTAAATGTTGTGTCAAACCTATCAAGAGTTGGTTGTAGCCCATTGTGATCACTTGTGGTGTCGTATAAACTTCAAGCAAGTCAAAAAAATATTTGTTAATTGTCGTGTTGTTCTGGTGTGTGTGTGTGTGTATCTTAGTGGGGTTACATAATCAAGTAAATGCAATTGACAAAGAGTCACCAATAAATAGTGAATTACATAGTTTTCTAGCCTTTTTGGGTTGATAATTATTTCTTCCACAATATTTTCCAATCATACTACCTCTTTACTATCAAAATCAATTTTCTCCTAAACAAAAATCAAAATTTTAATATGTGAATATAAAAGTAAATAATAAATATTGTTTGAACCCACAAAGTGGCTTAAACTACTCCTCTCGTATGTAATGTATCCTCAACCTTAATATTTGATGCATTGAAATAAATAACTTGAGAGGTATGGTGTCGTGATTAACTTGCCTTCTCATGTTGTAAACTTAATGCTAAAATCAAGAATCTCGGATAGGAAGCACTAGGTTCAAGTTGTGATTCCCAAAAAATTAATTGTGCCACCATAGAAAAGAGTTCTCTCCAAACAAAGATAAAAATAGTAACTACATGAGTTATAATTGCAATGATATTGATATTCATATAGGTAGGTACCTACAAAAGGATTGACTAGTGTTTTGTTGAATCTTTACTCGAGGTGCTTGAACTAGAGTGAAGGAAAGTTGGTATGGGTTTTGTTTGTCAATTGACTTTGTGGTGTGTTGAATCTTTACTCAAAGTTCTACCTAAACCATAGTTGGAGGAATGTTGACATCGTATTATCTCTTGATTTACATTGAAATGTGTTTAATCATTATTTAAATAGGTTTCTAAACTAAAGCTAGATGGGAATTGTAAAGCCCAAAATTTGACACATAGATACAACAGTTAAAATACTAGAATAATTTTTTTACTTACATTACTTGATACATGACAACACAAGGGATTGCTTAAGACAATGCATAACACATGAGACATTTTCACAAACATTATCCCACATAGGAAACATGATAACACCATATACACATTGATGCCACATTCTCCATAAAGGAAAAATACTATCAATGACCCAACCACAAAAGGGACCCAAGGATTGGAAAATCCACAACAAAACATTACCATGTTTACATCTTAGTTACAATTAAAATTCCAAGAGAATTTATCTTGCAAGGATAAATTCTCCTTTTCCACCTACATACTCTTAAATTCATTTAACATTCAACTTACAATACGAACACTTAATTTGGATCTTTCTCCCTTATGATAAATCTCCATAACTTAAATAATTATTTTCCATATTTCAAAATGCATACAAAATTCCTAATATCTCATTCTTATGTTAAGGTTTTGCTTCTCAAAATGTTTATTCAATGTTTAAATTTTACCCTTGTTTCACAAGGGAAAATAACGTGAAGTCAAGGAAGAAATCTTAGGATTTAAGGGATATTTAGATTCAAGATACCTCTTCCCATAAACATCCTTCCATCATGGTACCTTTATTTTCATGTTATAGTTGTTATAGTTCAATAACTTGTTTAAGTCCATTCAACATTTTCACATCAAGAAATTTTATTTAGATATATATTGTTTTCTTGAAAGTTTGATCTCACCAAGAGCAATTCATATTTATTTTTAACAACATGAAAATGTCTAGTTGAGTTATAAGGACTTCAAGTATAACATTATTCCTAACCCAAAATCTCATTTACTCTTATACTCTTTACACTTACATCGCACTTTGGTCTCACTATTGGCATTATTTTAGAACAATTGTAATTCAAATGACACATAATTTACACTTAGGGATTCATGACCACAAGGAGTGGTGACCCTGCACCTAACAACTCATTTCATCGCTCTTAAAAACTCAAGTATTAATGCATATAACAAGACAACCCAACAACTATATGCTTCTCAAATTTATTCCAAGGAACTATTTAAATCATTTAGTAATATGCATCAGTGTTTATTTCACCAATATCCTTAAGAGAGGATCCATGATCTATTAACTTCAAAAGCATTTGTGGATGCGGGAAAATACACCCTGCGAGAAGCTCATGATAACCCACTACTACACACTAAGGGTCACATTTATCTAAGAGGGAAAAAGGGAGTTCAAATGAAAAATTTATAAAATTTACGCATTCAAAATCCTTCTAAGGTAATATTTACAATCATTGGTAACAATACATCATATCTCCTTTGTTCATTAACATCATGAGAGGACACTCGATGTATTACATTCATTTTTACTCGAGGGTTTCTACACCCTACCACAAGACAAAATTAGAGAAATCAAATGTCCCTGTCTTGCAAAGCCTTCGTGTCACTTGAGGTATTCCAAGACTACAATTTCTCACTTTCGTTTAACACTTAGCTTTTAAAGGGTTCCATTAGGTTTGGTTCATTTATTTGAATGCCAATAAAAATATATCACTCGATTGTTAAGTTGAATTATCTTAACATGTACACATTTTAGGTTTGATTCTTAAATGGGAAACTATATTTTCTCAATCACTTGTTCTCATGTGGATCAATTCACATCCACTTACACATCATAAGAAGGATTTATTAAGAGAAACTATCTTTATTTTTCTTAGCATCCACTTTCACACCTAACCAAGTTTGGATGATTACTGGGAAATTTAAGTATTAGATGCGTATTACAAGGTGACAAGAAATTATAATTTTATACACCCTATGCCCTTCTAGCGACTACCCTTCTTGCTGGTCAAAATATATTAATGTGTGATTCACCTGAATTCTCATAAGAGGTCCACATTCGACTAATTTCCATTAACATCAAAAAGGGCCTACACCATACCAAAAGGATAACTATGGAAAACAATTATGCTTACCCCACAACTTATACACAACTAGAACACTCCTGCTAGGATAACACCCCTATTTGTGAAGAGAAAGGGATTCAAAACTCACAGGTTTCATACATAGGTATCTTATGACGTAGACTCCACTCATGTCCCAAACCTTCATTTCATAAGTACATAACATGCTTAATGCTAAGTCTATGGGATGAATCATGAGTTTTAATTTACATTAGGTTCAACACCTTGTTAGGAAAAAGTTTAGAAGTTTATACTAGATGCAATATTTACAAAGCGAAACACAAGGGCACAGCCCGTCATCATGAGATTCTATTGAAGCACGACACTGAGGGTAGAACTATTAGATGGTAAACACTAACACTCGTACTTAGGATGGTCATGGTCGAGTGGGGATCATTCAATCTAGAAGGAAATCTCAAGTTTTTCTCAACCGTATAGTGTCAAAGCTCACCTACTAGTCATGTAATAATCGAGGGAAGATGACGAATTGAAGGTGTTTAAAGAACAATTCCATTTTAATTTATAAAGAGATACTTCTTCCTTCCATTCATGATGTAATTTTTCACAACATAGCTATAAATGAAGTCAACAAGAGCATTAAGTAATTAATGGGATACCTCTTAAAACTCGATAACAAGGAACAATTACAAGTTTATTTAAACTACATGCACGACAAGGAAAATATGTTATTTGAAAGAAATAGAAAGATGAAACTTTACTATAAACATAGCAATACATATTTTTTTTCATTATCATATATAAATTTCAACAATACACAAATGAATTACAACCACACCATTTCGCCATCTTATTTGCACCTTGCAAAACCATGTGAGCATGAGTCAACGAAAATTGCTGGCATGACATCCACCTAATGTTAGAAAATAAGTAATACATTGTTTCCACTTCCTCGCCCCTTGTTCCTCTTCCAATTCCATTTGTTGATATCCATCTTCCCGTGAACTGAACTATTTATGAGGATGTATAAATTTGTGGTTGATGTTGTGAATAAGACATTAAATTCTATTTCTCTCTCATAGGCTCTAACAAAGTGGTATCAAAGCTCTCACGTCCTCTCGCATTCCTGGAAATATGGCGCAACAAATTTTCATTGGCATGTTGGTGATTGGAAGAACAAACTTGCGCATTATTTTTCCTATGCCTGCGTGGAGAAGCAACCTATTGGCATTGAATTTTTGGAGACCCTGCAAACTAATTTTTAAATTTTTTTTTGTTGTTTTAGAAAATTGGCGCAGAAAGTATTTTCTTGTTTTTTTTTTTAAAAGAGAAGTTGCAGCGATATGTAGTATTGAAATTGCAGAAAATAGTAAGAAAGCTAAAACGACCGTACTTGCGTGGAAACTATGGAAATTGAAGCATGGAGATCACCGGCTTCGTGGAAACTTGAAGAAGTCATATTGAAAAGTGGTGGAGATCGGCGTGGAGAGGCACAAAATTTCTCTTTTGCTTCATCATTAGCGTTTTCTATTTCCAAAGAAAGATAATTTGTAGTCGAGCATTATTTTCTAGCGTAGAAGACTCGCTGCAAAACATAAAGGAGAAAGAAGCATATGTCATGCATTCTAGATCTTTGAGAGAAGTGTGTGAGAAATCCACAAGATGAATCATCATTAAGAGGCCAAGAAAAAAGCACCGAATTGTATTTCACATTGCTCGACACCCTTCATAACAACATAAGTATGTAATTTGAGGAATTGGTACATAAATGACTACCGGAGTGGTTCGGTTCGACATACGGTGTTAAGCTAATACGGTTTGTGTGGAGATCGAGAAAGGCTATGAAGCAGATGATGTATGCAAAATAGAACACCCACATAAGCGTCTGCATCTCAATGCACGAGCGTACTGAGCCCACATTCACTCTCTTGTTCATCAGTAAGACATTGTATCTTTGAACAAATAATAATAATAATAATGTGTTTTCAAGATCATGTCTATTCCAAAAATATTGCTCTCCGATGCATAGCTCTTGAAAGGTCCAAATTATGTTACATGGAAGATAAAGATGAAGACCCTTCTCCTCTTTGAAGATATCTCCGGGATATTGTCATCGACACAATAGCTCATCCCACCGTAGATGAGATGAACGAACAAATTATGATAAGGCTAATCAAAAAGCCTTGATGTTGATCACATTGAACATATCCAATGAGGTACAACCACACATTCGAATGTGACAACATCAAATGCGGTCTGGGATACTCTTTCCATGATCTACAAAGCAAAGAATTTGACAAAAATTATGCATCTCCAGTCAAAGATTCATACCATGAGTATGTAAGAAGGTGATAAACTTGAAGAATTCCTGCATCGAGTGGCAGAACTATGAGCAGAGCTGAGCGCACTTGGAGAAGTGGTTGAAGATAAGTTGTTTTCCCTCTCACATTGTGAGCTCTTCCATCCCATTAGGACATTCATCACCACATTGACCATCACATAAAAGGAGGTGAGATTTGTCGAATTGGTGAATTTTCTACAACAGGAAGAAGTCATTCAATTAGTGTAAGAAGAGTTTGAGGACAAAGCATTGATCTTGAGGAATAAGAAGAGTCAGAAGTCTCATAAGGGAAAACAAGAGAAGAAGACACATAAGCAACCATAGAAGCCACAATAAGCGAAGTATCAAAAGGAGAATCGATGGTGTCACATCTGCACCATGAATACACACGATATTGCAAACTATTAGTATAATGGTCACACATAGAGAAATTCTAGAGATGAGAACACATATGGCCAAGGAAATTCAAATAAATCCAAGTGGTATCCTTGCAGAAAGAAGTAGAAAGGACATGTCACATCCCAGCCAAATGATGATTCGGATGAAGATGTCCTAGAATCAACACATTATGATGCACACGAAGATGATTTGGTTTTAGTCTCCCAAACATTGTAGCCATTAGATAATATTTGGTTGATTGATTCAAGCGCTAGCAAGCATATGACAGGCGATAAAAAGTTGTTTGATTCATTAACTGATTGACACACTAGAGATCGGGTCCAAATTGTAGACAATAAGGAGTATGTTGCAGAAGGAATAAGCAATGTGACCATTCCTCTTGGGATGAGAAGATGTACTCTCACAAAGGTGCTCTAGGTCCTAGGTCTAACCACAAATATCTTGTCTATCTCTCAACTATTGAATCAAAAGCTCAAGGTGGAGTTCCTGGTTCAAAATGACATCAAATCATGTTTGATATCTAAAAAGGTACAATACTTGCTAGAGATTTTTTGAAGGATCGTTTATTTGCATTAGATGCAGTTTCATCCTTTATAGTTGTGTTATTTTCCTCCATGATGGAATCCACTACACCCGTAATTATTGGTATGGACATATTTTTATTGGATCCCTCTATCAACATAGTTCGAAGGATATGGTATGAGGAATTCCTCCTCTCTCTCAGTCATTACCTCTTTGTCCTAGATGTTTGGAGGGAAAACAACATCGGGATCAATTTAAGTCGAGTGCCAAGAACCTTCTTGAGCTCATGCATATTGATCTTTATAGACCCTTGACTACCTCAATTAAGGGGTTTAAGTACTTCAAGTTGTTCACTGATGATTTTTCCCACAAGACTTTGGGTGTTCTTTCTCCGAAAGAAGAGAAGAGAATTTTAACATTTCTAGACCTTATATAAGAGAGTTGTTTAGATCGGTGGGCAGCCCCTTCTTGTCCTCCACTAAGATCAAGGGGGAATTCACATCGAATAAATTTTGGCATTCTTGAAGGAGTGTGGCATCACATAGCATGTGACTTCCCTATACTCCCAACAAAATGGAATTACGGAATGTTGCAAACGAACTATCATAGAGATGACTCGTTACATGCTTTCCACTATAAAGTTGGTGAACATATTTTGGATGGAAGCAGTACAGACTGCTTTATATCTTCTGAACTGAGTACCTACAAATATCTTTAAGGAAAAGATGTAATGTCCTCTTTCTGTAATGTCCCTTTTTCTTATGCCAAATGACCCAAGGGCCAAGTCGAGTCCAAACCGTGGTAGTGGACCGGGGGTGTGAATCTTGGAAGCTTTTAGGAAGGGGCTCCGTGGTTTTAATATCTTATTTTTGTGTTTAGGGGTCACTTTTGGACATGGTGACTCAAAAAGGAAAAAAGTAACTATAGTTACTCTTATTTTATTGGCCCCTCCATGGAATGAAATGTGCCTAGGGTTATGGGGGCTCGTTTGTTGAGGAGAAGTATATAAGGAGTCGGGGGAGGAAGAAAAGACACTTTTGTCATATACATTTTTAGCCTCCTTCACGTGCAGCTGTACTGTTGTTGCGCATCTATAGCTTGTGGAGTCAAATCCCACAGGGACCCTAGCTTCGGTGGTGAGAGACCCATCCCTAGCTAGCAGGGCATTCTTTGGTAGTGAGAGATCTACCCTAGTCTATCATTTTGGAGCCATTTTCAGGGTTGTGTCACAAAGATAATAACAAAGGTTTCAGAGGAAGGATTTTGAGGGTTTTGGGGGCATTTGGGGAAGATAATCAGAGGAGCTCCAGATCAGATTCATGATAACCATTTGGGTTGGGCGTGGCAACACGTTGAAGGCACCTCCATCATTTTTGACTCCATTCCAAGTGAGGTGACTTGCAGCCCTTATTTGGGGGTTTTCTAATTGGTTGTTCTCAGATCTTAAGGTGGAAATATTATTTCTTATATCTGTCAATGTTATTTCCAGAGACCTCTTTGCTCTTATATTTCAAGAGTAACGAACCTCGGAAGTTTTCTATTTGTTTAGGGAATGTTGTGCTTTTTACGGAAATAGTTTAATTTGTGTAAAATTCCTTAAAAAAATTATTGTATCCTCTATAGTAATATCAAGCTCTCTTTAAATTTTCAAGTGATTCGAGTGGATATCTTGGGAGATATTGATTTTATTTAGTTTGTTGTCCTTCTTGTAAAAATTTACATAAATCAATATTTTATTTGGTCTGCAAGTTTTTAATATTTTGCTCATTTTTAAGTAGTATCCCATAAGGGATATTTCAGTGGTATCAGATTAGTTGTTTCTCTGCACTGTTGGGATTGAAATATGGGGGACAAAGATAGTGAGGATATAGGGGTAGAGCTAATGAAACAATTGTTCACCAACATGGTAAAGCAAAGTAGGAGACTACTAATCTCTATTTAGGTCAAGCTCACCGAGAGATTAACACAGAAAAGTTTGATACTCATGTGGAAAGAGGAGAAAATAACAATAGGGAACAATATGGTCAAAGAGGCGAGGGTGGAAATTTAAAACAATGGTCCTCCTATTCTTCTGCCAGGCCTCTGGGGTTTCACGAACCTTATTTCTTGAAGGATCCAAAAGTTTCATGGGTACGACAGCCAGGGATATTGTAGATGAGGAGTCTTGTTAGGAAAGGTACTAGACCTTAAGTAATGGATTTCATGACAACATGCCATTCCAGGAATATTGCAAAATGAAGATTGGTAGTAGGCCTAGGAGAGATTACTAGGCACCGATACCAGAGATGCAAAGGAGGTTGGGAAATATTTATGTTCCACATTTTGATGGTTCTAAGAAGTGTCTTTGCATGATTGGGTGTAGAAGTTGAAGACATACTTCGACTTGAATCCTATGTGTGAGGAAGATGCAATTAAGTTTGTAATCTTACATCTAGAGGGAGATGCTCATGATTGGTGGCATCATGGGTTGATTACACAGAGGACACATATACATAACCTTCACAAAGAGGCTAGTGAGAAGATTTGATAAGAGGGACCCCGACATGTATTTTAAAGAGTTGACTCATCTGAGGTAGACTGGTTTTGTGGATCAGTATATCACCGATTTTCAGAGACTATCAGTCATGGTACCTGATGTTACAAAGATGAGGTTGATTTCCTACTCACAACATGTTTCGGCAGACACTCTCGTTGGATATGTGAGGAATTTGAGCCTTCTTTGTTGCATGAGGCTATTAGGAGAGCTCGTGATCTGGAGTTATCCACTCCTAAGTCGAGGTTTCCACCTCGAGTGTAGCCTAAGGGTTTCCCTTCTAGAATCGAGGGTTCGTAGCTGAAGGTACCTTCACTTGGGAAAGATACAGCGTGGAGACCATTCGGATCTAGAGAGGACAAGGAGGAATTGAGGTGAAGGAAACTATGTTTCAATTGTCGAGCATCTTGGGGGTTCAGGACATGATTGCAAGGGTAGAGGGAGGGCCCATTATATAGAGGTCTTTGAGGAGAGTGATGGTGATGAGGAGTTAGAGCCACAGCCATTATAGAATGATGATGATGAGGCATTAGATAGTGCGGGTGTGGAGGAGGATAGCGATAGTTTCCCAGGGAGACTATCGCCACCTTGTCTAGTACCATGAGGTACAAGGCATTCAAAGTTAGGGGAGTTTTACAGGGACAACGAGTGGTGGTACTCATTGATAGTGGGGAAACCCAAAACTTTATTGATGCCTCATTAGTTGAGAGGCGGGGGTTTGAATAGAGGAATTTGAGGGCCTCAATGTGGTTATAGCCAATAGATATTCTATGAGATGCACACGACGGGTTCCCCAATTGAGCATCATGATGGGTAGCTATACAATTACCAATGATTTCTATATTGTTGTTATTGGAGAGACTAACATAGTGCTTGGGGTATAGTGGATCCATTCCCTTCGTGAGTTTCAGACTAACTTCCAGATGATGGAGCTGAAGTTTTAGTCTAAAGGGAGGAATGTGATCTTGAGGGGATTATCTTCAGGGCACCCCAAGTTGTTACGAACAAGAGGATCAAGAGAATCTATAGGCATGACGGGGTGGATTGGGCACTACACTATTTGGTTTCGACCAAGAAATTAGAGGATGGACAACAATAGTACCATGTGGATATATAGGGCCTATTGGACAGACACAGTGCCATGTTTGGTGACATTCTTCTAGGCATACCTCCAGATAGGGGATTTGAGCATATGATTGAGCTCGAGGATGCTAGACCGGTGGCCACTTCTCCTTACCATCACCCCAAACAGTTTAAGGATGAGATCGAGAAGACTATATAAGAGCTCATGGATATGGGGCATATTAGACCGAGTTCCAGCCCTTTTGCTTCTTTGGTGGTTTTGGTGAAGAAGAAGGATGGGACCCTGTGGATGTGTATGGACTATCGGGCCTTGAATAAGAAGACAATAAAGAACAAGTATCCCGTACGACACATTGATGAGTTGTTGGACGAGCTACATGGTGCAATCTATTTTTCGAAAATAAATTTGCATTATGGATATCATTAGATCAAAGTCAGGGAGTAGGATTTGTATAAGACAATGTTCAGATGCCATTACGGTCACTTTGAATTCTTGGTGATGCCTTTCAGATTGTCTAATGCTCTAGCTACATTCCAGTCTTGCATGAATCATGTGTCCAACCGCCACTTGCAAAATTTTGTATTGGTTTTCTTTGATGATATTTTAGTCTACAATAGGACTTGGGAGGACCATATCAGGCACCTGGGTGAGATATTGGGGATATTAGAAGCTAATTCGTTATATGCAAAAGCCTCTAAGTGCGAGTTTGGCATGACCAAACTTCTATACTTGGGATATGTAATTGGTGGGGGTATAATGAAGGTGGATAGAGGGAAGATACGGAAATCCTGGATTGGCCGCCACCTAGGACATTGACACAATTGAGAGGATTTGTGGGGTTGTGCACATACTACTAGAGGTTCATGAATAATTTCTCTTGGTTGACTGCTCCATTGACCGATTTGACCAAGAAGGGGTTTTTGCTTGGTCAGACACAACACAATAGGTTTTTGATCACCTCAAGGAGGTGATGAGTTCGTGTCCCATCCTTGCATTACTGAATTCTCCCGCCCATTCATTCTAGAGTGTGATGCATCAGGAGAGGGTGTTGGGGCAGTTCTCATGTAGGATAGGCATCCCATCGCCTATGAGAGTTAGAAATTGAAACCCATGGAGAGAGGGTATTCAATTTATGACAAGGAGATGTTGGCCATCATGCATGCCTTGGCCAAGTTCAGACAGTACCTTGTGGGTAGAAAATTTGTGGTTCGTACGGATCACAACAGTTTGAGGTTCTTCCTGGGATAGAAAGAGCTCAACGATTGCCAACAAAGATGGGTGAACAAGGTGCAAACCTATGAATTTGACATAGAGTACACTAGAGGTAAGAATAATATTGTTGCTGACACTTTATCTAAGAGGCCTTACCTCACTGTTATGCTTAGTTCTATGTTTGAGATTTCAGTGGATTGGAAGGCTCATATACTTGTTGAGTACTCCAAAAACTAGTTTTCCTATGAGATCATGGATGTTATTATACAGAAGACCGATACACAGTAGTGGATGATCTCATTTTCTACAAAGATAGGATTTTCCTTGTACCAGGATCCAATATGAAGGAGAAGATCCTTTGTGCAATACATGATACACCACTAGCTAGACATCCTGGGTATTTAAAAACATAAAGGTTCATCAAGGAAAGATTTGTGTGGAAGGGAAAGAAGGACGATGTCCTTAATCATGTCAGAGAGTGTATGATTTGCCAGCAAACCAAATCGAGCATTCTTTCCTAGTAGGATTACTTGACCTCTTCCCATTCCTGAACAGAAATGGGAAAGCATATCTATGGACTTTATCATTGGGCTTCCCTTGGTGCATGGGCATAGCTACATTTATGTTGTAGTTGATTGGTTAACTAAGTATGCTCATTTCTTTTCCCTACCTAAGGGGCACGAGGCAGTGGATGTAGTCAGGATCTTCTATCTTTGGTATTTTTAGGCTATATGGGTTGCCTAAAAACATTGTCGGCGACAGGGACAAGATCTTCATGAGCACCTTTTGGTAGGAGATATTCAGATTAGAAGGTACAAGGTTAACTCCTAGCACTAGCTACCACCCACAGATAGATGGGCGAGATAGAGATAGCAATAAGTGGATATAAGGCTACTTGGAGTTATGTAACAGACACAAACGGGCATGGATTAAATGGCTACAAATGGGCGAGTATTTATACAATACCACCTATGAGATGAGCATAGGTATGACCCCTTTCCGATCCTTGTATGGGTACAACGCCAGGACATTTGTAGATTTGGTATTACCAGATAGCTGAGCTCCCAAAGCTCGAGATTGGTTACAGGAGAACCAGGATATTTTGAAGGCTCTCAGAGAGAATCTTCAGAAGGCACATAATCAACAGAAGGTATATGCAGATTGGCACAAGACAAAGAGGTCTTTTGAGGTTGGGGATCTAGTGTTCCTACATTTACAGCCATATAGGCAGTCCTCACTGAAGTAGAAGGGTGCAGAGAAATTGAAACCACAATTTTGTAGTGCATCTCAGACTTGAGTAGTTCGTTGAGTTAGGGTAGTGGCATATGAGCTAGAGCTATTGGAGCACAAGTAAGATACATAATGTCTTCCATGTTTCATGCCTTAAGAAGGTGCTCGAGACCACATATTGTACCATCTACAGAGTTACCGCCACTAGATGAGGAAGGGAAGTTGGTGTTGGAACCAAAATCCATTATTGAAACGAGATAGAGGGGGCTCAGGAGCAGAGTAATCACCGAGTATTTGGTGTGATGGAAGGGACTGCCACTTGAGGATGCTACTTGGGAGGGAGAGCAGATTTTGCAGCATCCTAATTTACATTTGCTTGAGGACAAGCAAAATTTGGGAAGGGAGGACTGTAATGTCCCCTTTCTGTAATGTCCCCTTTTCCTACGCCAAATGGCCCAAGGGCCAAGTCAAGTCCAAACCATGGTTAGACCCAAGGGGTTGTGGATGCTAGAAGCTTTTGGGAAGGGGCCCTATGGTTTTAATATCCCAATTTTGCGTTTGGGGGTCACTTTTGGACATGGCGACTCAAAAAGGAAAAAATTAACTATAGTTACTCCTATTTTATTGGCCCCTCCATGGAATGAAATGTGCCTAGGGTTATGGGGGCTCATTTATTGAGGAGAAGTATATAAGAGTGGGGGAGGAAGAAAAGGCACTTTTTTCATATACATTTTTAGCCTCCTTCACGTGTAGCTCATCTGTTGCGCATCTATAGCTTGTGGAGTCAAATCCCATAGGGACCCTAGCTTCGGTGGTGAGAGACCCATCCCTAGCTAGCAAGGCATTCTTCGGTAGTGAGAGATCTACCCTAGTCTGTCATTTTGGAACCATTTTTAGGGTTGTGTCATAGAGATAATAACAGAGGTTTTAGAGGAAGGATTTTGAGGGTTTTGGGGGCATTTGGGGAAGATAATCAGAGGAGCTCTAGATCAGATTCATGACAGCCATTTGGGTTGGGCGTGGCAACACGTTGAAGGCACCTCCATCATTTTCCGACCCCATTCCAAGTGAGGTGACTTGCAGCCCTTATTTGGGGGTTTTCTAGTCGGTCGTTCTCAGATCTAAAGGTGGAAATATTATTTCCTATATCTATCAATGTTATTTCCAAAGACCCTTATTTTTGCTCTTATATTTAGAGAGTAACGAACCTCGAAAGTTTTCCAGTTGTCTAGGGCACACTGTGCTTTTTCTGGCAGTAGTTTAATTTGTGTAAAATTCCAAAACAATTTTATTATATCCTCTATAATAATATCAAGCTCTCTTTAAATTTTCAAGTGATTCGAGTGTATATCTTGGGAGATATTGATTTTATTTAGTTTGTTTTCCTTCTTGTAAAAATCTTCCTAAATCGGTATTTTATTTGGCTACAAGTTTTTAATATTTTGTGCATTTTAAAGTAGTATCCCATAAGGGACATTTCAAAAGACACCGGAAGAGGTCCGGAGTAATTGTAAACGTTCATTTCTCATTTGAGAGTTTTTGGATGTCCTGCTTATATGCATGCTTCATATAAGAAGAGGAAGAAAATTGATCTAAAAACATGCCAGTGTATATTTTTGGGGTACATTACAACCTCAAAATCATATTATCTTATGGATCTTGAGACAAAGAAGATATATGAGAGGATACATGTCGTTTGTGATGAGTCATCATTTGAATCATTTCCACGAAGGAAGATTCAACACCGACCTCCTCTCATAGATTGCTCACACATCTAGATGATGAGCATGAGGATTCTTCGAGAGAAGAAGGATGAGCTCAAGGATATTTTTCCATTGATGTTAGGAATTTGGAAAACAATTATTCTCATCACCCGCATGAACATCGGTTTCGAAGTGGGTCTAAAGCACCATGAGAGAATCCCACCTAAAATCTCTTCTAGACACTTCATCAAGAGTTCATACGAGAAGACATGAAATAAATGAGGTAAATCTCACACTCATGAGTTCATTGGTTGATAGCACTAAACCTGATTTAGTTCATGAGGCACTCAATCAACTAGAGTGGAAGAAGGTCATGGATGCAAAATATGAATCCTTGATACAGAATTGGACATGGGAACTTGTCGATCTTCTTGTAGGTAAGAATTCCATTGGATGCAAGTGGATTTTCAAAACAAAATATAGGGCAAGATGGATCTATCGACAAGTACAAAGCATGACTAGTTGTAAAGGGTTATGCTTAGCAGAAGGAATTGACTATGATGATACCTTTGCACCCAATGCAAAGATCAAAACCATCAGAGTTTTCGTGCATTGGCAACACAAAATGGATGGAAACTTCAATAGATGGATGTAAAAAGTGCTTTCTTGAATGGTGATCTCAAAGAAGAGGTATACATGACCCAGCCAAAAGGATTTTTCAATGAGTAACATCCTCAGAAGGTATGTCATCTAATTAAGTCTCTTTATGGACTTAAACAGACACTTAGGGCATGGTACATAAAAATAGATGATCACTTATTGCAGCATGGATTCACTCGTAGCCCCTCTGATTCAAATATGTATATCAAAAATATAGGCAGAGAGATTGTCATCTTGGTTTTTATGTAGACAATCTTGTGATCATTGTGGAGTTTCGACAATCTCTTGAAGATGTGAAGAATTATTTGAAGAAATCCTTTGACATGAAAGATTTGGGGCTACTTCACTATTGTCTTGGCTTGGAGATATGGTAGAAGAAGAATTATTTTTCATCTCTCAAATGAAATACGCCAAGACACTCCTAGAAAAGTATGGCATGTCAGATTGTAAACCTATGTCCACTCTAATGGAAAAAGGTTTGCAAATTTCTAGGTTCTAGGATTCACCTCAAGTAAATGGTACTCTCTATAAACAGTTGGTTGGGAGTCTCATTTACTTGACTTATGTCAAACCAGACTTGTGCTTTGATGTGAGCTATCTTTCAAGATTCATGTAGGAGCTTAATAAATGTCACTGGGTAGAAGAAAAGCATGTGTTTAGATATGTTTGAGGTACAGTTGATTATGGTCTGCAGTATTAGAATAACTCTCAGTTCTTCTTACAGGGATATATAGACTTGGACTATGTTGGATCCATTGATGACAGGAAATAAACTTCAAGTTATATTTTTCATCTTAGGTCTAGACCTATCTTGTGGATAAGTAAGAAGCAAATTGTTGTTACTCTCTCATCCACTGAGGTAGAGTATCGTCATGCATGCATGAGGAGCTATGTGCAAAGCGATTTGGTTACATCACATTTTGGTAGATATGGGCATTCTGAAGAAAATCCTCCCATCATTCATTGTGAAAATCAAGGTGTGTTGAAGCTTGTTGAAAAACTAGTTTTCTATGAAAGAACAAAGCACATTGAGGTCGAATGTCACTACATTCGAGAACAAGTCTTGAACCACCATATCCAGCTCGTATTGCCCAATAGATGCTCAGATTGTAGATATACTCACCAAGTCTCTTGGCAAGGTGAAATTTGAATTATTTCGAGGATACATTTGTAAAAACAATGTATTAACGGGGAAATGTTAGAAAATAAGTAATACATTGTTTCCACTTCCTCACTGTCTGTTCCTCTTCCACTTTCGTCTATTGATATTCATCTTGCTGTGAACTAAACTGTTCCTCAGAATGTATAAATTTGTGATTGATGTTGTGAATAGGACATCAAATTTTGTTTCTTTCTCATCAACTCTAACACCTAAATCTAGTATAATTATCATTTTTAGTTTTCCATTTACATAATAACAATAATGCACACGCAACAAGAGAGGGTTAGGTACATATATTCTTTTCATTTCATTTTATTTCCTATCTAAGGGAGGAGAGAGAAAGAGATAGGGAAGAGAGAGAAACACTATTTTTCCAAAAGTCACATTTCACACAACAAGCCACAAGAGAGAGTTTCATACAACTATTTCTAAGTTTCAAAAAATTTTCACAAAATTTATTGTCTTGACTAGGATCCTGTGACCTTATTTTACATTTTTCTAATAGTTGCAAAAACGTCTAAAATTTGGCTTAGAGGCTAAGAACCACATTTGAAAAATGTCTTCCGATGGGAAAATGTATAATAGTTAAGTTCCTTCGTGTAATTATATATACAAAAATTTACAGGATCGATGGAAATCGAAATAGCAAACGGTTTACCATTTCACGCTTGTATTCGGGGCCATCGGTCGTAAATAGCCTAGTTGCAAAATGACCTAAATTTTAGCTCGAGGGCTTAGAAAACCACATCTAAAACTGACATTCAATGGATGAACGTAGAATGAGAAATTTCCTACAATTTCTCATATATATGGAGAATTCACCAGAGTCGAGGGAACTCGCGGGCGATAAACAAGTTACAAATGGTGACAGTTTCGTGAGTCATGGTCATTATTGGTCCAGCTTTGACCTAGTCACACCATGCAAATAGAAGGCCTACAAAACCCTTTTTCCATACTACACGAGAAATGTGTTTTCCCCAAATTGAATGTTGTAAGTAATTGTCTAGTAGAAATATTAGAGGTTTGCAAAGGCGGAAAACGTTCTTTCGCTCAGGGTCCAAATGGTGAGACGAAACGAAAACCAACTTTTTAGTTTTAACAACTCCCTAAAATTGCAAAACAGAATAACAAGGCTCCTAGAGGGGTGGGAAAAAGTGCAAAACCAGTCAAATGGGGTCGATCGAAGGCTTGATGCGACTCTCCATATAACAAGGGACACAGATGAAACTTAACATCTCTTTTTCGGGTTTCAAAAGGTCATCTTGTGGGTACCCGAATATTACATTTTCTTTTTAATTTTGTAAGGTAGACAAGATGGTTGTTTAAGTTGACGAATCATCTAAACTCTTCCCTAGTATTAGCAGCATGAGCACCTAATTCTGATATCTAGGTTAGTAATGTATAAGGTTGTGGTAGAAACCACGATTGATGGTCCAAGAGTAAATCGATTACGTAAAACACAAGGTAGAGTTTTATTGTTTTGCACTAAAATTTTGGTTAAAATATTCAAATGTATAACTATCTAAAGGTTCAATATTTCTATTAAATTGCAAATGAAGATCAAAAGATATGAAAATTATAAAATATGAAAGTAAGGGAGACCATGCCTAAGAGGTATTGAACCAGTAAGAGTAATCTCAACTAGATGAACATTCCCAAATCACGATTCCACCCAAGAGAACTTGTTAACGAGATCAAGAGCATTGTATGAGTTTCTTGTCTATTAAAACCAAGTTCACGTACCCACACATCTTGAGATATATTCCAAACTGCTCACATGCCCTACCCATGTGTCTAAAGAATCAACCAGTGACAAAGCATAGCCACCCAATATGTCTTCTCCTGTATAACTTAGTGTCCTATATATCGCAAACAAGAAAGCATGTTCCATATAATCATTGAGGAAGGGTAAAACATATGTTTGACTTCGTCTCTGAGTTTCTTATCCACTTGTTGTGACATTAGGACCATTCAATGGCATGAGAAGACACAATACAAACTTTCCCCGTGCATTTTTTTAGGATCCATTGAAGTTAAGTTATAGAGTCCCTTTGGAAGGAAGTGACCGGGAATGAGGGGACTAAATTTGAATCCACGAGTATGTAAAGTGATAAGGAATTCTTCGTAGGGAAGTAAGCGAGAAAAATTAATGTAAGCTAGAGGAATAGTCAAAGCAACATTCATTTAGGCAATAATGGTGCATACAAGAAGTCCTCTGTAAGAATTCCCAAATATTAGGTAGTTTCCTTCCTTTTGGATAACCGAGAAGACAACTTAGGATCGGAGAGAGCTAGTTGAAAGAAAGGCATATATGTGCTTTGTGCAGACCATTGGGAGAGAGTCTGGGCTATAGTTACGTGGTATATTTATACAAAGATAAAGAGGTAAAAGACTTAGAAAAAACACAAGATAGGCTGAATAACATTACGTATATACAACGCCAAAACCATCCATCGCTAATTTTAGGTCTAACATTAGGCATGACGCTTTTATAAGGATCCTCAACACTAGAGTTAAGTGGCCACGGTTATTTTCATACAATCGGATATGAGTGGAATAGTAGAAAAGGGCACTTTCAATACATTAATTAATGCAACAACTACTCAAAAGAAAATATAAAGAGTAGGAAAATGAAGTGGTGCAGCAATGGTTACACTGCACATAGCACAGTTTCTCAGAAGTAGAAGCAAAATCAATACGCCTAAACATTACACCTAAGATAAGTGCCTCATAAACTTCAATCCTTTTCCTTATTTTGCATATGACACCAAAACAAAGCAAGCGAAGTTTCCTTCCCTCTCAAAAACCATTAAACCGCTTCAGATGTTGATGCGAGATCTAGATCAGTCAATTTGTGTATAGTAAAATGAGGAGACAATTTGGTTTAGATTTCTCTCAGTGTGTAGGATAGATTTAACTCATAATGTAGTGATTCAAGGATGACTATTAGTTGTAGCGCAATTTAGCACAGTTTAGCACAGTTCCACGTAATCTTCTATTTTTTTTAAATTATGAGAGTATCGAATTCTTCTCTTGCTACAACTATCCAATCACTACTAAAAAAACCACGTTAACTTGGGTTTTACCGTGGTTAACGCATTGGATCTAAAATAAAGTGCTTGCAGAATTATTGTGCAAGGAAAAAGAAAGGTCTGAAAAGGTGTTTAGGATGTGTCGTTGTCCATGTTCTGCTGAAAAAGGTGCCCCATATGTTGCTAACCTAACAATCCCCCTTCCTATGCTATGATGGATGACCATACATTTTTTTAAAACTCCCATTTGGCACAACTTGGTGAAAGGGGCGCCTGACAAATTTAGTGGATTCAGATTTACACCTAGCAATCGTGCATTAAGAAATGTAGAGAAGTATAGGAATGTTGATTCTATTTTGGTTGTCGGTTGACTTTATGATGTGTTGAATCCTTATTTGAGGTGTTTGTTGAAGCAACAATTGAAGAACATTGATATGGTTCTCGTCATTGTGTAATTTTCATTCTTTTTCTTAATAATAAAAACTCAATCAATTAGCCAAAACTATAAGAATTTTTTAAATTTAAAAATACCATTATAATCAGAATGTCGATATAACCTAAAGGTACCGGTTCTGGATGGATTAACTTTATGTTATGTGAATTTTTTTGAAGATAAAAAATAAGGAAAAAGTAAAAGTTTAAGGTTCGTGTGTAGTGGCAGGGGCTTAAGGCCCACTAACTAGCTTGTCTTGGGTTGAAATCACAACCCAATTTCCACATGACTAATCCAAGATATTGGTTCATGTGTTAAAGAGAAACAATATGTAGATAAATAATATTAAAATTGTGTTTTAATTTATTACTCTGAAGGGATTCTCCCTATGGGAAAGGCACATGTGGACGTTTCTACGATGGTGTTAAATTTGACGGTTTAGTGACCATCTTGACGTTTGTGCTTTTCCTCCCTATTTTAGCTTTTCTCTATTATTTTTAATAATTTTGTTTCTAATAATTAACAATTTTAGCTTTTATTTTTAACTAACAACAATTTTATCTTTTATTTTTAATAATTTTGTTTCTAATAATTAACAATTTTAGCTTTTATTTTTAATTAACAATTTTAGTTTTTTTTTGTTTTTAATTACGTTGAATGAAAATAGAAATCTCTTACTATTTTTTATAATTTTGTTTTCGATAATTAACAATTTTAGCTTTTGTTTTTAATCAACAACAATTTTAGCTTTTATTTTAAATAATTTTGTTTCTAATAATTAACAATTTTAGCTTTATTTTTAATTAAGTATTTTTGTGTTTTGAAAATAGAAATCTCACTATTTTTAATAATTTTGTTTCTAATAATTAACAATTTTAGCTTTTGTTTTTAATTAACAACAATTTTAACTTTTATTTTTAATAATTTTGTTTTTTAATAATAATTAACAATTTTAGCTTTTGTTTTTAATTAGGCTAAGCTGAAAATAGAAAAAGGGAGATCAATAATAGATCTACAATTTTAGCTTTTGTTTTTTAAAACGCTAGAAAAGAAAGTATACACACATAGAAAAAGGGAGATCAAAAGGAGATTCAAGAATTTAGAGTGACACAGAGAATATACAGACACAAGAAATAAAAGAAAACAACAGTGGAAGCACGAGAAGTCAGATTGATGTTTTAGACACTTCTTCTAGATTGGTAAGTTATGCTCCAGACGCCTTTACACAGTTCCTTTAAGAATTTGTGGATGATACTGTTAGGGTTTAATCTTTGTTGTTTAAAATAATTTGTTTTTTGTATAACCTTTGGTTTTGGCGCCATATTGTATCCGTAATAATTTTATTTCTAATAATTAACAATTTTAGCTTTTATTTTTAATTAACAATTTTAGCTTTTGTTTTTAATTATGTTGAAATTTGAAAATAGAAATCTCTTACTATTTTTAATAATTTTGTTTCGATAATTAACAATTTTAGTTTGTTTTTAATTAACAACAATTTTAGCTTTTATTTTTAATAATTTTGTTTCTAATAATTAACACTTTTAGCTTTATTTTTAATTAAGTTGAATGAAAATAGAAATCTCACTATTTTTAATAATTTTGTTTCTAATAATTAACAATTTTAGCTTTTGTTTTTAATTAACAACAATTTTAACTTTTATTTTAAATAATTTTGTTTCTAATAATTAACAATTTTAGCTTTTGTTTTTAACTAACAACAATTTTAACTTTTATTTTAAATAATTTTGTTTCTAATAATTAACAATTTTAGCTTTTGTTTTTAATTAATTTGGCTGATTTGAAAATAGAAAAAGGGAGATCAATAATAGATTGCAAACGCTAGAAAAGAAAGTATACGCACACAGAAAAAGGGAGATCAAAAGGAGATTTAGGAATTTAGAGTGATTTTGCAAAGAATATACTTAGACATGAGAAATAAAAGAAATTAAAGCTTTGGTAAGCACGAGAAGTCGATTGATGTTCGATTACATTTCTTCTAGATTGGTAAGTTATGCTCCAGATGCCTTTACACAGTTCCTTTAAGAATTTGTGGATGATACTGTTAGGGTTTAATCTTTGTTGTTTTCAAAATATTTTTTTTTTTTATAACACCTTTTGTTTTTAAGGTTGCCATAAAATAGAAATGGGAGTAATAATTTTATTTCTAATAATTAACAATTTTAGCTTTTGTTTTTAATTATAATTTTGTTTATAAAAATAGAAATATCTTACTATTTTTAATAATTTTGTTTCTAATAATTAACAATTTTAGCTTTTGTTTTTAATTAACAACAATTTTAGCTTTCATTTTTAATAATTTTGTTTCTAATAATTAACAATTTAGCTTTTATTTTTAATTAAGTTGAATTGAAAATAGAAATCTCTACTATTTTTAATAATTTTGTTTCTAATAATTAACAATTTAGCTTTTGTTTTTAATTAACAACAATTTGAACTTTTATTTTTAATAATTTTGTTTCTAATAATCAACAATTTTAGCTTTTGTTTTTAATTAGACTAAGCTAAAAATAGAAAAAGGGAGATCAATAATAGATTGCAAACATTAGAAAAGAAAGTATACGCACATAGAAAAAGGGAGATCAAAAGGAGATTCAGGAATTTAGAGTGACGCAAAGAATATACAGACACGAGAAATAAAAGAAAATAGTAGTGGAAGCACGAGAAGTCAGATTGATGTTTCAGACACTTCTTCTGGATTGGTAAGTTATGCTCCAGATGCCTTTACACAGTTCCTTTAAGAATTTGTGGATGATACTGTTAGGGTTTAATCTTTGTTGTTTAAAATAATTTATTTTTTGTATGCACTGGTCTGGCGCCATACTGTATCTGTAGCGTATTCATTTAATTGACAGACATGAATATGAGCTGTATTATCAACATTGCGAGATCATGTAATTGACAGACATGAATCTGAGTTGTATTATCAACATTGCGAGATCATGTAATTGACAGACATGAATCTGAGCTGTATTATCAACATTGCGAGAGCATGTTTCGCCAAGCACTGGTTGGCAACTTGGTGTTTCATATGTAAAGTTACTTTTGAATTTTGCATGAGATAGTCAACCACATATCTGATCAATGATACTCTCTCTTGTGATCTGAATGATTGCCTATAAGCAAAGTTGTGTTTCCGTCCCAAATATCCCTGGTTTAAAATTAAATAAGTAAATGAAAATTACGATAATCAACTCATAAACAAACAAATGGTTGATTTGTGGGCCTGATACAGTTGATGAAATTGGTTATACAACAAATATGGACGTGAATTAGTTTATCTCAATTATTTCTATTTTATAGGGAATAATTAGCTTATCTTATTATTTCTATTTACTAGGTGCTCTCAGGCGTTTAATAGTGCTCAATCTAAAAAATAACTTGCTTTCTGGACAAATTCCCAATTCTCTGAATAACTGCACAAAATTGCATCACTTGTCATTGTCTAATAATACGCTTGAGGGACCAATTCCATCTGAGATATTAACAACATTGACCAGATTAGAACATCTGCTTCTAAATTCCAACAAACTCAATGGTAGTATCCTAGAAGAGATTGGTCAATTATGGAAACTGAGAGAGCTCAAGTTGAAGAACAATATCCTTACAGGTGCCATTCCCAAGGCGCTAGGAAACTATTCTTTCATGGAGGAGTTAAATATATCTTCTAATTCCTTGTATGGCTATATTCCACAAGAATTGGGTTCACTTTCCCAACTACGAGAACTGTCGTTGGATAATAACAACCTAGGAGGTCCATTCTATATTCTCTCATGAACTGTACAAAATTGAAAAAGTTGAACCTATATCACAACAAGTTTGTGGGGACAATTCCAGAGGATGTAGGCCATAAGCTAGCCAAATTGCGACTGGTGGACCTGTCCATCAATCAGCTAAACGACAACATCCCAAAATCCATAGGAAATATTTCGGTGCTTAATTTTCTTCAAATAGAAGACAACCAATTAAGCAGAATGGTACCCCAGGAATTGGGAATGTTGGGTTGCTACCTACAACAACTAACGTTTGGCAATAACAATCTGAAGGGAGATGTTTTTTCCATTCTCTTGAACTGTACAAAGTTGCAAACCATTGGGTTGGAATTCAACCAATTTTTGGGCTCTCTTCCGGCAGAAATTGGCTTCAAGCTCACCAAGCTACAAGAAATTTCTTGCAAAGACATAATCGATTCAGTGGGAGGACCCCACATTTCAGATACTGCACTTGTCCTCCCTAAGGTCCATTCTCAACACTGGTGCCCAACATCGTGTTGACTTCATTCTCAACTAATTTCTTGATGTCTTTGCCTCTACCTTTTAGTTTCTTTATAGCCACATATTTATCTTTCAAATTACCCTGATACACTCTTCCAAATCTTCCTTGCCCAATTTTGTAACACTGGTTGCAAATCTATGGGTTGACGTAGGCCTCGTGAATGGTGCCATAGGAACAATCACCGACATTGTCTACGATGCATCAATGCAACCACCAACATTACCTTTATTTGTTGTTGTCAAATTTGATAGATACAACGGCCCATGTTGGGATCCCTCCAACCGTTACATATTCCCATACCCCCTATTTCAAGAGGGAATCAAAGACAATTGCCGATTAAAATGGCTGGGGATTAACTATCCACAAGTGGAAGGGACTTACTTTGCATAGAGCAACTGTCGACATTAGAACCACTTAAAAGCAGGGTTTGACATTCACAGCTTTCTCCAAAGTTCCCTCGCTTACAAATCTACGTATTTCACCTGCTTTTTCATTCAAGAGATACTCAAAAATGGTGTACGTAACAACACTTGGAGCAAGAAGAAAGGAGGAGTCAAGACTACTATCACTCAACCTGTCATAAAAGCTACCCTCTGCTTTGATAGCACCTCCACCACTACTATACTCAACACTTCTTCTATCCAAAGAGGCATTGTTGTTCAAGGGGTATCAAATGTAATCATTTTTATTGAAACTAAAATTGCCCAAGTTAAAGGCTGCCATTCATGATATAAATACTACAAATGTATACATGTCTCATTATGTGCACGTAGATCTACATTTATTTGATGTTTTGAAATATGATATGCAACTTTAATTGTACGAATTTGTAACAGAATTAAATGGACACATACAACATTTCAATGCAATGTTCCAACTAAATTCCTACACTACAACTATCAATCGCACACATTATCAATTGTACAATAAATGTTTTTCCAACAAAACACCAACCGAACAACCAATGCACAACTAATAAACACGAATTAAATACATACAACATCAACTATAAAATAAATTAACTATCGAAAACAATATCAAATGTATTCATGTACGAATTTTTAACAAGTTTGAAATGTAGAAAAAACCTTCAAATTAAGTTGACCATCTATGTAACGACCCAATAATACCAACACATACAACAATGTGAAATACAGGATATTTTTTTTTTGACTTGCTTGACACATAACATGACGCAACATGTCGTCACCAAGGATACAACTAACACTGTGAACAACTTGATACAAGGATGGCCATAAAGGCAGCACGGAAACGTTCACACCTATCAAGGACAATTTACTCTTCTTTTGACAAGACAACATGGAAGTCCAACCACATGACACACTCACATAGCTAGGGCATCCCATGAGGAATTTCTTGTTAAATTTTCTTGTTTACTAAAGTGTCTCTTAATTCTTAACTTACGTTCTTATAAAATTTCATGTAATGATTCACACAATTCTTTTCACAAGGGAGAACTTCTTTCTTTTCAACTATTGACTGAATAGCTTAAGGCCAAGCTTTCTAAACTAGGATCATCAATTTTATGTCCAAATCTTTCTTATTCATTTGATTTTAGAACATTTTCCATTTCTTACAAGGTTAATTAATCTTGCTCAAGCCACTAACACATGTTCCACACCTCTATTGCACAGGTGAAGGCATAAGCTCGATTGAGTGGAAAGTACCGCTTAGGGTTCCTAACAATAACCTTCCTGTTTAAGGATCAAACTTTGACCTTGCTTAAGAAATATCACCATGAATCAAGGCAAGGGTTAACAGAACAGGACAACAGAATTTAGCTTCAGGGTCACATTGTTTACTATCAAACTTTCATTGAAGTTAAGAGTTTATCGAGATTGGTTAAATGTTCCATCTAGACTTTACTTAATTAAGTTTGACAAAGGGGAACATTTCAAACGATAAAGAGAAATTTAAGGTTTTATTAATCACTTTCACTCCTACTTATTAAACCCTATCATTTTCTATAATCTAACCATTGATTTCACCATGAGATCATTTAAGGTTTCACCGTAAAAGGATAGTGTTTATTGGTTTGGCTCGGGAAAGAAATAAGTAATCATATTTCGTTACAAAAGATAGTTTCCTCTTGATTGTTCCAGGTCTCAAAGGTTATCAAGTAGATCACATCTACATTAATACATTCATATATATAAATTTTAGTTTAACTTTTATAAGGACTATCCAGCTCACTTCATAGTACTTACAAACTCATTGCTACTATGCCTTAGAAGGATTTACAACTCAACATTTTAACTCAAGAGCAAAGTTTAACAGTACTCGTTGCGAAAACAAAACAAGATTTCATCAGTTCATTCCAACACGATGCACAAACCAAAGGAACATACTATCTCTATTAACCCATGACTAGGGAACAAGAGCGTAATAACATGGAACATGCCACGCTACTATTCTAAGGATTTAAAAAAATACACTAGAATATCCCTTAACCAAGCGGTAATCAAATTTCATCTCTCACATGATAACCAAACAGGCCAAAGTTTCAACAGTTACAACAACAATACTCTACAATACATTCGACATTATTACAAGGAACTTCATAAATTGTACAGATGAACCTTTAACACTCTTTTCCTCTAGTCTACTCGCATAATCCATCTGCACAAATATTAACTGAAGTCAGTTCGCAAGAACTGAGCATGTTAAGACTACCCATAGCAACAGTAAGCTAACATTTTATAATATCATGAAGGTAAAATTCTAAACTCAAGAATGGATCAAATCACAAACCACTAATCAATATGTTTCACAAGATGACGAGATTTATACCAGCCAACAAGGAGGAATCCCAATATTCAAGAGAGAGAGATATTCCAAAGACAAACAAGGTGAGACCTTATTGGTGAAGACAACCAGGCTGAGAGTATTGAGATTTCAGTCATGTAATCCTATGGATTACGTGATTGAAATCTAACACCCAAACATCATTCTAATATTATTAACCAAAAGATAAAGATCAGTCAAAAGACTTCACATATTCAAAATTCCTTGTTAATAAGACTGCATTAACGCACATCCATGTTTTAGGAAGAATATAGGTCCCAACCATATATGAACACAAATCAGTCAGAGATTAAAGTTAACTTCACTCGGCTGAATAAACCAACATACATATAATAATCACAACATTATAACTAGCTATCTGAAGGTTCAATATACCAAGCAATCCTCACCGAACCTAATTATTTTTCAACAAGAAGTAAAATAAATTAGATTCTATCCAATTAAAATTACATACAACAACTATAGTTGGATTACACAGGCAAGGATCAAGAAGACGTCTTTTCACCAAAGGTTGTTATTATCTTACATCACATAATCAGTAATAAACCCGTAATCCACCCCTCGTATGATCATTGTAAGAGTTAAGGACTTAGCTCACTAAAATATGTAACTGAGTCGATTCATACCTTTTTCCATTATCATACAAGTCTAACCCAATTCGAAGAAGGATAACCATTCTATTTTCACACATGCCTCAGTCAACACTTACTCAGAAGGTCCCTACCTGAATTATTGAAGGTTTGCTAAGCTACAGAAGGGATTTAATAGAAACCCATTTCATTCGATACTTGAATTTAAACAAGCCAGGGATAGTCTGTTAAAAAAAATAAGTGAATCGACACAAGATCCTCTACCGTGACCCAACACGAGTCACCAATCACAAGGTTTACGGTCAGCGAAGGAGGAAAGCAAAGCAAAATACTCTTCTTACGAACTAAGCCTTCTCTTCCGTCTCTAAATCAACATATGAATAGCTTGAGCATACCCATCTAACTCACGACAGTCTACTCAACCTATCCTCACAGTCGCTCCAAGGGAAAACATCTGCTACTACAGAGTTCGTTTCACAAGGAAAAATAATTTACATAGAACGTCTATAACATCATACACTTTACCAAGAAAGAGAAAACTCTACAATTTTAATTTCTGCCTTTCACTATTACATCCATTTAGAATACAAGCATTATCAGGCAGTCATAAAGCAACCTAGCCAAAAATTAAAAAAAAAAAAAAACTGGAATTAGAATTGTAATCGGTTTGAGATAGCTTTTCGTAAATTACCATTATTGATCAGACAATTGCAGTAACTAATAACATAAACAAAGGTTAAGTTTTACTGTTTACCTAGTTCATTCATTTTGTCCATTATGAAATAATTTTATGCTACAAACAAAAACCATTTTCGAAGCCAGAGAGCAATTAATTGAGGAGCAAGGAAAAAGTAGAAGCTCATTCTAAAAGCCATAACAGATAAAAGAAATAGAAGGACATTCAATTCATGACATAATAAAAGGGTAGTAGAAGATTGCAAGGGCAGGTTTAACATGCCTGGTTTAAAACGCCATCTCAATGCATCTGATTGTTTCAATGCAACGGCTTGCCCTTAACCCGAAGTGCTCTGCGAGCTCGTGCTAGCGCCCCAAACACGCGGTGAAAAACAGCTACACAGCCAACCCCATGATTTGAAGCTCGGACACAAGACATAATGATAACATCACGCTCCTGGATCTATGTTTTTCCACATCAGCTAGTTATCAGAATCAAAACTATTGAACCGCTTGTCTTCCTACCCTCGAGGTCGGCATGAGCCTTTGCAGCTTCTGCCAGTGGGTATGTCTTTGTCACACGGACTTTTAGAACACCAGATGCAACATTTGCAAATAATTCTCCTGCAGTTTCCAGGAGCTCTTCTCGAGTTGCAGTGTATTGCATCATGGAAGGCCGTGTCAAAAACAACGATTTTGGGGCAAGGGCTGACAGAGGAACAGGATCAATTGCACCTGATGACTGACCAAAGCTCACCATGTAACCTCTAGAAGCCAAGCACTCCAAAGATCCCTGGAATGTGTCCTTGCCCTCAGAATCAAAAACGACCTGCACACCTTGTCCTTTTGTAATTTCTTTAACACAATCTACAAAATCTTCCTGGGTATAGATAATGGGATGATGGCATCCATCTTCAATTGCTTGTGCGGCCTTCTCCTTGGTCGATACAGTACCAATGACAGTGGCACCAAGGGCATTACCCCATTGACATAACAAAAATCCTACTCCTCCAGCTGCAGCGTGCACAAGAATTGTATGCCGGGCTCCACCTTAAAGCAACGCCGAAGAAGAAACTGAGCAGTCATACCCTTCAGCATAATTGCAGCACCCACAATAGGATCAATGGTAGATGGCACTGGTACAACAAAACTTGCAGGAAGAATCTGCTCCTCAGTGTATGAACCCATAGGATTCCCCGCATATCCAACTAAATCACCAACCTTCTCCCTGTTAGTCCTGGTCCTACTGCAGTTACCAGTCCCACTGCTTCTCTTCCGAGAATGAAAGGCAGCTCAGTTTTGTACACGCCTTTGCGGAAGTATACATCAATAAAATTCACACCAATAACTTTGTGTTTAACACATATTTCTCCTTCACCAGGTTCCCCTACCTCCACGTCCTCCCACTTAAGTACTTCGGGACCTCCCAGCTCGTGTACTCTGATGGCCTTTACCATGGTTGCAAATGCTGTGCAAGATGTGATGCGTTTTGGGCGACGATGGAATTTAGCAAAAGATGAGTGTGAGAGGGGTAATAAAATGAACGCCCTCGACTTGCATAAATGACAATGCAACACCATTTTTTTTTTGGAGAGATGCCTTCGACGTCATCTTTTTGCATAAAAACAACTGTTACAACTACTGACATGGAGGTAACTTGCATTATGGATACCAACAAATTTATTCAAACTCCCAGGATGCACTTCAATGTTCGTTTGCTCTGGATCTGAAATTTATCCTGCTACCTTCATCTCCCAAGACATTTTCTCCAACATTGCATAGATCTCCTGTGCCCGTGGGTGTGCTCTGTCACCTTGAAGGAGAATCCCGAATTGAGGATGCAGTCGATACAGAACAGATAACATCATAGTTGGATAGCCTGCCTGTTGGAGGCGCTCACGAAGGCTTCTACCAAACTATAGCATGCCTGATCCAGTCTCTACCAGCCGCAAGGACACCTCCTAGAGCAGCAGCAGCCAGCCTCAAGATTTGATCGAGCTCCTTCCATGTTAAATTCACCACCTGGACAGAAGCGACTTTCCAAGATGAAAAGGCAAGACAGCTCCACCAAATCTGCCTGTACAGACGATTTTGAGAATCCACCCCCACCCACGCAACATCAGGGCGATAGACCTTCATTTCACCATCAATGAATCCACCTGGTCTGAACACGCTGAAGAAATTCATCAGTTTCAGCATTTGATGGAGTGCAAAACAAGCATTCGTGGTTTTGGGCAGAAGAGGTAGACCACGTGACAGGAGATGGCAAGTCAATATTTTAATAAATGGGCAGGTGCGGCCACCAACCAGGAGGAAAGGCGCTTCAACCACTACCCAAAAAGAATAAAGAATACAGTCTCCCACTGTCTCACGCCAAACAGAAATTAAAATTCATTAAGGAAGTGACAAGATATGCCTCCCATCCGCCAGCTAACCATGGAAAAATTTTATTTTAACTTATTTTTGGAGCCCCATGCTTTGGGGACAGCCGCTGCTAGGAGTAAACAATGAACGGCATTACAATCTATATTTCTACACTTACAAAAAATCAATCACCCCTAATCAACATCAACTACAAAAGTAATAATTATAACTCTAAAACAAATAACATATACTGTTAAGCTTTGCATCTCATGAAACACATGCGATTGCTAGTTTAATAACTATATAAAAGATGGCCTAATGATTTATCTTACTTAAGTTCTCATGAGATTTCATTTTTATATTATATCTTGTTACATTTATGAGTAGGACTTAAATAGTGTATTTCTTCATTATTGAGATCAAATTGTGAAAATCCTCTTCCAACATTGATCCGAAATTGTATTTCTTCATTGTTAACTAAAGTCCAAGTACGCATCACAATTGTCTTGCATTATGTTGGATAAAACTAGTGGAAGTTTTTACACTTTGAGGTTCAATTACTTTCCCGTATTTATAATAATTTTGACCTAGAATTAAAAAACAAATCATTAAATAAATAAGTAAAACGATACACTAATTTTAAAAAAGAAATTAAAAGATATTAAAATTTGGAATTTGATCATATACACACCTTTGAGCTAGCATACTTATTTTGATCATACAATATATTACATTTAGAGATTAATTGTCATCATTTGGTAGAGTTGTTATTGCAAGTAACCACAATAAAATTAAATATCTCAATGCATAGATGGTCAAGTCAAGTTTTAGAAAAAATAAAATAAAGGTAAGTGATGACAATAGAACCAACTAAGAAAATAAAAAAATTCCACGCGAGTGAAAGAAGAAAGAAAAAGTCAATAAAAACTCATGAAAATGGAATAATTTTTTTTTGAGATATAAAAATTAGAAATTATAAGTGGGTAAAGAAGACTTGCAAAGACCATACAAATTTAACATATATGAAGTCAATGTAAGTGCAAAGGACATGTAAAGACCATACAAAATCAGCATATATGAAGTCAATATAAGTGTTAAGGAAATTTTCAACAATGAAAACATTAAAAATAATAAATAATAATTGGTTTTATTCAGGTTTGTAGGTGGTCTATAATATATGGGATTATTTTGTACTCTCAATACATAAGAGGTACTTGACTATGTTTCAAATATGAGGAGTACATTCCCCATCTCTTACAAGATTCAAACTTGTGACCTCTCTTTCAAGAACATAAATTCTTCTTTGTTAGGCCAAATAAACCCTAAGAGTTCAAAGAATACATACTTTCCACATAGTTGGTGAAGTTAAAGTCTAATCTATACTAAAACAATTTAATCTCTCAAATATATCCCTTGCCTTGGTATTTAGAGCTCCATTTTCTCAATTTCAAGTCATCTTGGTCGACCTTAAAAGGTATTAAATGGATTGCAAGTTAATTGTAACCTAAAGCTAAAACAAAACGTAAAATCAATGAATTTAATTGCTAATATATGGATTTTCAAAGAAATTGAAAAGCCATTAAATTGTAACTCACTAGCACACATGTAGGTTTATTGATAAACCCTTTCTTCCCATTGGAAGACACATCATCATTGGGCACACTAAATAAGACACAAGATTTATGAAAACTTTGCAAGTTTATTGTACATTTCCAACTTGGGTGTTGTCACCACTTTTAATCTCCAAGTTCAGACATTGTCTTCTCAATATATTACAAATGATTTAGAATTGACATTTTCAAAGTCCTCTCCATCCAACTTCTTTCAATATTATATCTTTTCAAGGACTTTGACATAAATGAAGGATTGTTGTATAAGCTTTGTGTGCCTCGTGATCATCATTAGTTCATATTGAATGAGGCAAATTCAATACTCTAAATCGTTGTGAATATGAAAAGTAGAAATAACTATAACACTTGTAATAGTTCTTTTATTGGTCTCACATGCAACAAGATGTCCATTACCTTTTGAGACTATTTGTATTCTATTTCCATTATATTAGGAATATTAGTGTGTGCATTAGAATATTATGTGAGTATATATAATTTTTTGTTGCCATAGTAGTCAGGTATAATCTTATTATGAAAAATATGTAATATGTGAGTTGTATTAAAATCCTTATGTTTGTATATTATATGTGAATTCATTTAACGACTCACGTATTTAGAAGAAAGGGAGGTATATTTGGAAATTGTTGGGTAGAATAATTCCTTAGAAATAGGAGTCATCTCTCTTATATATTTGTAATCATATCTTTGGATAATGTAATGGGAGTGTTTATTATTATCAACTTTCATTTGGTGTTAATGTGTTAAGTTTGTGCAATTCTCTACCAAATTGTAAACGTTCAAGATTTTCTTTTAAGAACTTTTCTTGGGTGTTTTTGGCCTCATATTATGTGGGATTAGATTCAGACCCATGTAGAGAAATTTTTCAATCAAGAAGTAAGATTCAATTTTTTACCACATTCTTCATTTGGAAATTACATTGGTGTTCAACTTATGGCTTAACACGAGTTATCTTTCTCGTTTCCCTTTTTGGAAAACATCAAAACCTAAGAAATCCAAGGAATAATAGCTCTTAAAACAAAAATATTAAAAACTCAAAAAGATGATTGATACACAACACCCCCAAACAAGAAGAGCATGCAACCCAAAACCTTAAAAAAAAACTTAAAAACCTCAAAAACACAAAAATGTCTTAAATGTATTTTTTTAAATGAGGTGAGATATCAATCTTAAGACTCCTATTTTGTGTTTATTATGAACCATATTGATTAATAATGCCATTACTTTCTTTGTGAATCTCCCAATGACTTGTGACATATAGCCACAATTTAACTCCGTCATATTGGGCTTAAAAGAATCTTTTCAAGATTTTAAAAAGGCTTTAAAATTCATCATATGAACAAGATATTTCAATTTTTGGACCACCTCTCAACCCCCTCCCCAAAGGAGGAAAGAAAAAAAAACTCTCATATTGAATTGTTGGACCCTAAAAAAAAATTAGAAATTTTTGCAACATATTAATCTAACCCTCACATCAAACTTGCACTCAAAACAAATTTGTTGTTGGAAGAAGGTAGGTATTCTCAATTTCGTAAAAATAGTTTTTCCGGTATTACAACCTAGGAAAAAAACCCAAAGAGCTTATAAATTTTTGAAAATACTAAACTAAATTAATTGATGAACCTATGTAGGGTTATACAAAATTAGGCAGGCAAAGGTATACATCCGTAAAACCAGTACCACTCCGTATTAGAAAGACACACAAAATATGGAAAATTTTCAATATTGAAACAATACTTGATAAACATCTAGCTGCCGCAAATCAAAACAAAACAAAATGAAAAAGAAAATTCCTCTTATTGGAGAGACGTGTTCTCTTCCAAACATGGAGGATCAACAAGTTTATGCAATCGTTATAAAGAAGTTTCCCCTGTTTAAAATCAAAAATCAATATCTAAAACTGTCTTGAGTTGTGTGTACCTTTGAAAATCAAAATTTCTTTGTTTCATGAGCATCTTTTTGAATATATGTGCTAGAAACTTTCTGAACTCCCGGTTGATTGGATCCATTGAGGTCAGGTTGAAGAATGCAAATCCAAATATGAAGTAAATGCAACTGACAAAGAAAATTATGGGTTCCACTTTATTCCACGAGTACTTTGTAGTCATCCAAATCGCAATGGCTACCTGCACGATAAGAGCTACGAGTGCGAAGTGCATAACATAATTTGTTAGCCTTTCCGAGTCGGTATTTATTTCTTCCATAATACTTTCCAATCGTACCATCTCTTCGTTGTCAAAATCAATTTCCTCCTGCACAGAACTCAAAAATTTAATATATGAGTATAACAAGTAATACAGAATTCTTGAATCCAAAATGGCTTAAACAACAATTGTGTATACATGGAATGTATGAACATGTCCCTAATATTTGATGCATTGTCAGAAAACATTGAGTTTGAGAGTTATGCTGTTGTGCTCACCCTGGTTGGCACGTGTTGTAAACTTAACGTTGAAATCAATTGTCGCAGGGCAGGAAGCACTAGTTTCAGGTTGTGATTCTTGTAAAAGTTTGAATGTCCCAATATAGAAAAGAGCTCACCTGAACAAAGAAACACAAAGATTAACAATATTTAATGAATCTAATTATATTGATATCCATATAGGCATGTATACACATAAGGATTGACTGGTAGTGTTGCGTTGAATCCTTACTCGAGCTGCTTGAACCAGAGCTAGAGGAAAGTTTATATGGTTTTGGTTGTCGATTGACTTTGTGTTGTGTTGAATCTTTACTTGAGGCACTTCCTGAACCACTGATGGAAGAATATTGATATGGGACTCGCCGTTGACTGATTCTTTTGACCTTTTATATCAAAATAGAAAACTCAATCAAAACTAAAAATATATATTATTTTACACATAAAAAACTTTTAAATATAAAATGAAACATTGCGATTGTAATGATATAACCTAAAGGTATCGGTCCATGAGAAACATTGACTTTATGTTATGAAGAAATTACTTGAGGTAATAACAAGGGAAAAAAAGGTTATGGCTTGAGGGCTGGGCACAATGGTAGGCCTTAGGACCTACCAACCAACTGTTTTGGCTTCATGTCACGCCATAACTCTCCACATTACTAATCCAAGATCTCGTTTATGTTAAAGAGAAGCAATATGCAGGGAAACAAATATTAAAATTGAGTTTTATTTAATTTTCTAGTAGTTATGTGTGAAGGATAGCCTAATAATTTATCTCAAGAAAATATTGTTTTAGTTTCGTTTTAATATTAGTACCTTCGTAGACCTATGCATAGGCCCGAAGTAGTGTCTTTCTTCATTGTTGAGATGAAATTGTGAAAGGTCTCTTCCATCATTGTTTTGTAATTGTATTTCTTCATTGTCGAATAAAGTCCAGTGCAAATATGTTGCAAACCGTCTTCCATCATTGTTGAATAAAAGTTGTGGAAACTTTGTGCCCTTTGAGATTGGATCAAGTCGTCCTACTTTAATAGTAACTTTGACTGGAATTTTAAAGAGTAAATAAAACAATAAAGAGGCTAAATTTTTATAAAGAAAAACATATTAAAATTTGCAATTTGATAATATATACACACCTTGGAGCTAGTAGAGTAATTTGGCTCCATGTCAATGACCTTGGATTTGCCTTTAGAGTCAAAGTAAGTGTCTTCATCATGTAGAGTTAAAATTATCTCGCACCAAAATAATAATCAATAATCTCCGTAAAAGAGAAATAAATAATAACACCCATAAAAAATCGTATGTTGTAATTGGAAAATGATAAAATATGTGAATGTGAAGGTGGTAGGCGGAGAGAAAAAAAAACAAATTAATTAATTACAAGTGAGTGAATAAGACGTTCACGTACCTCCTTAATATAGGTTAGATAGTAAACTAGCAATCACACGTCAAATGTGCGATGGAAACACCGAAGGGGATATATTGAAGAAGTAAAACTAGGGGGACCAAAACAAGTAGAGAGGAAGAAGGGTGAAGCTCTTCTTTCCTACAACCACGAGTGGTTTTTTCAATCATAGGAAGGAGAAAGAGTTTGTAGTGTGAAAGGCATCAAGGCAACATATTTTGTAGATATCTCAAAAGCTAAGGAGAGATTAATCAATACTGACATTGTCAATTGTTGTTTGAAATTTCAGACCTTGTGTTTTTTGGTTAGTTAAAACTCACATAAATGTAAGGGGAATTCACATGCATGTCTTGCAGGACACTTTAGAGACATGGATATGTGTAGTAGACCTATAAATAAAGGTAGCGAAATCCAATGAAATCTATAACCTTCATCTTCTTTGTCTTCTCTATTTCTTTTTTTGTACTCTATGTCACCACGACTCGAGGGAAAACATTCATTGTAGGATGATATGTCCAAGGGAAAGTTAACCAAAAATTATTTTCCCCTCATTCTAAAGTGACACGATCATATGCGGAAACAACAACTTTGGTGGTGTCAAACATCCCCAAAAATTCTCTTGGCGAGCCCATTCCGTTTGTCTCCACCGGTTCGGTCTTGAACGAATTCCGTTCGTCAAGGGCTACAAGAAGCAAGCAAGGTTGTTGGCTTTTGAACCAATAACCTTTTCGAATTCCCCCATTTTTTAAATTTTAGACCCTTCCAACTCACGTAATTAGTCCAACCGAGATCTCAATTATAAAGTCGAGCTCATACACCAGATATTTCTTGGGGAGGAATAATCTCAACCATGGAAAATGTGTGGGCCATGTAGGCGGTTAATTTCCCCCATCCAATCAAATTCCTCAATGACCAACTTTTGTCCTTTTTTTGTCAGTGAGTCTTGAATGATGATTCCATCATGAATGTTAATAAGCTCGCACTTCTCCACCCTCTAAATCCTTATTCTTCACCCCTCTTCCTCTCCCGTTGTTTCTCTCACTCCAATTTAAACCCTTCAAAAGAACCCCTTCGATATTTCCATTATACATTTCACGTACTATTGCTAGAATCTAACCAATCATATTGTCATTTCCTTATGTTCTTTCCATAGCCTCATACTATGAACCTGGACTACACCATGGGAAAATATCTTACGAAATCGTAATGACGTGAGTTCTAGAATGATGCTTTGCTTTATGAGAACGATAACCACACGAATGATATGCAAACAAATCAATAAACTGCATCACCAAGTTTGTCATATGCGGAGAAGGCATAGCTTGACACACGTTTTCTCTATTACCAAATTGTTACAATGAAACAAATGCCACTACTTATTCTCCACGAGTGTCTAATTTGGCTCAAATATTTGCTCCACCAACGATGTTGATTCATTCCATACACTTTGTGCTGATTACTTTTATAGTCACTTCCATTTTCTCGGCTTCCCTAAGTGGCAAAGTGAATAAATTGCGGTAATTTTATTTTGATTTTGTGTTAAGCAAGCAATCTACATTTTCAACCGGGTAAGTACGCCTAATTATTTACCTACTCCACAAGTAATTGTTATTTATTGTTGAGAAAAGCACCAAAGCTGGGGCAGTGGGAAATATCGAGGAAAAGTGGAAATTATTGCAGTAGCAGATAAGCAAGCGCTACTTCTTCGATAAGTGGGCTTAACGAAAATGGGTTATGAGGTGTCCACATTTCTATATGCCAAGTGAAAAATAAATGTGTCAGATACCTTCATTATTATGTACCAGTCCCACGAGGCCTGGAGCTCTGAGTCCAACTGGATGGGGTACGTAGCCGTTACAACAGGTCCTGGGATGTCGCAATACGGCAGGCGAGATATACTGGTCGCATGGAGAGGAATCGTGCACTAGACACTTGAGTGGATAGATGATTTTAACCCGGGAAGGTCCCGTTTCGATTCTCCTTCCAAACACGGACGTTGCAGAATTGGGCGATAAGGTGGCGAAAATGGTGAAAAGCAGAGCGACCAAGGCTCACAAAGGCTGGTTCGAAATATGCACTTACGACGATCCTAAAGCGCTCTTCAGTAAGACCAGCACCAAGGACCGCGTTTTGATGGAATTAAAGCGGTTGCTCGAGCTCTATAAATATGAGGATCAAGAATTGAGTATTACTTTAACCGGCCATAGCTTGGGTGCTGCTCTGGCCACGCTCTGGGCTTTTGATATAGTTTTAAATGGCTTGAGTAGAATCAAAGGCACAGAGTCGACAATTCCTATCACTGTCATCGCCTTCGCCAGGTCGCGGGTAGGGAATTTAGAATTCAAGGAATGCGTGGATAAACTACTACCTCAACTTACAATACTGTCAATTGCGGGTTACGAATTCTCCTGAAATTAAGTGTCGTTGTATCCCTTGGTGGGATGTAAGCGCGGAGATTTAAATCTAAATGTAAAGAGAAAAAAAAAATAAATTGAATGATTTATGGTCTATTAATGGTGTAAATGATGGTGTAGAAAGTGTTGCCTAATCCTCTACCAAAATTTCAAGCTAAAAAAATGTTGGTAAATAAAAATGAGACTAGGATCATACACCACACAAAATAGAATCTCTACTCTTAAGAGCTAAACCTAAGAAATACACGAACCATGTAAAAACTTCACGTTCAATAAAAATAAATAATAAATAAAAAATTAATACCTTTAAAATTTAGAATATAGGAAGTCAGAACAAGTGCAAAACCAACATTAATAAAACCAAAGAGTTCAAAGAATCCATACTTCCACATGGTTGTTGGGGCTAACGTCCAAGCTATAGCTAAACAATTTAACCCTGTCAAATATATCCCCTGTCTGGGAATATGGAACTCCATTTTTCCCATTTCCAAGTCATCTTGGTCGACTTGTAACAGGTACTCAGCGGATTCCAAGTTGATTGTTACCTCCAGCTGAAACAAAAGATGAAATCAATGAATTTTATAGTAAACGGCTTTTCAAATAAACTAAAAAAATAAATTGTAACTCACCAGCGCACCAGTAGGTTTATGGACAAACCCTTTCCGCCCAATGGACGACACATCATCTTTCCGAGAGGGCAAATCCACCAACACCCAAGATTTATCATAACTCTGCACGCCTATTGTACACTGGATGGGAAATACAATAAAATAAAGAAATGATGATGATTTGAACGCGAAAGCCGTCCCAGAAAACTTCTTTCCCAATTGTTTTAAGATGGACAGAAATTATAGAAACAAGAATGAAATCACTGTAAAGATGGACAGAAATTAGAGGGAAAAGAATGAAATCGCTGTAAAGGAAACTGTACTTACAAGTCAAATTAAAGGTTGTACTTGTAACATACCTTCAGTCGAGTAGGAGCCAAATTATTACTGGAGCTGCTTTCCAAATGATTTATGGTGGATTTTGGGGTGTAAAATGGGGGAAATGTTTAGTGACAGGGCTTGGTTGACGTAGCTCGATTTCATGAGAAAAAGAAAACAAGGCCCAAACCCAAACCCTAACCCAAATCCAAATTTGAAGGCATCTGTGTCTGGTGGAAATGCAAGGCATGTATAGGAAATGGAGTGGCAGATCACGGCCAAAACCATGATCGGTATGAAGTTGTGGATGAACGCCTTCATAGAAGCGTTTTTTTACCAAAAGCTTCAATCCTCGTCTGGGAAATGTTTTTGTAAGCACAAAAAAGTCACTCTATGATCTCCAGATCCAAAAATAATCGTGCATGCCACTCTCTCATCACGTCTTTTAGTCCTGCAGTTGAATACTAGGGTTCGTTCAGAATAAAAATGTGTGGATGGCATAGTGTTCGCCTGACCGCAGTTAAACGACACCATAACCAAGGTAGATTATTATCCTCCGAAAGGCAGGAAGATAACCTTCCACTTTTTAATTTTTCAATTTTGGGTGGCGGTTGTCAATTCGGAGGAATTTTTACTTTGGCCACTCTTTTTGCATTGGAAGCAGTCGAATGTTTTTCACTGTAGCTGGGAGTGCCGTGTCTCATTCTATGCCTCTGAAGTTTTTGGTTTCTACGGGTGAGCTAGTCTAAATTTTATTGTTAAGGGTGATATTTGACCAGCTCTTGTGTGATGAATATAATAAATGTTTCACACTTTATATGACCAGAGTAAATCAAGTATACTTCACAAAAATGAAGTGCAATTTTTGTAAATGAATGATATGAGTCTCAATTATACATTGAGTGTATGATAGAAACGTCAAGGGGAGGAAGCGAAGAATTGAAAATTGAGGAAGCGAAAAAGAGGGAGAGGATGAGGGGCAATTGAAAAGGGGTTTGAGGGAGGGGAAGGGCATTGTGGTTCACTATATCGTCTATATCTTGAATGCATAATTCACGTGAGTGCGAATTACATTTAAAGGGGACAAACCAAAAAATGGGAAAATCCAAAATGTTCCATGTTTGAGACCCACCCAAAAAGTGAGAATCAAATACCTGTGCATGTTCCACACCTTTTCCATGTCTTAAATTGTAACACCCAATTAAAATATGTTATTTGTGTTACACTTTATTATTGAACTCTCTCGCATTATTCACGTGAGTGCAATTTATGCTCAAAAGGGCCAAAATAAATAATCGGAAAAATCCAACAGGTTCCATGTTGAAAACCCAACTGAAATGCTTGTTTCTTGGTTTACTTTGTAGCCCTCCTTTATAATTCTAAGCTCAAGTGTGAGGAAACAGAAGATGTGTGAAAAATCATTGAGAGTTGAGTTTACATTATTCACGTGACTATAATTTGTGCTTGAAGGTGCCAAAATAAAAAAGGAAAAACCAATTGGTTCCATGTTTGAAGCCCATTCAAAATTCTTGTTTCTTGGAGCACTTTGTATTCCCACTTTACAATTCTAAGCTTGAGTAGGTGCAATGAAATATGTAAACAATCGTCGGAATCGTCCTTTATTTGTGTTCCACTTTATTGTCACTTTGTATTCCCCCTTTACATCTCTAAGCTTGAGTAGGTGTAGGGAAATAGGCAAGGTAGGGTAATAGGTGATGTGCAAACAATCAATTCTACCATCCATGAGGAAAAAGAAAATAAAATATCACCGATCTCAATAAAAAAATTGAAGAACAATGTGACCTATCAGATGGAGCCTCAAACTATTGGCCTCTATGTCCAATGCAGCTTCAAAGAGATAAGAATTTTGCATCATCATATCCTAAAGGCTAATCAAGGAATATGTCGTAAGAAACACATAATAAAATCGACCATGTAAGAAATAAATATGGTCAAATTCAATAGACATAAATTGAAGCACAATGCCATCCTTGAGATGGACCCTATTTTCTCCAATGTCTAATTCAGTTCTAACAATTGCAATCTTCACATTAATTTATTATATCCTAACTGATAAGATTAATCATAAATCATATTATCTGAAAAATAAAAAGAATGTTTTTATTGACCAACCCTCATTCAAATCACATCATCTAAAGATATTTCCCAATAGATCTAAATGTTAAAAAAAACCCAAACGTATTTTTCTTAAACGAAATCCCAAAAAAGGAAAAAAATAAACTAAATAAATCAAAATCAATATACCTTCTGGGACATGTCCATAACTCGGTTTGAAATGAGAACATGCTCCAGAGAAGTTGTTCTGCATGTTGAAATCCCATCGCCCCATTAAGTGCTCAAGCACGATGATATCGATGTTAAAGATGTCACTCTTGTCCTTGAGATGGCCGTACTCGATCGTTCTCGAGAGTGACATAACCCAACGTGCCGATAGTCTATGTGGTGTAGTGTGTCTCGTCTCCCTTCTTAAACTTGGCTAGTTCAAATTTGGTGACAAGAGGGGTGAGGTCCTCATCTAGTAGCATGTCTGCCGCCTTCACGTCCTTGTGAATTATAGTTGTCTTTATGTCAACATGTAGGTATGCGAGTGCTAGTATTATGCCCACCCAAGGTAGCAACTTTCGTATGGAGAGTATTAAATGGTGGACATAAAATATGGAAAAAAAATGGTCCATAGAAAAAATACGATAAATACGGAAAAATACAATAAATTGTATATATAAAAAATATGGTAATTTTAATAATTAAACACATAACTATACAACAGATTAAAAATTATTAAAGTGACAAAGAATTATGGCTTAAACTTAAAACATGTATACATTAACTAAAATGATGGAAATAACATATTTTATGTCTCTAACATCATGAGTCATGACAATTGTATAAAATTCTTAAAAATAACATGTTTTTACCTCGCTTGTGCTACTCGCTATATACTTTGTAAAGTTTTATTAAATAATAAACTCGCATACCTTTGGATTTAATCAATATTAATTAATAGTTATCATAATAATTATAACATCAGTTCTAAATATGTTTTGGGGATTTTTTTATTATTCCCAACGACGGGTTTTAGTTTTTTGTTTTTTCTCACCGCAGTTTTGGTTTTTGTTTTCTCTATATTTTAAACTAATAAATCTTGAAATTTTTAGTGTTTGATACGGTGGATGAGGAAAAACAAAAAAAAAAAAAAATGGTGAATCTCCTAAATCCACCATATTTGGTAACCATGTGCCCACCGTGATCTTGTGCCGTTGTGGCCATGTCGAGCAAGGGCGACTACATGTGAAGAAAAAATATGCGAGGCTATCATTTTTGGTGAATGAGAAGTAATGAAAAATTATAGAAGCCTTGTATCGGCTGGAAATTGATTTTTTTTTACTATGAGAGGGGTTAAATTTTGCCTAAAATCATGAACTTTTTAGTAAGTAAAATCATCGTGTGGCTTTGTTAGGTGTTTTTTCCTTTGTTCGTGAATGTTTTTATCATATAGTGCATGATAAATGTGTTAGGGCATTGATTTTTTTGTTTAATTGCTTTTTTAGGCATGTTTACTAGCTATAACTAAGTTGTAACATGTATTTTCAATTCCAAGTGTGATTGGGAGACTGCACAAAAGTGCCAAAACTGTAAAAGAAGTGTAAATAAATCCTTTTGGGTGTAATTTAGTGTACAAATTGTTGTTATAACAAGATAATAATGCCAACATAACTTGTGTTGGGCATGATCCTTCCATTTGGGCTACCATTTCATCTGTTAGGGTGATATTTCATTTTCTGGAATGAAAGACTATAAAAATAGTGTTGGAATTTGTTACTCTACACATTGGCGTTCAAATCCGCAACTCTTCACATTGATGTTGAAACATGCATTTTGTGCTTTGGCATTGAAAAGTTAAGTTTTGTACTTTTGTGGGCTACAAAAACAGGCATGGGTCACTCTTTGGAAAAAGCTTTTCTTGCTGGAAATTGTTTGTTCTTGGCTTGGTAAAAGATAATTACTTGCTACATATTTTGAAGAGCCGGATAATATGGTGACTAAAACCGATGTAACGAAATAAAATAATATTATGTCATTCATATGGTGACTTTTCAGGGCAAGGCCCCAAGGTTTTCGTTGTAACAATGCCTTCGACATAAAAACTAGGAACATCCTTGAAAGGGTCGTAGTCCCACTTATGAGGATGATGGTGTAAAAGGTGTTTCCTAAGCATCCACCAGTGGTACAAATCCTTGTAGAAACCTTGATAACATATATAAAGTGCATGGGCTCATTATCGTTCCCTTGGTAACTTTAGTGGAATCTAATTGGTGTATGGTACTCATCACATTGTAATCGATTTAATATAGTACATAACACATGAAACATATCGATATCTATGTTACTCTGCCAGTGTCCCTACTCCCCCCCCCTCGTCCTTCTCCCAAAACTATAAAAATATCAAAAACATCAACCTAAGTGCCAACTATACTAGTTAACATAAATCTTCTCTAAGAATAGTATTTCCATTGAATTGTAATAAAATCTATTTGATATTAAATGTAACGAACAAGATATATACATATGTGCATTCAAGTATGGGTGAAACTTTAACTACATGTTTTAAATCAAATCTTATCAATATTAAAGTTGTGGTAATTTATAATAGATTTAAATAGAAAGTGACAAACTATAAATTCAACACTTATAAATAAATAATAAAATAGAGCTTTCCACAGAAATTACATGAAAAATATTCATAAACACGAAAAAGATTCCATTTAAAAATATATTAAGCTAAAAATAAATTTAATTTCTAAAACCCCTTTCAAATTAAATAGATGGGTATAATTGAATCTTAAATAACTTACAAATATGTAATAAAAAGATTTAAATACTTCTATAAATATGATTAAGAAAATTCATAATAAATAACTATATTACATATATTACAATGTAATAGAAACCATATATTTTAGAGTAAGACAAATAATGTTGACTAAAGTTAGAAACAACCCTTGTCCTCCCACTCTCAAATAAAGCCACACCCATAATAGGAAGGAGTTTAACCCTCACCAAACTTGTAAACCTAACATAAACTAACTTCTAGGCATCTTAGGGTTTTTTAATTTTATTTTAGTAGCAATTTTGTACATGAGTTGTGTAGTTCCCACTTCCCTTCGACACTTTTTATTATTGATTTCCAATACTGTCAATTACACTTATGGATATTATTCTAGATTTTTTTTGACTTAGCATGATATTAGATGTTAAAGATATTGGAATGTTGTTGATTTCGATTATTAGTACGATGTATGTGGATTATTAGAGACAAAATATATTGATGATGATATCTTTGTTGACATGGTTATATATATTTCGACATGTGATATTTTCGTCACATTGAGTAGACCTTAACAATTAAACTAAGTTTATGATCCTATTGATATCGATGAAATGTAGAATTGAGATGTTGTTAGAAATTGAAAATGATATTGTTAATTGCCTAAATGATAATTTGATTCATATGTAGATGATTATGGATTTATATTGCATATTTTATCTCGGATGTTTTGATGCGGCCATGAGGCCGAAGGAGGTATTATGTGTTTTACTGGGTAAATATATTCACAACAAACAATAGGGGATTGGAGACCAACCGTAGTGCCCACTTCCCTTTGACACCTTTTGATACTGATCATGATACTACTGATTATATTATAAACATGATTATGGACTTTATTATAGTATGATGTTAGATGTTAGATCATGGATTATTGTTGACTTGATTCAGTTATGATGCATGATGATTATTATAGACATTTTGGATATTGATGTTGATATACTATTTAACATGGTTATATTATGGATGTTGTTCGGACATGTGATATTTAAATATTGTGAGTAGACCTAGAAATGAAAATTATTTGATGATGATATAGTTGTTGAGTAAAATTGTAAATGATCTTGTTGATTGCTTGGATGTTGTTGTGATCCATATATCTAGATGATTTTGGAATTTTAATTATATTATTTTGGATGTTCTGATATGGCCACAAGGCTGAAGGAGGTATTCGTGTTTTGTAGGTTAAAATATCATAACAAACATCGGGGGATTAGAGACCAACCACATTGGAATTCTAGATGAATTCAACAAGGTCACCATGGCAACTAGTATTTGTTTATGCATGTTTGTGTGTGTTAGGGATTCCCATGGGGGGTCACCTTAAATGTGACCAAGGGTTATGTGTATTTATTTATTGGTTCCTTTGTTTATGTTTTCATGTGTTTATTTTGTGGTGCATTGACCCTTTCATTATTCATTAAATGGTGTGTAATATTGTGAGTAATCATGTTGTTAAGTTAATTAATTAAAATATGTCATAAGAAAGTAATTAATAGAGTTGTTGGCCTTGAATTAAAGTGTTGTAAGAGATGTGTAAGTGATGTATAAGTTAACTTTTGAGTGTGAAACACTCCACCTTCTTTAAAATTAGAATTTGTCCTTGGAGGCTGATTTTGGAGGTTTGTGGGACAAGTTAAACTTGTCTCATACATCTTAAATTTAATTACCAACCATACCTATGGTTGGAGAGTTGAAATTTGACTTTTATAATGCTTTTGAGAAGGCAAATTGTAGGTTTTAATTGCACTTTTCTTACATGATTTAATTTTAGTCCTTTGGGGTGTGGGTTGGATTTGAGTATGTAAGTAAACTATCATATTATTCACCCACCTATTTATTATGCATTGGAGAATGAAGTTGACTTTTGGGTTGGGGTTGAGGATGTGTGATGTGGCATCCTACATGGATCCACCTCATCCTCTTCTCTTCCCTCTTCTATAAAATTCGAATTCCTTGCCTTGTTTTGGGGTTGCTCAACTTTGGAGACTTCATTCTTGGGTGAATTCCTTGTTGTTTTGGGAGCTCTTGCTTTTGGAGAAGCTTGAAGATTGTTGCATGCTTGTTGTTTGGTGGATTTTTGGATTGTTTGCTTGGAAACAACTACTGTTTGGAACTTGAGAAAGTCTATCATGGAGAGGTAAGAGCTTGGCTCTTGAAATGCTCTTCTTTTATGAATGTAAATGTTAATGTGTGAATGTTTTGGCATGTTTGTGGGCTGTTGGGTAGATGGCCTAGAAATGGTGTAGGAGAAGACTATGGGGTTTATTTTTGGGAGGCACAAGTGTGTTTTAGGGAGGTATAAGGATGGAGGGAGTTGGGATTTGGGTTTCACCTTACAAAGAAATAGCTTGCAGTTCTTTACTCGTTATGGGGTGTCATAAGAGGTTGGGGAGGCATAAAGAAATTTAAGGAATAAGGGGTACTGGGAGGCATAAGGAATGTCAGGGTTTTGATATACTATATTTTGGCAATTTGTAATTCAGGTGGTGATACCCATTTCCCCTTTTGGGAGGAATAAGAAGCATCCCCATAGTTTCTTTCTCCTTTGGCTTGCTTGATGAAGCCTCAGTAATGTTTGTCATGCTTTAATGTAGTTGTAAACTACATTCTGTTTTGGACTGTGTTTTTATTGTGAAAATGTTGCTTGTGTGTTTGTGGAAGCCTGTTGTTGTCATGAGTTGGATCACATATTTTATTGCATTGTGGTTGGGGCTCGGGGGCCAATGAAGAAGGATGGCTTCTCCTCTTCATTGGATGTCTTGGTTGGGTGGAGAGCGTTTCCTTTCCCCTACTCTTGTTGTGATCACAATTTGGAAGAATGAGAAATACACATGTTGTTGTTCTGGAGATGAGAAAAGATAGTTTGACTGTCCCTTGTGAAATGAAATATTATTGTAACCTTTCCCACTTGAAGTGGATGAACTTGTATATGTTTTGTAATGGAAATATGTTGTATTGGTTATGAAAGTGTATATTGAAATGTGAAAGAGACATACTCTGTTATGTTCTTTTGAAAGCAAGAAATTGTGTCTGTATGATGAAATTGAGGAAAGAAAGAAGGAAGTTGTAAAGTTGTCTTTTGGAATCAATAAAGGATTGCATAACCTTCCTCAAATTGCATCATTGTATTGAATTTAATCATCTAAATGTGAGTTGTAATCTCTGTTTGAAAGAAAGAAATGCGTATGAAGGAAGTGTAATACTCTATCTTTTGAAATATGTGAAAATTAGAAATCAAAGATGTATTCTAGCTTTTGAATAGTTGAATTGAATCAACTAAATGTTTTAGATTAGAATTGGAATGAATCCTAATACTTGGAAGATGAAAATGGTGAATAGATCCTTTAAAATTTGATCTCTGTTTTGTATTTTCAAACTAGAAAATACTTTATCCAAAAATGCATAGTTCAAACTGCAACAATGAAATAACAAACTAAACGATTAAATTGAAGTAGTATGCCCTAAACGAATCCAATTGGACAAAAATACTTAAGGAAATTCTTAGAAAACTTAGCAAAACGGGCTCAACCCTCTTACAGTTGTTTTATGTCAATAGATGTAAATTTTCAAATTACAAATCAATCAGACAAATTGAATCTTGAAATCCTTCTTAAATCCATCTAAGAACAATTCTCCATGTCTATTTGACATGTTGAGAGAGGAAGAATATCAAATTGAACAAATCTTATAAGTTAAAATTTACCAGTTTACACTATAAAGTCTGCAGATCATTTTCTTTAAATTGACTCCTTAAAATTTATCAAAATCAAAATTTAATAATTCTGAGTAAAGAGGACATTGAGAGATTTCTAGAAAGTCCTCGTTTGCCCAAAAATGAGCTCTCTATCAAAAGTTATGGCATTATGAAGTTTTTCTTCATTTGGCGTCAAAAAAAAAATTCTAATTGTTAAAAAAAAAAATTGGGAAAATTTTCCTGGCGAACCCACGGTCGAATTTTCCCTTAGCGCTTTGGAAATTTTTGGGAAATTTTTCCTAATTTTTCCCGCCACCCCGCCAACCTACAGCCAATCAAAGGTTGCCATGTGGCACCACGAGGCATCATGAGGGACGGATCCTTTTTAAGTTAGCGCTTCAAGAAAAATTTTGGGAAAATTTTCTAAATTTTCCCGCTGCCCCACGCCCAATCAGAGCTACCACATGGCATCGCAAGGCATTGGCGGAGGAGCGGGTTCCTTTCGCCTTTACGTTTTCAGAAAATAATTGGGAAAATTTTCTAAATTTTCATCGCCATCCCGCCGGCTTGCAGCCAATCAGAAGCTGCCTCATGGTATCATGAGGTGTTGGCAGAGGCGCGGGTGAATTTTACCCCCTTTCAGCCTTTGGGGCATTAAAAATATTTTATCCCCATCGCCTCGCTTTCCTGCGTTGGCTTAGGAGGTGCCACTTGTCCCTTGCGGAATTGTGGACCCGCATGTGGGGAAATATTTCTCCTCGCAGCCTGCAGGCCCACCCTTAGGGAAAATTTTCTCCCCTAGGCCCGCAGGCCCACTCTTGGGGAAAATTTTCACCCCAAGGCCCGACTGGCCCATAACTTGAGAAATATGAGGAGTTAGGAGGACTTCTTTATATCATTAGAAAGGTGAGGAAATTTCCTATCCAATGGGAATGATTTAGGGAATTTTTGAATGCGTTAATTTTGAGAAAAATCAAGTTGAATCTTTAAAGCCTATTAGAGAGTGGGTATGGTGAGGAATTACCCTCTGACCCTAATTGAACTTTCTAACCCTAAATTTTGGACCTTGTGACCTCTAATAATTGTTAATAAAAGAAAAGTATATTCTAGTGGATTAGAATTGATCTAGAACTTATTAGTGACAACTGTTGTCTTATAACCTGGTTGTAGACTCTTTTAAACAAAAAAATTATTCCATAATTTTCCTAACTAATCCTAGGTTGTCCTTGGGTCTCAAGTGGGTTATTTTTAGTGGGCATCACACTTGGTATCAAAGAAGTGGTTCAAAAGCTTGGGCCATTGGGCACACTAGAAAAATTGAGACATGAACCTTAAACCTAGCACACTTTTAAATTCTAGAAGACAACTTAGTTTAGAAATTACATATTTTAGTAAACATGGAAACTAAGTAAAACCTAGAAAGATGAACTAACTCTCGTCTTGCTCTATGCAGGAGGCGCAGAAAAGATGAGGAGCCTTTTCACATAGACCTAGGCATACCACCTCCCTAGAGCATGCCGTAGCAGCTATCCTACCACATATTTTGCAGACTCTTCAAGATGTTAATGCCGCTCTACACAGAGGATTAGTAGGAGGACATACAGCCAGACATGATAGAGTCACTTCCATTGAGGGTCATGTATCTCCTCGACCCAAAGAAGGAGCATGGAGGAGAGAACTTCCATGTAGAGTCAGCCAGAGAAAATTCACCACAGAGGGGACAGGGTGACCGAGTTTCAGGACATAGGAGAGGTCTCAGAGCCCTAGGCTTAGGGATGAGCATGTAGAGAGGCCTGAAGGCCGCGGACCACAAATGTAGATCACATCAAGGAAACCACAGAAGCTTGGCCATCACATTATTCGGTGACATAGGTGGATTTTATGCAGAGGCCTCAGTTAGTGAGCTTGAGTAGATGCTTCAAGCTCTGTCCTTATTCTAAAGCAATACGAAAGCTCGTGTTATGATCCATCTACCGAGGGATGGAGTGGTGTCTCGGTGACGGATGTAAGAGCAGAAGGTCCATGTTGATTCCGAGACAATTACCTAAGAGCTCTTTGAGGAGTGTTTCAGAGCGAGATATTTGTCATGGAGGTTCATACAACAGTGGATAGATGAGTTTCATGACCTCTGACAGGAATCTCTGATAGTGGCTAAGTATGAGAGTATATTTCTGGATCTACTCCAGTATGTTGAGTACATGTGAGATGAGCAAGTACGGATCCACAGGTTTATCCGGGGGCTGAATCTAGACATTGGAGGTGCAACAGATCCATTGTCCACAGACCTTAGCTGAGGCCGTCAAGAAGGCCTATATAGCAAAGGATACTTGGGGAAAGACCCAACAGGCTAGAGACTGAGTCCGAAGCTGTATATAGCAGATACAGGACATCAGATTGAGGGGGTCAGTACCTCTTCCTTGTGGTGGACAAGGTTCAACACATTTATCTTTTAGACCACAACAGTAACAGTAATCCCGCCCATCTTATAGACCTCCACAGAGGTTTGATGCATAGAGAGGTCGAAGTATGGGGCCTCCCCTAGGGGTCCCATTAGGACATAGGGTGCTTAGAGAGATCACTTAGCAGGAGCTTACCAGGAAATATACCTCGGTAAAATGCAGCCGGATCATCAGGATCCACACCACAAACCTCTAGAGTACTCGACCATAATGTTACACAAGGGAGAGGATCATGCGGTTGTTTTGGGTGTGGTGTTACTAGAAATTTTTAGAGAGATTGCCCATAGAACCCTAATAACAAGGGTAAGACACAGATCTCAGAGCCTACTATTGGTGATATGAGGCACAATTATAGGATGTACACAAGTGGTCGAGAATTTCCAGGAAGAGCATTAGAGTATAGTTATTGAGACTACATGTAACATTGGAGGCATTCCTACCTCTATTTTGTTTTATTTTGGTTCTTCTGATTCTTTTATTGCACCATCTTTAGTAGAGTGATGCAGGCTGGTGGCAGTTAGGTAGGGTCATAGTTGGGATGTTGAGATGGCTTCTGGAGCCAAGATATCTATAGACTCCTTAGTTAAGGAGTGTGTGGTGGATTTGGGACCTTTCCCCACTACCTCGGATCTTTGTGTCCTTTCGTTGGGCTCTTATGGAGTCATCTTGGGCATGGGTGGTTATCTCGCACACAGAGCCAAAGTGGATTGTTACCACAAGATCATATCTTGCACAGATGATCTAGGAGTGGAGGCAGTGATAGTGGGGGTCAGGAGACCCGTTTCTATTTGCACCATCTTCACTATTCAACTTAAGCGGTGTGTGCGATGGGATTGTCAGATGTATGATATTACGATCAATGACAAATCAGAGGATGGGTCTAGTGGACCATCGCTAGATGATCATCCCATTTTGAGAGAGTTTGCAGATGTCTTTCCAGGGGAGCTACTAGGGTTACCACCCCCACATGAGATTGATTTTCATATAGATTTGGTTCTGGGAGCAGAGCCCATCTCACGAGCACCTTATCAAATGACTACACCCTGCAGCTCGTGAGCTCAAGTTGAAGTTGGAGGTCCTCCTGGAGAAAGGCCTTATCCATCCTAGTGTATCCCCTTAGGGTGCACTGGTGATTTTTGTGAAGAAGGATGGATCCTTGTGGTTGTGTATTGACATCGCCTAAACAAAGTAACGATCGAGAATTGTTATCCACTTCCACGCATTGATGATTTATTTCATCAAATGAAGGGAGCCATAACTTTCTCTAAGTTAGACCTTAAGTTAAGTTGCCATCATCTAAGGATCTTGGAGGCGGACATTCATAAGACCACCTTTCGTATGAGATATGGCCACTATGAGTTCATAGTGGTGCCTTTTAGTTTAACAAATGCCCTTGCAGTATTTATGAGTTTGATGAATGGGGTATTTAGGACCTTCTTAGATCGCTTTGTGATCATCTTCCTTGATGACATTTTGGTTTTCTCACAAATGCATGAGGATCACGAGGGGCACCTTCGCTAGGTTCTTTAGTGTCTTCATGAGCAGTAGCTTTATGGGAACCTAGAGAAGTGTGCATTTTTTCAGACAAAGGTGCAATATTTGGGTCATATCATTTCGGGGAAGGTATCATCATCAATCCTTCTAATATTAGAGCTATCATGGATTGGCTAGCACCCACTACCTATGAGTGAGGTGTGCAGCTTCATGGGATTAGCAAGTTACTATGGGAGATTTGTTTAGGAATTCTCTTGGATTGTGCACCCCATCACTTCCCTTCAATGGAAAGGGAAGAAGTTTGTTTGGTCAGATAGGTGTGAGCAGCCTTCAGACATCGAAGGAATGCCTCACTATAGAACCTATTCTTGCGCAGTGTCGGATCCACAGTGGTGAGTTTTTCATTTGTATGGATGCTTCTTTAGCAGGGATTGGAGGTGTGTTGATCCAGGAGGGCAAAGTAATGGCTTTTAAATCTCGCAAAATCAAATATTACGAGTTTAATTATTCAACTCATGATCTTGAGATTTTGGCAGTTTGTGCACACTTAGGTTTGATGGAGGCACTTTTCTCTTGGTCGGAGATTCACACTCAGGACAGATCACTTGAGTCTTTGCCACCTCTTTACGCAGCCCAATCTCAATGCTCGTCAGCAGGGTTGGATGGAGTTTCTTTGTGAGTATCATATGGAGATAGAGCATGTGAAAGGGAAGGATAACGTGGTGGCAGATGCTCTCAGCAGACTGAGACATGTGGTTATGGCCACCTCAGTAAGCATAGATTTGTGGAGTAGAATTCTTCAGCAGCTTCCTCTTGACAACTTCTACATTGCAGTTCGAGCAGAGATCGAGTCTCAGATACCCCTCGAGGGGAATTTTGATGGTTTTTCTTTAGAGGAAGATGGTATTCTCAAGCACAGAGGCTATATTTATGTTCCTAGAGATGGAGGATTGAGACAGACATCTTGGCAGAGGCACATCGTGCACCCTATTCACCCATCCCATGGTGCGAGAAGATGCAAGCCACCTTGAGATAGTTGTATCATTAGAGAGGACTTCGTAGAGAGACATGGCTCGGTTCATGTCATGATGTTTAGAGTGCCGAAGGTAAAGGCCGAGCATCGCATCCAGCCTAGCCTTCTCTTTCCTCATGCTATACCGAGTGGAAATGGGACTTCATTTCTATGGACTTTATTGTTAGGCTACCGATGTCGAGATATAACCACGATGCCATCATGGGACCATGGTTGATAAATTGACAAAAAATGGCTCATTTTTCTTTGGTGAAGACCACTTAGAAAGCTAGTGCGGTGACATGGGTATATCTTGATGAGATTGTCGAGGTTGCATGGGATTCGCGGAAGATCATTAGTGACCATGATCCTTTGTGCTTTGGTATCCAAATTTGTTCTCCTTTTTAATCCGTAAGTAGCAACACGATTCAACAGGAGCTTAGCAGTAACTAGATCAAAAATATATGTCATTTTGTAGTCGGGGAGAAATCTAATTGTCCCTTTATTACTTGGATTTGTGGAGAGATGGATAACACCTTTAAGAGGATTTGACCTATCCTCACTATTTTAGGTTGTGCCTTTCAACCAAGGTAAGAGGACCTATTTTGTAGCTCTCGTTATTGAAGGACAATGATAAATCCTTCTTTTGCAATAATTTTTTTAGAGAAGACCTTAGGGAAAATATGATCAACACACTAGATCTGACTCTCACGAGTTGTCACTTCTAGATCATGGAGATACTTTCACAACAAGGCAAAGGTTACTAGAGACATTTTAAGACCCTGCTTTCTTTTGCATGTTTAAGTGACGAGGATTGCACATTTGTGTACACACATGAGAAACATGGGTAGTATGGGTAGGATTGGTTGTTAAATGAAATTTTTGTGGGAGGGGAGACAAGATGCACTTGAATCACTAGATCCTTGAGAGCTTATGCAAAATGGAAAGATTCAAACAACAAAATGCCACAAAATTTAAAAATGTTTCTTCAACTAGAATATGTGCTTTAATGGAGGCTCAGATTGACAATTTTTCATAAAGCATATGGGATTCTGTCATGAAGGCTCGAGTCGAGAACCCAATAAAGCATCAAGATTACAACCAAACCATGCCTGAGGTACACCTAAAGGCTTATAGATAATCTCTATCAACAAAATGAAAGAAAAGTGATTTTAAACCATTTATCTCACTCCCAGATGAAGGCTCTCTGAGAAATGAAATTGCAGATGCCACTAAAATATCACAAGGATTGAGACCTATGTGATTGGACCAGATTTTGATACAAGATTGCAATAGAAACTAGAAAAACTACTTGCAAACACTCAGAGATGAAATAAATACACTTTACTCAAGATTAACACAGAATAACTCAAGTTTGATAAAATTTCTTAGCAAGGGAAAGTTTCCTGAACAATCTCAAAGCTTGTCAATGGCTATACACTTGCAACCACCTTGACACGATTAAATTTTACACAAAGAGAGATATACATGCTTCTTAAATGGATTCTCAAAAAGGATGGGCTTTGTTAAGCTTTTCTATTGAAAAATGAGTCTTTGACCTTCCAAAAAATCCCATCCATTTACATGAAAAATTTGTGTCATTTATAGCATTTTCAATAGAGTCCCTTTCTCCACAAAAGACAAAAAATGTTAAATGCACCAGTGCTCGCCATGATTCTTTCATGATTCACATAATCAGATCTACAAGAAGTCTCCAAGTGCTCGAGGGGGTAGATTTCATCGAATACCTCCCGCATTCAACTCCTTGCTCTGGTAGATCACTCTTCCTTCAATTTTCCAACTACTTCCGCCCCTAATCATCAAATCCACACCCTTGCATGCTCAAGAGAAGAAAAATAGAAAATCTAATCAGTGCATGAAAGTCGACCATTTTAATGACAAAAGACACCTTCCATATCTCCTCACCAAACTTCGGATATCAACATTAACTTCCTTCTCGCTTGGCGTGTAGAAAAGACGAAGAAATCATGGAGATTTGCACTTCCTGACGTGTTTCAAAGAAATGGGGAAAATCTGATTTAGATTCATATATTCTCGTTGATCTTTACTTTGAATTTAGGCCGTCCACTGGCAGATTCAAGCTTTAGAACAGACCTGGGGGATTCCCTTGAATTTTTACAATTTTTTGAAAAAATGGAAATTTTTTCCATTTTGCCCCGCACCTCCGCCCTTGGAAAACGAGTCTGACACGTGCCCAAATATGATTGGAGCGGAACCATGCTCAAATTTTTCCATTTAAATCTCTTTTTGGAAAAGGGAAAATTTTCCAAATTTTCCCCATAGCTCCGCCCTTAAGAAACGATCTAGACACATGTCCAAATGTGATTGGAGCGTGGCCACGCTTCCTTTTTACTTTTGACTCTTTTTTCTCAAAAGGAAAATTTTCCAAATTTCCCCCGAGAGCCCGCACCTCCGCCATTGACCGGGAAAACATTGAGCTTTTCCCTCATTAGGCTTGCGGGCCATTTTGAAATTTTAATCTTTAAGGAGGCAAAAATCCAAAGTTTCCTCCGATGGTTCACCTTCCCGCCTTTTTGAATTTTCAAAATACCATGTGTCACCATGGCACACCTTGAGGCGGTCCCAAAAATTTGATACCTTGAACAAGCATGGGCTCACCACGTGTCTTGTTCTCACAAGGTTTTCCTGAATGCTTGAAGCTCGGTGGAAGGCATCACGTGGCATGCTTCGAGGCAGTCCCCTTTTAGCCATTGAGAAGTCTAAGTAAAATGCAAAGCAAGCGGAGGCCTCCACATGTCAACTTGGTGCTTCTTTAAAATGAAACTCAAGGGCCGGTCTTCGAACATGCGTGGTCCTCCATGTGCCTCCATGACGCAATTTCAAGATGGTACCCAAAGATGAGACCCTAAATGAGCGAGAGCTCACCACGTGTCCTGCTTTTGCCAACTGTCCCAACCGCATGAAAATTTTTCTAGGTCCGGACTAAGTAGCAGAAGCTTCCATGTGTCCTCTCGGTGCTACTCCAAGGCAAAACCCAAAAGTAGATCTTCAAATGAGTGATGTGCCTCCACATGGACACATTTTGAGTTGAGGCTTTTTATGAATTTTTCTAAGTACCCAGCTGAGCCACATCTAACCAAAAGGTGTCACATCCCCCCGTAGCTACAAATATGCAAATTTGACCGGGAGAAATGCCTGTCAAACTGTAAAATATAGAAAAATGACCATTTGAGCCTGGGAATGAAATTTCTTCAAGGACAGAAAGTTTAGAAAGGTTATAGGGCTCAAATACGTTCTTTAGGGATACATCCATTCATTTTCTTCAGGTAATTAGGGTAGAAATAGTAAAGAAGACAAATCCCGACCATGGAGAACATAAAACGTGGGGGAAACTAATTTTTGGATGGAACAGAGCACGAGAGACTCAAAATACAAGACCCTAAGAGATTTACAACCCAGAACCAATTAAAAATGGCCACAAGGATCAACCAGGCACAACACGAGGAAGGAGAAAATGATAGAGGCCGTAAATCAATAAATTTTCAAAGGCACAAATGGGGCGAGACTATTTTGAGCACCAACACCGGCTCGACTCGGGGATGGGCACTCCCTACGAGTGCCACAAGAACAAAAGTAGACCAAGTTCCAAAATATCCATTGGGTAACGAAGTCATCTTGCAGAGCATAGAAACAGAGCCATCTTCAAAAATAGACAGAGAAACCAACAAAAATAGGTCACTAAGGACCAGAATGAGCAAAAACACCAAAAATAGGGAACAAACAACAAACTATACACTGTACACAAGATTCATGCCTTGATTTAAGGGAATCAATCCAAGAAATGCTTCAAATGCCTGCCATTAACATGCAACTCGAGTAGTTAACCATCCAAGTCCTTGAGGAAGAAGGTATGCTCCCCAATTCTGATGTCAATAGAGTAAGGACCCATCCATAATGAGTCAAACTTGCCATGCTTTCCCTTATCCTCATGTCTACTATCCCATAACAAAGCACAAGATCTCTAATATTGAAGGCTTTGGGAGTGACCTTCTTGTCAAACAACTTCTTCAGTTTCTCTCTAAACTTTATATGCCTCTAGTGGGATGCCCTCCTCTCTTCATCAAGCTCAACAATTTGGTTAATACGAGCATCATAAGGACCTACCTCTTGATCTTCTAGCTACTAGATGAACTGATAAGAAGATAATTGCATATGAAGGGGTAACAGGGCCTGAGTCCCATATACCAACTCAAATGGACTCTTTCCAGTGACCCTCTTGACAGTGATCCTATCTGCCCAAACAACAAACTTCAATTGTTCACCCCACTTTCTCTTGTTCTGCTCCAATGTTCTTTTGATGATCTTCAACATATTATAATTATTGGACTCAACTTTTCCATTTCCTTGAGGATTGTAATTAGAGGCATATGTCAAGTTGATCCCATACTCTTTGCACATTACCACCAAAGGTTTAGCTCTAAAGCTCATGGCATTATCAGCTACAATCTTGACTAGTACCCCAAACCTACAGATGATGTTGTTCAACACAAAGTCCATGACAACTTGGTGTGTTGCCTTCTTGGTGGGGATTTCCTCCACCCATTTAGTAAAATAATTAGTTGCTACAAGAATCCATTTGTGGCCAAGCACTTGAAGGGTCTGAAATCTCACCAATGAAATCCATCCCCATTGCTTGAATGGGGCTTCAATTGATACAAGCTGCAAAGGAAGGGAGCCTGAAGCTTTCAGTCTTCTAGAGAAGTGTTGGTAGATCTCACATCTTCTAACCAACAAGGTTGTATCCTTGAAAAGATTTGGCCACCAATAACCAGCCCTTAGGATCTTGTGTGTTGTGACTCTTGCAACAAAATTCCCCCACAAACTCCTCCATGGATATCAACAATTATCTCGGGGACTTCTTCTTCAGTAATCCACCTTAAGAGGACTCCCTCTGGGTTCTTCCAAGCTAACCCATAATTAGTGATGACATATTTCTAGGAAGACAACTTAAGGGCTCTTTTTTGGTTTTTACTTAAATGCTCAGGACGTTTAAATGTCTAAGATAAAACATCACATCCTTGTACCACTCAGAATTCATCAAATTTTCAAAAACACCTGCCCTTTCTTCTTCTACCTCATTTACCTCAATGTTTTGCAAGTTTCTCTCAACCATAAGCTTAGCCAAGCCCAAACCTCTAACCAACTTCGTGGTTTGGATGTCCATATCATATTCTTGTAATTTTTTCACCCATCTACATATTTTTCTTGAGACTTCCATCTCTGATAAGATGTCCTTTACCATGGTATGGGGAACATAAGCAACAACCTTTGAACTTAGAATATAAGGCCTGAAAACCTTTGTTGCTTTTACCAAGGCAAATGCCTACTTTTCCATGATAGTGTACTTCAGCTCAGACCCCTGCAAGGCCTTACTGAAAAAGGAATGGGCCTTTCAGCCCCTTCATCATCCTTCTGTAGCAAGACAGAAGAAATAGTGTTCTCTGAAGCAAAAAGAGAACAATTGAAAGGGCTTCTTATAATCTGGAGTTGCTAACACAGTGCATGCTTGAGTGCCTCTTTAATCCCATTGAAAGATTGGATGGTAGCCTCCTCCCATTTGATGACCTGGTCTTTCTTCAGCATGGAAGTGATTGGAATGGTTAGTTCAACAAAGTTTGATATAAATATTTTGATGAAGTTTATCTCGCCCAAAGGACTTAATTTGTTTCTTAGTCTTTGCGATTGGGACCTTGTTGATGGCCTCTACTCTTTCTGGATTAATCATCACTCCTTATGACACAATGTGACCAAGAAAATTTGCCTTCTACACTCCAAAATGGCATTTCTTTGGATTGAGTGAGATGCCATATTCTCTACATCTTATTAGCATCTTCTCCAAGTGCAACAAGTGGTCACTTATCTTTCTAGAAAATACAGTTACATCATCTTGATAGACTGTAATAAACTCATTGATGTAACCATAAAAATTAACATCCATTTCTCTTTGAAAGGTAGCTCTGGCACTCATCAGACCAAAGGGCATCCTGATATAAACATAGGTCCCCCAAGGAGTAGTGAAGGTTGTCTTGATCCTTTCTGATTCCTTCACCACAACTTGATCGTTGCAACCATAGAAACCATCCAAGGTGGAAAGCAACTCAGAACCAGTCACTAACTGCAACATGTTCTCCATATTTGGCAAAGGATAATTATCCTTCATTGATGCTCTATTTAGGTTCTTGAAATCCAAACACAAACTTGATGTCACCATTCTTTTTCTCATGGCACTAGGTTTGCAACCCAAGAGGAATACCTTGTGGGGTGGATAATCTCTCCATCTCTTAGCTTCTTCATTTCCTCTTGAATTTTAAGAGATAGAAGTGGATTGATGCGCCTCTACTTCTTCCTGAATGGCTTTGCATTAGACACCAAGGGGATCTCATGTGACAACAGTCCTCTCTGTAAGCTTTTAGTTTAGAATAAGTCCAAGCCATACAATCTTGATACTTCTTCAATAACTAGATGTAGGACTGATTTTCCTCACGAGATTACTACCTAGCCAAATTTTCCTTGGCTTTTCCTTTGTACCAAGATCATGCTCCTCAATATCCCTTGAGGCTGTCATACATCTATTAACAATGCGATCAACATTATCAAAATTGGACTCAAGAGCCACTAGCCCTCTAGGAATGGTATTTGTTTTTAGTTGGATAATATCCTTACCAAATAAGGTTTCTTTTCCTTCTGTGGTACATACCATTGGCTCCAAATCAATGCATTGATCAGAAAACTCTCCTTTATTTTGCAGAAATCTTCTGATTTGAGCATCATCATCAAAAACCTGCCAATGTTTAATATTATCAGGGACAAAGGGTCTTGTCAATACCTCAACCTCATACTCACAATATGGGGACATTGTACAATTGTCAAACCGAGACCCCAACACTGCAAGCCTATCAGTCCAAGTCATTGAATCTCCTATCATGATGCACAATGTTGAAGGAGTCAAACATCTCAATAAGATCCCAAACTGCATGTTTATACTAGTTTCATTCGCTGATTTTTGTAGCATACAGTCTTCTAATTTGTTTGACAACTAACTCTAAATCTCCTTGACAATAATGTCCTTGACACCATACTTCCAAGCAATTCTTAAACCTAGCAATTGCCTCATACTCAACAATGTTGTTAGTGCATTCAAAGTTCAGCTTGAAGGAGAAAATAAATTTTTCCTAACTAGGAGAAAGTAGAACAATACCAACACCATTCTCAAATTTGGAGCAAGCTCCATCAAACAATAGTCCATGGAGAGCCCGTCTGTTCAAGACATTTGCATTCTTCAATATTGTGCTCCTTTCCATTAGAAAATCCTACAAAGTTGTCAGCATCAACATTTGTGTACAATACTTCATAGGATACATTGTTGGGATCCTCAATAAGATGCAACATTTTCTTTTCCCCATACAACCTAACAAGGCTTCCCTCAATTGGAATGGTAGCATAGGACATATCCATTTGGAAACTCCCACCAACACTTGCAGCCCATTTTCTTGACAGTAGCATGCCCCACTTGGCTAGGCAGTCAACAATGACAATGTCAATTTTTAAGTTTTTACCTGGGTAAGGTGCAAGCTACACCACCAAACCCTTCACACATCCCACTACTGGAACTTCTCTAGATTCCATGGCCGTGCACTTCCCATATGATGCTTTAAATTTTATGTTTAGATCATTCATGACTTCTAAAGGCATGTCATTGCATGATGCCCCTGAGTCAAACATGCAGTTGTGTAGTAGTCTATCCTTTATGATCAAAGTGGTGAAGAATGGATCCACATTCATTTGAGATTCCACCAAGGATGTTCCCAAATAGACCTTAGGTGGTTCATCTAGCTCTTTTGATGTTGGTGGTGCTTCTAGTTCTTCAATGATTAGAGGAGTCTCCACAATATTTAATTTTTTTCTAGGGCAGTCTTCTCTTACTTCAACCCCAAGTATTCAAATGCTCTCTTTTTGTGCTCAAGAATCCTAAGCAACTCAACAATTGGGAAAGAGACTTTGATTTGACTCAACACTTGGGCAATATCATATGGGACATTTTTGGCAAGGTAATATTTGAAGGAAAGCCAACACACTCATTAGATGGCATATGATTCTTGACAACTTGGGCATGAGGAGGGTATGACTCTTGTTTGGAACTGCAGGGATTTTGGTAGATGTCTCTTTCCTAGGAGCCTCTTTAGGAATATTTGTTTGACAACCTTACTTCTTGTGTTATATTCCCTCTCTTGACCAACCACAACATTCATCAGTAATTGCCTATCTTCCTCAGATGGAATTCCTCCATCATACTTCTTTATCATTAAAGCCCTTAAATATTCAAATTCATTATTGGGAAGTTCAAAAGCTTGTACATTATCTACTTCTAAAGTATGAGAAGGGGAAAAATATGTACCCTATGAATGCAATCCCAAAAAGTGGCAACAGTTCTAGCACTTATCACCTCAGTTGAGGTTGCCCCTTGTTGTGAGCTGGTGGAGCATCCCATCATGCAGACATCATTATCATTATCATCAGGTTCTTCTTCTTCTTGTTGATCTTCTTCACAAGGAGCATGAGGCATGAAACTTTTTTCACACCAATCAATGACATTTGTCTCCTCCACCACAACAACTCACGGAATCCAAAGTATCGTGCACCATTCTATTCTATCTGCCTTGGGGTTGCCTATTTCCAAATCCAATAGGTCCCTTGCTTCTGCCATCATATCTTTGGTGGTTTGTGAACCTATCTTGGCCTTGCTTACTTGTCTTTGACCTTGTAAACTCGCCTAATTCCTTTCTCATCTCGGGCTAGTTTGTAGGAGATCTCCTTGACATCCCCTGCCAAAGTCTTCACAACCTCCTCCAAATCAACAACCTTGCTTGTTTGGGGTTTTTCTGGGTTAACCAAATTAAAACCCTCTCTCTTTGGAGGCTTTTCAATTGCCTTGATATTGTTCTCTATTTATAAAGCCATGGTGAAGGCTTGCCTCAAATTTGTGGGGTTTTTGTCTCTTAAATAATATGCAGCCTTTTATCAAATGCATCAATATATTTGATCAAACATGACTCATCACAAGGCCTTATTCTAATAGGAAATCTTCTCAAGGTCTTATTAAACCTTGTGTTGAAATCATGTACTGAATCATTAGGGTTCTTCTTGATGTTTTCAAATTTTTTCAAAAGAAACCTAGGGTCAGTTCTATCACCATACTACAATCTGAATGCATTACTCATCTCAGTCCAAGAATCAATAGAGTTATTTGGCAATGCTTTATACCAGTCCCTAGCATCCTCTTCCAAGGTATGGATAAATAGCTTGATATATACATCTTCATGTTCAATCTCAAAGTCTTCCATCATATTGATAAAAAGCTTTAGATTCTGATCTCCAGTAATAGCATTATTTTCCTGGAACTTTGGCATTTTGTTCCTTACATCTTGAGGCACTGCATTTGGGTAACTAGCCATTCCCAAAAAATTTATAGGTCCAAAGGTGTTTACAAAAATGGAGGCCTAGGTTGAGCCATATTGATTTGAGGAGGTGATCCTGGAGGGGTGACAAACTGATGGGGGTAGAGGGTTCTTAGAACACAGGGGTATAATTTTTAAAATGGATACCCCCAAAGGCATTGTCTCTTGGAAATCTCTATAAACCTTAGAAAAGACAGGTGTAGAGTGTGAGGTAAACCTTTCAAAATCAAATGAAGGCCCCTCTCCAGTTGGAGAGTTCAATTCCACAAAGAGGATACCTAATTCAGAGTCACTTGAATGGAAATCTTCAATGATAGGTCATTCACTTTCATCAATGGAGATCCCTCTTCTTGTCTGTTGATCTCCAATAGCTCTCCAAGCTTTTCTTCCTTCTGATTTTTCTTTTCCTAGCTCTGGAAACAATGTCCTAGTAGGATCCCTAGCAAAGAAAGATCTTCTTCCTTCTAGCTTGGTAAATATGAGTAACAAATATGAACTTGACAGAGTTTTAAGACACTGATACTTATTAAGAATCAGATCAATAGGGAGTCACCACTAAGGATTTCCACCTTAGTTGTGCAAATGCACTAAATATGATCTGTCAAATGTCTGTCAATGCAAGAAACTGGAAATGGAAAGATTCTGACCTTTCTTTACCAAGATTTATCAAATAAAAGCTAGTGCACTGGATGTGAAAACTGAAGTAACTGGACATAACACTTGGAGCATAACAGAATTATTTTACCAAGGTTTGAAGATGAATTGTAATCACAATATCCACGTAAGTGGTGCCACTAGTGTTGGTATATCGAATTTGTTCTCCTTTTGAAGCCAAAGCAATAATCTGATTCAATAGGGAGCTTAGAGGCAACTAGATCACAAATATATGTCGTTTTGTAGCTAGGGAGAAATCTAATTGTCCCTTTGTTACTTGGATTTGTGGAGAGATGGATAGCACCTTCAAGAGGATTTGACCTATCCTCACTATTTTAGGTTGTGCCTTTCAACCAAGGTAAGAGGACCTATTTTGTAACCTCTGTTATTGAAGGACAATGATAAATCCTTCTTTTGCAATAAATGTTTTTTTAGAGAAGACCTTGGGGAAAATATGATCAACACACCAGATCTGACTCTCATGAGTTGTCACTCCCAGATCATGGAGATACTTTCACAACAAGGCAAAGGTTACTAGAGACATTTTAAGACCCTACTTGCTTTTGCATGTTTAAGTGATGAGGATTGTGCATTTGTGTACACACATGACAAATAGGGTAGTATGGGTAGGATTGGTTGTTGTTAAATGAAATTTTGGTGGGAGGGGAGACAAGATGCACTTGACTCACCAGATCCTTGAGAGCTTATGCAAAATGGAAAGATTCAAACAACAAAATGCCACAAAAGTTAAAAATGTTTCTTCAACTAGAATATGTGCTTCAATGGAGGCCCAGATTGGCACTTTTTCATATAGCCTATGGGATTTTTTCATGAAGGCTCGAGTCAGAGAACCCAATAAAGCACCAAGATTCAAACCAAACCATGCCTGAGGTACACCCAAAGGCTAACAGATAATCTCTATCAAAAAAATGAAAGAAAAGTGATTTTAAACCATTTATCTCACTCCCAGATGAAGGCTCTCCTAAGAAATTAAATTGTAGATGCCACTAAACTATCACAAGGATTGAGACATGTATGATTGGACCATATTTTTATACAATATTGGAACAAAAACAAGAAAAACTACTTGCAAACACTTAGAGATGAAATAAATACACTTTTCTCAAGATTAGCACAAATAACTCAAGTTTGATAAAATTTATTAGCAAGGGAAAGTTTTCCAAAAAATCTCAAAGCTTTTCAATGGTTGTACACTTGCAACCACCTTAACATGATTAAATTTGAAACAAAGAGAGATATACAAGCTTCTTAAATGGCTTCTAAAAAAGGATGGGCTCTGTTAAGCTTTTCTCTGAAAAATCAGTCTCTGACCTTCAAAAAACTCCCAACCATTTACACAAAAAAATTGTACCATTTATAGCATTTACAATAGAGTCCCCTCTCCCCAAAACACAAAAATGTTAAATGCACTAGTGCTTGCCATGATTCTTTTGTGATTCATAGAATCAGATCTACAAGAAGTGTCCAGGTGCTCGAGGGGGTAGATTTCATCGAATACCTCCGAATTCAACTCCTTGCTCTAGTAGATCACTCTTCCTTCAATTTTCCAACCACTTCCACCCCTAATCTGTCAAATCTAGCCCCTTGTGTGCTCGGGAGAAGAAAATGGAAAATTCAATCGGGCATGAAAGTCAGACCATTTTAATTTCAAAAGACACCTTCTAGATCTCCCCACCAAACTTCAGATATCAACATTAACTTCCTTATTTGCTTGGCATGTAGAAAAGACCAAGAAATCATGGAGATTCGCACTTCCAGACATGTTTCAGAGAAATGGGGAAAATCGGATTTATATTCACAATTGCCATTGATCTTTACTTTGAATTTGGGCTGTCCATGTGGTAGATTCATGCTTTAGAACAAACCCGGGGCTTCCCTTGACTTTTTACAATTTTTTGAAAAATGTAAAAATTTCCATTTTGATCCACACCTCCACCCTTGGGAAATGAGCCTAACACGTACTCCAAATATGATTGGAGTGGAACCATGCTCAAATTCTGCCATTTTACTCTTTTTTTTGGAAAAGGAAAATTTTCCAAATTTTCCCCGTAGCTCCCCTGGGAAACGATCTTGACACGTGTCCAAATGTGATTAGAGCGGGGCCACACTTCCTTTTTTACTTTTGACTCTTTTTTCTCAAAAGATTTTTTTCCAAATTTCCCTCGAGAGCCCGCACCTCCATTGTTGACTGGGACAAAACATTGACCTTTTCCCTCATTGAGCTTGCGGGCCATTTTGAAATTTTAATATTTAAGGAGGAAAAAACCCAAGTTGCCTCGATGGTTTGTCTCCTCACCTTTTTGAATTTTCAAACTGCCATGTGTCACTACGGTGCACCTTGAGGTGTCCCAAGAATTTGGTACCTTGAACAAGCGCGGGCTCGCCACGTGTCTTGTTCTGGCTAGGTTTTCCTAAGTGCTTGAATCTCAGTGGAAGGCGTCACTTGCCATGCTCCGAGGCAGTCCCCTTTTGGCCTTTGAAAATTCTAAGTAAAATGCAAAGTAAGTGGAGGCCTCCACGTGTCAACCTAGCACTTATTTAAAATGAAACTCAAGGGCCGGTCCCTAAACATGCGCGGTCTCTCCATGTGCCTCCATGGTGCAATTTCAAGATGGTACCCAAAGCGGAGACCCTAATTGAGTGAGAGCTCGCCACGTGTCCTGTTCTACCAAATTGCCCAACTGCATGAAAATTTGTCTAAGTCTGGGCTAAGTAGCGGAAGCTTCCACATGTCCTCCCGGTGCTACTCCAAGGCAAAACCCAAAAGCAGATCTTCAAATGAGTGTCGTGCCTCCACATGGAAAAATTTTGAGTTGAGGCCTTTTTATGAATTTTTCTAAGTACCTAGCTAAGCCGCATCCAACCAAAAGGTGCCACATCCCCTGTAGATACAAGGATGCAAATTTGACTGGGAGAAACGCCCGTCAAACCATAAAATACAGAAAAATGACCATTTGAGCCTGGGAATGAAATTTTCTTCAAGGACAGAAAGTTTAGAAATGTTATAGGGCTCAAATACGTTCTTTAGGGATACATCCATTCATTTTCTTCAAGTACTTAGGGCAGAAACAGTAAGGAAGAAAAATCCCAACATGGAGAACAAAAATGTGGGGAAACCAAGTTTTTGATGGAATAGAGCACGAGAGACTCAAAATATAGACCCTTAAGAGATTTACAACCTAGGAACCAATTAAAAATGGCCACAAGGATCAACCAGGGACAACACGGGGAAGGAGAAAATGATAGAGGTCAAATAATAAATTTTCAAAGGCACAAATGGGGCGAGACTATTTTGAGCTCCAACACCTTATACACTTCCCATTTTTAGACTACCATGCAGTATGCCCCTGGGAAAAATATCAATTTCAAGTACATCATATCACCCGAGACAGATGGACAGACCGAGCGGGTGAATCATATTTTAGGTGACATGCTCGGGATGTAAGTGATGGATCAGCGAGTCTAGATGGGAGGAGTACCTCTACTTGGTGGAGTTTGCCTACAATAATAGTTTTGGAGTTCTATAGGCATGGCTCCTTTTGAGGATTAGTATGGTAGATAGTGCAAGACACCTCTTAGTTGGGACAAGTTAGAGGACAGGGTTTCTCTTGGACCAGCTTTGTTGCGAGACATGGAGCAACATGTGGTTTTGATCGGGGAAGAGACTACGGGAGGCATATGACAGGACATAAGAAGTACGTAAATCAACATAGGACTGATCGTAGTTTTGATGTGGGCACGAAGGTGTTCCTTCATGTTAGGACACACAAGATTCCTACCCATTATGGAAAAGATTCTAAGTTATCTCCTAGATTCGTGGGTCCTTTTGAGATCTTGGAGTGTATCGGCCCTTTGGCCTACCGTCTAGTGTTGCCACCTAGCTTGTCTCGTGTACATGATGTGTTTCATGTTTTAGTTCTTAGGAGATATGTTGCAGATCCTTCTCATGTGTTAGATTCGACCTCATTGCAGGTGCAAGATCAGGGGAAGGTGATGGTGGAGCGCGTTTGCATCATAGAGATCGCAAGACCGAGGGTCTTCGAGGCAGAGAGGTTGATTAGGTTCGGGTGTAGTGGAACAAATATGATGAGATTGCAACTACATGGGAGGATGCTACTTTAATACGAGTTTAGTTTCCACATTTATTCCAGTGACTTCCAGGAGGAAGTTAAGTCTAAGAGGAGGGGGATGTAGTGCCCACTTCCCTTTGACACCTTTTGATACTGATCATGATACTGCTGATTATATTATAGACATGATTATGGACTTTATTATAGTATGATGTTAGATGTTAGATCATGGATTATTGTTGACTTGATTCAGTTATGATGCATGATGATTATTAGAGACATTTTGGATATTAATGTTGATATACTGTTTAACATGGTTATGTTATGGATTTTGTTCAGACATGTGATATTTAGATATTATGAGTAGACCTAGAAATGGAAATTATTTGATGATGATATAGTTGTTGAGTAAAATTGTAAATGATCTTGTTGATTGCTTAGATATTGTTGTGATCCATATATCTAGATGATTTTGAAATTTTAATTATATTATTTTGGATGTTCTGATATGGCCATGAGAATGAAGGAGGTATTCGTGTTTTGCAGGTCAAAATATCACAACAAACATCGGGGGATTGGAGACCAACCACATTGGAATTCTAGATGAATTCAAAAAGGTCACCATGGAAACTAGTATTTGTTTATGCGTGTTTGTGTGTTAGGGATTCCCATGGGGGGGATCACCTTTAAATGTGACCAAAGGGTTATGTGTATTTATTTATTGGTTCCTTTGTTTATGTTTGCATGTGTTTATTTTTTGGTGCATTGACCCTTTCATTATTCATTAAATGGTGTGTAATATTGTGAGTAATCATGTTGTTAAGTTAATTAATTAAAATATGTCATAAGAAAGTAATTAATAGAGTTGTTGGCCTTGAATTAAAGTGTTGTAAGAGATGTGTAAGTGATGTATAAGTTAACTTTTGAGTGTGAAACACTCCACCTTGGAAATTCGAATTTGTCCTTGGAGGCTGATTTTGGAGGCTTGTGGGACAAGTTAAACTTGTCCCATACCTCTTAAATTTAATTACCAACCATACCTATGGTTGGAGAGTTGAAATTAGACTTTTATAATGCTTTTGGGAAGGCAAATTGTAGGTTTTAATTGCACTTTTCTTACATTATTTAATTTCAGTCCTTTGGGGTGTGGGTTAGATTTGCGTATATAAGTAAGTTGTCATATTATTCACCCACCTATTTATTATGCATTGGAGAATGAATTTGACTTTTGGGTTGGGGTTGAGGATGCGTGATGTGGCATCCTACATGGATTCACCTCATCCTCTTCTATAAATTTTTAATTCCTTGCCTTGTTTTGGGGTTGCTCAACTTTGGAGACTTCATTCTTGGGTGAATTCCTTGTTGTTTTGGGAGCTCTTGATTTTGGAGAAGCTTGAAGATTGTTGCATGCTTTTTGTTTGGTATATTTTTCGATTGTTTACTTGGAAACAACTGTTGTTTAGAACTTGGGAAACTCCGTCATGGAGAGGTAAGATCTTGGCTCTTGAAATGCTCTTCTTTTATGAATGTAAATGTTAATATGCGAATGTTTTGGCATGTTTGTGCGCTGTTGGGTATATGGCCTAAGAATGTTGTAGGAGAAAACTATGGGGTTTATTTTGTGGGAGGCACAAGTGTGTTTTAAGGAGGTATAAGGATGGAGGGAGTTGGGATTTGGTTTCCATCTTACAAAGAAATAGTTTGCATTTTTTTACTCGTTATGGGGTTTCCATAAGAGGTTGGGGAGGCATAAGGAATGTCAGGGTTTTGATATACTATATTTTGGCAGTTTGTAATTTAGGTGGTGATACCCATTTCCACTTTTCGGAGGCATAAGAAGCATCCCCCATAGTTTCTTTCTCCTTTGACTTGCTTGATGAAGCCTCAGTAATGTTTTTCATGTTTTAATGTAGTTGTAAACTATATTCTATTTTTGATTGTGTTTTTATTGTGAAAATTTTGCTGTGTGTTTGTGGAGGCTTTGTTGTTGCCATGGATTGGATCACATCTTTTATTTCTTTGTGGTTGGGGCTCAAGGGCCAATGAAGAAGGATGGATTCTCCTCTTCATTGTATGTCTTGGTTCAGGTGGAGAGCGTTTCCTTTCCCTACTCTTGTTGTAATCACAATTTGGAAGAATGAGAAATACGCATGTTGTTGTTCTGGAGCTGAGAAAAGATAGTTTGACTGTCCCTTGTGAAATGAAATCTTATTGTAACCTTTCCCACTTGAAGTGGATGAACTTGTATATGTTTTGTAATGGAAAGATGTTGTATTGGTTATGAAAGTGTATATTGAAATGTGAAAGAGACATACTCTTTCATTCTTTTGAAAGCAAGAAATTATGTCCTATATGATGAAATTAAGGAAAAAAAAGAAGGAAGTCGTAAATTTTTTTTTTGGAATCAATAAAGGATTGTATAACCTTCCTCAAATTACATCATTGTATTGAATTTAATCATCTAAATGTGAGTTGTAATCTCTGTTTGAAAGAAAGAAATGCGTATGAAGGAAGTGTAATACTATGTCTTTGAAATATGTGAAAATTTGAAATCGAGAGATGTATTCTATTTTTGAATAGTTGAATTGAATCAATTAAATGTTTTAAATTAGAATTGGAATGAATCCTAATACTTGGAAGATGAAAATGGTGAATAGATCCTTTAAAATCTGATCTCTGTTTTGTATTTTCAAATTGGCAAATACTTTATCAAAAATGCATAGTTCGAACCTGCAACAATGAAATAAAAAACTAAACGATTAAATTGAATTAGTATGCCCTAAACAAATCCAATTGGACAAAAATACTTAAGGAACTTCTTAGAAAACTTAGCAAAAATGGACTCAACCCTCTTACAATCATTTTGCTGTGAATATATGTAAATTTTCGAATTGCAAATGAATCAGACAAATTGAATCTTGAAATCCTTCTTAAATCCATCCAAGAACAATTCTCTATGTCTATTTGACATGTTGAGAGAGGAAGAAGATATAATTGAACAAATCTTATAAGTTAAAATTTATCATTTTACTTTGTAAAAGTCTCTGAGATCATTTTCTTGAAATTGACTTCTTAAACTTTATCAAAATCAAAGTTTAATGATTCCTAAGTAAAGAGGATGTTGAGAGCTTACCATAAATTCCTCGTTTTCCCAAAACTGAGCTCTCTATCAAAAGTTATGGCCTTCTGAAGTTTTTCTTTATTTGGCGTCAAAAACAATTATAAGTGTTAAAAATAAATTTTGGGAAAAAATTTCTTGGTGGACCAGCTGGTCCTGAAATTTTCCTTAGCACTTCAGAAAATTTTTGGTAAAATTTTCCTAATTTTTCCCGCCACCCCATGGGCCCATAGCCAATTAGAGGCTTCCATGTGGCACCACAAGGCGTTGGTGGAGGGGCAGATCCCTTTTAACTTAGTGTTTAAAAAAAGTTTTAGAAAATTTTGTTAAATTTTCTCACCGCCCATGACTAATCGGGAGTTGCCACGTGGCGTCGTGAGACATCAATGGAGGAGCGAGTTCCTTTCTACCTTTTGCATTTCTGAAAAAAAAATTAGAAAATTTTCTAAATTTTCCTCGCCGGCCCACATCCAATCGAAGGCCGCCACGTGGCATCGCGAGGTGTCGGTGGAGGCGCGGGTGAATTTTACTCCTTTTCACCCTTTGGGGCGTTGAAAATCTTTTATCCCCGTCACCTTGCTTTCCCCACGTTGGCTTAGGAGGCACCACGTGTCCCTTGTGGAATTGCGGACCCCCTTGTGGGAAAATATTTCTCCTCGCGCGCTCTGAGACCTGCCCCTGGGGAAAATTTTCCCCCTGGGCTTGTAGACCTGCTCTTGGGGAAAATTTTCATCCCAAGGCCCGTTAGTGCATAACTTGATAAATATGAGGAATAAGAAGGACTTATTTATATCATTGAAAAGGTGAAGAAATTTCGTATCCAATGGGAATGATTTAGGGAATTTTTGAATATGTTAATTTTGATAAAAATCAAGTTGAATCTTTAAATCCTATTAGAGAGTGGGTATGGTGAGGAATTACCCTCTGACCCTAATTGAACTTTCTAACCCTAAATTTTGGACCTTGTGACCTATAATAATTGTTAATAAAAGAAAAGTATATTCTAGTGGATTAGAATTGATCTAGAACTTGTTAGTGACAACTATTTTCTTGTAACCTGGTTGTAGACTCTTTTAAACAAAAAAAATTATTCCATAATTTTTCTAATTAATCCTAAGTTGTCTTTGGGTCTCAAGTGGGTTGTTTTTAGCGGGAATCACACCAACCACATTAGAATGCTAGGTGAATTCAACAAGGGTCACCATGTAAACATGTATTTTGTTTTATGTGTATGTGTTTGAATTGTTGTTAGGAGGTCCCCATGGGGATCACCTCAATTGTGACTAAGGCGTTGTGTGTTGTTTTTTTAGTTAGTTTTATTTATTTAATTTTAGTATGTTATTTTTAGTGATGTATTTTCCTTGTATTAATTATTTAGATTGTGGTGCATTTTTCCCTTTTTTCATTAATAGGTTTAAGTCCTTATTTAAGTTAATTAATCATGTTCTAACCTAAGTATGGATGGCTCTTGGGTTATGTGTTGTAAGTTGAGTGTTTGTGATCTTGAGTGTTGTACACTCTACCACTTCTTGGAAATTCGAATTTGGCCTTAAGAGCCAATTTTGGAGGCTTGTGGGACAAGTCAAATTTGTCCCACACCTCTTAAATTATTATGCCAACCCTACCTATAGGTTGGAGGTTCAAAAATAGACCCCATTATGAGTTTTGGGAAGACAAAAGGGTAAAAGTTCTGCATTTTTCTTTCATATAATTAAATTTTTTCATTAGGGGGTGTGGGCTTGGATTGTGTGTGTAAGTAAATTTTCATTCCTCTCACCAACCAATTTATGGTGCATTGGGGTTGAAGTTTGAATTTTGAGGTGGATTTGATGATGATTGATGTAGCATCCTACATGGAGCCACCTCACCATCCTATCTCCCTTTTCTATTTATTCAAGTTCTTTATTGGGGGTTACTTGATTCTTTTGTGCTCTTGCATTTTTGGGGAGTTAGAGGATTTTGGAGTGCTTGTGGATTTAGTTGGAGCTTGTTGATGATATTTTTGTTAGGAAATAAGGGATAAAATATGCAGGATAATCCCTCACAAAATCGCAAATAAAGAGAAACTAATATGCAGAAATTATTACAGATCTCAAATAAAATTACGAGAATAAAATAACACAACAAAAGAGACAATGATTTAACGTGGTTCACCCAATTTGGGCTACGTCCACCAAGAATCACTTGCTCAGATTTTATTACAAGCCACCGCTCTCTCAATACAATACCCAGATCTATTTGGAGCTATGCTCAACAAACTCTACAAAATTCACACTCGAATTCAAAACACATCTGCAATACATTTGCTTGTACATCTATCATATGCATAAGACCATATAAATAGACAATTGCTAAGCAGTTTTACAAAACCGTGGGTATCAAAACCATGGGCAAAACCCGTCCCATAAACCTATGGGTCAAAAAAATCACCCATATGAGAAAAGCACGTTTCCCGATATTTCGGGTGTAATTTTTCGAGGCCAAAAAATTTACACCTAAATTTTTTTTTTTTTTAAGGTGTGCCCCGAACCCTATACAAGGGGCTGCCACCCCGGACCCCTACTCGGGGCCCCCACTGGCCCCGAACCCTGGCAAGGATACAGGAAAAGTGTACAGTACTCTTAGTGTACAATCTTCAATGCTTTCACACATGAAAACAGACTCCACAACCTAACAATCTCCCACTTGGAGACTAGTTTTCTCTACGAGCAAGCTTCTCAACCCTTCACTAGTTTGTGAAGACCAACCAAAGCTGAACACAACTTTAGTTTTTCCTTGTGACAACCTTGGTCATCATGTCTCTACAGGATTGACTGGTATAAATCTTCTCCAACTTCAACTTCTCTTCCTCCAAAGTTGTCCTGATGAAATGATACCTTAAATGTATATGCTTTGTCCTAGAGTGGAAAGAAGAGTTCTTAGTTAGGTGTATAGCACTATGACTATCACTATGCAGCTTACATTCCTCCTGGTTATGCCCCAACTCCTCGAGCAATTATTGTAACCAAATCATCTCTTTGCTTGCCTCTGTGGCAGCAACATACTCAACCTCTGTGGTTGCCAAAGCCAACAGCTTCTGTAGTCGTGAAATCCAGCTCACTGCTGTCCCACCTACAGTGTAAATATAACCTGTCATGCTCCTCCTGTTGTCTACATCTCCAGCCATGTCTGAATCTACATAACCACGTAAAGTGTTGTCTGATCCATTGTAGCACAAAACTGTCCCCATGGTCCCTCTCAAATATCGAAGGATCCACTTTACTGCTTGCCAATGCTCTTTACCTGGATCACTCATAAATCTACTCATAGCTCCCACTGCATGGGCAATATCAGGCCTAGTGCACACCATAACATACATCAAACTACCAACTGCTGATGAGTAAGGTACCTTAGACATCTGGTTTCTTTCCTGCTCTGTCTTGGGACACTGCTCCTTTGATAACTTAAAATGGCCTGCCAAAGGAGTCCCAACTAGTTTAGCATCCTGCATGTTAAACCTATCCAATACCTTCTTAATGTACTCTTCCTGAGATAAAGTCAGCTTCCGTTCCTTCTTATCCCGAGATATCCTCATACCAAGGATTTGTTTGGCTGCACCCAAATCCTTCATAGCAAAGGATTCACTTAGTTGCTTCTTGAGTACTTTTATTTCCTGCATGTTTTTACCTGCAACTAGCATGTCATCAACATACAAACACAGGATAATATAACTTCCATCCTCAAATTTCTTTGTATACACACAATGGTCAGAATGACATCTGATATAACCTTGCTCCATCATGAAGCTATCAAACTTCTTATACCATTGACGTGGAGCTTGTTTCAGGCCATACAAGCTCTTCTTCAGTTTACACACCATCTCCTCTTTACCTTTGACTTCATATCCTTCTGGCTGCTGCATATATAGCTCCTCCTCTAAATCGCCATGGAGAAATGCAGTCTTTACATCTAAGCTGTTCTAAGCGCAAGTCTTCGTTGCCACTATTCCAAGAACAGTTCGATAGAAGTCATTTTTACTACAGGAGAAAAAATCTCATCAAAATCTATACCTTTTTCTGTGTAAACCCCTTGACCACCAACCGGGCCTTGTATCTTTTCTTTCCTCCTTCCTCTTTGACTCTAAACACCCACTTATTATGTAATGCTCTTTTTCCTTGGGTAGCTTTACCAAATCCCATGTCTGGTTCTCCATGAGAGCATGATGCTCCTCATCCATGGCTTGCTCCCACTTCTTCCTGGCATCTACCTGCATTGCTTCATCAAAGCTCTCTGGTTTCCACTATCAGTGAGTAATAAATAATAAAGAGAAGGAGAAAAACGTTTAGGTTCTCTTCTTACCCTAGAAGACCTCCTCAATATAGGAGTTTGGGGTTCCTGTTGAGGGGGTTCCTGAACTAATTCATGTGTCACTTTCCCATCTGGAAGATCCTCTACCGCTGCATATTCTTTCTTGGATTCTTCCTGTTTCTTGCAACTACGCTTATACATGACTTTTCATTAAAGACCACATCCCTAGATCGAATGATTTTCTTGTCCTTAATACTCCAACATTTATATCCAAAGTCATCACCACCATAACCAATGAAAGTACATTTTTATGATTTAGCCTCTAGCTTAGTCCTATCATCCTTGTCTATGTGAACAAACACCTCACATCCAAAGACTCTAAGAAATGAATAATCAACTTTCTTACCATACCAAGCCTCCTCAGGTATGCCTCCATCCAAGGCACTTGAGGGTCCTCTATTTATCAAGTACACAATTTGTGCTCACCGCTTCTATCCAAAAAGAAAGAGGCAGTCCTGCATGTAACCTCATGCTCCTAGCACATTCCATTATTATTCTGTTCATCCTTTCTGATACCCCATTCTACTGCGGAGTTCTGGAACCGTCTTTTGCCTGCGGATTCCATTCTTAAAAACTAATCATCAAATTCATTGCTGCAATACTCCCCTCCATTATCTGACCTGAGACATTTTAGCTTAAGACCTGTTTCATTCTCTACCAAGGCTTTCCATTTAACAAAAGTGTCAAATACATCAGATTTGTTTCTAATACAATAAACCTAAACTTTCCTTGTTGCATCATCAATAAAAGTAACATAATAACTTGAACCCCCAAGAGATGATACCTGAGTTGACCCCACACATCAAAATGCACCAGCTCTAACTTACTCTCTTTCTTTGTAGGTCCAACCTTGAGAAACCTTACTCGCTTCTGTTTCCCATATATGCAGTTCTCACAGAAATCGAAACTGTTCCTGTATATCCAGGAAAATTCTTCTTTATGATGTTCATGCCCTTATGGCTCATATGACCGAGCCTATAGTGCCATAATGTTGTATCTACATCTGAAGCCACAAGATTACAATCATTAGTACTATCAGTGGTTAAATACAAGGTTCCAACCTTCTTACCTCTTGCCACCACAAGAGCACCCTTGGTAACCTTCCAAGAGTCTGTTGTAAATATCACAGTACAACCATCACTTCCCAACTGCCCTGCCGATATCAAATTTCGTCTTAATGTAGGCACATGTCTGACATCCTTCAATAGCCAAGTATTCCCATTCTGCATCTTAACCTGAACAGAACCTTTTCCAACTATGCTGCAAGGCTCATCATCACCAAGAAAAACATGCCCAAAATCTCCTTGAACATAATCAACAAAATAATTCCTATGTGGAGAAGCATGGAAAGAAGCCCCTGAATCTAAAACCCAAGATTCAGTAATATTGTGCAAAGAAAGAATCAAAGCATCCTGACATACATTACCTATTACCACATTTACCTCCTTGTTTTCTTCATGTTGTTTCTTCTTATCCCAAAGCTCCCAACAGTCCTTCTTTACATGCCTAGGCTTTCCACAATTCCAACATACAATCTTGTTCTTGGATTTTGACCTTGCCCGATCTTTTGATTTTCCATGGTTTCCTCTATTCTTCTGTCTCCCTCTAGTTTCCACTATCAAAGCATTCCCTGAAGTAGAAGATTCCCCAGAGCTTTTTCTTTGCATTTCCTCGCTTAGAATCACCCCTACAACATCCTCAAACTTCAACTTCAAGTTAGCTGGAACCGAGTTACTTACCGCCATTACCAGGCTATTCCAACTCTCAGGTAAAGAGCACAGAATTAATAAATCCCTAACTTCTTCATCAAATTCTATTGTAACCGAAGCTAGCATATTCACTACCGTATTGAAATCATTTAAATGATCTGCTACTGAACTATTCTCAGACATCTTCATATTAAACAACTTTTTCATTAAAAATATCTTATTAGAGGCAGAGGGTTTTTCATACAACTTCCCTAATGCATCCATTAGATATTTTGTAGTCTTTTCCTTTGAAACATTAAATAATACCGAAGATGCAAGACACAACCGGATTGTCCCAAGTGCTTTCCTATCCAGAAATCCCATTCGCATCTGTCATACTCGGGGTTTGTTCACCTTCTCAGACAACGGAGTATAAAGATCCTTTTGATAAAGGTAATCTTCCATCTGCATCTTCCAAAGACTGAAATTTGGCCGTTGAATTTATCAACCCTAAATCTTCCATCATCTGCCATAGCTCCCACTCAAGCTAAAAATTTTCCCTGCGATTCAACACTTCAACAAAACCAAACCAAGGCTCTGATACCAATTGTTAGGAAATAAGGGATAAAATATGCAGAATAATCCCTCATAAAATCGCAATAGCAGTGAGAAACTAATATGCATAAATTATTACTGGATCTCAAATAAAATTGTAGAATAAAATAACACAACACAAAGAGACAGTATTTAACGTGGTTCACCCAATTTGGGCTACGTCCACCAAGAATCACTTGCTTAGATTTTATTACAAGCCACCGCTCTCTCAATACAATACCCAGATCCGTTTGGAGCTATGCTCAACAAACTCTATAAAATTCACACCCGAATTCAAAACACATCTGCAATACATTTGCTTGTACATCTATCATATGCATAAGACCATATAAATAGACAACTGCTTAAGCAGTTTTACAAAACCGTGGGTATCAAAACCATGGGCAAAACCCGTCCCATAAACCTATGGGTCAAAAACTCGCCCATATGAGAAAAGCACGTTTCCCGATATTTCAGGTGTAATTTTTTGAGGCCAAAAATTTACGCCTAAATTTTTTTTTTTTTTTTTTTTGGGAAAGTGCGGCCCTGGACTCCCACTCGGGCCGGCACGACCCCAAACCCCGGCAAGGATACATAAAAAGTGTACAAGACTCTTAGTGTACAGTCTTCAACACTTTCACACATGAAAAAAGACTCCACAACCTAACAATTTTGGGCTTGAAGGAGTTTGGTGTTGGAATCTTGGATCAAGTTCAACCATGGAAAGGTAGGAGCTTTACTCTTGCTTAATGGTTTTCTTTTATATTGTGTATATGTACATGTTTTGAGTGTTTTGTTATGCTTGTTGGGTGCTTTGGTAGAATTCATAAGTGTGGTGTATGATGGGACTATGAGGATCTTATATGTAGGGAGGCATAAGAGTTTACTTCATGTTTGGAGGGATTTTGGGTTAGGTGCCCCACATGGACAAGAAATGCTTGCATTTCTTACTTGTTTTTATGAGGGAGGCATAAAAGATTGTGGGAGGCATAGGAGGTTCTTGACGGAGGCATAAGAGTGTGTAGGGGTTTTGAGATGTGTATTGGAGGTTTTTAATGTGGGCACCCATTTCCCTTTAGGAGGCATAAGTGACCTCCCCATATATCTTTCTCCTTTGGCTTTTACATTTTGAAGCCTTTTATATTTTGGTAGTTTTTCTTGTGATTGTAGTTTGAGTTGTTTATGTTTTCTTATGGTTGCAAAATCTTTGTATTGTGATATGGAAGCTTGTTTTGTTGCCATGAGTTGGATCTATTTTCCATTGCAATGATGGTTGGGGCTTGGGGGCCAAAGAGGAGGTTGACTTCTTCTCCTCATTGGAATTCTTGGTTGGGTGGAGAGTGTTGGATCTCCTCCCATTTTTTTGTTATGATCAAATTGATCATGTTTGAGCTCTCTTGTTGGTGATCTCTAAATTAAAAAAATTATATAAATATGAATCGTAGCATTCGGAATCTAGTTTCTAAAATACTAATTTTTTAAAAAACAGACAAGTTTAGCTATATTAAACACTTAAAATTATATGACTTAGTTTTTTTTTGAAAAAACTTATAAGATTGTAGTCCATTTGCCCGCATTTTGGATGACCAAATCTTGTTATTTTTTTTTCTTTGGTGAAATGTTAGATGTAGTTGTCTATCTTGGGATGGATTTTATTTTGTATTTTTTTAGCAATATTTTTTTATGATTTTTTCCGTGAAAGTGGTCTGAAAATATTTAGAAAATGGAGTGCTTTCCGTTTGCCCACCATAACTATATCAAAAAAATATCGAAATAATTTTTTTTTTAACGTGTATAGAATTTGTCCACACTTGGGATGGTATAAGTTTTATCATATTTTGATAAGCGAAACAAAAGTTACAGTCTTAAACGTAGACATGAACATTCACGGAAAAAAATGTCTTAAAGACCTATTATTAGTAAAAAATTATAAAATGATATTTATCTTATTCTATTCACTTTAAAATCAATATTTCTATGAAACTAAGAGTCTCCCCTACGCGATGGCACCATTTTTGTGAAATGTTTTAGTTTTTTAGCATGGTTCAAGTCTTTGGAAGAGCAGATTTGAGGTTTTTTGACCTTTTACACTTCATAATGACCTTCCATAGCTTTGGTTGGGGAAAACAAAGATTTTCCAAGGCTTAGGTTCGGTAGATAGATCCACGATCGCAGTTTATAAAGCGCGATTATGATTTTTTAACACAAACCGTGAGCACGCTTTATAAACCGCGAGCACGCTTTATAAAGCACACTCGTGGTTCATAAATCATATTTACACACATCCCAATGTCTGAATTACCATGTGATTTTTACTCTGTGACCTTCTTGTATGAATTATCATGAAATTCTTTCTTTTTCTCGCACGTTTTCTTATCATAGGAAGTAAAACATCATGGGAGACAAAAAATGAAGTCAAAAAAGGAAGTCATTAAGTAAAAAAACACCAAACGAATTAGAGGCCAAAAAAATTTAAAATGCTGAGCGAATGCAGAAACTTCGTGAATCAAGAAGAGGTTCATCTTCAACCCCAACTATTGTAAGTAATGAAGAACCAAGTAATGTTTCTACTATTAATGTTGAAGTTGAATTAAATACTCATGACGAAGATGTTTTTACCGTCAATGTTGAAGAAGAATTAAGTACTCATGATGTAGTAAATGTTGAAATTGAAGGAGACAATGAAAATGTGAATAAGGAAATTCATGTTGAAACTGTAGACAAGCAAAATTTGACAAAAACACCTCCTAGGATTTTACGTAAGAAACCTAATTTTTATTGAAATCGATGAAAACATTTTGAAACCAATGTTTGACAAACTTTCTGAACGACAAATAAGAAGAAAATCCACTGAAATTTGGGATAATCATTTTGAAATTTTAAATGATTCCTAAATATGTCAGTTGTTGGTTAGTTTGATGAAATTGATTAAAATGAGACCTACATTAAACACCTTAGGATTGACAACATCTAATATACGTGGTCAAACCTCTACAATTGTTGAAAACCTTCATGATGCATATCACACTGTTGGTGTCAAGAGACGCACTAGGGATAGTAATATTGTGCGTCATGTACTTGCTACTAGTGTTGTAAGTGAATCAATAAAAAATAACATTTGATTATGCAAACAAGTTGAATGTTACAAGTTAATCGAAAAACTTTAATGAAAGAAATTAAAAGATGTAATATCCTTCAATCACTCAATAATGCTGATTTTTGGGCATTTTCTGCTAGAGCACCGTGTAAGGACAAAAATAATTCTGATGCTATAAGAGAAGTTGTTATTAAATTTTGGCATGATAACACTAGAGTTTCACCTAATACAAGAGATGTTATAAAACGGAGAGTTGGTTCTACTAATCGTGAACCACATCCAAAGCATTTCTTAGATATGACTCAAACTCAATTTTTTCGTAAGTTTGAATAAGAGAATCTGGAAATTAAAATTAGTCAACGTTTTTTTGAAATGTTGAAACCATTCTATGTGAAAATCAACCACGCTCGCACCACTTGTTGTTGTAGGTAACATGTTGAATTTGCGATGCATTATGCTAAATTTTTACGTATTCGTTCTAATTTTCATTCTAAAACTATGTTATCGGAATGTGGTGTTCAAGTTCCACCAATATCTTCTAGGGATTTCATTCCTACTATATTTTGTGAAAAAAGTTAGACAATTTTTTTATAGTCAAGATTGTTTAGATGGAAGTTGTAGTACATGCGGCGGATTACCTAAATTGGAAAGTTACATCCATGAGTAAATTAAAGGTACAATAAGACATAATTTAGTTAATTTTGATAAATATAAATCAGTTGCATACCAGTTGAAAGATGGAAAAGAGTCTAAATGGTGTGAGCTAGTTACAGAACAAATGCCCGTTTTCTAATTTTTGAGAAAATTTAAGGATGAAATTATTTATGAGTATGCGAGGCATACACATAGAGCTTGATGGTTGGATGAATAGTTCAAGCTATGCAAAGACACATTTCCTATTGGTACTATTGTTTCAGTGGTCGATTTTGAGAGAATTACACATTGCAACCACAAATGGAGGTTCAATCGCAATATTACAACTCAGTACAAGTTGTCATTTTTGTGCATATAGCATTTCTACATTCTCCTGACAGTACAGAGAATGATCAAAATTTTTAAGAGAGTACCACTTTTATATCAGTGATGATCGTACTCATTCTACTGAATTTTTCCAAGGGTGTTTTAGTTATTTTATGGAAACTTGTCTGATAGGGACATCCACTTCAAACAACATTATATATGGTCAGATAATTACACGTCTCATTTTAAAAATGCACAAATGTTTTATTGGATGAGAAGAATGCATGTCAAGATGGGTGTGTAACATATTTGGAGTTTCACTGAGGGTGGACATGGAAAAGGAGAGCATGACGGTGCAGGGGCATGTGTGAAAAGAGCTCTTACAAGAGAAGAGTTGAAGTACAAAGATGGTGCTAAATTAAAAGATGCAAAGAGCATAGTGGAATGGTGTACTGACAACATGGCCCGAGATTCTCAAGAAAATTCCACAGTTTGCAGATATTTTTGGTTGATAGAGGACCAACAAATTTCTAACTACGAGGATTGTGTGACACTCACTGGGTTCAATGATATGCACTCATTTTGTAGCTCAGACGCTACTTCGTGGGCTGTATGGACAAGAAATTTGACATGTTTTTGTGCATCTTGTATCAAATTTGTCACTACCGAGTGTGATTCACGGGAATGGGTGGAATGATGGATTTGTAGGCCTCTAACTACGCTTCCTAGTTATCAACCTCCACAAGCATTACGACTTGTTTTGCAGATGAAGTTACAACATCTAAGGACTTTGATGAAATTTTGATTTTGGTGTGACAAGGTATTTATGGTTATTTATTTAATTTTTGTATTTAGTTATGTCCATTGAAATTTTAATATGTAATTTAAATTTGAGTTGTTCAACCTTTGTTTTTTGTAGGACATGTGTTTGCAGTAATTGCGACAGAAGACAATGAAGAAGGAACAAGACTATTTCTTATGTCGTTGTATCGAGGAAAGAAAGAAGTTGACTTCTCCTATTATAGATGGTGAAGATATTGAGTATCCTATAGGGTCAGTGGTAGTTACTGAAACTTGGCTTCGACGGTATCCATTAAAAAACTCCTCTGTTTGGGTGTTTGAAGACTTTGAGACACACAGAAAATACTCTTATATTCGCATCTAGTTCTAGCGACAAATATTTAGCTGTATAGATATCAAGGAAGGCCTAATAACAAGATTCTTTGGAAGGTTCGAGAGTCAGATCATGAAGCAATCTTGTCTGCTATTCAGAGTAGATCTGATCTTGATGGTTCATTGGAATGAATTTACAATGCTCATGTCTAGTATATATAATTTCTTTTCAATATATATATAAATTTGTTAGAACTTAAAGATCTAGATTTAAGTTTGAATATATTTTATTTTAAATTTGTGTATTTTGTATATATAGATAGTATATGGTTTTTATTTGAAACTTAAATTTCTTTTCAACTAAAACTTTTATGTTTAGGTTAGTGGTGCCAGAAAAGCTTCCACCTTCATGTGGTTGGCATTTTTAGTAAAGAATTTTAAATTCTCAAAGTTAAGAGAAGCTTTCATTGTTTGGAAAAGTTGTAAATTTTGAAAAAGTTGTAAATGTTGAAAAAGTTGTAAATTTTGACAAAGTTGTAAAATTTGAAAATGTTGTAAATTTTGAAAACGACTCCTTCCCAAGTGTTTACAAGACCATACCTACGCGTGTGCACCGATCTGGGAAGGAAAAATCTAAGAGAGGATATTGTAGAGGGTCCCTACACTGAGGTGTCAGATCAGACAAGTCGTCTCTAGGTGCCATAGAGTCTGAGTAATCACCCGTCAAAGTTGAACGATATTTTTGTCTTAGGGCTCTTAAGGAACTACGCCCAAACGAAGTAGCCGGAAGCAACGACCTTATCGTGCACCAAAACACTACCTCCTCTAGCGTTCACCTGGCCACCCAGACATGCAAGTGATCGGTTTGGTTCCATGACCCACCATTTGTAAAATATAGCGTTTGACAACCAATCACTAGCTCTAACTGCACTATTTCGTGTGTTTGCAAACAATAGGGCAGTGAGAGCACCGAAATGATAAGTAAAAAACCAAGAGAGGAGTTTGTAGAGGGTCCCTATGCCGAGGTGTTGGATCAGATGAGTTGTCTCTAGGTGCCACGGAGTCCGAGTAGTCAGCCATCGAAGTTGAATGATATTTTGGTCTCAGGGCTCTTAAGGGACTACGCCCAAATGAAGTAGCTTGGAAGCAACGACCTTGTCGCGCACCGAAACACTTCCTCCTTTAGCGTTCACTTGGCCACCTAGATGTGCTTTGGCTTACGATCGGTTTGGTGCCACGACCCACCGTTTGCAAAATATAGCGTTTGACAACCAATCACTGGCTCCAACTGCACTATTTCACGTGTTTGCAAACAATAGGGCAGTGAGAGCACCAAAATGAGAAGGAAAAACCGAGAGAGAATTTTGTATAGGTTCCCTACGCCGAGGTGTCGGATCAGATGAGACATCTCTAGGTGCCACAGAGTCCGAGTAGTCACCCATCAAAGTTGAACGATATTTTGGTCTCAGGGCTCTTAAGGGACTACGCCCGAACGAAGTAGCCCGGAAGCAACGACCTTGTCACACACCAAAAACCACCTCCTCTAGCATTCACCTGGCCACTCGGATGTGCCGGCACAGTCGGTTTGGTGCCACGGCACACCGTTTGCAAAATATAGCGTTTGACAACCAATCACTGGCTCCAACTACACTATTTCACGATCTGCAAACAATAGGGCAGCGAGAGCACCGAAATGAGAAGGAAAAAACTGAGAGAGGATTTTTTAGAGGGTCCCTACACCGAGGTGTTGGATTAGATGAGTTGTCTCTAGGTGCCACGGAGTTTGAGTAGTCACCCGTCAAAGTTGAACGATATTTTGGTCTCAGGGCTCTTAAGGGACTATGCCCAAACGAAGTATCCCGGAAGCAACGACCTTATCACACATCAAAATACCACCTCCTCTAGCATTCAATTGGACACTTAGATGTGCCGACGTAGTCGGTTTGGTGCCATGACCCACCATTTGCAAAATATAGCGTTTGGCAACCAATCACTGGCTCCAACTGCACTATTTCACGCATTTACAAACAATAGGGTAGCAAGAGCACTGAAATGAGAAGGAAAAAACTGAGAGATAATTTTGTAGAGGGTCCCTACCCTGAGGTTTCAAATTAGACGAGCCATTTCTAGGTGCTACGAGTCCGGGTAGTCACCGTCGAAGTTGAATGATATTTTGGTCTCAGGGCTCTTAAGGGACTACGCCTGAACGAAGTAGCCTGGAAGCAACGACCTTGTCACACATCGAAAAACCACATCCTCTAATGTTCACTTGGCCACCTAGATGTCTTTGCACATCGGTTTGGTGCCACGACCCACCGTTTGCAAAATATAGCGTTTGACAACCAATCATCGGCTCCAACTGCACTATTTCACGTGTTTGCAACAATAGGGCGGTGAGAGCACCAAAATGAGAAGGAAAAAACTGAGAGAGAATTTTGTATAGGTTCCCTACGCCGAGGTGTTGGATCAAATGAGGCATCTCTAGGTGCCACAGAGTCCGAGTAGTCACCCATCAAAGTTGAACGATATTTTGGTCTCAGGGCTCTTAAGGGACTACGCCCGAACGAAGTAGCCCATAAGCAACGACCTTGTCACACACCAAAAAACCACCTCCTCTAGCATTCACTGGCCACTCAGATGTGCCGGGCACACATCGGTTTGGTGCCACGACCCACCGTTTGCAAAATATAGCATTTGACAACCAATCACTGGCTCCAACTGCACTATTTCACGCGTTTGCAAACAATAGGGCAGCAAGAGCACCGAAATGAGAAGGAAAAAACCGAGAGAGGATTTTGTAGAGGGTCCCTACACCGAGGTGTTGGATTAGACGAGCCATCTCTAGGTGCCACGGAGTTTGAGTAGTCACCCATCGAAGTTGAATGATATTTTGGTCTCAAGGCTCTTAAGGGACTATGCCGAACGAAGTAGCCGGAAACAATGACCTTGTCACACATCGAAACACCACCTCCTCTAGCATTCACCTGGCCACCCAGACATGTTGATGTAGTAATTTTGGTGCCATGACGTCCTGAGGCATGAATTCTCACTCCTTGCCTCCATTTATTTCCTAGGACTCAAAACATTCAATGTCACTTGTTTACCTTCCATCTCTCTTGTTCTCTTTGGACTTGCCTTTGTCCTCTTAGACTTGCTTCATCACTATCCTTTCTTTTCTCTCTTGAGCTATGTTGTTGTGGTGATCTCTCTCCATCCTCTGCTGCCCCAACTATGTGCTTACATGCTCATTATTTTTGCATTGTAATAGGATTCTTCATCACAGATCACTAGACACAGAATTAGGAGTATAAGTAAATCATCAAACAATTAAGGGAACACATGTGTGAGGACCTTTTATTCATAAGTGCCATCATTGATTGCATGAGATTAATCATCTCTGCCTCAAATTGAAGCAATGTCTCCCATCTAAAACTTCAACCCCCCAGTCCAACAAGCAAGATCAAGCATTCATACTGCAAAGAAGGACATGTGACCATTGGGTGAGCATGATCCTTGAAAAAGGGAACATGATCTATTTCCTGAGATTATCTCTTTGTTTAGATTGTTCTTGGTCATATTTTTGAAAATCAATAGGAATAGAGTTGAGATCAAGAAAGAGAAATTCCATTGGGAAAATAATCTCCCATTTGCGAGTGAGATGAATAATTTTGATTCTCATTCCTTGGTGAGCTCAGGTGTGTTTTCGTCTGACTCAGAGAAATTGTATGACATTTTGTCCCATACCATCACCTAGAGGTTTGATGCTCTAAAAGAAGCCATTTCTGATTTTGAATCCCATGAGGAGAATGTATCAAAATTTTTGGAAGATCTTGGCACAAGAATGCATGAGCTTGGTACTCCTCTCAGGGAGAATAATTCCACATGAAGAATCTTCAGGATTCAAATTTTAAGAATTGGTTCAGGAAAATATTTGTGACCCTTTCCTTCAATAGTCAATACTTTAGTTCAGCCCTTGTAGAGATCATAGGTTATATCTCTAGAATCCTATGAAGAGTTAAATGAAAAATATTTTAGTCAATGTGGAAATATCAATGCCATTCCTGAGAATTGACTCAACACATTGGAGCATGTGAACATCTTGGAAGATGAGAAAGTTTCATTTGTAGTTTCCAGATTCAACAAGATGGTCTATGGAAAAGCCTCATCATTCAAGATCTTCTGGAGGAAGACATGAGTTGATTCTTCATTAGAGGAGGATTCTTCATGTGATGGGTGGAACCTAAGAATACTAATAAGGGCTTACTGTCAAATTTTTACCCTTTTCAACTTGGGACATCAAAATGCACCACCACATGAAATCTCTCCCTTTTGTCACTTAAGGCTTGTAACATTCTCACTAGGTATTCAATTCCTCAAAGACTGAACTTGATTATGTTTCCCCTCTCATGAATAATTAACCCCTTCTCACATTATCACCCCTTTAAGTCCCTTTGTCACTTAAGGCTTCAGTAACCCTACCCTATCATGCCATGTAACCAAAGTTAATCTAGAATGGTCAAGGATGAGCTAGCTAGGTTAATGTTAAGAGGTGAGTATAAACATACACTTAGCCATTTTTTAATCCCTTTTTAATATTTCATTTTCCTTCATTGCTGCTAGTATTTAGTTATGCTACTAAATTTTCAAGAAACCCTATTGCAAAAATCACATTTTTGCTCATATCTCCTTCATTTTTGCTCCATTTCCCTTGCAATTTTTCCCGTAACTTCTACTCATGAACTCCTTGAAGACGATTTAAAAATATTTTCCATTTGTACCCTAATTTTTTATAGCATCCCATTTAAAATTTCAAAGAAAAAACTTGCCTTTTTAGATCCTTGCAATTCTAGAGATCGAAAACACTTGAAATTTGAAGCAGGAAACCATATGAAAATACCTAATCTAATGAAAAAAATTCATCTCAATCCAAATACAAGAAGACATGATTAAATATTTAAATCAAACATGTATATATCACATAACTAATTTAAATGGTTATGAAAACATACATAGAAGGATATCATACATGCAATGAAATCAAATCAAACATATATAGTTCAGATTTATTGTTATGAAAACCAACACACATGGATATATAAGAATCAAACAAAGTGTGCTCTAGACGCACGTCTCTGAAAATATATACATAAGTTCATAATGTATGTGTACATCTCGAACTAAGTGTGTCATAATGTACATATGGGACCACATGCGGTCATAAAAGGCTATATATATACAATGGACTATATGAAGAAACATGTTCACTAGGACCAGATGGACCATATATATATCTATGTACATCCAGGTGGACTATGAATCTACTCATGAAACATCTTCCCTCTCTTCGCCCTGCTAGAAGTAGCATGTCCACGACCTGGGGATGTAGTGGAGGGAGATGCCACTACGGATTTCATCTCGTGTGGTCCTAGGTGTCTCTAAGCATGCCTGTAACCTAACCCGCACATTCATAAACAACAAGGTTTTAACACCCAAAATTTTAAAATACATTCAAAATTTAGAAACTTGTACAATTTAGTTAAAATGCATGTGAAATCTTACCACAATGTCATAATCCATATCAATTTGTTGTTGACGCATCGTAGGGACAACAATAGACTCACGAGGGGTAAGCTACATACAAATAATTAATTTTCAAATTAAATATTTCACATATACATACAAAATTTGATATTGTAGATTTAAGTAATAAGAAATAATGAACCTCCAAAATTTAACAAATTTGAAAAATTGTACCTCAGTTAGTGGATCTACAGATGCTATGGCAGTATCTACAGCAACCTCCATAGTCTACATATATGGAGGAGTCTCTCTAGCAAGATAAAAAACTATACAAAAATATGTACAAATCAATATTAAAATCTACATGACTGTGCACCACATAATAGAGGTCCAAAGCATGTAATCCATGTGAACTTCCAGTAATTAGAAACAAAGTGTAAAGAGATTTACTAACCTGCGTAAAACTCATGTGAGGCGTGCCAGTAGCCTTAGTTCCCAGAGCAAATGATGACCCGCTAGGCTCCTGTGTATAAAAGAGAAACATATTAATATGTACAACATACATGTGAAACATTATAATAATAATCTAGTGCAATCAAATGAAATTAAAAATGTAAGTTTGTACAACTTGAAACTTACGTTTGAAACACCGATTACGGTATTTAGCATGTATGCATGTCAACGCCGGATGTTTCCTTCACCGACTCTTGCTATTTAAAATAAAATAAAAATTATTTTTTTACATGTATGTACATGACGCATAATCAAATAATATATATATATATATATATATATATATATATATATATATATATATATATATATATATCTCAAACATGTGAATTAAACTATTGTATATATATATATATATTATTTATATTTATTTGAAATTTACCTGTGAAAGACCAATATCAGTGGCACCAGTTCCAAAAACATTCCCCAACATCTCATCTATAGAAAAGAAATCATGTGAACCAGCAAATGATGTCTCACCTGCAGTGCATATGGCACCACATGATCCACAGTGGTGTGGTGTGCTAGAACTGGCACCTCCACCAACATCACCAGATGCAATCTGGTCACTATGCTGGGTCAAAGTGTCAGTGAGCTCCCTCAATGCATGCAATGTATCAATCTCCATAACCTCCTTCATTGTAGGAGGGATAACTGAAGGTAGTGGGGGTTTTGGGGCATGGGGGATCTGGGTTGACTGACATGCGTGCACCAGTCTACTGTGCAGATCCACCTCCTTGACCAAAAAAGTCAGAAAATTCAAAATAATTCGGGACCTCATTGAGCATGAACTCGCAATATAATTTCTTCAAAAAATAAAGAGGAACCTCATTGTTGTTGCATGGTGGATAATAAAAAACCATCCACCATCGGTCCCAAAAATTGTTTTTGATTCGGTCATTGTGGCACCAATGGATTGGGAACCGTTTGCAAGTAACTACGGGGGCATTAGTTCTAGGGTTGGTAAATAATGCACAAATGAGGTCTTTTCCAATTTTTTTGTCTTTTTACCGCATGGGATAGTTTATCTACATACCACCGCCTACAATCACCTCTAAAGGTATTCCATCTATGTATTTGATTGGTTGCGGACTCAACTTCGCCAATCAATGTTTGCAATGTATTGGCTAAAGTCATGCAGGATGAATTTGTAGCATGATTTTGTCTTATAGTAACGAATTAGGTTCTCAATGACAATTTTATTTTCTCGGATTCTTCCAATGATATTATCTTATGTTCTGCTTTGGCTCATGGGGACAGAAGGAGCCATAGGAGGCGGATCAAGGAATGTTCAGAGGGTTTTGAGGAATGTTCAGAGGGTTTTGAGGAATGTTCGGTGGGTTTTGAGATGTTTTGACGTTTTACATGATTTTGAGCTTGCCGACCAACCGATAAAACAAGAAAATTGTATACATAAACAAACATTTCAAAAAACCCATGAAAATGTAAAAAAACCTAAAATGCAAAAATATTGATTAAAATTGGGGGCTTACCTCCTCGTCTTGGTGGCATGGTTGAATCTATCGCTATCCAGAAGTCGATGAGCAATTTTGAGGTGGTATTCAAAACTCGAGTGAAAAACGTCTAGGAAAAATTGCGGTTTGAAATGAAAAATGGGGAAAATAAGGAGTCGCGAGACTGCTAATTTTTGTCTCAGAGTTCCGCGATCGCGTTTTATAACCTTGCTCGCAGTTCTAAACCGCGATTGCATTTTAGGTTCGGTAATTGCCGAACCTAGAATTCAGGAACCGCGATCGCGGTTCCTGAATTTTGGGTTTATATGTCCACGGAATTGTCCACCAACTTCGTGCACTTACCCTGATGTGAAACTTGGAGCATTGTTGGTGCCCTCAAGAAATCCTTACTAGTGATAAAACCTTCTTGTTATTCCCACTCAAGGTGGAAGATTTGTAATATTGTATTTTGTTTAAAGGAAATGTTGTATTGTAAGTTGTAGTATCATTTGAAGAAGTTCATTGAAGAGTTGTATAATTTACCTTCTCTTTAAATTGTGGTATATAAAGAAAAGAAATCAAATGGAAAACTTGTCTAAAAGTTTAGTTGAAAGTTGTATTGTGAGAAATAAAGTTATCTTCATTGTGAAGTTGTATTATTGTAAATGAGAAAGAAGGAATATAGAAGTTGTAAGATGTTAATAATGTATGCATAGAAAACTTGAATGTAGAACAAAGTTGTTAGTAGTTATTTGAATAAATAAGTTGTAGTGAAAATGGAAAGAGACAACAAATTTGAAGTATATTGTTATGTTGGAATGTTGTATTTTGTAGTAAGAAAATAACAACATTAGAAGTAGATTTAGTTTTTTATTTACTCTTGGAATTGAAAGAAAGTTTGTTAAATAAAATGAAAATGATTCTTGTAGATGTTGTTAATATTAAAAATATAAATTATTTTAAATTGAGTAAATTGTTACTATAAAATGAATAGGTGGAATTAAATCCTACAACTAAAAACTCTAGGCATATAAACTCAAGTTCAGAATGAATTTTTAAACATTTTAGTGACTTTTGTTTTTCAAGAAATATCATAAATGAAGGTTAGGTTTCTAAGAAATAAGACCGCCACCCTATGCAGAGCGACGCTTACTCAGAACCATTTGCTCGTAGCAAGGTGGCGGTCTAAGAACCGCCGCCGGCAAGGCGGCGGTTTGTGAATTGTCACCCAGGTGGGGTGGAGGTCCCAGGATCGCCAACCTTCTCTCGGGCGACAGTTCTGTCACACCATCTGCGGAAGACGTAAATCCATGCTCGTGTAATTTTTAACTTGGTCAAAACACAATTTTTAAGCTTGTAAAATTTAGAGGAAATCTCTAGCAAACAAATAATGGCTAAATCTTATTGTTTAAAGAAAATAAATCTACAAATGGTAAATTAAAATCACTCTTTCTCATTTATATTAATGGAGGTAGGGTTTGCCCCAAATAAAAAATTTAAAATATAAATGACCATGGAATAACTCCAGATTTGGAGTGGAAACCCCTTCAATCTTGAAAGGAAAGAAATTACAAGTGATGAATCTATAAACTAGACTAAACTAAGCTTGAGTTTGTATAAATCCTCCATAGTTCCTTCCTTCCTTGCTCCCATGGCTTCCATTTCTCCAACCTGCAAAATAGACAAAAATAAAAATTGGATTAAATAAAAATTCATAAGGATATTTAGGTTTAGTTTGGAACCCTAGGATCTAGTGGCCACAATTGAATTGATCAAGGGTTGAGGATCAACCCTACTTTTGTTTGGTAGGAATATATTTTATAGATGTTTTAAATAAAAATTAAAGGTATGTGTAGATGGGTGAATGGGGCCATTTAAACACCTTGGTGTGCAAAGTCACTAATCTAGTTCCTAGTATGTTTTAAAAAAATAATGAAATAGACATTTAAGTTATTTAAATAATGGAATTATAGTAACTAAGTATAAGGTAAAGTATTAAGGTAGGAATGTTAGTTGTGGAGGAGTAAAAACATTAAACCAAGTAAATTAAATTATGGCACCTTCCTAGTTGAATGTTAATTAATTGACCTTAGGGATATATTAAGATTATTTAATCATTTAACCTAGACTTGGTCCATCCCTTGTAAAGTAAAGATTATTGGTGAAAATAAATTTAATGCACACTAAGGGTTGACACCCTTGTAACCTTTCAACTTAAACAAAAAAAAATTAGTTGCAATCTTTTGGGTTAAGTTTTTAGGGTTTTAGCGTGTTCCTAGAACGTCATTTTTGCGGGTGTTACAAATTGCAAGTTATGTTGGGAGGTATGCAAATATGCAATGGGGATAATGGAGCATGAAAATTCGTAGTATCTACGCCCCAAACCCGTTGCAACTTTTTTAGTTGCAAACAATATTTACCTCTTCATCAACTATTCCCGCATACTTGTGCTTTACCAATCCTCCTCTAATCAAGATAATGATTATCCTCACCATTTTCCAATTGCCTCTTTATTGTGGGATTCTTTGTCCCTTCGAATCCCATGGCTTTCGATGTACTCGCGATATAGCCTAAACCACATTCTACAGTGGAGTCAATTGATCAAGGTGGGCACCCTTTGATTGCATTTAGTGAAACAATGTTAGTTTTGCATGAGTATGCCCATGCTTACCTAAAATATGGGTGGTTCAAAACCCTTCTTGTGGATGAGGGAGAGCAATGCGGAGTCTGCTCGAAAGGGACAAAATAAAAACTCATTTCTATTGTGCCTTTGTGGACCTCTATCACATGCTCCCAATTGTGTCGTGCTCTCTACCATACCAGACGAGCTTGGCTACATTCAACTTGGCTCTATCGATCCCGTAAGACACCAACGACGCCACATGATTTCCTAAGCAACGAAGCAAAGTACCATGTAAAAATCTACTGAAGAAGAGGTCGTTAGAAGAGAGATCACCGGAAATTCACCACCGGAATTTGACACATTCCAACAAGAACATTTTCAAAGATAAACACATCCGACAAATTAGTGATATCTTTGGGTCCACATCATCTCTCCTAAACCACTCCAATATTACAACTTTCTAAATTATTTCCTACGCATGACTTCTCAAAGTTACTAACAAGATATCACATCAAATTGAATGTTGCAAACCCATGTTTTATGACCACTACTATCTTACAACTTTTGAGGAGATTACTGATTTGATTTGATATATTCTTCTTTATTCAATGTAGACCACTACAAGAAACATCAAGATTCAATGACGCCACGCAACCCCAATCGACTTATTCCATCACATACTAAAATCCTATAATTAAATATTTAGTTATTCAAATGGATAATGTCTATATGGCATATAAGGTTTCGGTCTTTTGGTATAGAAGTGGAGGTCCAATTTAGTTAAAATTTGAATAAAACATTTCTGCATCCTAATTTTCCTTTTACATGCATAAAGTGGCAGGAATTTTACTTATTTGAGTTGAATATGACAAATAAGTGAATTTAAGTGATCACGAATTGCTTTTTTAATTTAAAATAAGGGTTTAATAATCACATAGGTTAGTATAGGAGTCAGCAAAATTTAAACTTACGACTTGCTGTGCACTATCCACATACCCCTATTTTTAGTGATTTTTGGTCAATAATTGACTTTAATATCAACGCAAATGTGAATGGGGTTTAGGCCGACAGGAACTTTAATGTGGTTTATATAGTCATTGAGTTTCGCAGAAAGCCCGTAAGTCAGAAAATTCTCCACATGCAACTTTAGACAACGGTGCCCAATTCATGTGAAAGAGAAATTCTGAAATGGATGTAAGTCATTCAAATTTACTACCTGTAAACACAAACAAACAATATTAATGTTTGGTCTAGAGAGAGCCGAACTTGTGAGTAGTAGGAGGGATTGATAGAATACTCTCCAATAATATATAAATTTTAATTATTTTGTATTTATGAAGGGTGATATTAAAAAATTATCATCGCCTATAAATTGTTTGAATGTGAGAGTCGAGTTTAACCATTTTTTAAGACAGGTTAGTATTTATGAAGTAGTTGTATATAATTATGTTAATCATATTTTTATATTGGTTACCACATCTTTCAGGTTAAAGTAAGGTTGATAATACAAATAATTTAGCTTATAGAATATCATTTATTTAAATAATAAAATTACTATAGATATCTTAAATATATAGAAATCAGTCACTACCCACCTATCTAAGTGTAGTACAAGTATACCAAAAAGGTAACAACTAAAAATAAATATAATATAATAAGTATATTTTAATAAATGTATATATATGAAATGTATAAATAGATATTATTTTTCTTTAGTTAATTTGTGACAAATCAAATCATTCAACCACATGATTGTGTCCCAAGAAAATGCCCTCTCCACATAATGAAATACAGATGACATCCATTAAACTAATTTATTTTTTATTTGTACGTGCAAAACATTAGTGTATGAATATTCATTAATATACTCTAATTTTGGAATTTAATAAGCCGTCTTATTAATATTATAAAAAAACAAATTTAAAATTCATGAAGAGGTCTGCATAGCTCTTTTTTACATGTATTTCCACTCATAATTGTTTTCTGTGGTTTGGTTTACGGGATTGCTGTCAAAGCATCTGGTTGCTTCTCTGTGGAAGGTGCATTTAGGGTTTAAAGTTTCTACGTGTATATGCTGGCCTGGCCTCTGGTTTCTTTTGTGTGAAGAATTTCCCAGTTTTTTCAATTTGACGGATGGTTTTCATTAAAAGTTTTCCCCTTTACACTTGAAATTGGGGCTTCTGTTCGTTTTCTCCTGCCGTGCTTCAATGGTTTTTAGTTTTAGATATTTCTGCGGTTGAATCGTTGATTGATGCATAGTATACGGTGGACATTGCCTTCTAAAAAAAAATTGTAAACTGGTTTCGAGTTTTCCCTCGCAGTCATTCTTATTTCTTATCAATTGTGTTGTTATATTTTAACCTGTAGTAATTTTCCTTTTGCCACACGTGCTTCATTACTTCTTGACTTGTGGTGGTGAGATGATGCTCGATCAGTATTTTTAGTTACGCAGAAAACATTCCATCTTCCTTGTTTGTTCTTCTCACTTTCAAAGTGAGTTTATTGAACAAGAAAGTGAAGACTGTTTGGAAACATTTATGTGGCCAATTTTTTTGTAGGGATAACTTCCATGTATATTTTTTAGTTTTTATCATATCCCTCTCTTTTCTATCACAAAAGAAATGAAAAGGCCTGTTCCCTGAAAAGATGTTCGCCATAAATTTAAGAAAAAACTGTCCAAAAAATGATTCAAAAATTGAGAGTTGTTCCTAAAAATAGCTTTGAGATATTGATTTCTTTACATATCTTTGAGTTAGTGCTTTGAGATATAGATTTATTTAAGACATACACAATTGTCTTTTATTAAACCCCTCCCCTTCCGTATTTCTCTTCGGAGGGTATCTTTTTTATTCATGTGTTGTTTTTGACCTTTTATACACGAACATGGATATTACATTTATTTTTCTGTGTGTTTATATATTTTCCTATATTTTTTAACTTTTTTCATATCCTAGTAACTTCTTAGTTTTAGATAACTTTGTAAAATTTATGTGACCTTCACCGTAAGCATACGAAGTTTTATATGTGGACTTGACCACACAAGTAAAAGTATTACTCTTTGGGCTGTTAAATGTGAACATGTGTACCATGTGCAACTTAGAAATTGAAGAACCACCCCGAAAGTTATTGACAAAAGAAGGAAATCATCAATATTGTAATTTAGGCATAAATGTTTTGAGTTTAGGATTTTTCCAACATGGGCCAACATATACTCACATAAAAACCTTTCACAATGTCATTTGAAATAAACAAATGTAGGAAAATATAACTTTCCTCTCGTGTCAAATCAAGTGAATCCATATCTATATAGAAATATTGACCATAAAAATCAAAACAAAGTCATTAGTAAGAGTGTTTGCATTCTCAGTAGACATTAAATCATGCACTTTGGGTACATTTCTAGGTCTTAGTCACATAATACTATTCATATGATTCCTAAGTTAGAAAAGTATTAATCGACCACCTTTGTCTTTGGCCTATTTGCTTTTTTTTCTAGTTTCCTTCTTGGTCTTATGCACCCTACACGCCCAAGATGACCTCTCGATACTTCAAATTTTCGGACTCTAGACAAGATTCAAACTAGGTCGCCATGGCCAGGCGCCCCCATCCTCCCGGGCACCTCGACCTCTTTGTATCTTGCTCACATATTTTGGGTCCTTTCTAGTTGTTGGGCATCTTTATTTCTTATGTGTTCACTTTTTAGTGGTTAATTACAAAATTCAAATAAGGGAATCATATAGATACAAATCTACGCCACCATAATAAAGGACCAAAGACTAAGCATTATCTATCACCACCTAAGGTTGCATCCAAGAGCATTCAAGCATCCATCTAGCTCCACGCAAGGAACAAGGGACTATTATTTCTGCATACATGCATAGGAGGGGAAGTTCATTTTTCCATGCACACATCTATCTACATCTTTTACATCTAGCTATTGCTCTCTATTCAAGTGCATCTGGCACAAGAGCCACCTAGGGCATGATTCTTCACACACACATGCATAACTACATGGAGTTTGAAATATAGTGCAACACCTGGATCATAAGTTCACTCAGTCGGGTGACTTCCGAAGTTAGTACGACTCTCCATTTGCATTTTTTTATTTTTAGGATTTGATGTGTTTTAGGGTTTTGCAGATGCTCTTTATTATTGGAGATTCAAGGAAATTAACAACGAAGTACAACGACGTGTAGGTGATTAAAGGCGACCTCTAGCAAACATCTCGCGACCATTCGTAATTGAGTTTATGAGGGTCTAAGCAGTCATAGGTTCCTAGAGGAGGACTATAGCGCCCCATGCACCCCAATCTAGGTAGATCCTCGCAATCACACAATTTTATGAGCTCGGGTGTAACACTTCCCTCCTCTTGTTCATTGGTTCTTCATCTCAGCACATCTTCAACATCATTGTGAATTAGCTAAGTATTCTATCCCTTCATTTGCAACTAGGGTTTCATTTTTTCTATCTTACTTTCTTGGGTCAAATATGTACTCTAATTGTCTATATCTTGCATTGTTACATATTTAAGATTTTAGCATTTATATTTCTATATTTGCTTAGTGACCATCTTGTTGAACATCCTCGGTGGTCTAGATATTATTTTATCTACTTCTCATGAGGAGGCCACCAATCTTGTTGAGATTAATGTTCCTATATCCGTCCTCGCTTCCATGCCTATTCTTACTCAACCTCTTGCTTACACTCTTCCACCCACTAGACTATTTCGGCTCTATGCCTACTCCCACCAATCACTTCACTCCACCTCATATTTATCACATACGGAAATTATCTTCCGCTGGAACTCAAGATATAACTTCTCTTAATCGGGATCATCAAGTTTAAATATGTTAATTGCAACAAGCTACTTCTCGTGCATCTCCATCTCTGGATTCCACGCGTTGCTCCTCCATACTCCTTTCACACCTATCATTTCCACTTATGCACTTCCTCCAAATTTTGTTACTCCCAAGTTGCCCATTTTCAATGGCCATGGTGATCCTCAAGAGCATCTCTGAGAATTTCATGTGGCATGTCTATATTTTATGGATGATCATATTCATTAGCAAAGCTCTTTCTTAGAAGTCTTCAAGACTATGAATGTGTTGGTTTTATGATCTACCCTGTCGGTTGGTATCATATTTTACGCATTTGGCCGATGCTTTTCTCTCTCATTTCTCCATCAATATCGACTCTAATATATTCTATGCTCAACTCACACAACTTAAACAAGGATCTAATAAAAATCTAGTGGATTATGTCTTGCGATATAAGAACGAACTAGCTAAGATGTCTAACATGCTTATGGAATTTGAAATTCAAGATCTATTTGTCCAAATTTTGTTGTTGTCTCTCTAGGAGAGTGTTATCTTCTAGAATTATCCCTCATTCAATCATTTATGTCATACTCTTAAGCTCCACGAAACTAAACTATATTCTATAGGAAATCTTAAGTATCGTGAGAAAGTTCCATCTAGCGCTTTCAAAAAAATCAACTTTTAAGCCATCTACAAATCCTCATGAAGCTAAATCTAATGTCGAAAAGCTTCAATGGCAACCTACTAAGCATACATTTACTAAACTTCCTATATGTAATGCCCCATTCGACGTTACTCTAGTTCTTACTTCAAAGTGACCCTGTCACTAAGCGTGGAATGGTTGTGTGTGTGCTACCGAAATCGCCGTTAGGTGACTTTGACCTTGTCGTAGAGAAGGATTAGCATCCTTCCTCCCTATCTTGTCTTCTCATGTCTTTGTCGATATTTGGTTATTATTATTAATTATCGAGCTTGATTGTCGATCATTATGATTATGATTAATAATTATTTTAAGATGTAAAATAATAATAATAATAATAATAATGATATTATTTTTAATTGTCGATCGATGATTATTGTTATTTTTATTGTTATCAATTTTATTATTAATCATCATTAAGATATTTTATTGTTTTATTGGTCACTCCCATAGATCGAGCCTCGGTTTTTGCGCAAATGAAGAGGATCCCTGTGTGGCACCTAGGTTGTTCGCTGTCCAATGCGTGCTTTTAAAAATTCAGCCTCCCGTTGTTTCTTCCCCATAGGTTGACCATGCACCTTTCGTATGCTTGTTTTAAATTGTTTAATAAAAGGTAAATTTAAATGCTCCTCCACTGATTTTGCCTTCCACGTTTGATCACTATTGTGCAATGCTCTCGGCGTGAAGGGAGATATGGGGCTCCTTTTTGATTGTATTTGGTTATTTGTTGGTCGGGGTGGGTGAAATTGATGGCCACCTGTCATTTCCTTATTTATTGTTTCACCTATTTTCTCTAACCGGTTATGGTGTTCTGCATATGCCAAATTCATGACTTGATAGCCGCTTGCATTGGTTTTGTTGTTTTCCTTTTGACCGCTTTTGGTTTTGTGATGGGTTGGAAACCCCTAGTGGAGGCTGGACACACTGCTCGACCTGTTTGGTGGATCTACTCACGCCAAACTTAAACACATTGGCCACTTAAACTATTCTTTTTGTTTCATTTGTGACCATGCTTGGCGTGGATTGTGGGATTCATTATTTCTTTCAGTTGGAGCCTTGTTTTGTAAAATTTGGGACATTTGGTCGATTCTCTCCCTCTTTTCTCGGTGGATGTCCATTCTTGTTCCAAAGTTATTTTGTCTCGGTTGTGTACAATCTATAAAAGGCGAGTTGAGAAGATTTGACACCTATTACTTGCTTATGGGAAGCAAGAATGTCTGTAGCAGATCTCTGTTTGTGTTTATCCTTCTTCATGGTTGTTCCCTTGAGACCCCATTGCTTTGAGGAATTTTTCAATTAGTTTCTTGCCTCATGGATGCTTCCACACTTTTCATACGTGGTTTTGGAGGCACCTACTCTTACATTTGACAAAAATCTGATTTCCTTGGTGCTTCGATGGATGTTCCTTGCCTGCTCTAACCGTCCCATTTTCACGCAAGATGGGAGGATGTTTGTAAGGCTATGGATTTTGGTATTTTTTTCTTTTCTTCCTTTTTTCTATGCATTTTGTTTTGGAGTTCCTCGGATTTTCCTTTAAACCCATTTTGTGTCTCTACTTCAAATCATTGCACTCCTTGAAGACCACAGTCCTTTTGGGAAGATGCAACTTGTGGGTTTGGAGCTCCCTACCTATGCCAATGTGGGAGTCGGTAGTGTTTCAGAACCAACATGTATGTGGACGGAGATTGACTTGAGGAGTGTCGTTGCATACTTGCGAGGTGTTTTGGTGACTTGTTGAAGCTGGAGAAGCAGACAAGATAACCAACATGTATGTGGACGGAGATTGACTTGAGGAGTGTCGTTGCATACTTGCGAGGTGTTTTGGTGACTTGTTGAAGCTGGAGAAGCAGACAAGATATGTTGGGCTTAGCACCTTGGTTGTACTGAGACAATATATCGGATCTAAGCATACATGCAAATAAAAGTGGATATTCTACCGGAAGAAATATACAAAACATTAAGAGACATAAATCAACACCGATTTAACATGGTTTAACCGGTGTGGACTACATCCACCAAGAAACAAGCCAATCTATTATCCAAAGCTTTGACATGACATACAATGAAGATTTACAATCTTCCACACCTCTCGATGTTTAGTACTTTCTTCCTTTAAGCTCTCTACCACCAAAATTCTCTCTCACATAATTATATTGTAATTATGATCCTTTCTTACTTCTAAACCCTAGCTTTTATGCTTATATAGTCATTTATAGACTTAGGGAACTTAGCCATGTAATTACAATCAATAAATCTATTTTAATGCTAAAAATATATATAATTCATGAGAGTTAATTAAAAATTCGCATTGTAATCGACACCTTTGGTTCCTACTTTCCCTTGACCAAGGTCGGTCTTCCTTGACCAATGTTGTTCTTGTGTTTTCCAACAAGTTCCAATTGCATGCTAAAATGAATTAATTGAACTCCACAACTCAACAATCTCCCACTTGGAGTTTAATTGCTGCACCATACCCATACAAATTCATTCTTGGATCCTTACTTGGCTTTGTTTCTTCCTCTTCAAGTCTCAAACTCAAGACCAACGAAGTGGAGTGTAGCTCTAACATCTCCTTTGCTAATGGCTTCATTAGCATATCCACAGGGTTCTTGCTCGTATGAATATTTTCCAGATTCAACTGTTTATCCTCTAATACCTGCCGTATGAAGTTATACCTCAACTGAATGTGTTTCGTTCTCGAATGAAACGTTGAGTTATTTTCCAAATGATCTACACTATGATTGTCACTAAATAGTTTACAATCACTTTGCTCCTTTCCCAACTCTTCCATGAACCTACTCATCCATATCATCTCCTTGCTAGCCTTTGTAGCTGTAACATACTTTGCCTCTGTAGTAGAAAAAGCCACAACCTTCTACAATCTCAAAATCTAGCTAACTGTCATTCCACCTACTATGAAAATATATCCAGTAGTGCTCCTCCTACCATCCAGATCTCCAGCCATATCTGAATCAACATAGCCACGTAATGAAATATCTAAACCTCCATAGCATAACTGCATGCTAGATGTCCCTTTCAAATACTTGAGTATCCATTGGACTAATTTCCAATGATCTTTACCTGGATTAGCCATATATCTACTCACAACTCCCTTGCTGCTGCAATGCGATGTGCAGTGCAGTACAAACCATAGCATACATGAGACTTCCAACTGCTAAATCATATGACACTCGTGTCATGTATTTGACCTCCTCATGTGATGAAGGACACTGATATTTTCTCAATTTTAAGTGTCCAGCCATAGGTGTGCTAACAGGTTTTACATTCTACATGTTGAACCTTTCTAACACCTTGTAGATATAATCCTCCCGAGACAAATACAATTTCTTGTTTTTCCTGTCTCTATGTATTTGCATGCCAATGATTCTTTTTACAGCTCCTAAATCCTTCATAGAAAATGTGTGATCTATCTTTCTCTTAAGCTCACCAATGTCCTACATACTAGATCTTACAATAAGCATATCATCCACATACAGTAACAAAATTATATAGCTCCCATATCATCCACATATAATAAGCATATCATCCACATACAGTAACAAAATTATAAACAAAATGGCCAGATTCACATCTCAAGTAGCCATGCTCATGCATAAAACTATCAAACCTCATGTACCATTGCCTTAGAGCTTTCTTGAGCCCATATAAACTCTTTTCAACATGCACACTAGTTTCTCCTTACCCTTGACTTTATACCCAAACACTGCTGCATATAAATTTCTTTATCCAAATCACCATGAAGGAAAGTCGTATTCACATCTAGATGCTCTAAATGCAAATCTTCTACTGCAACTAAACTCAATACAATACGAGTAGAATTCATCGTAACAACTGGAGAAAATATTTCACCAAAGTCAATACACATTTTCTGTGCAAATCCCTTTACTAAAAGCCTTTCCTTGTACCTTTTTCGTCCACCCTCTTCTTCCTTAATCCTATAAACCCACTTGTTCTGCGCAATGTCCTCTTACCTCTTGCTGCAACCTAACCAAATCCCAAGTTTGGTTCTGTTTCAAGGAGTCCATCTCCTCATCCATGCCATGATCCCACTGAACATGAGTCTTATCCTATATTGCTTCTTCAAATCTCTCTGGTTCACCACGAACAGTCAACAATAAATAAAATAGAGAAGGTGTGAATATTTCTGGAAGTTTACTTACCATTTGTGACCGTCTCACAGGATTTTGGGGTACCAGAGGCTCTATCTGGGCCTCCTGAACATTAGTATCAACTTCTGAGCGGTGATTGTGGCTGGTCACCTCTAACAGATGTCGGTTACGCTAACCGATGTTGGTTACGATCCTCTATAACCATCGGCAGTTCATCGATCGATGCGGTCAGGAATAACCGACCATGGTTAATGTGTATTTCTGTAGGTATTTCTTTAAAACCCGAGAGTTCATTTTCATCAATATACTTCTCAATTTTCTCATCCTTGGGTACCAAAATTTGATCCCTGTACATTCTCTTTTCATTCCATTCAACAAAATGACTCCTAATAATTTTAGAATTCTTTAAATCCCCAAAATAGAAACGAAATCACCGGATCCATAACCAATGAAAGTGCACCTCTTGGATTTTACATCCAACTTTTTCATTTTCCTTATCAACATGCACAAAAGCTTCGAACCAAAAAAATTTAAGAAAAGAAAGATCTACCTCTTTTCTAGTCCAAGATTCCTCTGGTATTCCTCCATCTAGTGAACTTGAAGGGCCATGATTAATCAAATAAACCGCTGTATCAATTGCTTTTTCCCAAAACTACAAGGAAAATCTAGAATGTATCGTCATACTTCTAGCACGTTCCATGATTGTTCTGTTCATTCTTTCGCAACACCATTCTCTTGTGGTGTTCTTGGAACTGTTCTTTCTCTACATATCCCATTCACTGAACAATAATTGTTAAAAGCCTTGCTACAGTATTCACCACCATTGTCAGATCTAAGGCACTTTAACTTAGAATTTGATTCATTCTCAACAAGGGCTTTCCATCTTTTAAAAGTCTCAAAAACATCAGATTTACGTTTAATAAAATAAACCCATACCTTTCTTGTAGCATCATCAATGAAAGTAACATAATATTGGGATCCTCCATGAGAAGCTACTTGAGTTGGTCCCCACACATCTGAGTGTACAAGCTCCAATTTATGCTCCTTCTTAGTTTCCCCAACTTTGAGAAATCTCACTCTCTTTTTCTTTCCAAAGATACAATGCTCATAGAAATCAAGATCTAAATCTTTCAAATCTAATAACTTACCCTTAGCCTTTAAGATCTGCATTCCTTTTTGACTCATATGACCTAGCTGATTATGCCACATGCATGCATCTAAATATGAAGTAGATAATAATCTGAAAAGGAATCGTAATACTGAGTAGATAAATATAACATTCCTACCTTCTTACCTCTTGCCACAACAAAAGAACCCTTGGTGACTTTCCAAGAGTCTCTGTAAAAGTAACCATGCAACCAGATTCACCTGATTTCCCTATAGAAATAAGATTCCTCCCGAGGCTTGGCATATGCTTCACATCTTTCAATACCCATGTATTTCCATTTTGTAATTTTAGATGAACTTCCCCTTTACCAGTAATACTACAAGGTTCATCATCACCCAAATAAACATGCCCAAAATTGCCCTAAACATAATTTCTGAAATAACCCTTATTAGGGGTTGCATGGAAAGAAGATCCTGAATCTAAAACCCATGATTGAATTATATTGTCCAAAGAAAGAATAAGAGCATCTTCCATTACCTCTAATCAAGTAAGATTCACCTTTTTAACTTTTACTAGTTGTTGATTCTCTTTATCCTTTGACCAACAATCTTTCTTTGCATGTCCTTTCTTTCCACATTTCCAACAAGTAATTCCCTTACTTCTAGATTTAGTTATGCTTTCCCTTGACTTTGATTTCCCATTACTCTTACTCTTGGATCTCTCCTTCTTCCTGCTCATGCTTTCTACATTCAAAGAATTTCTAGATGATGTTTCCTATGTACTCTTCCTGTGAATTTATTCATTCAAGATTATAGTAACCACATCATAAAACTTCATAATATCATTAGCAAATGTTGTATTACTAACAACCATTACCAAGTTGTCCCAATTATCAGGAAAAGAACATAAGAATAAAAGTGCTTTTACTTCATCATCAAATGGTATAGAAACCAATTTTAACTGATTTACAATAGATCATAAATCATTCAAATGACTAGAGGCAGATTCACCTTCATGCATCTTAGAACTAAATAGTTTCTTCATCAAATAAACTTTATTTGAAGCACTAGGTTTTTCATATAAATTAGCAAGAGATTTCATTAAGTCTACCGTAGAAGCCGCTTATGTAATATTAGAAGCCATGGATGCTACAGGCTCAATCTTATAGATCCCAAAGCCTTTATGTCAAGAATCTTCCATTCTTCATCAGTCATCTTCGTAGGTCTAGACTTTTCATCCAACGGTAAGTACAAATCTCTTTGATACATATAATCCTCAATTAGCATCTTCCATAATTGATAACTTCAGCCATCAAATTTCTCTACCTTGTATTTATTTTCTTCTACAATTGTTGTAGCTCCCACTCAATCAGAAAATGCTCTGTGAGTAAATATGTCAACACACAGAACCCTCAAACAAATCTCTGATACAGTTTGTTGGGGTTAGCACACGGTTGTCATACGGAAATATGTTAGATCTAAGCATACATACAAATAAAAGTGGATATTCTACCATAAGAAATATACAAAACAAAAGACATAAATCAACACCAGATTTAATGTGGTTCACCTAGTGTAGGCTACGTCCACCAAGAAATAAGACAATCTATTATCCAAAGATTTGAAAAGATATACAATGAAGATTTACAATCGTCCACACCTCTTAGATGTTCAAGTACTTTCTTCCTTCAAGATTTTTATCTACCGCAAGAATTCTCTCTCACATAATTATCTTGTAATTATGATACTTTCTACGTCGAACCCTATCTTTTAAGCTTATATAGTCATTTATAGGCGTAGGGCACTTAGCCATGCAATTCTGATCAATAAATCTATTTTAATGCTTAAAATAGATATAATTCCCGAGAGTTAATTAAAACTTCGTCACATAGGTAACCAAAGCCGGTTCTTCCTAACCATCACCGGTTCCTACTTTCCCTTGCTGATGTCGGTCATCACGATTGATGCCAAGTATGCCCTTAACCGATCTCGGTTCTTTGTTTTTCAAGAAGTTCCAATTACATGCTAAAATGAAGTAATTGAGCTCCATAACTCAATGAGATAAACCTAACATTGCTACAATTGCTAAAATTTAAAAATATCATGAAATAGAACCTTCTCCCCCTTGAATTTGGTTTGTCTCGCTTATTTTGTTGTGGGTTTATATGACTTTTTGAGAAATCTCTCTGTTCCTCTTATAATCTTCTTTTTAGCTATTATAGTTGTCGGTGTTAAAGTGGAAAACATAGATTTATTCCCCCTTCACTAGTTGCATGTTTGTGCTTGAATAATCAACCTTCTACCCTTCCAGAACTACATTTATTTGTTTGAGTAATGGGGTTATTAAGTTGTTTATAGCTAGTAAATGTTGCGGTGAAAGTAAGCTGCATGTAGCTATAAATCTTTGGCTCTTCATATGAGCTTACTATTTTAGATTTGATTTTTCTTCTAGGTATGTTGAGCATAGTTCAAATGGGTTCGACAACTTTACTTTAGTGGACACCCACTAGTTTGAACCCAATTCAGTTGGGAGAGAGACTATAGTTTTATGGACACTTAATCACCCTTTTGGGTTATGGAAATAATTACATAATGTCAATTGTTTCTTTGATGTTCCCAACCTTGAGTGGTGAAGTTTTCAAGGTCCATTAGATCTCCATGTCCTCTTTTCTTGGACTAAGTAATGGCCCCTTCGATATTCAATCCATCCCATAGGTTTACAAAACTTTATGTGTGGTTGACTTCAGTGGTTAGGTTTATGCTTGGAGGGAGTATCTTGGCTAAGGTACTCGGATTACTAGTTGTTTTGCACCTTGATTATTCCTGCATAATTGTTTATGATGCTAGACGTATACCCAATTGCCTGATGATCATTGGTATAGGTCCAAGATGTTTAAGGTTTTCCTTAAGTGGCACTTTGACCGTTCCTTATTAAGCTTTAACCTTAATGAAAGATTTTGTCACCGAGATTTGAAGTTACATGTGTGTTTTTATGGATAGTACTCTTTTATTGTCGAGAACTACCTTAGCTTAATTCCATTCATGATGACTCTTGGTGGTATATATAATTGTGCATCTTGCTGTTTTTTATTGACATTTGGATGATGTATGTATGTTGATATCTTGTTGACTTATGATAGAACTATTAAGATCATTAGGGATATTTGGGGGTATTTATATATAGATGCATTGTTGATTTATATTTGAATTTGATGTTAAGATAATGGCTTTTGGTGATACATATAAATGCAATTTTATTTTTAGAATGGTTTGAATATGTTAACGAGGGGTACTTTAAAAGAACTTGTCATGGAAAGTGGTGATCCACTTTGTTTTAAACCGAAAATATAGACTTATGGAGGAGGTTTGGAAATCCCTAGTGTTGTAAAACTTGGATTGATGTTTAAAATGTTAACTTGTATGATGGAACTCTCTTTTACTCTCGCTTTTTGTTACTAGCCTATAAGGGTAGTGGCCTCTTCCTAAATGATTGTGAAATTTCTTGGGGTCAATGGACAAAACTAGTAATTATTTACCAAATAATGTTGAGTGGTGCTCGTGTATTAGATTTCAGTCATATAATCTTTATGATTACATGATTGAAATTTTAATACTCTTGACTTTTTCATGTTTAACCTTTGAATCCGTGGTTCCTCCTAGATTAATTGCTCAATTTTGTCATTATAGAAATCTAGTATCGTAGCCTATGATTTTGGTACCTTTTGCTGATTTTAGTTTGTTGGTTTGGATATCAGTTCTCAATCTTATAACCTAATTGTTTATTCGATGGAAACCCCGTTACACTAGGTTGTTTGTTTCTAAATTTCGGGCCATTGATCCCTTCTCAAATGATTGTTAAAATTTCGTTGCTTTTGAGACAATGTTCATAATTGAAGTATAAGACTTTCTTCTTAGATTGGCATGGTGGAAATTTTATTATAACTTAAGGAGTTGTTAGTATTTAGAGCTTTGATCAATTCTCGGAATATAATGTTTCCTTTCTTGATATTGTAAGATAGTACCGTATTGTTGTTATGTGTAGTCTTATCTTGCTCGGTTTTCATGGAATGACTTAGATTATTAATTTTTGTAGATGGATTATGCAAGTCGATGAGGGAAATACTTGTAGAATATTACATCAATCTTGGTTGTGAAGTTATTTTGTATGAATACTTTTTATGTTGTAAAACTCGGAAAGGGTCTGTGGAAATTTTAGAAGGGGTTCGGTTCCTTGATATAATGTATTGTGGAGTAATGTTGTCTTAACTATTGAAACCTTGGCATGTTTTCCTTGTTAGCTTAATACATCCCACACATCATATGGTTACAGACGCATCATATGGTTACTGCAGTTACTCCTTAATCGTCCTTACCTTGTGTAACTATTTCATTGCTTTATATTCTTCTTCCGCTGTTTTGTTCCAACTCACATTGAATACATTTATCTTTATCTCCTGCCATCATTGGTATCAGAGCACTCTGCTTTGGCCTATGTGCAAATTTGGAGTCTTTAAACAGCGAAGTGGATGCATTGAGACCTGTGGACGTGGCTAGAAAAATTGAGGTGCAACGACTTGCAGTTGAAGTTTGGAGAGCTATTTTGTTTTGGTGTGGAGATCTATTGCTGGAGCGACCTGTTTGGAGTGGAATTGTTTTGGCATTCAGAACAGCGTGAACGGGGGACCTGCAGAATAGACATTGGCAAAAGCTTGGTGACCTGTGTGTTGCATTTAGCATAAGACCAACGACCAAGGAGGAAGTCATGTCTTCCAAGGACTACGTGGAAAAGTAGTTTGACATTTTACTGTTATTTGAATTGCGTGGATTACCCTGCTCGTGCCCTATGTTGGCATTTTAAATCCTATGTTTGACACATATATTTGTGCATACTGGAAATTGGAATGACTGCAATGTTGGCATAAGAAGTAAGTCTTCTCCCCTGTGTTTCTCTTCCATTCAATACACAAAGTATATGAGCAGCAATAGAAACTAGAGACAAAGGAAGGTCGAATAGAGAGAAGGTTTCTTTAGTAGTTATTATGGACATTCACTTGGAAAAATACTCGGGGTTAAACTTTCATACATGGAAGGTGAAGATCCAAATGTAACTTATGCATAAAAACTTATGGGGTATAGTAGATGGGAAAGAGGAAAAGCCCACGAGACGCAATTGCCAAATTAGTAGAATGACAGTGCGAGAGATGATAAAGCAAAAGCCATTATTGGCCTTTCTCTCTCATTCTGAACTCCATCATGTTGATCTCAATAAATCTTCCAAGGACATGTGGGATAATTTAAATCAATTATTTGGAGTGAAAGTAGTGAACGTGAAGTTTTCCCTAAAACTTCAGTTATATAGATTCAAAATGGAAGAAAGCGTTTCTATGTCTAGTCACATTAATAATCTTGATCCTGCTCGACAACTAACGAGAAGTCAAAGCTGTGATAGAAGACGAGGATGCCAAAGTTAGCCTATTAAACAATCTATCTTCCAAATACAACAATGTTGTTTTTAATCTCAGTCAAATTCAGTTTAAATCTCTAGATGACATGATTGTGGCTCTTCTCGCAGAGGAAAAATGCATAACTAACGATGCTGTAGAAGGTGATACTCAACAAGTAAGTGCACTTTATTCCACAAACAGAAAATTTCACAGGAGATCAGATAAAAATAAACAAGGGCCTAAACAAGAGATTGAATGCAACTATTTTAAGAAGAAAGGTCATACAATGTGGTACTATCATATCTGAGCAAGAGATGTTCTACAAGGAAATATAAAACACAATGGAGCTAATATTGCTCATAAAGAAGATCCACAAGATTCGACGAGAGTGAGGAAGTGTTGATGAGATTGGCTTCACGTCATCTCTAGTATTATAAGCAGTAATATAAGAGGATGGAGGAAAATGGAGGTTGGAGGAAATCCAACTACTCTCTAAGCTGCAAGAGCAACGAGGCCGCCGATAGAGATTGTGGTAGAATGAGGTATTGAGGACCAATTCCTCAATTTTGGTTTGTTTATTTCAGTTTTGTGTTGGTTGTTCTGTTGTTTTTCAATAAAGTACAGATGATACGGAATTTCCTATGTGGGACCTCCTAACTAAAGAGCGATCGTGGGGAACAGAAAAGCACTGAAAGCAGCACATGGTACTCGCACTGGGTTCGTGGTAATCCTGTAAAACCACTGAGGTAAAATCCTCTTGGGTTCGTGGTAATCCTATAAAACCACCGAGGTAAAATCCTCTTGGTTCGTGGTAATCCTGTAAAACCACCAAGGTGAATAGTCGGAAAGTGTTCCTGTCCCTCTAGGTTTCTGGTCAACCTTAGAAAAACCATGTGAGACCATGTAGGCACATGCTCGTGTGAAGACTCTCTTTGCGGTGTTCTCATTAAGGGGGGGACCTATTATCAGGAAATGTATGTTTGTAGGAACAATGTATTAAGGGGGGGAATGTTAGCTTAATACATCCCATGCATCATATGGTTACATGGACGCATCATATGGTTACACGGTTACTCCTTAACCGTCCCTACCTTGTGTAACTGTTTCATTGTTCTATATTCTTCTTTGTTTTTTTGTTCCAACTCACATTATATACATTTATCTTTATCTCCTGCCATCATTTCTATCGTGGAAAAATATTAAATTGGATCACCACATTGTTATGAGTGATTTTAATGGATTATAGGAATTCTAAGAATAGTATAGCATTGCTTGATCAATGTTATTCTTGTCTTATTCCCTAGCCATAGTTCTATAGAATTGTTTTGTTCCTTTGGGTTGTGCGTCATGTTAGAAAGAGTTGATGTAACCATGTATAGTTTTCAAAAGAGTAATGGTAAACTTTTCTCTTGAGATAAAATGTTGTGTTGTAACCCTTCTAGGACATAGTAACAATGCAATTCTAAGCATAATAATAGGGTTGGATAATCCTTATAAAAGTTAAAATTATATATATATATATATATATAATATTATAATGAATAATTTAATGTAGATGTGATCTACTTGATAATAGTTGAGCCATTAAGTGTTCAAAGAAGAAACTTTCTTTTGTAAAGAAAAATTTTATACCTTACTACCCTAGCTAAACTAATGAACATTATCTTTTTATGGTGAGTTCTTAAATAATCTTAAGGTGAAATAAATTTTTAGTTTTTGGAAGGTAATAAGGTGATAATAAGTAGGAGGAGACTGATTAGAAACCATTCAATCTATCTCACCCGTTGAAAACATAATTAGTATACTTATGTCAATATACACACTAGTGAGGCCTAAGTGAAACCTTAAATCATTCTAGATAAATTCCTAGCCCGATCAATTCTTGGTTAATAACTAATAAGATATTAAAGATGAATCCAATTCGATCTTCTTCCTCTAACTTCTTCCAAAGTTCTTTGTAATCTTCTCTTAATTGTTGTTTAACATTTGATCCTTGCACAAGGAGGTTATAGTTCGAAACTAAATGGTACTTTCAATTGGAGCTTGCGCTCGTCACCTTGTGCAATGGAGGTAGGAAACAAGATTTAGTAGCTTGAGTATAAATAAATAACCTTGTGAGAGATGGAAAATGTCATTTATTAATCAAACGAATTAAACAAGTTTTTGAAATATTAAAGATGGTCCTCTTTCAAAACTTGATCTTAAGCTAATTAGTCTTTAGTATAAAAGAAAGAAGTTCACCTTTGTAAGGAGAATTGTACGAATCAAAACATGAATCTTCTAGATCGTAAAGTCAAGTTTGAATGACATTTTTAGTAAATACATAACCTTAAAGGATTTTACACTGTGGGATGTCCTTAATTGTAATTGTGTATTGTGGTTGGACTATTACGTTATGACTTGTCGAAGAGAAAATTGAATTATTCATGATGGATGTCGTATGTTTCCTTGTGCCTAGGTAGTCAATGTTTTCTAAGCCTATCGTGAGTAGTTGTGGCCCATTGTGATCTCTTGTGGTGTCGTTTAGACTTTAAAATTTTTTTTACCCGACCTTTCCCATGTCTTTTTGTGTGTGTTTTGCGGGCATTACACTTGGTAGAGCGGAGGTTCATGCTCTCAAATCTTTGGGGAAAATTGGAGTGGTGATGGTATGAAATGGTGGTGGTGGTAGAGATTGGAAGAGTAATGTGATTTAAGTGTGATGTGAACTATGTCGTAATTGTGATATTATGAGCACACATGTTGTGTATGTCACTTAGTGCGTACTATTAGCATGTCGATATGTTGGAGATGAGAATATTCTTCCTCCTTTTCATGAAATCAATGAGAATTAGAGTGTGATGTACCATCTTGTTGTGTGTATGAAAGGAATGTTATTGTGGATTGCAGATTGTTGGTGCTTTTTGGCATTATGTGATATGAAGGTGTATTGATTGCGTGAGAAAATTTGTGTAAAGTGAATTTGATTGTATTGTGATGTCATCATCATGTTGTGAAGAAATATGCATATCACCATGTCGTATTGGAAGTTGATTATATGTTGTAATTGTGCTCATCGTAATTATAATTCATGTGATATATAATGATTCATGTTGTGATTTAGGGAAATATGGTGGGTATATGATCCCTATCATATAGTGATTGCACTTTGGGTGCAACATGTGGTGATGTGGTGTGTTGTAAACTATGAATGTAATGTATGTGATATATCATGTATTGGTGCCATGCGTAAGACACTATGGTTAATGTGCGTGAACCTCCATTGTGTTAGTAATACGAATACATGTTATGTCGTGAACATTACACTAACCGATCCTAAGGGAAATCGGTAAAAGTGTATGTTTGGAGTGAGGAATTGTGTACCATGGGCTAGTAACTCGAGCTGACCTTAGGCTCAGTAGATGATGCCTTGTTCTTCTTTTCTCTCTCTCCTTGTGGTTGTTGTATGGATGTAACCTAAGTGTAGATATGACTGTGTTTAGCCTTGTTGAAGTGGTGGTGGGATGATTTAGTTAGAGATGATGATAGTTGTATTATTGATATGTTATTTTACAGGATAAGGCTCGATGTTCCGAGTGCCATAAAATCGTTGAGTACCCCCTTGGTGTCCAGATAAGGCCATATAGTCATCGTAATGTGTTATTCTTATATGTGTATTTTATTTGTAAATTAAACTTTTTATTTTATTTCTGTAAGGACCAATAGTTTTCTTGATTGCCATGTTTTATATTTTGGGCATTTCCTTGGTTGTGGTAGTAACATGCATATTTTTGCACTAACTATGGCTATTTGGCCTTTTTTTTTGCTTGGATTTGGATCTTCTTTAAAATTTTAAAATTTTACTGCCTTTCCCAAGGCTTGTACTTTGCCACTTGGCATTTGAATCAGATTTCTATGCTAGTTCTATTGTCGTGATGTGTGGAATAGGGTCATGGGATGCACCATGGAATGGTTGGACCTATGGACCCGCTTCGTTGTATGGGGGTATGCCCCAAGGATTTATAGATAAATAGTGGGTTATCAACCACGAGTTTTATTATGTCACTTGGGTTAGGGGTGTTTGGAATCTATGTGCCTATGGCCATATGGAAACCACCCTTTGGGGAGCAAAAATGAGTATTTATTTTATTATTACTACTTAAGGGAGGCATAAGAGATTGAGAGGAGATTTTGAAGGGAGGCATAAGAGACTTGAGGGAGGCATAAGAGATTGAGGGAGGCATAAGAGATTTGTGTGTGTGTGATTGATGCTTCGGGTGGGTATGCTGAGTTGTTATGAAGTTTTGGTTGTGGTGTTATGATGTATGTGTTACTCATGTTAGTTAGATATGTTTTGTGATCTTGTGGATATGGCGTTGATGCCCTTGTTGACATTATGTACCCAGCTATTGTTTTGAGTTATGTGAAATCTTCATCTGTGGAATTGTGGAAATTTTGGTTGTTGTAATGCACTTTTTTTGAGTATTTTATATGTCAGTCATAGATGTGTGAAAAGTACTATATTATGTGGACCTTGCTATTCCCTTTCTATAATTTGGCTAAGCTCTTGTGGTGTGGTACCATCATGAAAGTATGTAAAATTATGCTTGTGAATCATTAGTGTTGTGTATGACCCTGGTAGGGTGTTGTGATAGTAGTTCATGTTGGGAACCCACAAGAATGAATAAACTAAAATTCTACAACAATGAAATTTTAAAGAACTTGAATTAGGAATAATGTAAATGGAAAGAGACTAATTAAATAATGAATAAGAGGGAACTGCCAATCTTCATAGAACTTTGAAAGTTAAACATTATGTCAAAATGTTTCTAAGGCTACCCCATGGCCATGCTTTAACGACTGAAATTTTAACCATAGGGTGTACTTTCGTCTTTATTGTTCCTTGATGCTTATCGCCTTTCCTTCCTTCAGTGTTATGTTGCATCGAGGATGATGTTTTCTTAAGGGGAGGAGAATGTAATGCCCCATTCGAAAGTTACTCTAGTTCTTTCTTTGGTGACCTTGTCGCTAAGCGTGGAATGGTTGTGTGTGCTCCCGTTGACCGTTAGTTGACTTTGACCTTATCGTAGAGAAGGATTAGCATCCTTCCTCTCTCTTCTTGTCTCCCGTGTCTTTATCGATCTTTGGTTATTATTATTAATTATGTTTTGTTAAAATTTCTAACCATTATGATTAATAATTATTTTAATGTATATAATAATAATAATAATAATAATAATAATAATAATAATAAAACTAATAATAATGATATAATTATTTTAATTATCCGATAAAAGGAATATTTTTATTATTATTATTATTTGAATTGTTATCAATTTTATTATTAATCATCGTTAAGCTATATTTTATTGTTTTGATTATCTCTAATGATTTTAAGCCTCGATTCAATATTAAGAGGATCCACCCATGATATTATTGGTGCTTGGGTTGGTTGTTGTCCAGTAATTTTTTGTAAATTTTGAAAACCGTAGCCTTTATTGTTTCTTCCCACATGAGTAGCCGAATTACACCTTGTATCTTGTTTTAAATTGTTTAATTAAAGGTGAATTTAAATGCTCCTCCACCTATTTTGCCTTCAAGTTTGATCACTATTGTGTGTAAATCTTTAGGCATGAAGGGAGAGGTGGGGATCTTGTTTGTTTGTTTTTTTTTTGTTGTTGGTGGGGTGGGTGGAATTGATGGCCACCTGCCATTTCCTTATTTATTGTTTCACCTATTTACTCGAACGTTAATGGTGTTCTAGGTATGCCAAATTGGAGTATTAATGGACCTGCATTAGTTTTTGTCATTTTCCTTTTAACTCATGGATGATTATGGTTTTGTAGTGGGTTGAAACCCCTTGTGGAGGTTAACACACTTCTTTGATTTTTGGTGGATCTACCACACCAAATTTAAACTGGCATGCTGGGATTCAACGCTTAAACTATTTTTATTATTTTATTTTGACCATACTTGCGTGGATTTTTATGGGATTCATTATTTCTTTCTATTGGAGCCTTATTTTGTAAAAGCTCGAATGTTTGGTCGATTCTCTCCCTCTTTTCTTAGGTGTATGTCCATTCGTGTTCTAAATTTATTTTGTCTCTGCATTTTTGCGCATACCCTGGAAAAGAAAGCTAAGCTTTTTGACACCTATTGGTTGCTTATAGGAAATAGGGATGTCGTGTTAAGTTTCCTTTTGTGCTTATCTTGCTTCGTGGCTTTTCCTTGAGACCCCATCACTTTGAGGCATTTTTCAAAAATGGTTTCCTTCCTCTTGGATGCTTCCACACTTTGCATACATGGTTTTGGAGGCACATGCTCTACATTTGACAAAAATTTGATTTCCTTGGTGCTTTGATGGATTTTCCATTGCCCTGCTCTAACCATCCCATTTTTACGTAGGCTGGGAGGATTTTTACAAGGTTGTGGAGTCTCATTTTTTTATTTTCTTCTTCTATCTATGCATTTTGTTTTGGAGTTCTTGGGATTTTTTTAAACCCATTTTGTGTCTCTACTACAAATCATTACTATCTTGAAGACCACGGTCCCTTCGAGAAGATGCAGCTCGTGGTTTTGGAGCTCCCTTCCTATGCCAATGTGGGAGTGGGTAGTGTTTCAATGCCAACATGTATGTGGATGGAGATTTTACCGAGGAGTGTTGCTTTGCAGGCACGAGAGGTGTTTTGGTGACTTTTAGAACTGGAGAAACAAGCAAGATAAACCTACCATTGCTATAATTGCTAAAATTTAAAAATATAATGAAATAGAACCTTCTTTTCCCCTGAATTTGGTTTGTCTTTGCTGATTTTTTTCATGGGTTTGTATGCCTTGCTGGGAAATCTCTCCGTTCCTCTTGTAATCTTCTTGTTTTAGCTATAATAGTTATCAGTGTTAAAGTGGACAACATAGATGTATTCCCCTTCTCTGGTTGTTTGTGTTCATGCTTGAATAATCAACCTTCTACCCTTCTTAACTGCATTTCTTTCATTTGAGTAATAAGGTTATTAAGATTTTTATAGCTAGTAAATGTTGTGGTGAAAACAAGCATGTTGTAACTATAAACCTCTTAGCTCTTCATACGAGCTTACTATTTTAGATTTGATTTTTCTTCCAAGTATGTTGAACATAATTCACATGGTTATGACAACTTTACTTTAGGAAAACCACTAGATTGAACCCGATCCGGGTTGGGAGAGAGACTATAGTTTTATGGACACTTAATCACCCTTTTGGGTTATGGAAATAATTATGTAATGTCAATTGTTTCTTTGATGTGCCCAACCTTGAGTGGTGAAGTTTTCGAGGTTCGTTAGACCTCATGTCCTCTTTTCTCGGACTAATTAATGGCCCCTTAGATATTCAATCCATCCCGTAGGTTTACAAAACTTTATGTGTGGTTGACTTCAATGGTTAGGTTTATGCTTGGAGGGAGTATCTTGGCTAAGGTACTGGATTACTAGTTGTTTTGCACCTTGAGTATTCCTGCATAATTTTTATGATACTAGGCGTATACCCAATTGCCTGATGATCATCGGTATAGGTCCAAGATGTTTAAGGTTTTCCTTAAGGGGCACTTTGACCGTTCCTTATGAAGCTTGAACCACAACAAAAATTTTGTCACTGAGATTTGAAGTTACATGTGTTCTCTTTATGGATAGTACTCTTTTATTTTAAGAAATTCCTTGACTTAATTCTATTCGTGATGACTCTTGGTGGTATATATAATTGTGCATCTAGCTGATTTTATTGACATTTGGATGATGTATGTATTTTGATATCTTGTTGACTTATGATAGAACTGTTAAGATCATTAGGGACATTTGGGGGTATTTATATATAAGATGCATTTTTGATTTATATTTGAAGTTGATGTTAAGATAATGGCTTTTGGTGATACATATAAATGCAATTTTTTTTTAGAATGGTTTGAATATGTTAACGAGGGGTACTTTAAAAGAACTTGTGATGGAAAGGGGTGATCCATTTGTTTTAAACCAAAACTATAGACTTATTGAGGAGGTTTGGAAATCCATAGTGTTATAAAACTTGGATTGATGTTTAAAATGTTAACTTGTATGATGGAACTCTCTTTTACTCTTGCTTGTTGTTACTAGCCTATAAGGGCAGTGGCCTCTTCTTGAATGATTGTGAAATTCCTTGGGTCAATGGCCAAAACTAGTATTTATTTTCCTTTCCTTTTAAACAATGTTGAGTGGTGGTCATGTATTATATTTCAATCATATAATCTATATGATTACATGATTGAAATTTTAATACACTCGACTTTTTCATGTTTAACCTTTGAATCCATGTGGTTCCTCCTAGATTAATTGTTCAATTTTGTCATTATAGAAATCTAGTATCGTAGCTTGTGCTTTTGGTACCTTTTGATGATTTTAGATTGTTTGTTTTGAATATCAGTTCTCAATCTTATAACCTAATTGTTTATTCGATGGAAACCCATTACACTAGATTGTTTGTTTCTAACTTATCAGGCCAATGGTCCCTTCTCAAATGATTGTTAAACTTTTGTTGCTTTTGAGACAATGTTCATAACTGAAGTATAATACTTTCTTCTTAGATTGGCATGGTGGAAATTTTTATTATAACTTAAGGAGTTGTTAGTATTTAGAGCTTCGATCCAATTCTTGGAATAGAATGTTTCCTTTCTTGATATTGTTAGATAGTAGCTTATTGTTGCTATGTGTAGTCTTATCTTTCTCAGTTCTTACAAACTGAATTAGGTTATTAATTTTTACAGATGGCTTATGTGAGTAGATGAGGGAAATACTTGTAGAATATTACATCAATCTTGGTTATGAAGTTCTTTTGTATGAATACTTTTTATGTTGTAAAACTCGGAAAGGGTCTATGGAAATTTTAGAAGAGGGTCAGTGCCTTAGTATAATGTATTGTGGAGTAATGTTGTCTTAACTTTTGAAACCTTGGCTTGTTTTTATATCGTGGAAAAATATAAAATTGGATCATCGTATTGTTATGAGTGATTTTAATGGATTATAGGAATTCTAAGAATAGTATAGCGTTTTTGATCAATGTTGTTACTCTCTTTTTCCCTAGTCATAGTTCCATATAATTGTTTTTTCCTTTGGGTTGTGCGTCATGTTGGAAAGAATTGATGTAACCATGTATAGTTTTCACAAAAGAGTAATGGTAAACTTTTCTCTTGAGATAAAATGTTGTGTGTTGTAAACCCTTCTAGGACATAGTAACAATGTAATTCTAAGCATAATAATATGGTTGGATAATCCTTATAAAATTTAAAATAATATATATATATATATATATATATATATATATATATATATATATATATGAATAAATTAATGTAGATGTGATCTACTTGATAACATTTGAGTCCTTAAGTGATCAAAGAGGAAACTATCTTTTGTAAAGAAAAATTATATACCTTGCTACCCCTAGCTAAACTAATGAACATTATCCTTTTATGGTGAGTTCTTAAATGATCTTAAGGTGAAATCAATGATTAAATTTTGGAAGATAATAAGGTCATAATAAGTAGGAGGAGACTGATTAGAAACCATTCAATCTATCTCACCCATTGAAAATGTAATTGTATACTTATGTCAATCTCGTCAAGTGAAGCCTAAGTGAAACCTTTAATCATTTTGGATAAATTCCTAGCCCTAATCAAATCTTGGTTAATAACTAATGAGATCTTAAAGATGAATCCAATTCGATCTTCTTCCTCTAACTTCTTCCAAAGTGATTTGTAATCTTCTCTTAATTGTTGTTTAACGTTTGATCCTTGCACAAGGAGGTTATAGTTCTGAAACTAAACGATACTTTTCCTCAACTGGAGCTTTCCCTTGTCACCTTGTGCAATGGAGGTAGGAAATAAGATTCAATAGCTTGAGTATAAATAAATAACCTTGTGAGAGATGGAAAATTTCATTATTAATCAAACGAATTAAGAAATTTTTGACATATTAAAGATGGTCCTCTTTCTAAAATTTTTATCTTAAGCTAATTAGTCTTTAGTATAAAAGAAATAATTTCACCTTTATAAAGAGAATTGTACGAATCAAAACATGAATCTTCTAGATCGTAAAGTTAAGTTTGAAAGACATTTTTAGTAAATACATAACCTTAAAGTATTTTACATCGTGGGATGTCCTTAATTGTAATTGTGTATTGTTGTTGGACTATTAAGTTATGCCTTGTCAAAGAGAAAAGTGAATTGTTCATGATGGGTGTGGTATGTTTCCTTGTGCCTAGGTAGTCAATGTTTTTCCAAGCTTGTCGTAAGTAGTCGTGGCCCATTGTGATCTCTTGTGGTGTCATTTAGACTTCCAAAAACAATTTACCCAACCTTTCCCATGTCTTTGTTGTGTTTTTTGTGGGCGTTACACTCTCACTCCACATCTTCTATCGCCATAACTCATTAAGAGAAAGCTAATTATGCTTCCTATTCCTCTCAACTTGGATCCATCTAATCCAAAAGGTCATAATTACAATGGAATTTTCAAATGTGAATATATTCAATCCATTGGGCATTCTATTGATCGATGTTTTAAAATTCATAATCTTATTGAAGATTGCATCTATTGGTCGATCAAAATATGACACTTAGTGAAAACGTACTGATGAAGGTTCACGTGGAAGAGCAGAGTGCATTCAAAAGCGTAGGAGGATTGGGAAGGAGTCACGCACCGAGGACAAAGACAACTTAGACATTTTCACGATGATGAGCTATTTTTGGAAATAGCATTCCAAACACATAAAGCTGGTTAAAAAATTGTGCGACACACATTGGATATTTTTGGAGGATTGACTATGAAGCACTTTGCATGGGTACGGACCAAGAATAGATTTACTACTAACAGATTAACTAGAAAATTCTATTATTAGTGCACTTGCATGCGAGGCTATTATTATGTAATGACGCATGGCTAATAATAGCATGCAGCTTATTTTGGGATTGGATAAGCGGTTAAGGGAAAGTACCCACCCTTATAAATATGTAGTAAAATGTGTAGTATGAGATATACGAGAGATAGTATGTAAGAAATGACTTATTGTGAGGATATCTTTTGCTAAAATATGATGTGCGCATAAACTATGGTACCATATTTTGTAATAATATTTTGTGTAATTATTATGTTTAATGCAATGGATTTTATTGACTCAATCAAAGTATCAAATCCTGAGTATAATTGGTTCTTGCATGCTTGACTTCATCATGGTTATTAATTAAGTCTATTAATCTCTAGATCTAGATTTGAATATACACTATAGAATGATATATTAGTCATGGATTTGAATGCTTTAAGTCTTCATCATGCTAACATCCTACAAAAACAACCCTAAAGAGGGTCTTGGTACCTTTGCATGCTTGGGTGAGTACTCAATCTAGGCCGAGTGATGTGCCAGTGCACATGGGCTTTTACTAGTGAATTCTAGGCTACATCATTGGTTCCGTTGTTAGGACCTCTTTTTAGTTGTTTTCAGGATGGTTCGCGATGAAGACATACCAGTTGACCCTAGCAATTATTGAGGAGTGGATACATGACCTATAAGAATAATACGCATGGAGGTTCAACACTGGATCTGATTTTGACGCACACACGTGGGTGGAGTAAAATCGGTATGATTTGTTTATCCGAGAGCTTCTTCACTATCTTTCTAATAGAATTGTACGAGTAGCTGGTTACTTCTGCATCTAAACAGAATTGGAGGTATCGCACACTTGTCTGGATGCAGGAAGAATTTTAGGTCCTTTATGATGTTGATCTTAGTTGGAATCACATTGTGGATATGTTGTTCCGTGGTGTTTTTAATAGCTATATCTTGGAGTACTCAATTTCCACTTATTTGTGCCCAAAGGTAGCTAAATTCCAATTTTTACGATATCTTAGGAGAACTTACCTACAAGGCATTCCACTAGAAATCAAAATTTTGATGGTAACCTTGAACTTGGAGAAAAAACAGATGGTGAACTAAACCGCACCACGCGCGGGGCAAGGAGTAGGTTTGGTGAAAGATGGCAAATCTAATGACAGAAAGGAAAAGAGAGGAAAGGTGGCTTAAGTATAATGATTCACGTGAGAGGGAGATATATAAATAGTAATATGTTGAATGAGCGAATGGCATTATGGAGAGAGATAGTTTGGGAAGGGTTTGAAGTTCACATAAGACATGGAACTCGAGCATCAAGAACTCCCCCATTTGGGAAAGCATGACAGGTAACCCTCCTTGTCCTTACGTAGAAGTGTGCCAACAGAGATGACCTGGGCCATGGGCATGCATTTGAATCCACCTGGCAACCTTTCCCTTATGCTTGGTTTTCCAAAGTATCTAGTAAAACAAATAGTCAACAAGTTAATTTAGGTAGTGGGAGAGCAGGAGTGAGTCATATAAAAGCACAATGATGGCAACGCAAATGGATTCATTGTTATATGGGAGTACCTTTTTGGGTGTATCATCCACACATAATTTAGGTGCGTAGATTTTTGGACTCTCTTTTGGGAGTAGTAACACTTCACAGACTGTCGGGGTATAGTTTAGTACTACTATTGGGACATAAGGAAGTACATCTTCTGGTCTGACTCTAGCTATGGGGTCAGGATTAGGAGGTATAGGTGGATCTAGTTTTGGTGGATCTGGTGGTTTTGGAGGCAGAGGAAACACAGGAGGTTCTAGATCAAGTGGGAAAGGTTCTCACCAACCCAGAATATTTACATGAAGATGTCTCTTCGTCTCCTAGAGTATAGGGACATTGAAGATGCTGCTAAAAACATGCACATGTGTGAAATACTATGGCATGCAAAAGGAATCACGGATTCTAAGTGTAGGGCAAGTCAATTTACTACTACATTACAAGGGCACACACACAGTTGGTATAAAAGTTTGACCCTAATCAGACTTGTGTAGACTACACAACTTTAAAAGATGCTTTCCTTAAAGAGTTTCACATCCTTGAGTTTGAGTAGAAGAGTATAAGTGCACTCAAGGATATTAAGCAAGGCACTACTGAAAGTGTCAGAGAGTATGATGCTCATTTCAAAACATTGTTATCCAAGTTGTCTTATGATATCCATGCAAGCCAACATGCACAATGGTTTGTTGGAGGTCTGATAACACCTTTTAGAAGGGTGTTATCACATAAGACATACACCAATCCACAAGAAGCGCTCAAAGAAGCTTTACGCACTGAGGCAGTTGGAAGTATAGACACTGGGGTGAGCCCATTTTTAGAAGCACATATCATAGCTATGACGAAGAAGTCGAGAAGCTATCGGTAGATTCAACACATGAGTCGTGCATAGGGATTGGTGCATAGATTGCGGGTGGAAGGCCACACAAAGGATAGGTCTCCCTGCAGATTAGTGCGCTTATTACTATTGGATTATGAGATATGCCATCTAAACCATGATGCTAGCCACTTCCCATTACTACAATGCGTGATAAGGAAGAAAATTTCATGTTATTGTAAAATCTACAGGTCCACGACTCATGATATGGAAGACTACCGATTGATTGGTCAGATCCAGGATGCTATAGATATTGGTGTATGACAGATGAGAGTTTTAGATAACTATAAAGGTAAGAACAAGAAACAGGATTAGGAACACAATCAAGGACACTATGATCGGAATGAAGGGCATTTTGAAGGTGGTCATGGCGAGAGGTCAAGGATCTTGTGGTGGATTCGAAGGAAATGGTCGTGGCGATGGAAGAGGTGAGTTCCCTCACATAACATGTTATACATGTGGATCTCGACCACTACAGGCATGAATGTCCTTAGAATATTACATGTTCTTTCTATGGAAAGAATCATAGTTATGAGGAGTGCCCAGAATTTTATGAGCATCTTAGCAAGCAACATAAATAGGAAAACAAAGGTGCAGGGATGGTTAGGATACAACGCATTGTGGAAAATCAGTGGATGCCCAAGTTGGAAGCAGAATCCAAGGCATTACAGGTAAAGATCATGACCCACGCTGAAGCGGCATGCACCAAAGAAGCATTACAATAGAGGCCTACCATCACTAAGGAGGAGGTTCTACATGCATGATACCTAGATCCCACCCATCAAAAGGAGGTTTACCAGGAAACCATGGAGGTACTCAGGAATCTTCAGGGTGAAATACAATATTTAAAGGAGCAATCATGAAATATGGAGAAAAAGAAAGCATCAAAGGTGGTCCAATTTGATATGGATGATTTGAAATAAGTGTGTAAGATGTTGTGTCAGGAGAATATCATTCCACTGTTGGGGAATTGGTTAAAAGGAAACACTCCACGCATAAGTACTGAGACTGGACGATAGATCTTGCATGCAAATATCCCCCTCATAGCCTAGATTATGACAAGGAAATAACTCTAAATGCTATTGTGGATGGGTGGATTTTGAGTAATATATTGATTGACATCTTGGCATGTAAGCCAATGTTCTTACCTTAGATGCATAGGTACAAATGCGGAGACCTCCATTGTAGTCATTATCTAATGCATTATTCATGGCTAACTGACTAAGGCCACTTTGCCATCGGAGTTTTAAAAGATGCATCCAGTACCATATAAGGAGCCAAGTTCTTGAAGATTTTGAGGTTTTAACTTATTTGGTAGATTCGAGATAGTTTCCTAACTCTATTGGGGTGTGCTTGGTGCTTTATGTAAATAATGTTGATCTTCATTCAACAAGGGTTATATCAGTTTTGAAAAAAAGGAGGAAAAATTTATTATCCCTTTAACAAATGGAAAATTTGTGCCCTATGTTAAGCCCTTGAGTGAAGAAGACATGAATAGGATTTATGTACACACCATCTAGGATCCAAAGGTGCTTGAGCCATGTAAGGAAGGAATCCTTCAGTGGGAGGATGCACAGTCTATTAGTGATACTACAAGTGTTGCTTGTGATAATTGGGCTCATAACACTTATGAGTTAGTAGGGCACAAAGTAAAGAGCATATTTCCTAAGGGAAACAAACCGTGTTATATCAGGAGAATAGGTAACAACTCGGTACCTTGTTACACTGGAGAAGGATATCCTATGGTATTCCTACACGCCATGGAAGAACAATGGATAGACCCGCTGGAAAGAAGAAATATGCTAGCATATACCCTACGTAGGACAACAATGTGCTAGTGGGTGGTCCACAAGGATAATATTGTAGGATGGAATGAAATTAGGATTGCTCTTGCCACTAGGTTCTTCAAGAGCAATGCACCTACTCAAATCTGTACTTATCATGGTAATCAACCTATTCAACACCACGTTCAGAAGTGTGAGAGACTATGGATAGAGGGGCAGGAAGCTTTACCACCTTCGCTCTGGGTGCACAAGTTTTATTCCACTTTACATGGTTATGCATGTGCTTGGTATGTATATGCAGAAATCCATAAAGAGACTGGAAATTGGTAGGATTTAATTGCAAGAATGACTCAGACATTTGACTTCTTCTCTACCAAGCCTCTAGTGGAAGAAGCATTAAAAGTCATAAAACACTTAACTATGGGAGATAGTGCCAAGGCTGAAGAAATCCTTCAAGAGTTATTGGATGAAGGAAACTCAGAGCATGTCTTGTTTAAGAGACATAGGTCAATGCCACACTACTTCAGTGTGCTTTCCTTGAGAAAGAAACAGGAAAAATGGTCTACTTAGTGGATAATGAAGAAGTAGAAAATATGGATATAAACCATTCAATAGGTAGGCGTGAGGTGTTAGACAAAGTGCAGATAAGACCACGCGTGCCTATCATGAACCTATAAAGATAAATAAAGTGAATATTGGATCATATGATGAGCCTAAGGAGGCCATAATAGGGGACTATTGTTCGAGAATCTAAAGTGGCAAAGATCATATAGTTATTACGGGATTATCGGGATTTATTTCCTCGGGGTACCATGAGCTTAAAGGCATGCGTGAATAATTAAGGGAGATGAGGATAAATATTAAAGAGGGTGCACACCCAATTAGAAAGAGACCCTATAGGATGAACCCCAACTTGTGAGAAAAGGTCAAATAAGAGATTGAAAAAATGTTTAAATCTAGAATCATCAAGCCTCTAGACAAGTCAGAATGGGTTAGTCTAATGGTGATCAATATCAAGAAGGATGGAAAAATAGGATTTGTGTGGACTGTAGGGAGCTGAATGCTTTGCATGTGTGGTGATTCATTTCCCACGCCATTCACTGAGGAAATACTAGAAGGCATTGTAGGGCGTGAAATATATTCGTTTATAGATGGGTTCTTTGGGTATCATTAGGTTAGGATTTCCTAGGAGGATCAAGAAAAGACTACTTTTACTACTGAATGGGCTAGTTTTGCCTATAGTGTGATTCCTTTTTGTATGAAAAATGTTCCTACTCTATTTTCACGCATAGTGGTTCAACTGTTTAAGGAGTTTATTCACAACTTATTGTAGGTCTATTTAGATGATTGGACGATGTATGGATTAGTTAAAGATCATTGTGACAATCTGTGCCTAATGTTTGAAAGATGGAGATAGTTGAGTATCTCATTGAACATCAAGAAGTGTATATTTTCTACACCATTTGGAATACTATTAGGACACATAATCTGCGAGGAAGGGTTTTTAGTCGATCCAGCTAAGGTTGCAGTCATTATCAGCCTAAAAGATCCTACCAGTCCAAGTGAGGTACGTGGATTTCTTGGGTCACACAAGGTATTATAGGAAATTCATAAAGGGATATGCAAGGTTCTGTAACTTTGGAGGAGTTCTTTGAAAGGAAAAGGTACGTTCTACTGGGGAGAACCGTAGCAACACACATTCGAGACATTAAAGGAGAAACTTACTACTACGCCTATTCTGCATTTTCCAATCGGACCAACCATTTCATGTACATGTGGATGCCTCTAGAATGGCCATTAGCGCGGTATTGGCTTAGCCTGGAGAAGGTATTATAGATCATCCTATATGTTTTGCTAGTAGAAAGATGACTCCTACAGAGCAGAATTACACAACTACAGAGTGCAAAGCTTTGTTAATGATCTATGCGCTACATAAATTCTGACAGTACCTGCTAGCTACACCATTTTTATTTTATATAGATCACATGGCATTGAAATATTTGGTAAACAAGCCCATTTTACATGGGTGCATATGCAGATGAGTACTCTTATTTCAAGAATTTGATTTCACATTTGTGGTAAAACTAGGGAAAAGTAATTTTGGACCAGACCATTTATCCAGAATACAGTCAGGAGAAGAAGCACAGGAAATTGAAGATACCATGCCCGATGCACAATTATATAGGTTACAACGAGTGCCATCATAATTAGAGGACATTTTTTCTTTCTACGAACATGCATGGCACCAGAAGGAATGAAATACTTAGAGAAGAAACAACTTACTATACACGTAGCACCCTATATGTTGATTAGTGGTGACCTGTACAAATTAGGCCAGGATGAAGTATTGCGTCATTATGTACTGGAACATGAGTGCACATATATCATGGAGGAAGCTCATGGTGGTATTGCAGGTGGCCACTATACAGGTGACGCCATTGCACGTAAGATTTTACTCATTGGATTATGGTGGGAGACCTTGTATAAAGATTGTAAGGATTATTGTAAGGCTTTTGATCACTGTCAGTGTTTTGGGAAACTAGGTCAATGAGATGAAATGCCTCTAAGGCCTATTACTAGTGTAGAAACGTTTGATAAATGGGAAATTAATTTTTTAGATCCTATTTTGCTAGCCGCGTATAGATTTGGATCATGCTATATCATAACTTGCATAAATTATCTAACAAGGTGGGTAGAAGTATCCCCTAAAAAGGATTATACAGTAGCTATAGTAGCTAGGTTTCTATGGGAAAATATTATTACAAGGTATGGATGTCCTTTAATTTTGACCAGTGATAGGGGTACACACTTTCTAAATGAGACAATTAGAATTTTATTGGATGAATTCATGATTACACACCATAATACTACACCATATCATCCTCAGGAAAATGGGATTGTTGAGGCTTTCAACAAAATTTTGAGCCAAAAATTGACAAAAATATGTGATGTTGGATGAAAGGATTGGGATGATAAAGTATCTAGTAGTACTTTGGGCATATCGAACAACATATAAAAGGTTGAACAAAGCCACACCATTTTAGTTAGTGTTTGGTGCAGAAGCAGTTCTTCCTATGGAATTCATGTTACCATCTTTGTGTATTACACACTGGAGGTCTAGCTGATGAGAAAGCATTAGAAGAAGCAGATTGAAAAGTTAATCAAGCTGGATGAGTGATGAGCAATAGCACATTGGAGTCAAAAACAAGAAAAGGCCAGGCGAAAGCATGGCATGACAGGCACATCAAGGATAAAAAGTTCACAATTGGACAAATGGTGCTCCTTTATGATTCTAAGTTTTTGCGCCATCCAGGAAAACTCAAAGTACATTGGTTGGGGCCGTATGTTATCACTCACATACTTAAAATAGTCGCGATCCAATTAGAAGTGCTTGATGACACACTATTACACCGTTACTTCAACGGGAGTAGGCTAAAGCCTAGGTATTATAAATAAGTCTTCTTGGTGTTTGTAATAATGTAGTGTTTCTATTTAGATTAGGTTTTCAATTCTATATTTTCCTTAATGTATTTCCTTCTTCTTCACTATCCTTTGTCAATTTAGTTGGTGTTTTTTACGTAATAAGCACATCTACGTGCCATAAGCTAATTACTGATTGAAGAATTTTTATGTACAGAGGATTTGCACATACCCTTAGTATGTGGTGGCTATTGATATCCATGTACAAGACCGAAGATGAAAATAAGTACACATTAAAAGAACAAACTAAATACAGGTGTTATTCAAGTTGGAGAATTGAAAAAAAAGAGTGCTTCTTGAAATAAGGACCATAAGTGGAGATGAATGAAGAAACAAGTATAACGCGAGGTAAGCGAGAGGCCATGGGAGCTACCAAAGGAAGTAGCGGTGGCGTGGTACTCGGGTGCATTGAGGCACGTTGAAGAGAATTCCTCGACTAGGAGGTTGGAAGGCATGCTAAAAGGTTATATCTTGGGCACAAAAATGTACCACATGAAAGGAATGAAAATGGTCCATTAATGAGAGGGTTGTTAGTAGGTGAAGAAGCAATAAATGCACTAAATTTTTGAAAATATATATAAGGACATGATGCGACTTATTTTTTTACCGTTGCAATTGAGGTAATTTTAAAAGAGCTAAGTGCAAATGAGCCGAGAAATTGTGTTGAGGTGCGAAGAGTGCAAAACCAGACATGGAGAGAAGGTTTGTGCATAGGAGAAGCTTACGTTCCCATATGTGAAGGGTTTGAGTGAAGCATATGAGTTACGAAATAGCTAGGGCATGTGATTTCCACTAGGGCATGTGATTTCCACTAGGGCATGGAGATTTGAACTAGGGTTTCAACTTGCTCAATTACAGAGGGTAGAAAAGAGATTTTTCAAATGGCACCAAAGAAAGCACCCGTAATAGGAGTAAAAGGGAAGAAGAAGGTTGAAGTGGAAGAAGAAATTGCTCCGAGATTAATTTTTCAGAAATTTAGTATCTAGAGGGTTTTTATCATGGGACAAGAATGGGATTCTCATATATGTAAATGTAAATTCAAAGATTACAACCATCATACATCAGATAATAAGAAGGAACTAGATGCGTTGTTGAGAACAAAGATGAACAAGTGCACACTAGAAGATATGCCAGTGTATGATGAAATTGGTGAGAAGTTACTAAAGCATACTGGAGTCTACCGGTTATACGAGCTCCCATACTTTAGAAATTATGACCCATTATATCGATGGTTAATGATAAGAGTGCATGAGGAATTCTTATACTTCACCGGATGGAGGGTTAGAATCATAGCTGCCTCGATTTCAATAGTGACAGGACTAAGGGCCTAAAGAGTAGATCTAGAAAGTGAATTAATAGATAAAGCTATGATCCACGGAGATAAGGAAGGAGATGAGGTATACCAAGTGCATGCAGCATGGACATCGAAAAATTGAAGAAATACCCAGTAGTGCGAGGAAACTACATATCTTGTAACAAAATTTGAATGACCAATAAAGGTTGTTACGGGTGAATCAATGTGGCTGCACATTGCAAAGAAGATGTCTCAAGGAATGATCTATAATATCATGGATCAAATAGAAAATATAATCATTGAAGAAGCATGTATAGGTGAAAAAATTATTTTTGGCGCTATTTTATTGTCTTTAATGTTTATGGAGATTGGAGTGCCCGATGGGCCAAAAGAAAAGATTTGGGAGTACCCCATATAACACAAATATTTGGCAGAAAGATTTAATAATTACTTATGAGAAGGGACCATGGGTGGGCCATTTTAAAGAAGGCATGGAGGTGGTATGATAGGCTCGCACAACATTCAAAGAAGAATGGTGCATACACAAGGAGTTGCCTTTGGTGGTGGGTAAGGTAGTATAGTTTGTAGCCTACCAACATTTTTGCATCGTGCGATTTGCGATGAAGGAAGGAGCTTGGAGCCCTTGGTGCAAACTGCCATATGCCTTCAAAACATGATATTTACAAGCATCAGTTGACCAGTTTTCAGATGTGCGCTACGTAAGCTTCAATGTAGAAAAGGTAGATTGTGACTACTATACACTAAGAAAGATATATGTATATCCGGGATGGGTGCCTACATTGAGAGTCTAGTCTTAGATATTATAAGCATGAACCTTGTAAGATTGGCTGTTGGAGATGTTAGAGAAACACTTGTCAAGCCCAAACTAGATAACAATAAGTATGTGGAGAATGAGTTCGCGCTCCCAGATCCACTATAAGGTAAACATATAATGGAAAATGTTCCATCACCTAAGCTCACATAGACAATAGAAGTAGATGATGAAGAGGAGGAGCATGAAGATAGTGGTGGTTTGGAGCACAGGGGCAGGAGGAAGCCTACATATAGGGTAGAAATTGAGGGCGCAACTACCCCACCCCAACCACAAGAGGGAGATGATGAGGACTTGGATACAGTCCAATGAGAGCTTCGTTTCAAAAGGGTGTTTAGGAGAACCAGGACCGAAGGTGCTACTCCAAAATCAGTGTTCAGATCAACTTGAGTCTCTCCACAAAAGGAGATAACTTAGAAGAGAAGAAGGAATTTGAAGTTGAACGAGGAGGCGGAAGATTCTGAGGGGAGCACGCCTAATTATCCTACACCTCTAGATAGTGTGGAAGAGCCAAAAGATGAAGAATTCAAGGATGGAGAAGAAGGAGAAAATGAGGCAAATGAGACGAGTGCACAAGATTGCTCAGGGGAATAGCATAATAAGCTCCAAATCTTGAAGATCAAGTTCCTAAGGGACCAAGATCGAAAAGGACAAGTGGAGAATATGTTGCATCGGTCATGGGCTATGCTGAGGACATAGGTAAAATTGGTTGCGTTTGTTTTCAAAGCACGGTGACACAAAAGGAGTTGTATGGGTGGGAGCTAATGGATGAATATATGGAAACCATGGGCATAAGGAAGAAAGCTGTCATGGTCTATGCACACGCACATGGACGAACTGTACTTTGATGTATGTGAAGAGTTGCATGTATTAAGGAGGTTGAAGAAGACACCTCGGGCCAAACACATTAATGAGTAAAGCCTCTTTGTTATGTCAAATGAACAACTTACAAGTGAGTAATGCTTTGGTGAAAGTCTCGACAGAGGAGGTGGCACTATGAAATATGGATAAGGCTACAACAATTAGGGTGTTAAGAGAAGAAATAAAAACTAAGGATGTAGAAATAACGTGCCTAAAGTAAGAAAAATACTTGGCACAAAAGAAGAACACTATTTTCATCAGCATGGTAGAGGAAATTGGGGACAATATCATGAAATCAAAGCCACACTTAGAGCCAAAGGTACCCAAAATGTTTCCTTCGAAAATACATTATGTAAAAATTTGGTAGATTTGGTGCTTCAAGATGAACAACTGCGCATGTCGAGAACCAAAGTATCTAGCATAGGAAGTAGAGTGGGAAAAGGCTTCGGTGATGAGGAAGATCGCATCATATGAGGAATTACTCCAGAGCTTGTAGGAGGAGCTAAAGAAAGAGATCAAGAAGCTGAATATTTTGTACAGCGTGAGAAGATATTATAAGAACCAAGTCCATCATATAGGACAATGAAGTCCTAAAAGCCATGAAATATGAGACCTTGGGCGCGCGAGAATGATTAATGCTTGTCAGTAGAAGTGTGACACCCTTACAACAACACAAGAAACTCATAAGGAAAGGCTAGATGAGCTTGGGAAACTCATCACATAAAAGATGGAATTATTAGAAGGAATAATGACCTGCAATGTCCAACATTGTTTTGGTCTTGCGAGAATGAGAAAGGAGAGATTGCATGAGATGAGCTAGAATAAATTGCGGTAGATATCCCGAGAAAAGGCGGATCCACACTCAATGATTGGCAGAATTTAGAGGCGAAATAAAAGAAGAATATCGGAATTGATTCTTAGGTTGAAGCAAAAATGTTACGAGGGTAACATCATTCTTTTATTCATAAAAATTCTTTCTATTCTTCTATTCATATTATTTGATTAATTTTGGAGATAACCATTTTTGAGGCGAAAATGCAGTTAGTGTGGGGTAATGTTGGTCAGTCAAAATATGGAACTTAGTGAAAAACATATAAAAGGTTCACGTGGAAGAGTAGAGTGCATTCAAAAGTGCAGGAGGATCGGGAAGGAATCACGTGCTTTGAGGAAAAAGACAACTTATCCATTTTTACGATGATGAGCTATTTTTGGAAATAGAGTTCGAACACACAAACTAGTTAAAAACTTGCATGACACACATTGGCTATTTTTAGAGGATCGGCTACGAAGCACTTTGCATGGGTACAAGTGAGAATAGATTTACTACTGACAGTTAACTAGAAGAATTCTATTGTTAGCGCACTTGCATGTGAGGCTATTATTGTAATGGCGCATGGCTAATAATAGCATGTGACCTATTTTGGGATTGGATAAGCGGTGAAGGGAAAGTACCCACCCTTATAAATATGTAGTAAACTATGTAGTATGAGATATACGAGAGATAATATGTAAGAAATGAATTATTGTGAGGATATGGTGCCAAAATATGATGCGCGCATAAACTATGGTATTATCTTTTGTAATAAGCTTTTGTGTATTTATCATGTTTAATGAAATGGAGTGTATTGGCTAAATCATATTATCAAATCCTGAGTATAATTAGTTCTTACATGCTTGATTTCATCATGGTTATTATTTAAGTCTGTTATTCTCTAGATCTAGATCTGAATATGCACTATAGAATGATATATTAGTCATGGATCTGAATTCTTTAAGTCTTCATCATGCTAACATCTTGTAACAACAACCCTAAAGAGGGGCCTAGTACCTTTGCGCACTTCGGTGAGCGCTCATTCTAGGTTGAGTGATGTGCCAACATGCCTAGGCTTTTTTGGTCAATTCAAGGTTACATCAATATCGATAAAAATTCCATTGAACTTCCATAGTCTGACTTCTACGCCATTTAATGAAAATAACAAGCTCAAAATCTTCAAAATTTCTCTTCCAAAACATGACAAAAAGTAATGACTCTTCAACCAATCATAATATCATGATATTCCTCCTCCTACATCGGGGGCTCTTGATTTTCTAGTTTCTCATCTTTGAGACATCTCAATCGATCATTGATTTCTCCGATCATGACTATCATGCTACATTCTCTTTGATCACTTGCACATTAGTGCTTCTATTGGATCTATTTATATCAATAACACTATGGTTGATCCATCATTTCATGTAAGCACATGTTCTATTACACTTCTTGTTGCTATCAATTATCCACTGTCATAAGTTTCATATCAAGTTCTTAAATCATATGGTTATGTCCAGCTTCTAGTTACCGTCGGTCCTCTTACCATGCTTGTGCCTTTTCTTATGGAAATTTTTAGTCAAAGGGTGAGACACACTCTTAGGTCTTCCTTAGTTCCATGCAACTTAGGCTATCATCTGCATGCACTATTATCACCAAAAAAACAACACCCTTTGATTTGTCATGCATGTGTGAATGAGTAATCATTGTTTTTGGGTAACATGGGAATTTTACTTGAGACAAATCTCTAGAAAAGGTTGGTTCCTCTACCTAATCCTAATGCTAAAATACTCCTAAGGAAGGAAATACAGCTATCTAATCCTATTCTATGATTCCAAGGGACCAGGGGAAGATAAAGATGCATAAAAATGGAAATCCTAAGCTAACAGAGGTGATAGCACCAAGAAAAGGGGTGGAGATACTCTAATGATGGAAAAGGGAGAGGGAAAATGGGTAAGGGAGAGGCTAGACAAAAGTGACACTAGACCCAAGAATTCATTCACCATCTATTCTCCATGAAACACATCAAAATAAAATTGCAAGTGATAAATACATGCACAAAATACCACAACAAGAATGGAGAGGCAAGGTGTAGTCACAAAAGCACGCACTTACTATTACATTAATAACATCGGGTATGCTATTTTATATATAGATCTTGTGTAATAAAAGTATTCACTAGTGACCCATCCTTTGGTCTTGTTGTCAGTTAGTCAGGTATCATTTTTTTGTCTAGTTCAGTCGTCATTTGTCTATGTAGTTTTGGGAATATTTTATGGTGTCTCAGGTGTTGCAATTTGCTCAGTTTTCATCTTTAGGTCTATGTTGGGAGCCTATGGTTACACTTTGGGGTACCCCGAGGCTCCCAGTCCATGATTTTAGGCATTCGTGTCATCATAATTTATGGTCTTAATTTATTTGTTCGAGGTCAGTCCTAACAGTTACCCCTGTGTATTCCCCTAGGTCATAGTCATCAGTTTCGACACTAGCATCAAAATTTGAACAATATATCTCTATATAAATGTAACATACTCACTACATTATGGGCGGACATCTCACTATTAAGGGTAGCTATCTACTAAGGCAAGGGACTGCATTTGGGCATCTTCTACATCTACATCACACACTACATAGGGGGAAAGGGTTGTATTCTTTCCATTCCATCCACCATTTGCATTTTACATCTAGTTATTTCCCCTATTACCGTGTCATTGGCACTAGGGAACCCTAGGCACAAAATTGCACACACACGCACATAAAACTACATTGGGTCCAAAATGTAGTGCAACACTTAGTTGTAAGGCCACTGGTTTGGCAATTGAGGTTAGTCCGACCTATTCATATGCATTTTTATTTTTAGAAATTAATGCTTTGGATAGGGTTTTGCAGCTAACATTCGAGAGTGACATTATTGTGACACCCGTGAGATTAGAGTGAACGTATTTCAGAGATATTGCGACACTTCCAAATTTAAGTTCTGAGATTTTCTACATTCTACAACGCCCAAATTATAGACCAGAGTGCCTCGGGGCAGTCTAGTATCCTCCTAGGCATCTTAGTAAAGGAAAACAGTTAGCCCCTTCCCTTCCTGAGGCCATTCTCACACAAATTTCCCATTTTGTATATTAGTTTGCTATAGTCCAGCACACAATGAGGTAAGTTAATTCAAGGTTAGTACCATATCCCTCTTATTTCCATTATTTCAATTCATTCAAATATTAAAGAAAAATATTTAGATCTAACACTTCAATATAGCACTTAGTTTCTATTTAGATTAACTTATAAAATAGTTTAAAACCACCTATTTTTAGTTAATCATTTTGGTGAACGACGTTTCAAACATTTTTCTTTTGGATCCTCTTTTATACCCTAGTGGTTAGCATAGTTTTTATTTTCCTTCATCATGTCTCATTTTAGTGTCAATCCTATTTATGATGAGGTTGTCATAGCTAAGCTTAGGGCTTTATATAGTGCTCCTATGATCTTACCTGATGATATTCAACAAGCCCTCCTAGAAGGCCAACAACATTTGTGAACTAATCCCGTTGATTCCCCTATAGGTATATGCCTTATTGATGATCTTGTTGCTTTCACTTAATGTACGCCATGCCATCCGATTGCATATGATCCTTTTTATCCTTCTTCTGATCTACCACCCGATGTTTTAGATCCCTCTATCATTGATTATTTATTAGGAATTGACTCCCAATCTAGTGTACCTCCTACCTCTCCTCCAACCACCCATGTAGTTACTCCTATGTCTTCTACCACTTCCGATAGCCCTCTTCACACATCTCCTTTGAGCTTGCATTCTCCTTCTTATTACATTGATGATCCTATTGATTCTTGTGATGACCATACCATTCTTTTGAGAACCCCATCTTCTATTGATCAACATCATGGGTCTCCTTCTTTCCATACTGTTACATGCAAGTCTCCCTCTCCATTATTATCCTCTCCTGAAGTTATATCTACTATTGCACATGAGTCACCCCCCACCGTTGCTTCTTCTCCTTCTATTCCCATATCCTCTCCCACTCCTACTATATCTTCACCTATTGAGGTTTCTTCCTTTCTCACTACACCTACTAGATTTTGTGTTGATACTAGTCATACTACCACTCCTACATCCACATCTACCACCACACCTTTAGCATCTGATTCCACTCTATCACCTCTTGACATTCCCATGATCACTCATAATGGAAAAATTCAACCACTTAATACACTTTTTCCATCTCCTGCCATCCCCTCACGATATATTTTATGTCTCATGCATGTTGTAGGACAAATCCAATCACAAGTTCATACTTTAGAAAGTAGAGCCTATTATGCCTCCATTGACCACAAATCTTTACATGGCAACCTTGTCCCTAAAAATATTCATAATTCTCCCAAAAGACTTTTTCATTCCTACTTTCACATGCTTTGACAGTCTGCTGATCCTCATTCCCATGCTCTACATTACCACAAACTTATGGCTTAATAATCTAATGATCGCTTGTTTCTTAAGGCCTTCCGTTATAGTCTTACTGATGATGCACTACAATGGTATACCCATCTCCCTTTTGGTTCTATTAGAACTTTCTATGACATGGAGGATGCCTTCCTTCATAGGTTTATTATCAATAACGGTCCTAGGGTCACATACGATCACATTCCTACTCTGCATCAGGGCTCTTTCGAACCTATTCAGGATTAGATCTTATGCTTTAATGCATGTATACATCAACTTATCTTTCACCCTAGTGACTTGGAAAAATAGTTCATCTTCTGTCATGGTCTTATTCCTCCTCTAAATCAACACTTATAATATGATACTTGTGAGTCCTTTATACTTTTTTGTTACAAAGTTATCGATCTATAACAAGACCTTCTCTCTTCTCCTCTCACGGAGCCTCCTCACATTTCTCCGATTACTATGTCCTCTGTTTTTCCACCTTAACCTCCAAATGTACATCCTAAGTGTAATCACCAAATCACTTGCACCCCCAAATGACCCGAGTGTAAATGGGACATTCGGTGTGATTGGGTAACATGGGATCACCTCTCAAGCTATGGGACTTTCAGGCTTGAGGTGAACCTTCGGAGAAGGCCTACTTCCTCTTCCTAAACTAAGCACTACACTACACCTAATGTAATAAAAAAACTACCTAGACCTATATTAAACTTTCAATGGTATTAGGGAGAGAGATTTGTAAGAACTTAAACCTAAACTAGAAGTGGTGATGCATAAAGAAAGGGATTTGCTAAACAAAATTCCGGCTTGCCAATGAAGAGAGATGATCATGAGGAGGACGAAGACACATCACATACTCAATTTACATATAGTAATTCATTCCTTAATAAGCACAATGACCTCCAAAAATTGTAAAAGGTACTCAGGTTGTATAGTACACCTGTAGACACGAAGAGAAAAAAATTGAGGCAACAAAAATAATGTAAGGACATATAATTGATCACAAAACATAATTTTCATTACTCCAAGCACATGCACAATGCATCGTTACAACAAGAAGAGGTAGAAGCTGCCATTACAATTTTTGGAAGAAAGGCTTGAGATCCTGTAAATTCACAATAACTTAGCTTGTGAAGAGAGGGGAAGCTTGGAAAATGTCTAACTTCTTTTGGAATAAGCACCCCTTTACATTTTATAGCATTTTCATAAATGAGGAAAGAAAGAAGGAGAAACACTCTTTTCTAGGAAAAATTGTAGCAGATGAGTTACTATGTTGTTGGCCATGCTTTCTTATGGCACTTCATGCCTGATTGCATCATTAAATACACCAGGACACCCTCCTCCATTATACCTCATAAATTCAAAATTTGAACTTATCTCCTTTTAATTAAAAAATAATATTTTAATAATTTTTTGGAAGTAACTTACATTCCTGGTGGGCTCCACAATTCAAAATATGCATTGGGAGGGGGGTCTTAGTGTTGGGTGGCCTTATGGCTTGTCACCCAGCTCACCGAGATGACTGGCGAGCTACTCATTTACCTTGCCGAGTAAGAACCTAACTCTGCCAACCTCCTTTACATTAATGTTGGCTCCTTCACATTGCATTGCAGGTTATTTGTTTACATCGCATGGTGAGCTTAACATTTTGACCACCAAGCCTTGAACTCATTTCAAATTGCCACATTTTTGCCACTTACCATTCCTCTATCTAGTTCTTTGTTGGCCCAACATCCCCATTTTATTTTGTCACCTACACATTTCAGCGGAATCCGTGTTCTATTCTTCCCCGTTACAAATTTTTGGCACTGTCCAGGATGATAATTTTTGCCACGTACCCTCCATCAACCTTCCTTTTTTCATCTCGAAGGTTTATTTGAACTCAACGTGGCTCCCAACTCTACCCGTAAACCAAATTAGTAGTCGAGCTATCTATTTACATGAGTTGCATTTATCAGGTCCTCCGCTTTTAGCGAGCCACTAAAACTAAATGTCAATCACTTAGCAAATCGGTGAACGAATGTCTAGGAACCCCATATTTTCATTATTGGATGAGTTAGAATCATCACGCGCATCCCGATTCCCCGTTAGCTCAAGAGTTGACTCCACGTGATGTCACCCATGTTCTCGGGAGCTCCATTTCATTGGCCCGATGAACTTGAAAACCAAAACTCCCAACTCCGACGTGATCAACTCAGTGGATGACTCATAGCATCGAATCCTATCACATGACATTACCTGGTTTTCTCACACCAACTCCCTGACTCTCCTCTTTTTAAGAGATCTACACGTGTTCATAGTCCCCAAAATTACCAACCCCATATTGACTCGGTCCACTTTGGGGATTGAAATCCAAAACAACTCGGCTCAATCATTTTACGTACCGCAAAGACATGAATCTCTCGAAATCTGAAAAGCATAAGCTTCAAAATATGAACTTGAGTTTGAGCTTTGGACTCGGTGCAAATTTTTTCCTTTAACTCGTCAGCAAGCTCCGTACTACATACCTCTAAAATTCGAATCGGGATATTCCCGAAATCTGAAATGATTCCCGAATGAGATGAATCCAAAATCGAAGTCTGAATTTTGAACTTGAGTTTGGAAGCCATGGTCACATTTTACCAACTTGTTACCCATTCTTTCAAATCCCACCATTCGAATATCCAAAAATGGATGATCTCGAAATCCACCCGAAAGTATGAAATTAGACTACTCCCGTAGCTCGAAATGGCCACTCCAGTTAGCTCACTACACGGGCTCTAAGATGCAACCCTTTCTACCCATTCTCCCGTGTGCTTGACCTTAAGCTCGTTTTCATTCTTGAAGCGTCAAGATTCAACTCCTGCGAACTTGGCTTACGGAAAACGTGACTCGACTTTACCTTCTGCGACGTCGAACTCAACGCACCCGACTCAATATCATGGGATAAGCTTGTATTCTATGCAAGAAAAGACCAATCTCCGTGACTTGGGTACACCTTCGTTCGGGCCCCTAATGAACCTATGAATCCTGACCTTCTCATCCTACATGTATTCCACATATTGAAGCAATTCCAAAAATCGACTCTCATACTAAGCCATTGTCATATATGCCCTGCCGCAGTCATGGAACTCATCGATCCTTTGTTGAATGAATGGTCTAGATAAGTATCAACTCCTAAATCAATCCTTAAAGAGCTCCCATGTCATAGTATTTGAATCTACGTGGAGTTTTTCTCCTTTCTTCTCTTCCAAACTCCTACCCCATCCCTCAAAAGGGGAATCAAGACACGAGCCTTCATGTCGCTAGAAGAAAAACATAGCTTAAAGCATCCACTCAAGCTAAATAATGAATCCTCGCCTAAAATCCTCTTGTATCTCCAGCGAAGTGAGACAGATGAATCTTCATTATCTCTTGGATATGATCGGTCGTTGTCATTTATCTACCTCTAGGTCTCTCCTCACGGCCATCTCTTTGTCAGGGATCCTAGATCTGTCTCTCTCTCTCGATCTCGCAGCCTTATTTGTGCACTCTCTCGGTGGTGAATCTGGTCTAAGCGGCTCCACATGAGATTTTTCTGCCCTATAATCCTCACTGTGCCATGGAGGGGCATGAACCTCCACCGACGCCTCACCGCCATGTCTTTGTCGGTTCGCCCCCAACCGAACCTCCGTTTATAGCGGCATTGACCTCATGTAAGGTATGTAAAATATGTGACGGTATAGCAACGATCGCCTTCTCTAGGGGTGGTATATCTAACTCAATGTGTAAGAACTCCTCATCTGGTCCACGCCTCTTACACAAACTAGTGTTAGGAAATAAGGGATAAAATATGTGGAATAATCCCTCACAGAGAATCGCAACAGTAGAAACTAATATGCATAAAATATTACAGATCTCAAATCAAAGTGCAAAATAAAATAAAACAACACAAAGAGACAATATTTAACGTGGTTCACCCAATTTGGGCTACGTCCACTTAGAATCACTTGCTGAAATTTATTACAAGCCACTGCTCTCTCAATACAATACCCAAATCTGTTTGGAGCTATGCTCAACAAACTCTACAGAATTCACACCTGAATTCAAAGCACATCTGTAATGTTTTTTCATCCTTCTACCATATGCATAAAACCATATAAATAGACAACTTCTTAAGCGGTTTTATAAAACCGTGGGTATTAAAATCATGGGTAAAAAGCTGTCCCATAAACCTATGGGTCAAAATCCCGCCCATACGAGAAAAGCACGTTTCCCAATATATCGGGCACGTTTTAAGGGCCAAATTTTTTTTTTCTCGGGGCTGCGCCCCAAACCCCAACAAGACAACATGGAAAGTGTACAGTAATCTTAGTGTACAGTCTTCAACACTTTCACACATGAAAATAGGCTCCACAACCTAACAATCTCCCACTTAGAGACTAGTTTTCCTCTGAGCAAGCTTCTCAACCCTTCACTAGTTTTCATGAAGGTCAACCAAAGCTAAACACAGCTTCAATTTTTCCCTTGTGACCACCTTTGTCATCATGTCTACAGGATTCTTACTGGTATGAATCTTCTCCAGCTTCAACTTCTCTTCCTCCAAAGTTGTCCTAATGAAATGGTACCTTAACTATATATGCTTCGTCCTAGAGTTGAAAGAAGAGTTCTTAGCTATGTGTATAACACTCTGGCTATCACTATATAACTTTCCTTCCTCCTACTTATGCCCCAACTCCTCAAGAAATTATTGTAACTAAATAATTTCTTTGCTTGCCTCTGTGGCTGCAACATACTCAGCCTTTGTGGTTGACAAAGCCACCAGATTTTGTAGTCGTGAAATCCAACTTACTGTTGTCCCACCTACAGTGTAAACATAACATGTCATGTTCCTCCTACTGTCTACATCTCTAGCCATATCTGAATCTACATAACAACACAAAGTGGTGTCTGATCCATTGTAGCAAAAAATTATCCCCATGGTCCCTCTCAAATATCGAAGGATCCACTTTACTTCGTGCCAGTGATCTCTACTTGGATCACTCATAAATCTACTCACCGCTCCCACTTCATGCATAATATTAGGCTGGTGCACACCATGGCATACATTAAACTGCCAACCACTGATGAGTAAGGTACCTTGGACATCTGGTTTCTTTCCTGCTTTGTCTTGGGACACTTCTCCTTTGATAACTTGAAATGTCCTGCCAAAGGAGTCCCAACCGGTTTAGCATCCTACATATTAAACCTCTCCAAGACCTTCTTAATGTACTCTTCCTAAGATAAAGTCAGCTTCCATTCCTTCCTATCCCGAGATATCCTCATACCAAGGATTTGTTTGGCTTCCCCAAATCCTTCATAGCAAAGGATTCACTTAGCTTCTTCTTGAGTACTTTTATTTCTGCATGTTTTTACCTGCAACCAACATGTCATCCACATACAGACACAGGATAATATAACTGCCATCCTTAAATTTATTTTTATACACACAATGGTCAGAATGACATCTAATATAACCTTGCTCCATCATGAAGCTATCAAATTTCTTATACCATTAATGTGGAGCTTGTTTCAAGCCATACAAGCTCTTCTTCAATTTGCACACCATCTCCTCTTTACCTTTGACCTCTTAGCCCTCTGGTTTTGCTACATATAGTTCCTCCTCCAAATCACCATGGAGAAATGCAATCTTTACATCAAGCTGTTCTAAGTGCAAGTCTTCTCATTGTAACTATTCCTAGAGCAGTTATAATAGAAGTCATTTTTACTATAGGAGAAAAAATATCATCAAAATCTATACCTTTTTTTGTGCAAACCCTTGACCACTAACCGGGCCTTGTATCTTTTCTTTCCTCCTTCCTCTTTAACTTTGAACACCCACTTGTTCTGTAATGCTCTTTTTCCTTTGGGTAGCTTCACCAAATCCCATGTCTAGTTCTCCATGAGAGCCTGATGCTCCTCATCCATGGCTTGCTCCCACTTCTTCTTGGTATCTACCTGTATTGCTTCATCAAAGCTCTCTGGCTCTCCACTATCAATGAGTAATAAATAGTAAAGAGAAGGATAAAAAAGTTCAGGTTCTCTTCTTACCCTAGAATACCTCCTCAATATAGGATTTTGGGGTTTTGTTGAGGAGGTTCTTGAACTAATTCATGTGTCACTTTCCCATCTGGAAGATCCTCTACCACTGCATATTATTTCTTGGATTCTTCCCTATTTTCCTGTAACTGCTGCTTATACATGACTTTCTCATTAAAGACCACATCCCTAGATTGAATGATTTTCTTTTCTTTAATACTCTAGCATTTATATCCAAATTCATCACCACCATAACCAATAAAAGTACATTTTTTTGATTTAGCCTCTAGCTTGGTCCTATCATCCTTGTCTATATGGACAAACACCTCACATCCAAAGACTCTAAGAAATGAATAATCAAATTTCTTACCATACCAAGCCTCCTCAAGTATGCCTCCATCCAAGGCACTTGAGGGTCCTTTATTTATCAAGTACATAGCCAGTTGTGCTCACCGCTTCTGCCCAAAAAGAAAGAGGCGATCCTGCATGTAACCTCATGCTCCTAGCACATTCCATTATTGTTTTGTTCATCCTTTTTGAGACCCCATTCTATTGTGGAATTCCGGGACCGTATTTTCCCGCGGATTCCATTCTTAGAACAATAATCATCAAATTCATTTCGCATGATACTTCCCTCCATTATCTAACTTGAGACATTTTAGCTTAAGACCTATTTCATTATCTACCAAGGCTTTCCATTTAACAAAAGTGTCAAATACATCAGATTTGTTTCTAATACAATAAACCCAAACTTTCCTTATTGCATCATCAATAAAAGTAATGTAATAACTTGAACCCCAAGAGATGATACGAGTGACCCCCACACATCGAATGCACCAGATCTAAATTACTCTCTTACTTTGTAGGTCCAACCTTGAGAAACCTTACTTTCTTTTTTTCCCCATATATGCAGTCCTCACAAAACTCCAAACCTATTTCTGTATATCTAAGAAAATTCTTCTTTATGATCTCCATGCCCTTATGGCTCATATGACCGAGCCTATAGTGCCACTTTGTTGTATCTATTTTTGAAGCCACAAGATTACAAACATTAGTGATATAAGTGGTTAAATACAAGGTTCCAACCTTATTACCTCTTACCACCACAAGAGCACCCTTGGTAACCTTCCAAGAGTCCGTTGTAAATATCACAATACAACCATCACTTCCCAACTGCCCTACCGATATCAAATTTTGTCTTAATGTAGGCACATGTCTGACATCCTTCAATAGCCAAGTATTCCCATTCTACATCTTAACCTGAACATAACCTTTTCTAACTATGTTACAAGGCTCATCATCACCAAGAAAAACATGCCCAAAATCTCCTTGAACATAATCAACAAAATAATGCCTATGTGGAGTAGCATGGAAAGAAGCCCCCAAATCTAAAACCCAAGATTCAGTAATATTATGCAAAGAAAGAATCAAAGCATCCTAACATACATTACCCGTTGCCACATTTTCCTCCTTGTTTTCTTCATGTTGTTTCTTCTTGTCCTGAAGCTCCCAACAGTCCTTCTTTGCATGCCTATACTTTCCATAGTGCCAACATACTATCTTGCTTTTAGATTTTGACCTTGCCCAATCCTTTGATTTTCCACGGACTTCCTCTATTCTTTTGTCTCCCTCTAGTTTCCATTGTCAAAGCATTCCCTGAAGTATAAGATTCCCAAAGATTTTTCTTTGCATTTCCTCACTTAGAATCACCCCTACAACATCCTCAAACTTCAACTTTGAGTTATCTAGAACCGAGTTGCTTACCGCCATTACCAGGCTATTCCAACTCTCAGGTAAAGAGCATAGAAGTAATAAAGCCCTAACTTCTTTATCAAATTATATTAGAATCGAAGCTAGCATATTTACAACCGTATTAAAATCATTTAAATGATTTGCTCTTTGAACCATTCTCGAGACATCTTCATATTAAACAACTTTTTCATTAAAAATATCTTATTTGAGGCGAGAGGGTTTTCATACAACTTCCCTAATGCATCCATCGGTTCTTTTGTAGTCTTTTCCTCTGAAACATTAAATAATACCGAAGATGCAAGACACAAGTCGAACTGTCCCAAGTTCCTTCCTATCCAACAAATCCCATTCTGCATCTGTCATGATCGAGGGTTTATTCACCTTCTCATATAATGGAATATAAAGATCCTTCTAATAAAGGTAATCTTCCATCTGCATCTTCCAAAGATTGAAATTCTTCTCGTTGAATTTATCAACCCTAGATCTTCCATCATCTCGCCATAGCTCCCACTCAAGATAACACTTTCCCTGTGATTCAAAACTTGATAAACCAAACCAGCTCTGATACCGATTGTTAGGAAATAAGGGATAAAATATGTGGAATAATCCCTCACAGAATCGCAACAGTAGAAACTAATATGCAAAAAATATTACATATCTCAAATAAAAGTGCAAAATAAAATAACACAACAAAAAGAGATAGTATTTAATGTGGTTCACCCAATTTGGGCTACGTCTACCAAGAATTACTTGCTCAGATTTTATTATAAGCCATCGATCTCTCAATACAATACCCAGATCTGTTTGGAGCTATGCTCAACAAACTCTATAGAATTCACACCCGAATTCAAAGCACATCTGCAATGTTTTTTCATCCTTCTACCATATGCATAAAACTATATAAATAGACAACTGCTTAAGAATTTTTACAAAACCGTGGGTATCAAAACCATGGGAAAAAACCATCCCATAAACCAATGGGTCAAAATCCCGCCCATATGAGAAAAACACGTTTTCCGGTATATTGGGTAAGTTTTAAGGCCCAAAAAAAATTTCTCGAGGATTGCACCCTCGGACCCCTGCTCGGGGCCCAACCTAGCCCCGAACCCCAGCAAGAAAACTTGGAAAGTGTATAGTACTCTTAGTGTACAATCTTCAACACTTTCACACATGAAAACAGGCTCCACAACCTAACAACCAGGGTGAGAGTTAGTTCATCATCATCTAGGTTTGTTTAAATTTTCTAATTTCGTACATTTTCAAGTTATCAACAATGTAGTGTGTCCTAGATGTAAAGTTGTGCTAGGTTTACTTGTAGTGTTTCCATGTGTACCCAAGGGTCCAAGTATTGAACCCACGACTCTGATACCAAGTGTAATGCCCACAATTTCGACGCACTAAAATCCATGTCAAACCTCATTAATTACTAAGGAAAATTAGGGGAATAATTTTTTTAAAAAAGTTCAGTAAGGCCAATAACATTAACTACGTTTAATTATTTCCTGTTTAATAATTTTTACACATTCATAAGGTAGTTGGAATTAAATTAATAATTAATTCACAAAGATCATTTTGGGATTTCATCCCTTCTAAGGTTTCCATCAAATTTAATCTTATTATTCTACCTATTTAAAAATCCTCTTAAGTTTATCAAGAATCATTTCTAAGTTGGTTTAAATTTATTTCCTATAATAACTTAACATCCATGCCCATCATTTAATTATTTAACCATACATTTTACTTTTAATTAATTTAATCCCCTTTAGATCATTTTTAGAATACTATGTACGGTGTTTATTTAATCCCTAAAATCAAATGTCATTTATTTAGTTATTGATTCATAATGAAAAGGGTTACAACTCATTCTATCCGGTCACTAAGTGGCCCCATTCACTTAATACCCATACATTTTCATAAAATTACCCATTCCCATAAAATACCAACAACTTAAAATGTGTAGGGACAATCCTCCACCCTTAGATTAGATTAATATGAGACCCTTAGATTTAGGTTTTCCTTAAAAGCCCTAAAAATCCTTATGTTGTCTTTTTATTCCTTTATTTTCCCTAATCTCTTCATTTGTTCATTTTTATTTTGCAGGTTGAAGGAGGTGGAGGCCATGGAAACTTGAGGGAAACCATGAAGGTTTTCTTTTAGATCTAGATTTACAAATGGGAGGAAACTTCCTCCATTTTACTCTCCATTTTAGTCTAGTTGTTCTTAGGTTTTGTAGTGTGTAGTTATCTCTCTTTTCTTTTTGTTGTAAGGATCCCACCAAGATCTAGTTGTGGGTATTTTTGGCTCACATTTCTTTGAGTTCATCATTTGGGTATAAACATTTGGTTGATCTAGGGTGTATATACACTCATATACATATATACATGTGTATATATGTATATACATGTATATATATAATATATGTATATATATAATACATGTATATATATATATATATATATATATATATATATATTTAAGTTAGATCCACATTTTGTTTATATATTATTCATTTAAAGTACTAGTTTGGATGTAAAAGACATTTTTGAAAAAGAGTTTCACGCATAGGAGACCGGTGTCGGCCGCTTAACCGGTCACGATTCTCATTGTGCTATCGACACCTGTTTACTGCTGTCATCGCGGTTTCTATAAATCTAACATATTTTAAATAATCATGTATACATAAATATAGATTGTCAAATATATACTTATGTACACATTTCTATCAAGGTTCACCTATATTACAACCTATGTTATATTGTTTTCAAAGAGATTTTAAAGCAACTATGTTTAAAAGTTGAAAATATAAAAATGTGTCCATGTTTGAGTAGACTGATGATGGTCTCTATTCTACCGATTTGGTTGGCCGACTGACGTCATCACTTTGTGGAAAATAGTTTGTTTTAAAATGGATGTATATAAACATATATATTATATATATATATATATATATATATATATATATATATATATATATATATATATATATATATATATATATATATATATATATATATATATATATATATATATCAAAACAAATCTTTATTTAACTATTCTATAAAAAAATACACAAGTGCAAAGAGACCATTTATTTCTTGATTAAAATCACTAAATGTATAACTTTTCCTTTGTAATATTGTTTAACATTTTACTACAAGGGTTTATTTCCAACCATAATGCATTTAACTTAAGAGGAGAGGAATAAATTTAACCATCTACTAAGTATAAGTTTCTTTCCTTTTTACAAACAAGAATGATAAACATTTCAAAAAGGGAAATAAATATATACTTCCATGTATTTTCAATGCAAGACAACCATTTTCAAAATGAAGGCACAACGCTTTTTTTTTTTAATTCATTCCCATATTTGAAAGGAACTATATTTCCACTAAATACAACTTACAAAATTTCTTCTTTCAACCATTACACTACATGTTTTGTGTTATCTAATTTTCCTCTCCCAGTGAAATTGATAATTAGGAAGGCTAGCAAATGCGCACTGCACTGCAAGAGACAACAAGTTGACCAAGGGGGCGTTGCAGAGAAGAAAGATGAAATATTTAGGAAAATCAACAAAATATGCGATAAAAATGTCTCGAGTGGTCCGGGGATAGTCGGGATAAATGTATGTGTGGGCCTGAAAATCCAAAGTAGTGGCAACCAGAGAAATGTAGAAAAAGTGGAAGATTTTGTCTTGCATGAATGTTGGACAGATTGGGATGAAAGTACGCACAACCCTCAAAAAGATGAAATACTTGCAGCCAAAGAAATTTAGAAAAAGAGGAAGATTTTTTCCCACACGTAACGGATGAAATTTGGCATGAAAGTACATGTGGGCCCCGAAAATCTGAAATAGCCGTAGCCAGAGAAATGCGTAAAAGAAGAATATTTTGTCTCGTGTGGATGCGGGAGAGTTGGGACGAAAGTACACGCGGACCCTAAAAAGCCAAAATAGCCATAGCCAAATAATTTTGGAGATGGTGGAGAAAAATGTCGAGGACAGATGGGACATGTGGACCCAAAATAGATGAAATACCTGCGGGAAAATGTTTCGGAGAAGTTGGCGGTAAACAACCCACCTGCCCCAATTAACAACAGATGCACGAGGATAGAAGAGCCCAAGTTGGGCGATGCAGTGAAAGGATGCCCTCATGGTCCAAGTACCATGGGGATGTGAGTTCCCCGACAACCCATAATACCCACAACCTAAAGGGAAAGTGGATAGCCTGACCCCCGAAATTCAAACATGCATAATTTTTGAGTCGAACTCTAATTTTCACAAAAAATTGACTAGCAATAATATATGCCAATACATGACTTCCACCATGCTTAATGCTTAGGTTAAATTTGTAGATATTTTTCTACTCCTCCATGATAGACAAATTTGCCTCTCTTTTTACTCAATTGACCTTATGCGGATTCAAATTTGTGCACTTTGGTTTAATTTAATGTGACAAAGGATCCGGAAATTAAGTTCACTAGGACTAGTATTGTCATTTTTATTACTTTAATTGATGTTTAATAATGTGGTCTACCATAATATGTACTACTCGGTTAATTTAAATTGATGTAGAATTCATTATTTGCAAATAGCTTTTGAAATTGTTATTTACATGGTCATATAAATAATGACTACTTATGTCACTAGTTATAAGTTATATATGTATAACTCAATTTATTAAAGCAATTATTTACATTTCTATTTTTCAAAAACCATACACGAAAATAAAAATGTCTAATTTCTTATTTGTATAATTTTTTTATATTTATTGTATTGATGTTGTTGTCTACTTTGTTTTTACGGTAATTCCACATAATGCAAATAATTGAAGTCCCCTTGATATCGTTCAACCTGCCCTCACGGATATGGGAGGTTAATGGAAATGAAAACTCCATATTTTGTTGTGAAGTTGCAAATCTTGGATTTTGTTGTCTTATGTATTATTTCTCATCATAACCTTCAAAGCTGGGGATTTTTTTGTGAAGGGGTATTTGTTTTTCCATCCCTTTTTATCATGTCATTTTCTTCCTTTCCTTCCTCGGAAAGAAAATATGTTGTGGTTGTATCTTCGAACTTGTAATCCACAAATGAAAACATCTTCCATAGGTTTACAACCTTGATCTTTTTCCACTAACTTGTAATTTTTATTCAATTCATTGACAAGTAGTATTAAGCATTTCTACAGAAGAAATAATGATAGTATCTTTGTTTAGGCTTTCTTCGTAGTTGTTAGATCATAGCCACTGTGAATTTTATGGTAGTTACTAATTTTTAAAAAATGAAATGAAAGGTAATGTATTAATAAAATATCTATATGAATTACCTATTTTACTGCAAATTTATAGAGCATACAATGCTCTAGATATTAAACTTGATCTCTAACAAACATCTTGAGAAAATCGACATCTAACTCAATTGATTAAAAATTATATACTTTTCTATTCATGGTTTACATATTACACGTAATTCTTTGATGCACCAATTGGTTAATGTTATATTTCTATTTACTTTGTCATATTCGGTACATTTATCAGAGCATTTACAATTACTATTACCTTTACATTGGTAATTACATGACAAGAATGGCATCATTTTAAAGGTTAGTAGTTTTACAATTTACTATATGCCTATATATGGTTTTCCCCATCAATTTGTATTAACATTGTTCCTTTTATTCCATGCATAGACCTACATATACATCTTCAAAATGTGTCTTCATAATCAAATCTATGGAAATTACAAATACAATAACATTACATTGTTAACAACTACAAGGTTAATAATAACATATACATCATGCTCATTTGCTTATGTTTTATGCAATATATTTGGACATAGGTATCAAATTCTCATAACACCCCAACAAAACTGTAATAAACTTCCATTACTTTTACGTGTACATTTGTGAAGGTATGTAACAACATCTACATTATATTTTCAATTTGATTTAGCTTCATACAATACATGCACGTTTGAATTTTGTAGAACATTACATTGGTTACAATTGTAGTACCTAGTTTCTATGAATATATTTACCCACCTTTTTTAAAACATGGCCATAAACCTATTGTAGTAGAACATGTAATTAAAAATTGTGTTACAATACCATTTCCACTATAGTTATTCAACTTGAGGTTATGTAGGCCATTACAAAAATGGGTAAAATTGCGAAGCATATAGAAACAAGGTTTAAAAATTTACATTTACTCAAAAACAAATTGCGCAAGGAAAAACAAAGTCATAATAATATAGAAAAACACAATAGGAAATATGAAACGACAACTTGTAAAGCCACTTTGGTTTCCAAAGTAGTAACAAGACTTCACAGTAATAAAGACAAAAATGACAGAGAAGTAATTAATGCTGAAACATAAATACCAAAAATATGCCATCATTTTTTGACATTGAAAGTGCATTGCAATATGATCATCTATTTCAAAGTACATCATTCAACTACAATGCGGGTGATTGTATTTTTGACATAATTCAATTATTGTTACATTTTCAGTATACGTCAATTGAATTGTGTATGGGTACAATATAATATTTTAGATCATGCTTAAACAATAGGGACCCAACAACAATATCATTGTATGAAAATGAATTGCATGTTGATATGCTTTTCGATTTGCATAGGATATATGAGAAAGACATTTACTTGCGTAGGATGAGGCTTTCTGCAAATGAAAATAGAGATGGCATTGAAATAGGCCTATGGGGTGATACATTTTGTATCCATTGGCTATCAAAATGGCTAGACATTTCAATTTGTATATGGTCACTTACCACAAAAGAAAATACCTTCACTTTAACAAAGAATCATTGACACCACCATATTCAATATTATTTCACGATAGAAACCCAACTTGTGGCCACTATGAACCTTTTTTCGTAACATAATAATCCCACCACAAATTCTAGATATCCATACAAAGTTATCGCACACTTGCAATGATCTACTGCCTATTTGGAATGTCATTGCTCATGAAATAGAAAGCTATGGACTTTTAAAAACACATCCATTTAGTAATGATTGTGGTGAGAGCATGTTTATTGCAATTAATATTTTGACAATAGAAAATTTTAATGCAATAGCTCTTCACTGGTATATGGCACAATCTTTTACTAATGTAATTTTAGGAAAAGATACATACACAATCAAATGCTTAGAGCTATGCAGCCCAAACTTTGGCCAACGAGCAAAAAATCAAATTTTCAATCCACAAATATATATTGCTTTGGTTGGACTACCATATGAAAAAAGTGGTATTGAAAGTAGCGATTTATGCTTGTTATGGCTTTCCCATATTCTGCAAACAAAAATCCAAAAATGGTCAGCAACAACTAAAAGCATTGTTCATGTATATGAGCTTTGTTTTGCAACCAAAAAGAACCTTTAATGTCATATCATATGAAACAAATACAATGCATATTCATTATGAGCCATTAAGTCATTTCCATTTAATAGATTCCATACAAATGCATATTGAAAACTTCATGCATTCGTCCACTACCCATAGAACAATAGAAAATACAATGACCAATGAGGTGCAATTAACAAGCAATAATGAAAGTGGACCAAACAAGTCTAAGCAACATTCAACATTACTATTTCCTACTGCAAAGGAAAATGTAGGCGCTGGTACAAGATTGCACCATTTAAAAGCCCAGATAAGAAGAAAAAAAGGAAAAGAACATGTAACTCAACAAGAAAACAAAATAGAAAATGCAATGACCAATGAGGTGCAGCTGACCACAAGCAATGAAAATGGATCAAACAAGTGTAATCAACATTCAACATTGCCATTTCCTACTGAAAATGCAAATGCAAGAACTGCTATAACATTTTGCTATTTAAAATCCCACATAAGGAAAAAAAGGCCAGAAACATGCAATGCAACAACAAAACAAAAAATAGATAAAACAATTACAATATACCTCTTTTCTATAGTAGATATTCCAACACATGCATGTGCTCTTTGCGAACGTTTCCATTTCAAAAAGACATAACCACGATTACCAATAATACTATCAATGCTTTTTTTGTCTGTATGTAGTGACATATCATTAAAAAAACTTACATTGGGGGACAAGATATGTAAGCAATGCAATAATGCCATTCAACATCAATTGCTTCCTAAATTTGTTGCTCCTTTCAACATAAGAAGAAATGGGAAAATAACTTTAGTTCATAGATTAAGCCTTTTAGAAGAAATACTTGTTGCTTTACATATGCCATTTGCACAAATAAGGCAACTTGGATACAAAATACCACAATTTGGCCTTAGTGGAACACTTATTAATGTGCCTATTGATTTTAATCGGGCACAAGAGGCATTTCCAAATGAAAATAAATGAAACTGAAACAATTGCAATTCAGATTAAAAGGAAGTTGGAATACAAAAGTGCATATCTAATAGGAAATGTTAGGCCTAACTACGTCATGCACGCATTAATGGAACTATGTAAATGTCCCCTGTATATCAACAACCATGTAGTTGTTAATAATGATTGGCAAAGTAGCTTTGAAAGGTAAGTTGCAAATGTAATAGACAACATTGAAAATATCGAAGAAATAGATTACAATCCTAATGATATTGAGGCTGAACCCATCAAAGAATTAGTTGTACATGCTTATGAAAATGGCCATTCAATAAGAAACCTTCACGGAAGTTTTCTCGCAATTGCACCATCAGAAGGATTAAAACCCTTAGGCCTTTTTGAGGACAAGTTTTGTGAAGAAACGAGATTCCCTACTTTATACTATGGAATGCATCGTGGCAATTATATTACAAAAAGATGCCATCACAAAAAAATAGTAAAATGGGAGCTATTGCATCGTAGAACTGATTTTTCAACTCACACTACCAATCTTTTCTTAAAATCAGTTAAATTTATCTAGCAACAAGTCTCTAGTTGTGCATGTGAAAAGGTCAATTACAAGGGGAAAAAATATACACCAAAGACCTTAAAAGAAAATCAGGGGTGTCCAACATCCTTAAATCGTCAATAGGATTTCCAAGTTTAAAAACCATTTGAACCTCGCCTGATTATTTAGCAAAGACTAGGAAAAACATATTTGCAATGATAAGAAAATTAGGTGCACCAAATTTTTAATTACTCTAACAAGTGTTGATCACATGTGGACACCACTATGCAACACACTATGTGCTCTATCCACTAAAAACAAAAGGCATAAGCGAAAACATTGCAGGTGAGAACATCAATGAAATTATAAGGAAAAACCCAATAATTTTTATATCATTACTTTAATAATAAGATAGGTGGGTGAAAAGAAAAGAAACATCTCCAGCTCCAAAAATTTAAAATCTCATTCTCGTAAAGTGCAAGAAATCCTTGACAAATTCAAAATAGTTGCTCACACTCAGAATTTCATATCTTTTGCATTACTCAAAAAAATCATGCAAAATTGGTTTTGTTGGAATTATGGCTCCGATCCCGACGTAAAAATAAAAAAATCAAGAATTTGAAGAGGACATGATTGTGATTTTTGAATTTTTTCCAAATTCAGAATAGTGATTTTATTAGTGGTTGGAGTGTAATTAATGAGCATGGGAAATCATTCTTTCACTGCTACAAGTTAAGGGACAACATGGGGAGCCTTTTGTAAGAAACATACCATCATTTCATGTCATTTATTGCATCTTTCAAGTGGTGGGAAGCCATATTTCTGTATTTTCATCCCCCTCTCTCCTCTCAGAATTGTATAAATTAGAGTGTTGGGATCATTATAAAGGGGGATAGTTTTTAAGTAGAAAAAATCTGTTATTTTGGTTTTGTGAAGCTAATGTGCTATAGGCCCTTGTAGTGGAATCCTTGCATGGTGATCCAGACCTTTATTTTATAATAGATTGAACTGTGCATATCAATGAAGCAATAGATGCAAGTTTGTGGATGTATCTTCCTTGTTGTGTTTGTTTGCATTCTTCTTGCCTCTTCAATCTTATTGCAAATATATTGTGTCTATTTTATGCTCTTGCAGGGATTCATTATCATTGTGTGTGTATGAAATATTGTTGTGAATGTAGTTTCTAGACTGTGGAGAACTATTATCACCCTCTCTAGTATGTATTTTTCTTCCATTTTTCACACATTGGAAAGCTATTCTCATTCCCTCCTTTTCTAGTGTATCACCACTTTAGTGTAGGATTTTTTTCATGCACTCTCTCTCCCTGGTCCCTTAGAAATTTAGATTAGGATAAGATAGTTTTTCCTACATTAGAGTAGATTGTGGCAGGTAGTTTAGGAGCAAGAACCAAATTTCTCTAGAGGTCTATCTCAAGTAGCAAGTCCCACAACTTGGAGATAGCACCCATGTTACCTAGTCACACCATGAGCTCAAGCACACACACTTGTGAAAATCTAAGGGTGTTGTAATTCGAGTGATAAAAATTTGGTAAATAAATTTTAGAATAAATCTCTTTCAAATACAAGTACATACAAGCCTTCCTCTCAAATGTGGAAACAACATGATGAAATTTTCAAAAAAACTTTTCTCTTTCTTGGTCTTCTACACAAAAACACTATCCAAGGCACCAACTTTGAGCTCCTTCCTTTCTTCATCTCCAAATCACAACTACAAGGAAGGGTGCATAGGAAAAATCTCCTCCTAATTGTCTTTCATTGAGAAGGGGAATCCTCCCTCTCATTTGCCCCCAAGCCCCAACAATGAAGCATTAAGGGCTATTAATCAACCATGACAACTTTTACAAAGGATTCAACAAAACATACACTCATGCCAACAATACTTGCAACACATACAAGCACAATAACAAGAATAACAAAAATATACAATTTTCCCAAACACAAAGGATTAAAATCTAAGCCAAGGGAGAAGAGAAATATGGGGAATCCCTTATGCCTCCCAATGGGTTAAGTTTCCACCTTGAAAACCTCCAAAAATTCATCCACACTAAAAAAAGAGTATCCCTCCCTCAATCTCTTATCACTCCCTTAAATAAAACATAAAAAGATAAGCAAGAAAGCTTTTTATCATCACAAGGTGGGACACCCAACCCAAACTCCCTCAAAATACACATACAAAACTCTTATCCCTCCCTCAAAATATCCCCATTTTCCTTCTCCCACACCATCCTTAAGGTCATACTACCCAAATCCAAACAAACACATACCCTACCTTGCCATTACAATAACATTCAATCCACAAGAAACAAGCTTTAGTTTCTTCTAAGTCCAAGCCAAATCCAAACATGCTCCTAAATTACCAAACAAGCAACCAAGCCAAACCTCCAAAATGTGCAAGTGTAAAATAAAACCAAGTAACCCCAAAAACTCCAAAATAACTCACATAAATAGAAAATGAGGAGAGAGGAGGGTGAGGTGACTCCATGTAGGATGCCACATCACTTCTCCTCTAATCCACCTCACCAAGTCAAACACAAATACCAAGACTCATAAATGGGTGGGTGAGGATATGACAACTTTCCTTCAACACACAAACTGCTACTCTATACTTCTAAGGAAACCTTTAAAAGAGTTTGTAAGAAAGTTCAATTAATTTCCTTTTTCTCTTCCAAAACAAATAATGATGCCTAATTTTGACCCCTTACATCATAGAAATGGTTGGTGGCTGAGTTTAAGATGTAGGGGACAAAATTAACTTGTCCTACAAGCCTCCAAATGTGGCCTCCAAACCCAAATTCGAGATTTGAAAATTGAGGTTGAGTACACAACTCCAAAATCAATAAAATCCATCTCAAATCCATAATATAACAAGGAATATCTACCGCAATTAATGTCCACATAGTCACATCTCAAATATAATTAAACACATGATTAATTTACTAGACAAAAGTACATTAATTAAGCAATAGTTAAGTGACCATACATTACAATAAATAAATCGCATGCATAACTAAATAAATAAGATGAAAGAGGGAAGAAAAAAACATAAACCAATGGTCACATTTGAGGTCATCCCACATGGGGGCCCCCTTACAAATTAAATCAAAACACAACAATATACACGAACATAAGTTGCCAAGGTGACCTTGTTGCCAATATCCAATATTATTTCATGGTTGGTCTCCTAGCCCCTTCTTGGTTGTGATAAAATTTCTGCAACCAATCAAACAATGCCCCTTCGGCCTTAATACCCCATCAAATACATCAAGAAATAAAAAAACATGCATATCATACAAAAACATCATACACGTGGCTAAATCATCACAAAATCTAAGCAATTCCATTAATTGTTTACAATTTATAAATATTTTAATTCTACCATTTCATCAACATCAATAAGATCACAAGACTAGCTCGACCATCTAATGAAATCAATATGTCAAGAATAAAAATGATAGTGTATATAAAGAACAAAACTAGATCATCATCAATACTGAAATACCTATCCATGCCTCTAGAAGTCCATACAATCCACAATATGAGTCACAACATATCAATAATCAAAATATTCATACTATCTATCAACATGCTAATCAAAATATAATAATAATGTCTATGTATCTAATCATGATAATCAAAATAATAGTATAATAAGTGTTGAAGAGGAGTGGACATTACATCCCCCTCCCCTTAGATTTGACTTCCTCTTGGAAGTCACTGGAACAAGTGTGGGAACTAGGCTCGCAGCAAAGTGGCGTCCTCCCAAGTAGCTGATGTCTCGTCATAACGATCCCACTACAAATGTACCTAATCAATATCATACCATCGAAGGCTTGGGATCCTATGCTCTATAATGCACATAGGCTCCACCATCACCTATCGTGCTCTTGTACCTATAATGTGGTCCAATCTAATACATGCAAAGGAATTGGAATGTATCTACGTAACATGGAAACATGGAAAATATTATGGACATGAGACAATATGGGTGGCAAGGCTAAGCGGTAAGCTAAGGCCCAATTCGCTCCAAGATCTCAAATTGACCCACAAATCTCAAAGCTAACTTAGATCCTTTTCCATATCTTGTGGGGATCTTATGAGATTTGAATCTCAGAAACACCTTCGAGTCCACCTCATAATTACTGTCAATTATCCTCTAATCTGCATCCTTCTTCTACCTATCTTGTACCTCCTGTAATCTCTGTCTAATCAATATTACTTGTTACTCCATATATTGTAACATAGATTGTCCAAGAGTGAACCTGTCCACTAACCTATCCCAACTCAATGGATTCCTGCACCTCCAACTGTAAAAATCCGGAATGGTCCCATGCCGAGGGAACTATTAAAACTCTTGTTGTAAGAAAACTCTACCGGATATAGGTACTCTTCCCATCATGACTGGTGATCCATAACATACATGCGAAGCATATACTCTAATATCTAGTTCACCTGCTCAGTCTGACCATCTATCTCAGGGTGATAAGCTGCACTAAAATTAATCCTCATACCAAGAGCATACTTGCATGATAGTCCAAAAATGTTAGATGTATAAGGGATCATGGTCACATATAATCTTATGTAAAATCCCATGAAGTATGACTATCTCATCCAAGTACACTCACGCTACCACATTAGCTTAATAGGTGGCTTTCTTTATCGAGAAAAATGAGCAACTTTCATCAATATCACCACCATGACCATGATGATGTCATGGTGATATATCAACGTAGGTGGCCCTACTATGAAATCCATGGAAATGGTGTCCCTTTTCCACTCTGGTATAACATGCGGATATGTAAGGCTAGTTGGATGTCAATGCTCAGTCTTCACCCTCTGACATTCCAAACACCAAGACATAAATCGGGCTATATCCCTCCGAAGTCCTCTCTAATGATATAATTGTCTCAATGTAGCATGCATCTTCTTCACCCCTGGATGGTGAATAAGGTGCATGATGAGCCTCTGCTAAGATATCCTTCCGTAACCCTCCATATCTAGGTACATAAATCTAACCTCTATGTTGAAGAATTCCATCTGAATCTAATCAAAATACCTCAAAATTCCCCTTAAGGGGTCTCTGAGACTCAATCTCTACTCTAGCTAAAAGGTAGAAGTTGTCGTGTGGAAGTTGTTGTAATATCCTGGTCCTCAAGTATGTACCCACTTCTATAACCATAAAAAGGTGCCTCCATCGGCTCAAGGCATCCGCTACCATGTTCTCCTTACCCATCACATGCTCAATATCCATATCATACTTGCATAGAAGCTCCATCCAAAGCCATTGATGAGAGTTGAGATTGGGCTATGTGAAGAGGTGTTGTAGGATCAAATGGTATTTCTTGAGAATGAACCTCCTTCCTAACAGAAAATGTCTCCATCGAACCAAAGCATGAACCACTATTGTAAGCTCAAGGTCACGAGTCGGATAATTGAGATCATAATCCTTGATTTTGTGAGAATCAAAGGCTACAACTCGGCCATCCTATATCAATACTCATCCTATCCCTACCAATGAATCATCTGTACATACAAAGAAATCCCTCTATGGATATGGAAATGCTAGGATAGGTATTCTAGTAAAGCATTCCTTCAGATTCCCAAAGGCATTCTCAAAATTGTTTGACCAAACATACTTCTTCCCTTTCCACTGTAGGGAAGTGATGGGATAAGCAATGTGTGAGAAGTCTTGAAAAAATATCCTATAGTAACCTGCTAATCCCATGAAGTGCGTGCCTACCACACCGGTCTAAACCGAGCACTTAATGATAGCTCTAATCTTGGAAGGATTGACTACAATACCTTCCCCATAAATAATGTGTCCTAGATAGTGAACCTCTGTCTGAAAGAATGCACACTTCTCCACTTTCCCATAAAGTTGTTATTCTCGAAGACACTGCAGAACACAGTGAAGCTTTCCTCTTACTCCTCACATGTGCATGAGTAAATCAATATGTCATCTAGGAATATGAGCACGAAATGGTCCAAGAATTTCCTGAATACAACATTCATCAAATGGATGGCACAACTATGAATGCATAGTGGTCATATCTTGTGTGGAAGGTTGTTTTATGAATATCTTCTCTGCAATCCTCAACTAATGGTAACTTGACTTAAGGTATATCTTGGAAAAAATTTATTCCCTTCATCTGATCAAACAAATCATCAATGCGTGGAAGGTGGTAACGATTCTTGATCATTACTTTGTTCAACTGTGTGTAATCAATAAAAATTTACTGAGGATCCGCCTTCTTCTTCTTTACAAAAATCACAGGTTCACCTCAAGGAGATACACTAGGATGGATTAATCCCTTCTCAAGAAGGCCCTCCAGTTGTAACTTGAGCTCACAAAGCTCAGGGTTAGTCATCCTATATGATGCACGTGAGATAGGATCTTCTCCAAGAACCAAATCTATATGAAAATCTATCTCACACAGGGTAGGTAGGCTAGGTAAATCACTAGGAAATACATTTGCAAACTCCCTCAAAATTTGATGATCATCGAGTGAGGGCCCACTAGAATTTTCCTATGACCTATCACTAACTGTAATAGCGTACAAATGACATCCCCTTCATGCACACTGCTTAAGATGCATAGCATATATAGTGAAAATTGAGATGGGCACCCTAACCCTAAATATCATTGAATCCACTCCCAAATCATCTGCACACGTGATTACTTTGTTGTAGTAGTCCACTCTAGCTCGTGTCTTTGAAAGCTAATCCATACCCAAAATGACTCCATAAGATCCCAAAGGAAGGATGTGAAGATCCAAGGTCATGGTGAAGGGTCCTAGGTCAACTACACACTCCTTGACTAAGGATTCCACTGTGATCTTGACTTAAGCCATCTCAATGTCCTAAATATGACCCTGCCTAACTGCCACTAGCCTGCATCACTCTACTAATGATGGAGAAATAAAAGAATAAGAAGATCCTAAATCAAACAAGATAGAGGTATAAATACCATCGATGCTACCTGAAGTCTCTATCACTGTGCCTTGGTGCTCCACCTGGTGGTTATCAACCAAAACATAAATCTTGTAAATCTATGCCATGGCACCAATCCGTAGGCTCATAAATAGGCCCATTACCCTTCTTATTAGGGTTTTGTGCACACACTCTCCAATGGTTTCCAAGTACACCACAACAATAAAAACTATCAGGATCCCTCACATGAGAAGTGGATCCCCTAGTGCTCTAGTGGTATGTTCTATGGACCCTAATGATCCTCCCATGGTGTTGTGGCCATTGTGGATGAGCTCCATCCGACTTAGCTCGGGTTTTCCGCATCGATTGGTCCTCTAGCAGGAGGCCCCATACTCCACCCTCTCTAAGAATCATATCTCTATGGAGGTCTAAATGGTGGATGGGTCTACTGCTGCTACTACCGATGTGACTGTTGTGGTGGCCTCAAGGAATATTGTCTTTGAACCATGCCTGTAACAAGGAGGAGGGGTTGTCCCCCTTGAATGACCATCTTGCATCTACTAATTATGGATCTTCAATATATCTCTACCCCTGTTGTGTCTTCCCCCTATTCTCCTCTGCAATATAGGCATTCTCTATAGCCTCAACTAAAGTCTGTGGACAATGCATGTGCACCACCCTCCCAAATCTAAATTCAGGCCCCGATGATGAACTCGTGAATCTTGCCTCGCACATCTCGCATGATATCATATATTGAAGCAAGTCCAATAACTCGATCGATACTCATCCACTATCATGGATGCATGTCATGGTCTTTTTTTCCGCCTATATGCCGGTTGGCCGATTGACATTGGTCACTATGGAAAATAATTTGTTTTAAAAAAGATATATATATATATATATATTGAACAATATATAAATTTATATATATCAAAACGAATCTTTATTTAATTGTTCTATAATAGAATACACAAGTGCAAAGAGACAATTTATTTCTTGATTAAAATCACTAAATGTATAACTTTTCCTTTGTAACATTGTTTAAAATTTGACTACAAGGGTTTATTTCCAACCACAATGCATTTAACTTAAGAAGAGAGGAATAAATTTAACCATCTACTAAGTATAAGTTTCTTTCCTTTTTTACTAACAAGAATGACAACATTTCAAAAAGGGAAACAAATATATACTTCCATGTATTTTCAATGCAAGACAACCATTTTCAAAATGAAGGCACAAAGAAAACTTTTAATTCATTTCCAGATTTGAAAGGAACTATATTTCAACTAAATACAACTTACAAAATTCCTTCTTTCAACCATTACAATACATGGTTTGTTAAATAAATTTTACAAGAACTCTCTTTAAAATACAAGTACATACAAGCCTTCCACTCAAAGGTGGAGACAACATGATGAAATTTTCAAAAAAAAAATCTTGCTCTTTCTTGGTCTTCTACACAACAACTCTATCCAAGGAACCAACTTTTAGTTCCTTCCTTTCTTCATCTCCAAATCACAACTACAAGGAAGGGTGCATAGGCAACACTCTCCTCCCAACTATATTCCAATGAGAAGGGGAATCCTTCCTTCTCATTGGCCCCGAGCCCCAAAAATGAAGCAATAAGGGATATTAATTAACCATGACATCTTTTACAAAGGCTTCAATAAAACATACACTCATGCCAACAATACTTGTAACACATATAAGCACAATAAAAATAAATAAAAAATATACAATTTTACTAAACACAAAGGCTTAAAATCTAAGCCAAGGGAGAAGATAAATATGGGTAATCCCTTATGCCTCCCAATGGGTTAAGTTTCCACCTTGAAAACCTTCAAAACTTCATCCACACTAAAAAAATAGTATCCCTCCCTCAATCTCTTATCACTCCCTCAAATAGAACATACAAAGATAAGAAAGAAATCTTCTTTATCATCATAAGGTGGGACACCCAACCTAAAATCCCTCAAAATACACATAAAACTCTTATCCCTCCCTCAAAAGATCCCCATTTTCCTTCTCTCACACCATCATTAAGGTCATACTACCCAAATTGAAACAAACACATACCCTACCTTTCCATTGCAAGAAACTTTAATCCAAAATAAACAAGCTCAAGATTCTTCTAAGTCCAAGACAAATCCAAATCAAGCTCCCAAGTTACCAAGCCAAATATCCAAAATGTGCAATTGTAACATAAAACCAATTAACCCCAAAACTCCAAAATAACTCACATAAATAGAAAATGAGGAGAGGAGGGTGAGGTGGCTCCATGTAGGATGCCACATCACTTCTCCTCCAATCCACCTCACTAAGTCAAACACAAAGACCAAGACTCATAAATGGGTGGGTGAGGATATGACAAGTTTCCTTCAACACACAAACTACTACTCCATACTTCTAAGGACATCATTAAAATAGTTTGTAAGAAAGTGAAATTAATTTCCTCTTTTCTCTTCCAAAACACATAATGAGGCCTAATTTTGACCCCTTACATCATAGGTATGGTTGGTGGGTGAGTTTAAGAGGTATGGGACAAGCTTAACTTGTCCCACAAGCCTCCAAAAGTGGCCTCCAAACCCAAATTCGAGATTTGAAAAGTGAGGATGAGTACACAACTCCAAAATCAATAAAATCCATCTCAAATCCATAATATAAAAAGGACTATCTACCACAATTAATGCCCACATAGTCACATCTCAAATTTAATTAAACACATGATTAATTGACTAAACAAAAGTACATTAATTAAGCAATATTGAAGTGAGCATACATTACAATAAATAAATCACATACACAACCAAATAAATAAAATGAAAGAGGGAAAAACAACACATAAACCCATGGTCACATTTGAGGTCACCCACCCATGGGGACCTCCTAAAAAACTCAATCAAAAAACAACAATATACACGGACATAAATTTCCAAGGTGACCTTGTTGCCAATATCCAATATTATTTCATGGTTGGTCTCCTAGCCCCTTCTTGTTTGTTGTGATATAATTTCCTGTAACCAATCAAACAATACCCCTTTGGCCTCAAGGCCGCATCAAATACATCAAGAAATAAAACACACATGCATATCATCCAACAACATCATACACATGGCTAAATCATCATCAAAGCTAAGAAATTTTATTAATTTTTTACAATTTCTAAATATTTCAATTCTACCATTTCATCAACATCAATGAGATCACAAGACTAGCTTGATCATCTAACAAAATCAATATGTCAAGAATCCAAAGTGTCAATATATATAAAGTAACAACACTAGATCATCATCAGTACTGAAATACCTATCCATGCATCTAGAAGTCTATACAGTCCAAAATAAGAGTCACACCATATCGATAATCAAAATATCCATATTTTCTATCAACATGTTAATCAAAATATAATAATAATTTCCATGTCTCTAATCACAATAATAAAAATCATAGTATAATAAGTTTTGAAGAGGAGTGGGCATTACATCCCCCTCCCCTTAGAATTGACTTCCTCCTAGAAGTCACTGGAACAAGTGTGGGAATTGGGCTCATAGAAAAGTGGCATCCTCCCAAGTAGCTGATGTCTCATCATAATGATCCCACTGGACGTGCACTTGATCAATCTCATGCCCTCGAAGGCCTAGGGTCCTATGCTTTATAATACATACGAGCTCCACCATCACCTGTCTCGTGCTCATGTTCCTACAATGTGGTCTAATCTAATACATGAGAAGGATTTGGAATGTATCTTCGTAACACAAAAACATGGAAAACATCATGGACACAAGAAAAGTTGGGTGGCAAGGCTAAGTGGTAGGCTAAGGGACCGATCCGCTCCAAGATCTCAAAGCACCCACAAATATCAGAGATAATATAGAGCCTTTTTCATAAGGGATGGGGTTCTTATGAGGTCTGACTCTTTGAAAAACCTTCAAGCCCACCTCATAACAACGATCAAATCTCCTCTGATCTGCACACTTCTTATGCCTATCATGTGCCTCCTGTAATCTCTGTCTAATCAAGATGACTGTTACTCCATGTCTTGTAACATAGCTGGTCCTAGAGTGGCCCTAACCTCTAGCCTGTCCCACCTCAATGGAGACTGCACTCTCCAAAGCATAAAAATGCTAGAATGGTCCCATGCCGATGGAACTCGAAAAATGTTTATTCTAAGAAAAATCTATTAGATATAGGTACTCCTCCCATCATGACTGATGATCCATAACGTACATGCGAATCATATCCTCTAATATCTAGTTCACCCACTCAGTCTGACCATCTGTCTCCGGGTGATATGATGCACTGAAATTAATCCTCATACCAAGAGCATACTATATGGTAGTCCAAAAATATGAGGTGTACAAGGGATCATGATCATAAATAAACTTTATCGTAATCCCATGAAGTTTGACCCACCACATTAGCTATATAGGTTGTATTTACCGTTTGTGGAGCATGAAGTCAAGCGAAGTGCAAGGAAGTGTTGAAGGAAATGAAGGAAAGTGCGAGACAGGGAAAGGAGTATGAAATCATGAGCGGAGACCTCATCTTCGCAGTAAGCTTCCCAATGGCAGTACACATAGGTGGAAATGGCATAATAGTGGCGCAGGAACAAGAAATGACTTAAACTAATGATCCAAACAAGGTACTGTGTGCACATTTCTAAAGTACTATGCCCACAAACCAACTCCTTGTTTGGTCTTATTTTGATGAAGAAGGTTCTTACTCATGCACAAGGAAAATTTTATCTTTGGCTTTTGAGTCCAACGTTGATGAACCCGAGTTCGAGGTAAATCGAGATGCATTGATGAAGGTACCAGATTCCAAGGGAGTAAACCCTCTGGTAAATTCTCAACAACTATCCGATGAAAAAGTTTTCAAAAAACTCAAAAAATCATTGGTGGATGTGGAGGCAAGAATATTCAGCAAAAATGAAAGAATAAGGTTCTTGTAGGAAGAGCTCGAGAAAACGAATGAGGAGATCATTGAGCGGGACAAAGAGATAAAATAGAAGGAATTGATCAGTGTGCAGTTAAGGCACGGGCTGAGGGATGAAAAGGAAAAGCTTTTTGAAATCCATAAGAAGATAGAGGTCATCTAAGACGTCGAATCTTGAAGCACCTAAAATTGTCCCCGCATGGTAAAAATACGAGTCAACCATATAATTATTGGAAGACTTGACCCACATGCTCACCATGGAAATTTGACCACTCACATTAGAGTTAGCAGAGGAGGTGATGGAACGCCAGAAGGAGGAGAAAAGATGAAGATTGGGGAGATAGTGACTTGGTACACCGAGATCCTCTACAAGAAGACCGCTCTGCAGATGGTGAAGCCGTATATGACAACTGTGCCAACAGGATAGGGTAATAAACATATTGATTACTACACATGAGGTGGATCTAAAATAATTTCAGGAAAATCACAAAGGCAATAGGGCGGAGTGTGACAAGATCCTGGCCAAAGTTGAGAAGAAATTGGAAGCAATCGAAACCTTGTGGGGTTCGATTAAGAATAAGCTAAAGGAATTGTACCCCCAAGTCGCTCACAGGATGGATGTGCTAGGTGATCTTAGCAAGAAGCTGGAAATCATTTTTGATATGTTGAAAGCTAAGAGTGAGGAACTTAGTTTTGATGAAGTAAGTGCATTGGTGGGTGACCTAATTCAATAGGTGCAGGGAGAAGTAGATGCATGGGAGAAGATTGAGGCATTCGTGAAGGATTTCCCACTCCTCATGCAATAATAGCATATTCTTCTATTCTTCCATTCTTCCATTCTTTAATTATTTCAATACCTCTATTCTTTATTATTTGAGGAAGCAAGAATGTTTCGAGGATGGAGAACACATGTAGTGTGGGGTGATGTTGGACCCTAAAATATTGGCTAAGTATTGTTATCCCAAATTCACCCCTCGAGGTAAATTTGGATAACTCTGCATAATTTCTTCAGGCTTGAGCAAGTAGAATTGGTTCGAGGCCCAAAATCAGGTTTTGGGGTCCCTTTGGCTCTTCTCTAACTTCCCTATCCAAGGAAAAAATTCAAGGAGTTAGAAAAAATTGCAAAATTCTAAAAAAATGGCTTCTTTTAGTGTATTGCAGAAAATGCAGAAGTTTTTGTCCCAGGATGCAAAAGTTCAACCGGGATAGTCGGGCTCCGAAAAGGAAAAATAGCTGAAATGCAAAGGAAATAGTGTATTACATGTTTTACAAAAAAAAAGTGTCCCATGCCACACAATTTCAATGGGACAGTTGGCTCAAAATACGAAGTCACTAAAATGCTAAGGATGAAGACAAATGCGCAAGTGAGGAGAAACGTGTCGGGATAGTCGGGCTCAAAATTGCCAAAATCACTACACAAAAAGGAATTGGTTAAGGCGGAAATAATTGTCCTGTGGTCTGTGGGATAGTTGGAATGCATGGGACCGATAACCAAAAATCACCGCACGCAAGTGGGATGCGGCAAAAATGGAGGTTAATTTCACGACGGCCCAAAGAAACAACGGACAATTGGAAGAGGAAATCCTAAATTGGGCGATGCAGAGAAAGGAGGACCAGACCGTCCAAGTATGCATGGGACATGAGTTCCCTAAAACCCACAATAGCTGCAATACAAAGGAAAAGTCAACGCCTAACCCCCAAACTTCAAACAGTCATAAATTTTGACCCAGAGCTCCGATTTTCATGAAATCGACTTCTCGGAATGGGCACGACGTTCTCTACACCACGAAAATAAAAGAATCATATTCTGGAATGGATTTATTAATTTTAATGAGGGTAGGTATATGAAAATAAAATAATCATCTTCAGCTCTAGTCAATCAAATGCTCATTCCTGTTAAATGACAAATCCCTTGCAAACCCAAAACAACTTCCTACACTTAGAATGCCATATCTTTTACAATTCTTGATAAAAACACACAAAATTGGTATCGTTGGAATCGTGGTTCCGATACCAATGCAAAGAAATCAATAAATCTGGAATTTGATGAATAATTGATGGATATTTCACTGAAAACGTGCCCAGGTTCAAAATAGTGATTTTAGTGGTGGTTGGGAGGACATTAATGAAGCATGGAAAAACATTTTCACTGCTGCAAGTTATGGGACAAAGATGGGGGCCTTTTGCAAGAAACATACCATCATTTCACTCCATTTATGATATCTTGCAAGTGGTGGGAAGTCAGATTTCGGTATTTTCATTCTCTCTCTCTCTCTCTCTCTCTCTCCTTTCAGGTTTCTATAAATTGGAGTGTTGGGCTCATTGTAAAAGGAGATAATTTTGAGTAGAAAAAATCTGTCAAAACTTGTTTTGTGAATCCAATGTACTACAGGCCCTTGTAGTGGAATCCTTGTATGGTGATCCAAGCCCTTACTTTGTAATAGATTGAACTATGCATATCCATGAAGCAATAAATATGAGTTTGTGGATGTATCTTCCCCTGTTGTGTTTGTTTGCATTATTCTTGTTGTCCACTCAAAATTCCCGCTCTGTCAAAAGTAAAAATTTCAAAATTTAGTTCGGGTCATTTCGTAAGTATTTCGGCCTGCTTCGGACATTTTTGTCCCAACCGTCCCAAGTGCAAACGGGTCTTGTTCTCCGATCGGCCGAAACCTCCAAATTTGTCCCATTTTCGGGCTCGTCGGAAGTTTTTGTCCCAAGTGTCCCGAACTTATATTGTGCGAGTTGTCCCAACTATCCCGAGTTCCAAATTGCTCTCTGTCCCATTTTCACCGAAACCCCGAGTCGCGTAATTGAGCTCTTTGTCCCATTTTCAAAAGTGCGCCCTTTTTCAATTTCGCCCAACTGCCAAACGCGCACAGACTCGGAACTTTTTGTCCCGAATGTCCCAAGTCCAAACGGGCCTTTTGTTCCATTTTCGGCCGATTCGCCCGAACCGCGCTTTCATGTCCCAAATGTCCCAAAGTTAAAAAAGTGCAAGTTGTCCCATTTTCGGCCGAAACTCCCGAGTCGCGCACTTCGCTCTTTTCCGTCCCAATTGTCCCAAAATGCATTTGTGCGTCCTCTCCCTGTTTCGCCCGAATCGGCCGAGCCACATGTTTCACGCATTCGCGTCTCACTTTTCCCAAGCGAACCAACGGTCATCCATACTTAGTTTCCCGCTCTTCCCGAATATGCTGTTTTTCAAAATATGAATTCAAATGCGCATTAATTATCCTTCTCTCTCCTCAACGGCTATGTAACGGGCAAAACTTCCTTTGCAATTCTTACATTGTTTCGAACCCTTGCAATTTGAAAACCCGCGCATGTCCCCTCCCTCTGAAACTCCTTTCCGAGCCTGGTTTGCAGCTCTGTTATTATCAATATGAAGATCAAGATCCTGGAGGAGGCTTGGGAGAACTAAAGAAGCAGTTACGAAGGACGAAACTTTCAAGACGTCGGTTACATCAGTTTCCAAAGATATTCATTGTCATTCTCAAGATAAAAATTCTGGCGTGTCCCTCGTGGCAAGGACATGGCTGAGACGTGGAAGAAACTCAAGCAGCGGTTTCCAAAGACAGTGGGTCCCTCTCAGAACTGGCCACCTGTCTCCTTCCCCTTCCTTCTCTCTTCTCGCCATTCCTTTCGTATTCCATGTAATTAGTTAAGAAATTGCGTTTGGCATTCCTTAACTATTCTCTAGTTAAAAGAAACGGTTACGAGGAGTAACCGAATTGTAAGCTATATAATGGCCTTCTTTGCGCCATTTTGAGAAGGAGGAAGAACTTGGCATATTTTCTGCAAGTGTAAATAGATTATAGAGAAATCAATACAGAAGGACTTTCCTTTCTTTGTCTATCTGATCTCTGTCTGTTCTAAGCTTTCATTTGTTTTCTTTGTGAAGATCATTTATCTCAAATTCGTTAGTCTCATCGATTGCATACTCTTCAACTTTGCAAGCACGGTGATCTTGCATAACCAAGAACTAACTTTGTTTCCTTGATAATGAATCTGTGTTACGTTAAGAAACTTTGCGTTCTGGCAGATGTTATTTACAGAACTTTATGTCTTTAAATTCCATCTTACTTGTTCTATACGAATGATCTTGTTTTCAATTCACGGTGACTTCGCATACATAAAGAATTACTCTGATATCTATAATTCCGCATGTTTTCCTTTCTGCTCTTTTCTATGCTCTCATTTCCTCAGTCCTTTTGTAATTGATGACCTTCATAGAAAACACTTTCGTGGTATCCAAGTTTAACCAACAAATCATGTCCTGTACATTTGTAAATAGGTTTGTTTCTGAATAAGGGAACCTCTCCCATTAAAGAGGAGGGACTTCTTGTCCCCTGACTGTTGCTCTTCTTAAAAGTCCTATTTGACGACCAACAGTTTTTGGCGACTACTGGGAAAATCACATTCCAGTTCAGTAATTTTTGATCATCTTTTGATCTGGCGACTCCGCGTTTTACTCGAGGGAGAAGGACCCTTGGTATTGAAGACTCTCAGTTTCAGCTTTTGGAGCAGCAGGGTTTTCCTCTTCCTTCCACAAGAAATAGAAGGACTCGTTCGACAAGCACACCACCTGTTCAAGAAAGAAGTCCTGCGGGTGGTATTCCTTCAGAGCCAGCTAGCCCTAATCTTCAAGCTTTGATTCTTGCTGGTGTTACAGTTCCTCTCCAAGCCGTTTTTCAAAGAATGGCGGCACCATTACCATGGGGTCATCGTGTCGGGCCCCTGGCCCTTGCTCAGCCTCTGCATGAGTTACCCAGAGGTAACCGGAAGAACTTCCCCAAATTCAAAGGCGATGGCAAAGTGCATCCTGACGAACACATCGCAGCCTTCATTGTTGCATGTGGAGTTCTGGGAGTCGAACATGAAGACGTCTCCGTAAGGCTGTTCGTTGAGACGTTACAAGACAATGCTGCTGATTGGTTCTACCACCTTCCGGCTAACGCTATCACCGACTGGACCACAATGAGAACTCAGTTCGAAAACCGTTTCAAGCCGGCAGAAGATGTGCATGCTTTGCTTGCCCAAATTTCTCAGATAAAGAAAGATTCGCAAGAACCTATGAGAGAGTTTGTGGCCCGATTCAACAGACTGATCAACAAAATTCCTGCAAATACTCGGCCTGTTGATCAAATTCAAAAGTGTTTCTTCCTGAATGCTCAATCGCCCAAAGTTAGTTATGCACTAAGAAGGGCTAATCTCGCAACATTAGTCGAGGATCAAACTCTTGCTGTTAGTATCGAGGATGACTTAATCATGTCAGGGAAGTTGAGAAGAGACCCTCCCAAATCTAAGTCTGCTGCTTCTTCCTCCTCCACTCCTGGACCTAACACTGATCCATTAGTTCAGAAACTTGCAAATGATCTTATCGCTATAAAGAAACAACTGGCTCAGCACGCTCCTTATGCAGACGTTCCGAGGAGAAATTTCCAGCCCAGGAATCGTTTGCCTGCTTCTCAAACAAGATTAGCACTTGAAGGACCTCCTGTTAGAGTCCCTGTCAATGCGACCTGTGAGGTGGAAGAACCAGATGATGATGAAGATAACGAAGCTTGCGAAGAGTTTGCGAGAGAATTTGATGATGAGGCAGAGGAACTTGAGGGATCTCGAGTGAATTTCTTTACCACTGAGGGCATTGATGATTATGATGAAGTGGTAGCAGACATGAACAACGAATCTTTTGCTGTCATGACTCGAGAACAGACAAAGCAGAGGGAGAAGGTGACCCAGCCACCTAAGAAATCCAAGGAGCAGTCGGCAACTATCCCTGTAATTGCAAGAAGAGGATCTCCTATCCCTACTTCGTCTACACCAAAGGTGAGTCCTATCAATCCAGTTACCAAAGTTGCTTCTTCTTTTTCTCCTAAAGTTGATAAGCCTAGAATTCCAAATGATGATGGCCCGTCCACTTCTGGATCCTTTGATATTGTTGATCACCTGAAAAAGACCAAGGTACAAATCTCAGAAGCTGAATACTATCAAACCCATCCCAAAGCTTTTGCCAAGATGATTCAATTTGTTAATTCCCATTCCAAGACCACTTCTAAAGGCCTTCTACCTACTCCTCCTTCTGCGCCACAGCCCAGTCTGGTAGCTGCTGTCACCTCGCCTGGTGACAAAATTAAACCATTTTATGTAACACTTCTCATAGCTGGCCATAGACTCAGTAATTGTGTCATAGATTCAGGAGCCTCGGACAATGTCATGCCTGCTAAAGTAGCTCATGCTTTAGGCCTGACCCTCACTCGCACTTATGGATCCTGTTACTCCATGGAAAGTAAAGAAGTGCCCCTGGTCGGGAGGATTAAAGATGCACAAGTGGCTTTTGCTGCCTTGCCTGAAAAGAAAGTGTTGGCTACCATCCTAGTAGCAGATATCCCTCCTTCATACGGGATGTTGCTAAGTAGGAACTTTTGTAAAGATGTGGGTGGGGAAATTCAAATGGATTGGTCGCATGCCCTTGTACCGGTTAATGGACAAATGAAGAAGCTGCTGCCTGAGAAACAATCTGAGTATATTGTGCAGAAGACGGATGATCCTAAAGCACAAATACTCTATGAGGATATGGGTCATGGTAATTACATGATTATGTCCCCTGACGAAATCCCACCCCCCAAAGTGTCTCCTAGAGATCCTAACGGGGTTTGGATTTTAGAATTTGATGGAAGTTGTTCCTCAGCTGGTTCTGGAGCTGGTGTTCTACTGGTGTCACCAGAAGGTGTCCTTCATCCTTTTTCATTTAAGTTGCAGTTCGAGAACACTAATAACACAGCAGAATACGAAGCTCTCATTCTCGGATTGCAGGTGGCCAAAGAACAAGGTATAAAGAATCTTCTGGCTCGTGGTGACGCAGAGTTGATTGTAAAGCAGGTCAGAAACCTTTTTCAAGTAAAAAATGGGAGACTGAAGCATTACCGGAATCAGGTTTGGGATTCCATTGAATTCCTTGATGCTTTCTCTATTGAGGCAATACCTAGGGAAAAGAACAGCAGGGCTGATTCACTGGCTGTCTCAGGGTCACTACTGATTCCCCATCCTGAATTCTCTCAGGACAAATTCACCATTGAAATGGTCCATCGGCCGAGTGTACCTGACGACACCAATAACTGGCAAGTTTTCAACGATGATCAGCATTTGCTTTCCTTCCTGGAACTCAAGGGTAATTTCGAACAACTGTATTTTGAGGGAAGTGACAACCTGCCTCGTGAAAGTGTGTCCTTTGACCAAGCTGTCACCCAAGGAGAAGAAACAGATCAGGAAGGGTGCATTAAACTCAAAGGAAATAAGATTCCTAAAGGTTTGGTGAGTCTGGAGGAATTGTTTGATAAACATGACAGGTATGTGAAATCTAAAGCTTCTACTGGACCTCAGCAATCAGCTGAGTATGATAAGATTGATATTGGGAGTTCTAATGACCCTAAGCTAGTAAATATTGGAAAATGTTGTACGACAGATGAGAGGAGAAAAGCAATTGATCTTCTAAGAAGGTATAAGGACGTTCTTGCATATTCTTATGAAGATCTGAAAGCCTTCAAGCCAAAAGATATGCAGCACTCTATCCCTCTCAAACCAGGAATTAAGCCTTTCAAGCAGAAACAAAGGCAGTACAACCCCAAAATAGCTGACACCGTCTTTCAGGAGATTCAGAAGTTGTTGAAGGCTAAAATTATTTTTCCTATTCACCATTCGACATGGATTGCAAATATTGTGCCTGTCAGGAAGAAAAATGGTGAGATCCGCATCTGTGTTGATTTCGGGAACTCGAATCAAAGCTTCTAAAAGATAACTACCCTTTGCCTATGATGGATCAGATATTGCAAGCAGTAACAGGATCTGAAATGTTATCTATGCTTGATGGATTCTCGGGATACAATCAGGTAGAGGTTGATACTGCAGATCAACACAAGACAGCCTTCACCACTCCTTGGGGTACCTTTGCCTACAAGAGAATGCCTTTTGGGCTTATTAATGTTGGTGCCACTTTCCAGAGAGCTATTGGAATGTCTCCTTTTCAAGTAGTGTATGGAGTAGAAGCTCATTACAGAGGACAAGTGGAGCTGCCGACCTTGCACCTAATGAAGGCCATCAAGATACTAGTTTCGTAGATTCCTGACAAGAGAATTATGTACCTGCACAAGCTGAATGAAGACAGATTGGTGGTTGCCGATAGGATATCTGTTCACCAGCAGAAGGTAAAGGTCCTGTTTGACAAGAAAGCTAGGTTCAGAGATTTCCAAGTTGGAGACACTGTATTGCTATGGGATAAAAGGCATGAACCTCGTGGCAGCCATGGAAAGTTCGATTCCCTGTGGCTCGGACCTTTCAAGATCAGGCACTTTGCTGGTGAGAACTCCTTTTATCTTGATTACATGGATGGTTCTTCTCTCCCACTTCCTTATAGTGGGCAGTATCTCAAGTTGTTCAAGTCCTAGGTGATTAGGGAGCCCCTTGTATATTCTGTACAGTGCTTTTTCTTCTGTGTTTTGGCGTGTTTCCCTTCCTCCTGTTGTTTTGGTGTGTTGCCCTCTGTATTGGTCTGTTTTTGACTCCGTTGCCCAATGGATAAGGCACTGGTCTGCTTCACCAAGTTTGTCTAAGTTCTTGCCTTGTCTCATTCCTTGAATTTATGCCAAGTCATCCCCAGAAGGAGCCAGCTGTTGTCCACTCAAAATTCCCCGCTCTGATAAAAGTAAAAATTTCAAAATTTTGAGTTTAAGTGTCTTTTCTGTCGAGCTGGTGGTGTGGAAAAAGTCGTGAAGTCGAAAAAATCTAAGTTTTGGGTCATTTTGTAAGTATTTCGGGCCTGTCGGACATTTTTGTCCCAACTGTCCCAAGTGCAAACGGGTCTTCTGTTCTCCGATCGGCCGAAACCTCCGAATTTGTCCCATTTTCGGGCCCGTCGGAAGTTTTTGTCCCAAGTGTCCCGAACTTATTCAGGCAAGAAGGTGCGAGTTGTCCCAACTATCCCGAGTTCCAAATTGCTCTCTGTCCCATTTTCGGCCGAAACCCCCGAGTCGCGTACTTCAGAGCTCTTTGTCCCATTTTCAAAAGTGCGCCCTGTTTCAATTTCGCCCGAACCGGCCAAACCGCGTACTCCGGAACTTTTTGTCCCGAATGTCCCAAGTCCAAACGGGCCTTTTGTTCCATTTTCGGCCGATTCACCCGAACCGCGCTTTCATGTCCCAAATGTCCCAAAGTTAAAAAAGTGCAAGTTGTCCCATTTTCGGCCGAAACTCCCGAGTCGCGCACTTCACTCTTTTCCATCCCAATTGTCCCAAAATGCATTTGTGCGTCCTCTCCCTGTTTCACCCGAATCGGCCGAGCCGCGTGTTTCGCGCATTCGCGTCTCACTTGTCCCAAGCGAACCAACGGTCATCCATACTTAGTTTCCCGCTCTTCCCGAATATGCTGTTTTTCAAAATATGAATTCAAATGCGCATTAATTATCCTTCTCTCTCCTCAACGGCTATGTAACGGGCAAAACTTCCTTTGCAATTCTTACATTGTTTCGAACCCTTGCAATTTGAAAACCCGCGCATGTCCCCTCCCTCTGAAACTCCTTTCCGAGCCTGGTTTGCAGCTCTGTTATTATCAATATGAAGATCAAGATCCTGGAGGAGGCTTGGGAGAACTAAAGAAGCAGTTACGAAGGACGAAACTTTCAAGACGTCGGTTACATCAGTTTCCAAAGATATTCATTGTCATTCTCAAGATAAAAATTTCGGCGTGTCCTCGTGGCAAGGACATGGCCGAGATGTGGAAGAAACTCAAGCAGCGGTTTCCAAAGACAAGTGGGTCCTCTCTAATCGGCCACTGTCTCCTCCCCTTCCTTCTCTCTTCTCGCCATTCCTTTCGTATTCCATGTAATTAGTTAAGAAATTGCGTTTGGCATTCCTTAACTATTCTCTAGTTAAAAGAAACGGTTACGAGGAGTAACCGAATTGTAAGCTATATAATGGCCTTCTTTGCGCCATTTTGAGAAGGAGGAAGAACTTGGCATATTTTCTGCAAGTGTAAATAGATTATAGAGAAATCAATACAGAAGGACTTTCCTTTCTTTGTCTATCTGATCTCTGTCTGTTCTAAGCTTTCATTTGTTTTCTTTGTGAAGATCATTTATCTCAAATTCGTTAGTCTCATCGATTGCATACTCTTCAACTTTGCAAGCACGGTGATCTTGCATAACCAAGAAGGAACTTTGTTTCCTTGATAATGAATCTGTGTTACGTTAAGAAACTTTGCGTTCTGGCAGATGTTATTTACAGAACTTTGTGTCTTTAAATTCCATCTTACTTGTTCTATACGAATGATCTTGTTTTCAATTCACGGTGACTTCGCATACATAAAGAATTACTCTGATATCTATAATTCTGCATGTTTTCCTTTCTGCTCTTTTCCATGCTCTCATTTCCTCAGTCCTTTTGTAATTGATGACCTTCATAGAAAACACTTTCGTGGTATCCAAGTTTAACCAACAAATCATGTCCTGTACATTTGTAAATAGGTTTGTTTCTGAATAAGGGAACCTCTCCCATTAAAGAGGAGGGACTTCTTGTCCCCTGACTGTTGCTCTTCTTAAAAGTCCTATTTGACGACCAACAGATTTTTTCCTCTTCAACCTCATTACAAATATATTGTGCCTATTTTATGTTGTTACTGAGGATTCATTATCATTATGTGTGTATGAAATATTTTTGTGAATGCAGCTACTAGACTCGTGGAGAACTGGAGAAGCTGTTATCACCCCCTTCTAGAGTGCACTTTTCTTCTATTTTCACACATTGGAAAGCTATCCTCATTCCATCCTTTTCTAGTGTATCACCACTTTAGTTTAGGCTTTGTTTTTTTATGCATTCTCTCTCCCTGGTATCTTGGAAATTTATATTAGGACAAGTTAGTTTTTCCTGCATTAGAGTAGATCGTGGCAAGTAGTTTAGGAGAAAGAACCAACTTTCTCTGGAGATCTATCTCAAGTAGCAAGTCCCACAACTTGGAGATAGTACCCATGTTATCCAATCACAATGTGAGCTCAAGAACACACACTTGTGCAAACCATAGGGTGCTAGGATTCAAGTGATAACAAGTACCAAGAGGTGTGCACACATAAGATCGAGTGGATAGAAGGGTGCTCATGGAAAAACACGTAGGAAAAAGGGGTTTAAATGAAACCAGGGCATGTGCAGGAGGAAGAACAAGGGTTTAAAGGACTTAGTTTTATTTGGCATCATGGAGTTACTTGAGGAAAATGTGAGGACCTGAATAGGCATGATAAGTGGATTAGGTTCCACTGGAACCTCGGAGGTCAAGAAAAGGATATTCCACATAGGGAATATTCCTAGAGGCATCATTACATTTAGTAGAAGGTTTGGAAAAAGGATAAGAATTTTCTAATGGAGGACCACATAGAAACTTAACAAGTGATCTACTTAGGAGAGAAGTCATGGTGGTGGTTGACGATGCTATTTGAAGAGGTGCTTAGGATAGGAACATAGAAAAGGAGAGAATGCATAGAGAATGCAAGACACATACGAGTGCGTAAGGGGAGCGAGAGAAAGAGAAAGGGAATAACTAACTGCTGCGAAATACTAAGGGTTTGGATTTCATAGTGCTAGGGTTTAGAGTACCTAGTGTTAGACGTTTGTGTAAGGGATACCATTAAGCATATGAATGGGTATTGGGATCTATAACAAGGGATATAATGGAAAAAATGCGTAGTTAGGATGTCGATCATATAGGTTTGTAGGAGTTGAGTCTGTCATCTAATGTATATGGTCTGAGATGACCCTTTTAAATGTAATATGGCTACAGAATTCTGTTAAATCAATATACATGGATATATTCTATACAAATTTCTTATGGGTGTAAAACCTTATGTTATTTGGCTTATCATGACTCGGATCTGGTTTCTTGTACTTCTTATAATGTTTATTTAGCTTTTGTGATGCATTAATGTGTAGATCTATTAGTTATATCTTCTTCCTTTCTAAGTAGATGCATGTAATTTTGTTTCTACAAATAATCCTCCATTAATGGTGAAACTCTCTCGTGAAACTAAAATAAAGGAGGGGCTTGGCACCCGCACGCACCTCGGGTGAGCGCCAACGTATGTTGGATGATAGACCAATGTGCTTGGGGTTAGAAAGAAGTATTGAGGGTAATATAATGACTACGGTGAACGAATTACAAATTAGATAGTTTGAGATCACGAACATACCTCTTTACAAATGTGTGATCCAAAGGGAAGATTTTTTTATAGAATTTTTTCCAAATTTCTAATATTTTGTGAAAATTAATTATTTTCTCTACCGTAGTGAATCTAAAATAAATTTCATTTTCTAGAAACGTTTTTTATAGTGTTTTCTCATAAGTTTATTTCTATTTATTATTCTTCTCATACACACAAGAGGGTTGGTTAGATGTTTCAAAATCATTTTCTTCATTTACAAGTTCCATCTCATTATTTCTATTGTTTAACAAGAAAGTTTCATTATTTTTGCATGGGTTCCAATATTGTAAGAAATCATGATGTCATCCAATATCTATAACCATAACACAAGCCCCACCACAATTATTGTGTTTGTACATTGAAAGCAATAACCATAATATTGACCACTTCACATTTATCAAAATTCTATATTTGACACAACATTCATAACATGAAAACTCACCAACTAGGAAGAGTGCAAACCAAGAACTTACCTCTCCAAAGTGGAAAAACAAATTAACTAATCGTGAATCTAGAATGATGACCATTTTATCATTAAACGCCACATTTTATGACTAATAATATACCCTCATAACAAGGAGGAATCATAAAAAACCATCTAGAACACATTCCCTATAACATATAATCCATACAAATGGGTTTATAACATGGTAAATGCCACAAAGCAACTAGGTATGAAAAAAACTCCTTAGTAGTGAATAAAAACACATATCCGTATTGGGGTCCCCAAGACCCAAGGTAACAAATCTCTCTAGATATAATTCCCATTGAATCCAAGTATAATAATATCTATCAACATATTTCGTAGTCCAATATCTCAACCTCTCCTTAAAGGAGATAATAGAATAAGAAAAATATTAGGGATCCCATATGTATGTCTATCTATGTGTTCCCTACATACTCCAAAGTACACCACTCTCAAAGTAAATCATAACTATGCAAGAGTGAACCATCCCACACATAATCCAAAAACCTTGAATTGACTACCATATTCATATCAACACTAAAGAACATCATAATAAAAAGTAAAGCAAAGCACAAATCACTTGTCCAATTCCTTGATCAATACCGCATAGCCTAAAGGTCAATCTACTTATCCATACTGCAAGGAAATGGAAGAAAATCCACTAGTCCATAATACAAATCATAAAATCCAATCCAATGAAGAGAAAAGATAATCATCGGGTCACTCAAACAAATAGCCCTATAGAAATCATAAAAGTCTCTCAACCAAAGAGGACTCAAAATAAAGTATGTCTCTCCACCAAAGGAGGAAAAAATATCACTAGTGTCACTCCACCAAAGGAGGATTGAGTGTCTAGTATCAAAGTGAGTTTGGGTCACTCCATGATCCTAAACACATAGAGCCCTATCACCTCGAAAAATAAGGGCATGTCATGCAGTCCCAAGCATGTAGTCATGACACCATGGTCACACCCCCATATGAAAAGAGAACACAATATGAACAAGATATAACTAGCTCACCAAAAGGCATGGAAATCCATGTAACAACCTTAATGACAGTTTAGCCAAGTTGCCTAAAAAAACAATAAAGCTATGAGTCAACAAAAAGAGCTAATATCCATGAAATCTCGAAGTAGAAGTAGAAATGGCAAGTATATGCATTGAAACCATGAAAATCTCTCAATAAATCCAAAAAATAACCAGATGAGACTCAAATATTTTTAATAAACAATTTAAATAAAATGTGGGTTCTTAAAAAAAGGAAATTTTACGAATATAATACATATGAGAAATCCACATCACAATCACTACACACCTCTTTCGGGCCACTTATAGGGGTACTAAGTATTGAGTGTGCATATATCGGTATATATAAATAATATGGATCCAATAAGATATATTTCATAATCTCTCTACTCTCTCAGGTTGAAATAAGTCTCCAAATCACCAGAAACTACCAATAAATGTTGCCACTTTCAAATTTCATACCAAAATGTCATAACCATAGATCATAAAAATCTAAAGAGTAACTAACCAAATAACTGCTAACCTCCATGCTTATCTCTAATCATCAGCCATACTACTACCCAAATGCAACACTAAGAAATCAATATACCATAATCTAAAGATAATTGTAGGTTTTGTCGCAATACAAGTCTACAACAAGGAATTTGAAACCCACTATAGGACATGCTCACTAGGAGCCACATACCTAGTATAAAGAGTGGACCATGGAACTTCACCATGACTCCATATAACATGACAACATGAATTGACATGAAATTCATTATATGCACACATGTAAACAAGTACACAAAAATCATTACAAATTGATCCTAGAGGTTCAAGTTTTTAAACTTTTTCGATGCCAATTTGTCATGCCCACTATTTTACTAGACAAAAAGTAATAAAAACTAGAATATTTTTTAAACATGCAACACTTAATACACTTTCCCAACCCACTAGACACAAATAACACTAACAATTTCCTTTGCAATAAATCAATGCACCCAAGGTTTACCATCATACTTTTGTATGCATCACATGTTATTTATTTAGGACTTATATCTTTTTAGAAACAAAGTTACAACCATTATGGATCTCAATACCACACAAAAATGGAGGTTCATTTTACTTAAGGGTTTGATCATCTCTTACATTTCATAATTTTTTCATGTTAGCACATTCAAATAACAAATTCATATTAGAATTCACAACGCAAAGGTCGGGTCTAAGTCTATAAGCCAATCTAATGGGACCCATAAAGTATATTATACCTACACTAAGTAGGGAAAATTCCACCAATTCCATGAAGAAACCAAACAATCCTCCATAATATAACCTTCACAAAATCTGAACACATGTACAAAGGTTGAATAGAGGATTTGTTATATACAACAAGGATTCATATAGGAAGTCCTCTTAGGGTAAGACCAAACCTAGCTTATGTCATCTTTCTCACATAAAACTCTAAGTCATTCCATAATAATAGTTAACAAAAAAAACTCACCTAATAACATATATGTGTGTCTTAATCATTCAATGTGTGTGACAACACGATTCACATATATTTTAAAGGAGTTTTATTCTACCAAATATTGATAAGGAGGCGTAAACCTCTACTTAGGAATATGAAAGTACCATCCCTTAATCCTTAAGGGATCCTTATAACCCAATATTCATTCTAACCCTACAAACTTTACCTTGGTTTATCCCTCCCAAAGTGTGGCATTACAAATCCCTTATGATGGTACACATATCGATTATCTATAACCATTTTCCACTACGGTAACAATTAGACCCATTAGTTATATTCCTCAACTAAGAAAGTTCCAAAGATCCCCTCTGATTTGATACATTAATTGTGCTAAAGTGAAGGTAATAAGTGAAACCAAAACAATAGGGGATAAGGTAATCCAACAATAATCGTGCATCTATATGAAAAATAATATTTTATTCTTCTATCGATTGGTAAATAACAATGGTTATTAATAAGACAGATTCATGAGCACATTCTTTTAACGAATGAGGTGACCTTGTCAACCACAATCACTCATATAAACATAGTCAAATACAAATAAAAAGGACTACAAGAAGGAAAGATTGAGTTCTTAACAATAATTCACATAGGTCTAAAGATTTAGATTTTTTATTAGATTTCATTGTGTTAACACACCATGTTGTCCCACTTATAACAATCATCAAACCATCCATTATCATTTACAATTTACGAGTTTCCTCATCTTTGCATTATCTCATCAAGATTAATTTCCTTTAATTTTATTTGTATTACAATCATGTTTGCATTTTATTCACTAGATATCATTCAGTGGTGCTATTTTAAGATACCATATATTTCCAAGGTTCTTCTCTTTAACTTGTATTCTTTCTACCTTTACATTGTGTAGTTAAGTCACCCATTAACATTGTTTAAAAGATGAATGCAAAGTGATGAATCTTTAGTTTCCCGTTTAGAGATTTAGGAGCTCCAAAGGGCATAGTCCCACATAAGAAATTTGTTTCATTAATATTTGACCACCCAAGTATTAGAAGACATATTACAAGAGAGAAATAAAATCCACATATAACGATCTAAGGTTTCCCTAGGGCACCATTCCAAGTAGGAAATATACATCGAGGTTTCATCCACTGAAATCCTATTAAGAGGTCTTGAGACTAATTCATCTTGATTCAAAAGGAACATGACCCTCCATGGGTAAGCATTAGGGAATAAATGGTATTCTAACCTCATGAAATTTTCACACCTAATGGCTATCCTTTATTAATTATTTGAAGAGACAAAAAGGCCCTTAGGATTAACTCTTCACCCATTGTTTCTTGTGGTGAAATTTATACGAATATTCACTTTTTCTTAGAACACCTATAACTTGGATTTATATTTCTCTGGAGTTGAAATTGGATTTTTATTGAAGATTTGAATTTGTTCATGGCCATGGTGGGTAGGGAATGCTTTTTTAAAGTGTAAATTAAGTTTACCAAACACACTTGTAATTCAAATGGAGTTATGGAACCCTTCAATGGAATAACCACTTTCCCTATTGAAAATTTCTTGTCTTGTGTACTAGCAAGATGTCCAGATAATTTAGAAAAAACGTATTTTACCTTGGGAAGAGGAATGGTTTACCATAGCTATTATATCAAGGAAACACATTTTGATTCTGTTATAAGACAACTATGGAAACTACATATGAATGTCATTACAACATCAATCAATAAAATATTAGCCTTCCTATCTACCAATTACTATTAAAAATGATATGCAAGATGATAAGTTCACTAACTACATTATGTTGGAAACACATGATTTCTTATTCAAGATGGGAAAGGGTGTAAAAATGTTTCAAGGAACCATCACAATTAGAATATCATTAAAAATGTTTTTCATTACATGCTAACGATATAAATACTTTTCAAGTTTTATCTCACTACCATACCAATATACAAAATTATGAGGATTCAACACAGTTAACTAAATACATTATTCTACAATACAGTTGAATTGTAAGGTTACAAGTAAAATTTCACCATCACTTTATTTAACACATGTATGCAATGAAAGGAGATCTTCTTTCTTTAATAATACAAGTACTATTTCTAAATTAGAAGACTATTTTAATTCTATCTTGATTATACATTTTGAGTAATTAAAATTAAATTTAGATTAACAACGTCCATTTTAATCATGCTTTTGTTGCTTGCAACCTCCTAATTTAGTGTAAACATGGTCAACGAAAATGACGATGTGTCATGCCCACTATTGTACCACCCAAAAGTACACAAAAATTGGCAATTTTTATTAATAAATGCAACACTACAAAAACTAACCCAATCACTAAAAAAATCACACTAACACTTTTCAAATGTAATGAATCAATCTACACAAGGTTTACCATCAGACTTTTGTATGCATCACATGTTATTATGTCAAAAGTAATATCCTTGCACAAACACGGTTACATCCATCGTGGCTCTCAATACCATACAACCGATGATGTTCATTTCAATCTAGGGCTTAATCTTGAATTACATTCCATAATTTTATTATGTTACCCTATTCATATCAAAAATTAAAATTTGAATCACAACACAAATATCGTGGTCAATTTTGTAATCCAATCAAACTTAACCCAAAATGCACACTATACCAACACTAAGTAGGAAAAATTCCACCAATTCCATGAAGAAACCAAAACAATCCTCCATAAGATATCCTTCCCACAAGCCTAACACATGTGAAAAGGTTGAAGAGAGGATCAATTATATACCCCAAGGATTCAGATAGGAAGTCCTCTCAGGTAAGACCAAACTTGGTTTATGTTACCTTTCTCACATAAAATTCTAAGTCATTCCACAACAAGAATTAACGAAGAAAATATCTAAAGGATATTTATTCCACAAACAGTGGATAAGGAGGCTTAACCCCTACTTAGGAATATGAAAGTACTATCCCTTAATCCTTGAGGTGTCATCATAACCTAATATTCATTCGCAACCTTACAAACTTTACCTTGTTTGATCTCTCCTAAGTGTGGCATAACAATTACTTTAGGATGGTACACATATCAGGTACCTACAACCATTTACCACTAGAGTCGCAATAAGACCCATTAGTTAGATTCCTCAATTGAATGATTTCCACTAGAACCTACATGTTTCATACATTCATTGAACTAAAAAGAAGGAAATAATCACAACCGTAAAAATAGGGAGATAATGCATTCCAACCATAACTATGCACCTATAACACAAATAACATTTTATTCTTAAAATAAATTTGTAAATAATAGGGGTAAATGGTAATCAAGGTTCATGATCATGCTCGTTCCACAAACGAGGTGACCTTATCAACCACAATCACTCATACAAGCATAGTCTAATACAAGTAAAAAGGGTTACTATAAGGAAATATTGATTTCTTAACAATCATTCACATAGGTCTCAAGATTTATATTTTTCATTAGATTTCATTGTGTTAACACACCATGTTGTCCCTCTTATAACAATCATCAAACCATCCATTATCATTTACCATTTTATTGGTTTCCTCATTTTTAAAGTAGCTTATTAAAAGCAATCTCCTTTAATTTTATTTGTATTACATTCATGTTTGCATTTTATTCACTAGATAACATTCATGGTGTTTATGTTATAAGAGACCATACATTTCCAAGGTTCTTCTCTTTAATTTTCATTCTTTCTACTTGTAAATTATGTATTTAATTCATCCTTTAACATTGTTTAGGAGACAATTGCAAAGTGTTGAAGATTTAGTTTCACGTTCTGATTTATGAGTTGTAAAGCACATAGTGGCACATAAGAAATTTGTTTCATTAATATTTGACCACCCAAGTATTAGAATACATATTATAAGAGAGAATAAAATCCACATATAGCGATGCAAAATTTTCCTAAGGCTCCATTCCAAGTGGTAGGAGATATACATCGAGGTTTCATCCTCTCGAAATATTATAGAGAGTTATAGATGCGAGACACAAAATCATGCACTTTAGACATTATTTAGTTCCAATCTCATACTACTATTCATATGGTTTTTGTACTAATTAACCGATGTCTTTTTGCCATTTTCTTTTTCTTTTTATTTTGTCACTTCCAACCTCCCGCATCTACTCGCCTAGTCGGTTCATCCATTTGGCGTCGTTGTATCTTTAAGCGGGGTGCCTAGCCCAAGATCTTATGACACCCTAAACACCCCAGTCCCATTTTAGGCACCTTGAGCCCTTTTACACTTTCCCACCACTTTTTGGGAACTTTCTAGTTGTTTGAGCTTTTATATTTTTAGTGGTCATCCTTTTTTGTGTTAATTATGAAATTAGAACAAGAGTACCATATAAATATAAAGTTATGAGACCATAATGAGGGACCAAGCACTAAGCACTACAATAATAAGCTAAGGTTGCATCTATCAAAGGCTCCATTTGCATCCATCTAACTCCATCACAAGGCACAAGTCTAGTTCATCCGCATCACACTGCACATGAGAGAATTTTATTCTATTCCATCCACCATTTTATTTAATTTCTACACATAGCTATTTTTTGTTACTTCCACAAAGTACAAATGACACAAGAGCACCTAGGGCATGATTTTACATAAAAGTAGATAGAACTACATCAGGTCTAAGATGTAGTGCATCGCTAAATTAATAAGTCCACCATTGTGGATACTAAGGACAATCAGACCCATTCATGTGCATATTTATTTTTAGGGGTTTGATGCACTTCTTGGGGTTTTTCTGGTCTCTCTTCATCACAAATTTACAATGACATACAATACAATCTAGAAAAACTAGTGCAATAGGAAGCAAAGTAAGGCGATCATTCAATGACACCTTAGAGGAGGGTTTTCGATCATTTCTACAGACTAGGGTGCCCCGTTCTCAGACCAGGATGCCCCATTCTCGGACTGGGTTCCCACAGTGCCCCCTGTTCATCTCCGCACACCCCAATCTAGCCAAATATTTTAGACTTGTGTTTTTTGGAGCTTCTGTGTGGTCGTTCTTACATTCTGTTCATCTTTTTTATTCTATGACACAGTCCTAAGGCATCATCAAATTACCTAAGCTCTTTCTAACTCTTCTTGCTCATTAGGGTTTTACATATCTACTTCCTTAGTTGTTTGGGTCATTTTATTTATACATTTATATTTTATTTACTATATTTCTTAATATCAGATTAACTTTTATATAATCCCACATTTTAGTTAATTGTTTTAATAAAACCAACCGCTTTCATGCTTAGGATCCTCATTTTTCCTCTATCATGAATCCTAGAGTTTCTCAAGTTTCATTTTGTGATTTACTTAAGGTGCATCCCAATTGCCAAAGTATTTTGCAAAAATGTTAGACAACACATATCATCCTAAAGATACACCGCCACATGCAATAATCCCTATTTTTATCATCTCTCTCGACAACCTTATTCCTCGTAATCCTCCATCTAATACATTTATGTTGGAATCAATTCAAGCTTTACATGTTTTGTTTCAAGACTAGTTTAAGGCTATGGAATCCATAGTTACATCTCTCAAATCTGAAATCCAACATCGAGAGACGTTTATCAAGGTCATGTTTTTTTCCTTCGACATTTAATTCTCAATCTATGTCTACTACATGTGCTCATATCAATGAGCCTCAAGTCATACCATTACCAAATCCTCTCAAATTTGATCATAATAATAAGAAACATGACCTTTTTACTGAGATCCTTAGTCATTAATTGATCACTTTATCACCTACTCATTACTACCCTCCTTATCAGCTAGTGAAATATCAAGGTCATTCATATTACAATTATCATTGAATCAATACCCATAATGAAAATGATGTTATGATTTACAACGAAAAATCAAACATGTTGAATGTTAGGGATTTATCTCATTCATTGCATAACATTTTGTTTCATCCCATCTAAAAATGCTACATCTCAATGGGTTCCTAAATCTGATTCATCTATGTCTTATGAGCATCACACCATCACTTCTAGTGTTCTGCTTCAAGTTACTCAAATGCCACCTATGCAACCTACTCAAGTCAAGAAACCACCTCTTCAAATTAGTCCAACACTTCCTCCTACTAAGTCACCTATAGTATTATAGAGTTGTACTAAGAAACCCCTTTTAAATATCAATACAATTCCTCCACCTCTCGGGTCATCTACGTTCAACAAGAAACCCCTCATAACACAAGGTAAGCACACTCTAGTTGACTTTTTTGACTCTCGCAATTTAACAACCCTATCAAGTCCTCACCTCAGCGTCCAATCACTTTTTTCAAAGAAACTTCTCCTTACATTGATCCACTTAGAGTATTTTGACTAAATTTCCATCACTCACATACTTGGGGGGCATGACACTTATCATCTCCTTCCCTTTTCTAAACAAAAACGCACGTATTACATATTCATCACATAAAAATCCAACATCTGATTATTGCACTCATATTTCAACATACACTTGCATCATCACTACCCGATGACACACTGTTGTTGTGCTTCGGTTCACATTTCACTATTGAGGGAATACTACAAATGAACCCCACACACTACATAACAGTGTATTACACATTATGTTTCTTCACAAATATCATGTCATATGTCTTACATCTTACATCATACACTCTACATTTAGTCTATACCCTTTTGACATTCATACCATTTATCACCACTCCCTCTATTCATACCATTGTGATATACGCTTTAGGCTACATCAAAATGCATTCATCTCTAGGTGGCATATCATCAACACACATACACATTCATCACGGCGTGATACATAACACACACTATTCGACCATTTCTTGATGAAGCACTCTCATTCTTGGTTCATTTTTTACTATTGGTGGGCATAATAAATGAACCTCACTACATACACTTCCAATAACTCAAGGAGCACACGAATCCTATCATTCATCTTGCATTCCATTCCGTCCATCCACAACATGTTGCATATCTTGGTTACTTTTGCTCTTGCTTACATTTACTTGTTCATGTTTGCTTGGTACACATGGTAACTAGATCTCTTATATGTCATTATCTTTACCATACACTCATGTGAATTCACGTCCATTTCTAGTTGTGGTCATAGATACAAGTCTCTCACATGAAACATGGATGATCACCTCCTACCACTCCTACAAAAATTGTTGGGGGAATCCACATTTATCTCTTACAGGTGTCATCATTTCATTTTGTACTTAACACTTTACATCACTTGCTTATACATGTTTTTGAAATATGGGTTATCTATCTAACATTATAATGGGTGCTTCATGTGCAAAATTTGTTTGTAGGATTACTTTCTACCATGGCTATATGTTTGGTTGTTTTCTTTTGTTGCCTCTTATTTTCTATTGTATCCGGGCCTTGCCCTATGTTTGGTGTGAACACTTATTTGTTGTATGCAACCATGGCGGCCTTGAGTGTCTTTTGACATCATGAGTAATGTCCCATGTTTGTAACCCACTTTGGTGGTCAATGATTGTCTTCTTGTGTGTTTACTTCCATTCTAGCTTATACATTATTTACGTAGCATACATTTATCTGTTACATGCAAGCTTGTTTGTACTAACATTCGTTTCTAGCCAATTGTTTATGTGTCACTTGGTTTCTACCATGTGCATTCCCTTCCACCCGAAGGGCACACTTTATGTGGGTGGTCCTCTTTTTGGGCCACATTCTCCTATCAATGATTTCGTATGTGCCCCCAAAGAGGGGGAGTCATTTGGGGTTTTACACGTTACACAACGCTCTATACTAGTACTGGTTCGGTTGGGCCATTTTGCATCCTTGACATTGTGGGATATACAAGTGTGTGGGTTAAGATCAGTCTATGAACCTCGTACACAGTGGATTTTACAGACAAGTTTTCCTTAGCATTCTCGGAGAGCGATTACAAGATGGAGGATACAACGTATTTCCTCCATACACTATTTAGGCTAGTGACATCGATCCCCAAAAAACCAGGTCGTACAGAGATCTCTTCACACCATTCTCGGTGAAGTAGTTACAGTTGGAGGATAATGTAGCTTTATCCTAAAAAAATTTGGCCACAAAGTGGTGTAAGATCACCCAAAAAACTCGTAGTACCGAGATATCCTTTTCTACACCCTTTCTCTAATCATGGATCAGATGCGCATGTTCCTTTACCTTTTCATATTTCCATTTACAGTCTTTTACTATATGTAATAAAATTAATGGGTTAGGATACAAATTTTGAAATAGGAAATAAACAAATTTAAATCCTAAACTAACACCACTAATTCCCTTACCTCATATTGAGCAATGATAGAAAGAGGGAGGAGAATATATACCTACACTTACCCATAAGTAGAATCCTCCTTCTTTGATGGATTGATTTGCTCCTTGGATGAAGTTAGAATGCTTCATATTTGTGGATTGATTTTGGTAGCACTTTCCCTTGATGAAATGATTATTTTGGCTCACTTGGATGTTATGGATATTGATATATTGCTTGGAGATTTTGGCAGCATAAGTTTGCAATTGTTCTAAGGTGGTTTGCATGGGGGGTGGCACCACTATTTATAGATAAATGGAGGGTTGAGATTAATCCATGTAGGATTAGATCAATGGTTGAAATTCCATGAGAATGGAGAATTTTCTAGAATTAGAGAATTATATATTTTAGGAGAACTCTCCATTGAATTAAAAATTCAATGGAATAGTGCACATTTATTTGAATATTTGAAAATGAGAGGGAAGAATGGAGAGGCTTCTAGAAATAGAAGCCTCTAGATTTAGAGGGTCATTTAGCTTGTAGTTAGGTGAGATTAATTATGTTTAGTGGGGTGATTAGATGGAGAAGCTAGGCATAGAGTAGGCATAGGGTAGGTGGTAGGTGGGTGAGTATTTTTAAATTGCTATAAAATAGTTAATGAGGATTAGTTAGTGTAGTAAATAAAATATTAATGATGTATTAATATTTTCTAAAGATGTAATGGTATTATGGAATAGATGAAAGAAAATAATTGAAGATTACATATAATAATTAATTAATTATTATATGGTTGATAATGGGAATGGATTATTATTGCATATTATTTTCTAAATGACTATGTTGACATTTTGCATGTCTACATTTTCCCCCTCTTTGAAGTGTTATTGCGGAGCAATGATAGTTCAAAGAAAAGAAGAGGAGATAGGATATATGGTGAGGTGATACCCCTCGAGGGGTTAGGCGGGGAGGAACGAGTTGGGAAACCACTTGAAAAGAAGAGAGGTCTAAGTGGATAGAGGAGGAGTGATTAGAAGATGAGAATATGAGAGGATGTTGGAGGAGTATAAGAGGAAGGATATAAAAGAATGAGAAGAGTAAGATATAGGGGAAGGGAGAAAAGATGACCGAAGAGGGGATGAGAGGAATAAAAATTATATAATTGGAGGAGATTGGACGAGTATACGATGAGGAAATTAAAATAATTGGAGGTAGGATTAGAGGAAGAGAAGATTAGAAGATGAGGAGATATTAGATTTTGGATGTTGGATGTTGGATGTTCGATCAATGATGGATGAAGATGGTGAAGATTTAATATTATTGTAGTAGAGGATGTTTGATGTTTGATGTTTGATGTTAGATGTTTGGATTAGAGGATGCCCCTAGTGAAGGGGTGAAGATTTTGGATTGAGATATGAGAATGCCCTAGTCAAGGGGTGAGGATTTGAGGATTGGGGATTATAGGATGTTGGATGATGAGAATAAGGATTGGTTGTTGGATCAATTTGGATGAGAGGATGTTAGTTGGATGTAAGATGATATGGATTGATTGATTGATTAACAGATTGATTGGATAGGAGGATGAGGAGGTTAGATAGTTAATTAGATGATGATGAAGCCAAAAGATGATGATAGAAGGGGGTGTGCTACCATAAAGTGTCCACTAATATCATCATTAGCAAGATTGTGGCATTGAGCAAAATGCACCAAGGTATAAAGACCATTGATGACTGAATTTTCAAATGCCCATGTCCTCATATCATTGGACATATTAATATAAAAAAATGGTCCTCATATGATTGGACTAGAAAATAGAAACAAAAATAGCCTCATATCATCGGCCAAAATGTAAATTCGACAAGAAACATGTTGAAAAAAAAACACACACATTGCATATTTGTATTTTATACATTTTTTTGAATGTTATCAATTTTTGGGTTGTTTATAATCTTTTTTTTTTTTTTCAATTTTTTACTTTTTTACAAAAAAAATAGTTTTTTATGATTTTTGAATGTGGGGTGAAAAAGGAGAAAATTTAATGATGGTAGGAAGAAATGGGAGGGAAAATGGATACATGGGGGAGAGAACGGGCTCTCAGAAGATTTTAGGGCATTGTGGTGGGTATAAAAGGGGTTTGAGGTCCATGAAACGGGCCATTTTCACCGCGCATAATTTTAAAATGAGATATTTGAGGAGATCGAGATGGATTATGAGAGGATTTCAAACCACTAGGAATACGTCGTGAGAAAGTACCAATGGCCGAAGGATTGGGATAACGAGTGAGTAACTTGAAATTATTTTCATAATTTATTTACACATTTTTAAAATATGTTTTAGGGTTTTGATAGACGGTAAGTAGTAAAAATTAGAACAAATGCACACAGTTTAGTGCATATGTATCTGAAATAGCACATATGTGGTAAATCGTAGCGTTTATATATGCGGTGAAGGAATAAAGTGTAAAGTATGCAAAGTATGGAATAGGTTTTAGCGCTTTCGATATATTTTAGTGCTTTTGATATGGTTTAGCATATTTATGTATTAAAGTAGCACATATGTGGATATTGTGAGAGATGAATTTGGTTTAGACGCATGCAGAAATGAGGGATGGGTTGTAGCATGTTTGATGTAGTTTAACGCGTATGAGGATTATAGTAGTGCGTTTGATATTAAGTAGTGTATATGTATATAGATTAGCACATATGTATATAAATTAACACATATGTGGTAGGGGTAAAATGGATAAGGATGGGAAAGGGAAGTAGGAAAATGGTTGAGAATTGGATGTAGGGATTAACATGGGTTGTGCGACTATGTGCAGGAGGTGTTGCTTAGGTTCAAGTGAGACATCGAGATCGCAGCACTTTACAAGATCTATTAGGTGGAAATGATATAGAGGTGGAGGAGGATGAGACATCATTATTACATGTATTAGGTTTATTATATGTGGTGAGGATTCATGTTATGTGTGTGGATCGGAGTTTTATGACATCACTAATGAGAGAGACGACACTCAAAGACAAGTACATTATGGTTTCCGACAAGAGGGAGATGAAAGTGACTTTGGAGGATGTATACAGATTTATACTCTGTCAATGGAGGGGGAGATATTAGTGTGGTAGAGATCGAGGCACGGGACTAGGTTAATATTAATGATAAATTTGGTGAAAGCTCATCGTGATGGGATGCAGATAGATTTGGGGGTATACTTTAGAGAGGGGTACATGGAGCGGGTACCATTATGATGTGTTCATTGATCAGTTGTGTCTTATTCCTAGATGACAGAGGCCACTATTTCAAGTATTGGATTTGTAGATGTCGTGCATGTTATGTGGAGTGAGGAGACACTATTTCCATGGGCACCAATAGTTCAAGAGTGATTATATCCTCATTTATATAGAATGGCCTATTGTGGAGGGGGAGTATTAGAGTGGGGATCTTGTTACACATATGGAGTTATGATCACATCACTTTGTGGAGATCGATTGGTATTAGGGAGCAAAGTGATGAGTGGGGGTGCCTTATGTTTATGGTTAGTGGATGACCAGGGGGAGATGGGAGCATTTAGGTGAGTGGACTGGTATCGTCAACGTATTGATGAGTTACAGGTAGGTGATATTACTTGGTGGCCATAACGTCGGTATGAGGTATGGGAGGTAGATCACAAATATCTAGGTAGGGTTTTGTCGGTATAATATATAGTTGGAGGCAAGCCCTATACATTGAAGCGTATCAACCGAGATCAAGTACTATGGCAATTTGGTATAGTACAAAGTTATTCATGTCGATCGGCACATATTTTATCGGACCACACGTGACACATGGGAGTGGAGAGAAGTGATTACAGAGGTAGTGGCTAGAGCTATTTTAGATGATGTGTCAATGATTCCATGGGCAACACTAATAGCAATAGATGATCGAGGGACTATACAGGGTTATGAGGAGTGGTGGGCAGAGATTAGACGAGTGTGGTTGACACGACAACTAGGTGGTATGATATTTATACATGGTCACTATTAGGTATATAGGGGGATTCCATAGAGATCGGTATTGGTGATATACAAGCCATAAATATATTTTTATGAGGAGGCACAAAGGGCACAACTGGATATTATATTGGGAGGAGTTCAAGGTTAGTAGTTGGTAGTACAGAGCCCAGAGAAGTAGGAGATAGACTTGATGGAGGTGGAGGATGTTACAATGACATCAAGGTGGTCTTTCCATCTTAGATAGATGTAGCAGAGGACATTCGGTGGAGGAGGAATTGGATTAGGGAGAGATGATGTAGGATATGTAGGAGCAGGGGACATGAAGTGATGGTGGAATAGGGGATCGAGATGATGGGGGTGTTAATTTGCAGGCACGAGATATATATTATGGAGAGGGAGGTTTTTGTGTGAGTGATAGAGATAACAAGGTTCGAGCTAGAGGTGTGTCTCATGTGATAGACGTACATTTATTGACATTGGTAATGAGGAAGAGTGAGGCAAATATTACATGACTACATGGGACTTATCTCGGATAGAGCAAGATTGGGACCATGTTATACACCACCGGGACAGATATTATGTTGAGCGGAAGGATTACGGGGTGAGATATGGTATTTTGATATAGGCACAAGGGGTAGTGAGACAAAGGGAGGCTTATAGAAAGGAGTGGTAACAGCCCCTAGTACTTCTTAGAGATCAGGTTGGATGGGTCCTCCAAAGAACAATGTCATCAGCAGCAGTATTAGGGGTGATGGAGGATTTGTGTTATTATAAGGGTGTTATGAAAGAGTAGTGGTCAGATGTGATGTGTTACATAGAGAATGTATCATGACAGATGGAAGGAGAGGTAGTGGGACATAGGTTAGGACGAGAGACATGATTGATCCACGGCTTTTGGGATCATAGGGAGTGTGGTACAACCTCCACCAAGTGGAGTAGGGAAGGATACTAGGAGGTCTACATAATGATGAACACCATTGCATTATATGATATGTATTTTGTATATTTTATGACCATGATGGTCACATTTTTCATGTATATATATGGATGATTCACGATACATGAGTACCTTTTTTGACAAGGTAAACGATTTTGTATTATTGCATGTACATGTAATGGGATATTTTATGATGATTATGATGGTCATTTTTTTGACGGATATGTATATGGATGATTATAATTTTGGATGTATAGTGATTATGTAGGACATATTTCATGGTGATGTAGTTGATATTGTTGTGTTATGTTGTGGTTATGATATGTTGTTTATTGATGAGATGATGCGATTTTACTTTATGTTGATGATATAGTGTGATGATAATTGAGTATTTTCTTTTATTGTGATGGTGATGATGTATAGTGGCTTAATGGTTGGTTAGATGATGATCTTGGATGTGATGATGATATAGCTTTTAGATGATTTGATGTATGATGGCCTTGATAATAATGTTATCTTTATTGTGAATGATATATTGATGTGATGATGTTTATTTAAATTGTGTATATGATATGTAGGGTGTTAATTATAATGGTTATTTGGATATGGATATGTATGATGAAATTTGGGGTGCTAGCTTATTTTATTATGGTTAATTATAGTGACGATGGTGTAGTCTAATGATGGGTGGTATTTATTTGTAATGAATATTATTAGATGATTGTCTTGATGATGGTGAAAATGTGAATGGGATCATAATTATTATATACTTTTATTGTGATTAGGATGGCATATGATGTGTAGATGGTTTATTTATGATGTGATGTGTTGGATGTTAGCTCATGTTAGTGATGGATATTATTATGGGTAGTATTTATGATTGATGAGTTGGGGTTTTAGTATTGATTATGGATTATGGATGAGATGATGATTATTTGTTAGATGTAGGTTATGATTTAGGTCATGGATCTTGATGCATGGATAAATGGATGTATAATGATAATCAGATGGTGGTTTATTTGTTTATGTTGTTGATGTAATATATGGTATTTACAAATGAAATGGATGTCAAATGTTCTTAAATTTGTACAAATATTTACAATATAACCATGGCGTTAAATGTGACAGGATAGCAAGAGAGAAAGGAGAGTGATAGGGAACAAGTAACAATAAGGCATAAATGGGGGGGTTGGAGAGAAATGAAGGCCTTAGGATCTTACAAGGGTTGCATTTATCCTTGAAATATTATAAGGCATTTCAATTAAACTCCTTGAAATATGTCTCTTAGCAGGTGATCTTGGAAAATAAAACCTTAGTTGGGATCAAGATAGACATTCCTAATCATGAAAAATCCGTTGTTGTGTAGGAAGGATCATAAGGAGTCTAGATAAGGTGGATTAGGATGAACATGTGGATAGGGATAAAAGGGATGAAGGGGTATTTTTTCCTCAGTGTTCTTATTTGTGTGTTGTATAGTGCTTGTAGACAAGGGATCTGATTTACAATAGCACCAAAAACATTTTTCACCATGGTACTTACCCAAGGTGCCAACGAAGTAGTTTTCACCACTAGATGGATTTTTTTTTATGTAATAGGGATTTAGGAATAGAAATACATATCCATCCAAAGTAGCAAGCTTATAAGCACCTGAGCTGAATTTAGCTATGACGACATATGGTCCAAGCTAATTAGGTTTGAAATTTCCCTTCTTTTCACGATTTGCGTTTGTGTTGCGCTAATTTTATTTAAGGACTAGGTCACCGACGTAAAAATCATGGTCCTTTACAATATTACTATGATGATGGTAGAGGTGATTTTGGTAGGCTTTTAGATGGTCCTGGGCTTGAAGAAATTTCTCATCGAGAATTTTGAGTTCTTGAAGGTGATGGACATGATAGTCTTCGTCATCGATGAGGTGTTGGAGGGAAACATGTAAGGATGGGAGTTCGATCTCAATGGGAAAAATTGCTTGAGCAAAAACAAGGCAATATGGAGTGGCATCGATGGAAGTATGGATGGAGGTGCAATAGGCCCACAAGGTGGGATATATTTGTGTATGCCAATCTCGTCCTACTTGATTCACTATTTTTCCAAGAATGTGCTTTAGCGTTTTATTAGATGCTTCCGATTGGCCATTTCTTGTGGATAATAGGAGTGGAAAATTTGATTTTGATATGGAATTAGTCGCAAATTTCATGAAGTCTTGATTTTTAAAGGATTTTCCATTGTCCATGTTGAATGTGGATGGAATATCATAGCGAAAGATAATGTGGTTAAGGATAAATTTTGATTTTTGTTCCGGTAACATAGGTGAGCGACATGGATTTGACCCACTTAGTGAAGTATTTTGTGGTAGTGATAATGAACTTGTGGCCATCAGATGAAGTGGGATTTAATTTTCCCATGAGATCGAGACCCCAAGTAGAAAAGGGTCATGGGGTAGTGATGGGTTGCAAGGCTTGGGATGGCATATGGATGAGGTCGGCATGATTTTGACATGGGACACACTTGCATACATATGAACATGCATATTTTCCATGCTTGGCCAATAATAACCGGTTCACAGAAGATTTTTGGCTAGGGCCATACCACTGGTGTGAGCACCGTAAATTCCCAGTGAACTTCTTGAAGTGTTGATTCGGCCTCTTGGGAATTTAAGCATCACAACAGAGTTCCATCAAATATTCTATGATAAAGGGTATCACCAAGGATAGTGAAGAGGGCTTGTTGGATGAATGATTTATGATGGTTGTGAGGGATATTTGGTGGGAGGGTATGATCATGGAGATAGGTATAGATGTTGTGGTACCAAGGGGAATTGGGACCAACAATATCACAAACCATCTCATACTCAAGGATATCATAAGTTGGGACCATTAATTACTCAACCAAAAACTATGAATTAGATGTATTCGAGGGCATGTCTAAGAGGGAGAAAATGGTAGCCATAACATCCACATATTTGTTTCTTGTATGAGGAAATTTTTGAACCTGAATATCCTAAAAACAAGACTTCAAACTCTTAACCATTTTTTTATAAAAAAATTTATTTATCATCCTTGGTGGCATATTCATCATTAACCTATTTAATGATTAATTGTGAATCACCAAAGACATTGATATGCTTGATATTCCATTGAATGGCCATCTTTAAACTAGAAATGAGTGCTTCATATTCAACTATATTGTTGGTACAAGGGAAAGAAATCTGGAAAGATTTAGGAATTAAGTCACCTTGAGGAGTGATAAACAAGATACCTGCTCCCAAGCCATGATGTGTGAAGGAGCCATCAAAGTATAATGTCCATGTATTTGACTCTATGACCGTACATATGGATTCATCTGGGAACAAAATGGTGAGTGGTGTAGAATTAGAGACTAGAGCTTCTGCTAATTGGTCCACTAGAAATTTTCCTTTGATATATTTATGATTAACATATTCAATGTCAAACTCACTGAGAAACATGATCCATTTAGCCATTCATCCTGTGAGAGATAATTTAGAATGTAGACATTTGAGTAGATATAGTTTGGAGATGAGCTTGACGGTAGCTTTTAAGAGGCAAAGACTACAACAAGACACACTTTTTCCATAGGAGTGTAGTTAAGCTCATACATAATTAATGTTTGACTTAAATAATATATGGCTTGTTCCTTTCCATGGATATCATGTTGCGCTAGGAGAGCTCCCAAGGCATGTTGTGTAGCTGATATGTAGAGAAGAAGAGGCATTCCCAAAGTAGGAGGTACCAAGATAGGAGGATGCATAAAATATTCCTTTAGTTTATCAAAATATTCCTAACATTCCTCGTTCCAATGAAATTTTGTTCCATTTTTAGCAGATGATGGAATGGATGGCATTTGTCTACTAGTTGTGATATAAATCTTCTAATGGCTTGAATATTTCCCTGTAGGATTCGTAGTTGTTTGAGATTTTTAGGTGGAGGCATTTCAAATAGAGCTTTTACCTTATATAGGTCAATTTCAATTTTAATCATGGAGATAATAAAGCCTAAGAGCTTTCCAAATGTGACACCGAAAACACATTTCTTGGGATTAAGATGAACTTTATATTCCCAGAGTTGTTCAAAGATTCGGTGAAGGACCATAGGATGTTCCTCGCAAGTTTTAGATTTTCCTAGAATATTTTCGACGTAGTCTTCAACTATATCATGCATCATATCATGAAAAATGATATTTTTGACACGTTGGTAGGTGGATCCGGCGTTCTTGAGTCCAAAGGGCATGACTTAATAGAAAAACGTGCCCCAAGGTGTAGTAAAATTTGTTTTATGTTGTTTTCGGAAATTTTGATCTAATTATAATAAGAGAAATCGTCCATAGGAGACAACATCTCGTGCCCAATCAGTAAATTCGATGATCATATCGATGTTTAGAAGAGGGAAATCATATTTTGGGAAATCTTTTTTGATATCACGAAATTCAGTGCAAATGTGAATGCCCCGATTTTCTTTCCTCTTGTACAATATTAGAAATCCAATAAGAATAGTCAATAGGTCGGATGAGGCTAACGTTAAGTAGCTTCGTATTTCTTCTTTGATAAGAAACATAAATTTTGGATGCATTTTTGAATCTTTTGTTTGACTGGTTTTGCATATTTACGCACTACAATATTTTGGACCATGAGGAAGGATCCAAACCAGGCATATCCACATAAGACCATGTGAATATATCTGAAAATTCTTTTAGGAGTGTAGTAAAGGTGGCATGTTCCTCTATAGACAAAGATGCCCCCAATTTGAGAATCTTGGGTTCTTCTTCCGTGCTAATGTTAATGTCAATGGTTTCCTTAATTAATGACACTTTGAGCCATCTTACAGTGTTTTAGGAGCTGGAAGAAGTTGATTCATAATTAGATCATGTTCGGGTTTTAGGGATTCTTGGAAGAATTCAGTGAGGGGATCTTCCTCATCAAGGTGACAAGAGAAGTTAGGATGAGGGATATTTTATTGGGATTGAAGGGAAAGGGGAGGCTCCATGCACCAAAGTAGGTGTCAACATTTAAGCATATTTGGAAACCTTTTTATGATCCCCAACAAGTATATCATCACAAGTTCCCATGAACTCGCAAATGGCTTCATCATTCGAATTGAGTCAAGAGGGACACACTCTAATCGTTGGTCCTATTAAATGATTTTTGTAAAGATGAGGGTGATATTGATGGTGAGAACAATGGTATCATGAAAAATATTAGTGGTGGTGAGGTCATCGTATTGGATATAAATGGAAATTGTGTCGATATTATCAATGACCTCCTTAGTTGTGTTGGAAGTATCATTAAGGTCATAGCGGATAATTTTACCAAGTGATTGGTACCCAAGTCCGCAACCATAAAGGTTGGTGATAATGTCTCAGAGGTTCGGGAATGCCTTGGTTTTGCAGCTTAGTCCTCATCAAGAGTAACCCATATGGGCCATCATCTTTTTAGGAATCGAATATTTTTCGTTAATATAGTAGGATGGTACAAAATCATCAATTAATCATGTAGTATCATATGGCTCATCAATAATGTACACGAAGTGAATAAAAATGGATGAGCCCAATAAATCTGTTTGCCTTTTATTTTGACATGTACCGGGCCGACCACATTGTTTGGGTGATAATGACAACTAGTCAATGTTGAAAGTCTAATATTCTCCACACCTGTCAATTTTAGTTTAAGTGGTGGAGTGGGTAAAAGGGGAGTGGATATGGATAGAGTGGGTAGAAGGGGGAGAATGATGACGAGGTACTATGTGATGTGGATGGAAGAGTATGCAACCAGACATATGAAGAGGTGGATGATGGTGGTGGTGAAGATCGTTTGGGTTTGGTAATAGGACGCTATGATTCCAGATAACTTTCTGCTTCAAGAGTTTGGCAATATTGAAAAGGTTGAGGATCTTCGTAGATTGTGATTTCAGTACCAACATGCTTGAATTTGAGACTTTGAAGTATTGTATAGGTTACAGCATGCATCTCATGAATCCATGGTTGGCCAAACAACAAATTATTCAGGAATTAGATGTCTATAACATGAACAAGACTAGGAAGCATGACAGCCCTGACGTTGATAGGAAAATGTATAGTGTTGACTAATTTGCATAATTATCCAATTCCCCCCAGAGTAAATTAGACAATAGGGACCTAATAGGACCTGGGCATCAAACAGGGCCCCTAAGGATGAAATTGAGTTACATGTAGTTATGAGGTTTAAGGGAGCACTTTTAGTGAATTCAAGAGTGAAAATCATATTGGGGATTTTTTTCCTCTTCCGGCTTTTCACCCTTAAGATCAACTTAAAAAATGATGAAATGTGGGCACCATGGGCCCACGTCCGGCCAAAAAGGGTGAAAAGGTGGAAAAATGAAAAATGGCCCCGGGATGCTCTATTGGTTCCCTCTCAACTTCCACATTCGGGAAAATTCATGAAAAATCCAAGGAAAAAGTCAAAATTGCTCAAATGGGCATATTTAAGGGAAGAGCTAAAAAGTAGCTCGAAAAGTTGGAGTCTTACATAGGGGAAGCAAGCTAAAAATGGTTTGGCGAGCTACTTAGAGAGATGAGTCGTATTGGTGGTCAGGAAAGTCTTTGGAGAGATTGTCATCATTGATAAACGGGATAGGGAGATAACGATTTTGGCACACATGGTGATCAATTGAGCCAACTCGGCAAACAAGTGAGGAGCCCACATGGTTGCAATAAAATAATAAGGGAAAGCTACCCAAGCTCGGATAATTAAATGCATTGGTGGGCGATGTGGAAGTGTTGACTAGGTCTTGGAAAGTACACGAGTCGTGTGTGCGAGCTAACGTGTGGAGTAGGCATGGAGTTGGATGGCATAGTGAGATATTGACAAAGTGGAGGTTGGCATGGGAGCTCAATTTAATGAGCTATGTGGTAAACCTGGGTGAAATGAAATGGAGAGCTCACTTTGGTGAGTTATGGAATGTTTTGAGACTTTCCACCTGCAACGAAGATAACTTGACTCATGAGCTCGAGTGAACACATAGTACGAGTTAGCCATGGATGTAAGTAAAGAGTTTTGGCAAATCCCAAGGTGAGGAAAATAGCCGATGTGAGCAATATTTTTAAGGTATGGCACTTGGGTTTTTAGGAGGGTTGACTTCGAGACTTGGAGAGGAAAATATCTTAATCAAAGATTGATTGATGTCTAAATTCGGCAAAATCTTAAGTCCAAAATTTCAGACTTTGAAGGTGTATAAGTTTAGATATTTTATGAAGGGCCGACGAGTTAAAATATTTGAACTTGGAGATGTCTAAATTCCTAAACATGGAGAGCCCAATTTCATGGGTCTTCATTGAGACACTCGAGGAGTTATTTTTGGGGGTTTGAAGCACTAGAAGCTTCGAAACGATGGGCTCACAAAATCTGAAGTCCCACCAAATCAAAACCTAAAAACTGCCAAGTCACATTACCCATCGAATGTTTGGGGATATGTGTAGTGGTAGGTGGATGCATCGAATGATGGACCACTCGAGGCCAATCCAACTTGGTGATGTGTGTGTAAGGCCGAGTTGTATTGAATGAAGGGGCTCAGTAGGTGAATGGAGGAGCTTGGTTGGTAGGTTTTAAACACAAATGGTATCTCGAATTCAATCTTGCATAACTTGAGAAATTTTTAGCAAAAAATTTATGAAATTTTACTTGTTGAAATATATTTTCAAAGTGAAGAATCTAATCGTGATCTCAAAATTCAGATATCGGGAGAGTAGGTGAATACTAAGCCATGCAAACAACTCTATTCAAAATGATGATAACTTCCTTTTTACTTGACCATTTTTGGACAAGTTTACATTCATTAGAAAGGTATTTTTGAGCTCTAAAGCATGGAATGATCAAAGATAAGCATTTAATGAGTTTTGTGGGTGAAAAACCATGATGAGTTTTAGTAACTAAGGTCATACCAGGTGCTTCATGAAGTCCATTTTCTTCAAACACAAGGCATAATACAATCATGAAGTTGTAGATCTTCCCAACAACCATTGCAGGGGTTTAATGATGATTTTTGATGGATTTTGGAGCATTTGGGACTTATTCTCTCTCTCTCTCTCTCTCTCTCTCTCTCTCTCGTCTAATTAAATTTCTTCTATAAATTATAAGGAGGGGATCAAGTAAAAAGGTTAGATACTTTGTAATTCACCCTCGTTTTTTCTTGTCTATGAGAAATTTGTGGAGCTCAAACCTCCCTTTTATCATTGTAATACAAATTTCATGTCATTGGCCCCCATGTAATGTATTGTATCAACTTTTGGAGTGATAAATCAAATCTTTGGATTACTCTCAACCTTCCTTTTTGTTTATTGTATCTTATCTGATCTTTCATTACAGTTAGAGGCTATTGTGCATTGTTTATTTATATTACATGGTTTAGAAATGGATTATGTTTATTAGTAATTGGGGTTTCAATACGTAGTTTTGATCTCGTGGTGGTGAACACCCTCCTCAATTTTTCTTTTTCATTTCCATGCGGTGTAAGTTATGCAACACTCCTTCATGCATCACCTTCCCTTAGAGTAGGTTTTTTTTTTCATGTAATCCTTTTATCCTTGTCCCCTTGGAAAAGCATTAGAGTAGGGTTATATTTGTAACTCTCTGCACTTTGGAGTAGTTGGCACTAGGTTAGGACATGAATTTGACCTTCTCGGAGAGGTATCCATTTCTCAAGTTCCCACACTTTGGGATAGTTCCATGTTTGGAAAATCACAATGATCGCCCATCAATCACTTGCAAGTATTCAAGGGTGTTGTGATTTTGCTACAATAGTTTTGGCATGCCCAGTGGGACCAATAGATCATTTCTATAAGATTTGGAGGAATTTTCTAGTAATTTGGACTTCAAAAGTTGCATATTTTGGATTTCGTGGTTTTCATTTGTAGGTTAATAGTTCCGAAATCAATTTTTGGAGGTTTTTCATGAACAACATAAGTCAAAATTTGACTAGAAGATAGATCTCGAGCCAAAGATCAAAAGGGTATTCTTAGAATTCCAAATATCTAATTTTTCAAAATTTAAAAGTTTTTGCACTTTGGGATTTTGGACTTTGGGATTTCAAACCTTTTGGGGTTTATGCAATTTTGCACTTTGGAGATTTTTTCATTTTAACAATTTTAGATTTTGGAATTTCAGATTTTTCCAAATTTAAGAATTTAGACATTTGATTTTGGAGGTTCTTTATTTCATAATTTCAGAACTTTTGAGATTTCAGACTTTCAATTTTTCAGGTTTTGGGGATTTAGAGGTTCAACAGTGCACTATTTTTGGAACTTTTGGGTTTAAAAGGTTTTCAATTTTAGGGATCTCTACATTTTATAATTTCATGACTAGCTATTGTACGAGAAGGTTTGACTTCCAAAATCAATGTTCGTGCCCTTGAAAGTTGTTTTCTCTAGTTTATCAAGATCGGGTGTATTTCTTGGTAAAATGCTAGCCTTTAGACGCTCATTTACTAACACATGTGGTGACTCCCAAAGTTAAAATTCAATGGTATAGAAGCCCAAGTTTCATGATTTCATGACAAGAATTTGAACTAGATCGGATAAAAGAGAGGAAAGAATATTTGTGTACTTACAATTATCTCCGGAAGAGGAAGCATACGAAGAAAACCATAAAGATCACCATCTCCTCCTAATAGGACTTTGTCAACACCTCCACCCGGTAGACCCTTCCTTTAATCAACTAGGGTTCTCGGGTTGATCATGATGGCACATCAACAACCACAACAGGGACCACCAAATCCATTTTTCAAATTCACGGGTAGTATTCCACTTTCCCTTAATGCAAAAAATCCAATCCAAATGGCATCGTTAAAAACTATTCCCTACTTCACAAGATAAAATCATACAAACCCTATTTACCACATCCAAGACACTACAAATGTCTATGCAATCCATGAGATCAATGAAATGGATGTTACAGTTAAGTTGTTAGCTTCCTCTTTCAAGGGTAAGGCTTTGTAATAGTTTAGGATCCTGACAACATGGTCTGCATTACAAACCTGAAATCAAGCTGTACAACCCTTTGTGATTAATTTATAGAAAGGGAAGATAATGTCTTTATTGGAACAATTGACAATAATCAAGAGAGCTCTAAATGAGAAGATGGTGGATTTTAATTTCTGATTCCAAAAGACATGGGATAGAATCCCTAGTGGCCATGATACCAGCTTTCCAAGGTGTATTCCTCTACTTCTTGAAGGCTCTAAATTCATACATAGCTATGATGATATAATCAATGGGAGGAACAAAATTGTTAGGAGCCTACAACATAGCCACCAGAGTGGAAAATTATTTGATTCAAGAAGGTAAGCTTGTACCTAGGCCACTTATGCCTCTATATATGGAAATGGGAAATCCTACAACTAGTCAAACACTTGATTTGAATCCCATTCTAGCTCCTAGAAATTAGAGCAATAGCGAGGCCTCCACTTCTTCTAAGGTACTTCCAAAGAACTTCAGGAGGTCATGAATAAACTACAAGAAGTATTGAAGGGGTAAAAAGATTTAGGGAATGAGGTAGTGACCATTAAGAAGAAACAGGCTCAAAAATTCGAGATGTTATCACCTAAAGCTCAATCCAGTAGGCCTCTGTTTCAATCAAACAGACTTCCGGCTCAAGATGTAAATAAAAATCAGAACCAAGGACAACCTCAAGCTGCCATGTCATTTCAACCATATAATACAAATGTAGTTTCAACATCCAAAGCCTTGGTTCCAACCCAAAATAACCTTACATAGGAGTATGAGTGGTGCTTTCCATTTAACCAACCCCAAAATCAAGAAACATGTTTTAATGGTGCAATGAACAAGGCCTTAATGGTACAAATTGTTGGTGTTTCCCAAGAACCAAGTGAGGAATAAAATCAACAAGAAAAGCGAAGAAGAGGCTCCTCTAATCGAGACCACATTAGTGAATTGATAAATAAAGGACTTTTTTGGGGTTAATCAACCTCATTTCAAAAGTGTAGCTGCCAATACACATACGATCAAAGAAGAGGAAGATAGAGGAATGAAAATCATCTAATCCATTTTTTCCCAACCTCCTATCACCCCACAAGGGGTTAGTAATGCAAGAGAAGCCCCAAACCTACAAATTCATCCCAAGGTACTTGTTATGACAATACATGTACCCATTCATGCTCCGTAAAATATTGTGCCAAGTAAGGGAAAGAAACATGATAATCCATCCCCCTTCAACATTATTTATCAAATGAAGAAATCACACGTAATCATTTCCATGTGGGAATCACTAGAAATCCCAGGACAATGGGATTTGTTGCAAGCAACAATGGCCAATTGGTCTACCTCAAATGGATCATCGAAAAATTAGGAAATGTTTCTCACTAATGTAGTGTAACAAGAAGGAGGTTAAACAAGAAAACACTTGCAGCCTCCACCGTTCTATGCGTCATTGATCATCAAGAACAACTTGGTACATAATTGTATGATCGATTAAGGGAAAACAACTCAAGTAATACCAAAGAAGATAATAGATCAATTGGGCCCAAAGTAAGAACCTGGTTTCTAAAGGAATAATACAACTAGATGGGACATTGGTGGGAACCATTGGAGTCATCAAAGGATTACGTCTCACACTGTACTCTTGTCCCAATGGCGAAGTTTTGTAAGATGTGTCTGTAATTGAATTACCACCACTCTTCGTATTGTGTTTATCAAGGGACTTCATTGCTAAAATTTATGGGTACTTATTTCTAGATTGGTCACACATGATTTTTAGAACAAGGTATGTTAGCACAACCAAAATCAAATCAAATTCCATTGCCAAATTTCACATTGAGCCTCATGTAAAATTCCCATCAATGCCAATTACTCATCTTTTTATCAATAAGAGTGTTAAAATGTTCCGAAACAAGTACTAAAGTGGAGGGCATTTCAAATTTGACATTAGATGAATAGGAAAACAAAACACATGATTTTTATCCTTACAAGGAAATGGAAGAAGATAAACTAGGCATTTATTTATTTCATGAAGATAATCCACCTCTCCTAGCATAACCAAAAGATAAGGATGAAAACAAAGTATGTCAACTATTTTTGATGGTTCAAGGAGCAGACAAGGTGATGGAGTAGGTACAATGTTGGTATCCCCACAAAACATAAAGTACTATTCATCTTTCCATTTTTAGTTTTCTTGTTCAAATAACACAGCTAAGTACAAAACTATAATTCATGGACTTCATTAGGATAGGAAAAATGGTATAAAGAACTTGCAGGTGTTTGGAGATAGTGAGATGATTGTGAATTAAGTCAAAGGGAATAATTCTACCAAGAATGAACTCCTAAGAAGCTATAAAAATAGGGTATGGGACCTCATGGAAGACTTTGAATCATTCAACATTGAGTCCACACCTAGAAAGAAGAATGAGGCTACAGAAAAACTTACAACAATAGGGGCAACATTTGATGTAGTTGACAATATCAAAAGGGATAAAACACAACCCCATATCAAGGTAGTTGTGAGGCCAACAGTTCTAGATAACAACATAAGCTGGAAGGTGTTCAAGAATGATCAACAAATCATCAATTTCCTACAAGAAGAAGTTGAATTCTCTACCAAGAAATAGGATAAATTAGAGAAACAATATGGGGATCAAGTGGTTCAATTAAGTACAAACAAGATTCCAAAAGGATTAGTAACATTGGAGTCAATTTTCAATCCCAATGACCAATTCGAGAAGGAGAAGGAAAAATTTTGGTCAAGGGAGAGGATTAAGAGCCCATTTCAATTAGAGAGGGTAAAATACTCAAAATCAGAAAAGTGAGTACTCAACAGGAAAAATATGATTTCATACATGTTTTCCAAGATTTTATATATGTCTTTTCTTGGAATTACGAAGAATTGAAGGGATTTAATCCAAATCGGCATAACACACTATTGAATTGGACCTAGAAGCTAAGCCTATCGGATAAAAAAAGAAAAGACCATTCAACCCTCATATTGATCCTCTCATGAAGAAAGAGTTGAATAATTTGATAGAGGAAAGCATCATATTTCCAATCAAGAACTCAAGTTGGGTTGCAAATTTAGTAATCGGTCAGGAAAAGAAACGGATAAATAAGGTTGTGCATGGAATTTTGAGACTGAATAGGGAATCTCTCAAAGACCACTATCTACTTCCTTCTATGGAGAAAATATTACAGGTGGTAGCCGGTTTAGAAATATTCTCTCTCCTAGATGGATACTTGGGATATAATCAAATTATGGTGAAAGAAGAGGATCAATTCAAAATGGCCTTCACCACCAAATGGGGCACCTATGCTTATAGGAAAATTTCATTCCAGTTGTCAAATGTTCGAGCTACATTTCAAATGACTACGGACACATTTTTAAAGGGATTGATAAATAAAATATTTCTTATGTACTTAGACAACATTATTGTATTCTCTAAGAATGCATCAAGTCACCTCTTCCATCTCAGACATGTGCTCCAAAGATGCAAGAGGTTCACAGTGTCCCTAAATCCAAAAAAAATTAGATTCCTAGCTCAAAAAGGAAAGTTCTTAGGACACATTGTGTCTAAGGAAGGATTGACAATTGATCCAGATAGGTTTGAAGCCATTCGAGCATTACCATTTCCAAGTCATAAGAAATCCCTCTAGAGTTTCTTAGGAAGATCAATTTTGTCCGTATGTTTATGCCATATTTTACCTCTCTCGTTAAGACAATAACCATGATGTTGAAAAAGAGCATGGCATTTTAGTGGATAGAAGAGGGAAAATAAATTTTTGAGCCTATCAAGCACACACCATCTCTCAAGCCCAAACTCTCATTAATCCGTACTTTTCCAAAGACTTCATACTCTATGCCGTTGGTGGTTTGGACACCGTTTCTACAATTTTGGTGTAGTAAAATAAAGAGATATTTGAGAAATTGGTTTCCTTATTCAATCATACCCCTGGAAGACTATGAAGTGAGATACTCCTTCATTGAGAAGCATGTCCTTGTAGTTATTAGGAGTTTGAAAAATTTCAAGCATTTGGTCTCGAATAATAAGAATTCATCTACTAGTGTCCCATGTAGGAGTTAAGGACTTCCTCTTGAAAAAGGATTTGAATGAGAGACATGTAGGATGGATCACTCATCTCATGGAGTATGACATATAAATCAGGGTCACCAATTTATTTCGTGGCAAGGTATTGTGCAAGAAACTAGCTTCTAGTCAAAAAAATGATGATTAAAATCATGAGGAGAAAAGAAGTTGTTTTGGTATTGGAAGAAGCAAGAGAACAAGTAGATGATAGTGTGCCTACTCCTTATTGGACCCAGGATATAATGAATTTCCTACAAACATGTTTATGCCCTCCATAAATGAGAAAAATAAAGAGGAGATATTTTAGACTCTAGACCATTTCATATGTACTTATTGATGGTGTTTTGTTCAATATAAACATGAATGGAGTCCTATTAAGGTGCATTAGAACAAGTCAAATTGGGAAAGTACTACATGAGTTTCACAATGGAGAGGTTAGAAATCATTTTACTCCATGGGTAACAACTTTTAAAATAATGAAGGAGGGTTATTATTAGCCCATAGTGTTTGGTGACTTCTATCAAGAAGTGTAAAAATGTCTATTCTTCACAGGAAAGGAGAGGCTAATAACACTTCCATTGTATCCTATCTCATTTGACCAACCATTCATGCAACGGGGATTGGAATTCATCGGGGTCATTAATCTAAATTTGAGCCAAGGTGACAAGTGTATTCTCATGGCAATAGACTATTTCACCAAGTGGATTAAAGCGGTGGCCCTCAAGGAGGCAAATGAGTCTAGCATCCGTACTTCTATGAGGGGATAGTGATAAGATTCAAAGTGTACCAACCACTATCATATCAAATAATTCTCTAATATTCCTTGGTGCCAAGATCACATAATGGGCTGTTAGGAATGCAATTTATTTGAGCACCTCTTCTAATTACTACCCCCAAGGTAATGGACAAGAAAATTCCATGAACAAGAACTTGTTAAGAATCATCAGGAGGAATCTAAATGAAAATAAAAGGATGTAGCATACCAAGCTCAAATAATCCTTGTGGGATGATAGGATAACACCAAATACAACTCTCCCTACAAGTTGGTCTACGAGAGAGAAGCATTCCTACCCCTATCATTTGAGTTACCCGCATTGGAGCTCATGAAGAGGATAGAGTTATCCAAATTTGAACCAATGGAAGCTAGGTATGCAGAAATGATGGAATTGGAAGAAATAAGAGAGCATGTAATGCAAACCATGGAAAAATATCAGGCCTTAATCAAGAGGTCATTTGACAAGAAAGCCAAGGCAAGGACCTTCGGGAGGGTGACCTAGTTACGAAATGGGATGCGGATCTGGCTAAGCTAGGAAAACATTCCAAGTTTGATGCCATTTGGAGTGGACCCTACATGGTCATGAGATGTAAGAGTAGAAATGTATTTCAATTTGTCCACTTTGGATAGAGAGGAAATTCCAATTTGATTTAATGGAATCTATCATAAGTTAACTTCTTCGAAAGGAAGAATTCTTAGCCTTGTACATATTAGTTTAGGATTTTAAATTCCTCTAAGTTTGTATGCACATTATCTTATTGTAGATTATGTTTTATTTTCCCTAAGTGCTTATGGGACATGTTTTTATCTCTGGGTTGTATCATTGCATAAGTCACTATGCCTCCCGGAAGAGATATTGTAAATAGGAAGCTCAAGGTTTCAAGAAACTTGATTGCAAACTTCAAAAGGTTTCAAATGCAGAGAAACTAAAATCAAGTTAGGGAAAAATTCCTACATGTTTAATTTCTAGTCTCTAAGGATCATTCGTGGGTTGAGCTTCTAGTACCTCCACCAAATCTGAAATTAGCCCTCAACAAAGCATGCCACAAGTGGAACATTTAGCAGAAGAAAAAATTCAAAATTTAATAGAGCTCCATGATGTACAAACTTAGAGAATGTCTTTCTTAAACTCGAAATGAGCCAAAGTGTGCTACCTATTTGATGATGCCATAATTTAGGATAGTCTAGCTATAGGGAAATGAAAAGAAAGAAATTTTTAAATAAAAAAATTCCATTCATGATAAATTTACAATTTTCTTATTAAAATTGGAAAATGCAAGCAAACAGTGGAGCAGTTCTAGGTTCAAGCGGCATTGGAACCGGTCTTGAGTAAGGTTTAGAGTGTTGGCTCGATTCTTGGTTATCAACTATGAATTTGTACCCAATGGACATACCAGGCCTAATGGTATAGAACATCTAGCGGGGAAGACGTCCCGCGAGTCGCCAAATTATTATCCAATTTATCCCCTAGGTAAATTGGACAACAGGACTTAAAATAACATAGGCACCGAACATGGCCCCGTTAGTGCAAAATCACAACAGCCCCAAATGAGTTCTAAAAATATGCTTTTCTAAGGTAAACTCATTTGGTGTGATTGCATAACATTGAACTTTCCCCAAGGTGTGGGACCTTGCAAAGTGGGAAAGCTCTCCAAATTAAAGGTTGGTTCCTTATTCCTCTGTTTAGATGCATACATGAGAACTTGTAGAGGATATATCTCTATACCTAATCTAAAACTTGCCAAGGAGACAAGGATAAGAAAGGGGTACAAGAAATAAACAATAACTAAACTACAAGGTGATGCACCAAAGGAGTGATGAACACTAGTTCTCCGATAGACATAAACCAAAAATACATGCAATAATCAAACATAGATAGCCATATTTATAACGAAAGACCATATGTGATCAAAAGAGACAGAAAGGATCTAGAATCAATCAAAAATGTTTTTATTGCTCGTAGATTAATACAATACATTACAAAATAGCTAGGAGGCAAGAAATATATTGTAACTTTGATGGAAGGCTTGAGATTCTACAAATTCCTTTTGCTAGAAGAAAAGGGAGCCTGCAAAATAAGGAATGTCCAACCCTTTACAATGAATCCAACCTCTCGTATTTATAGATTCAATCATAGAGGAGAGAGAGAGGAAGAAGTGGGAAAATCAAGCTAAAGCTCAACCTTTTGTTAATTCCTTTGACAAAATCTTCCCCCAAATCTATCTTTACTACATCAATCCTTGGTTCAGCACCTTGAAGGAAGAGGAAACAATAGAACAGATCGAATCCGATCTGGTTGTTGAGGCAAGGAGATCTTGCATCAAAGGCCTGAAGACATTTCTCCATTTTTCACCTACCAGGGCCATGCGGCATCCTGGCGCTCATTTGGGCTCCCCTTTTTGGATTCATCTTTAGAGAAACATCGTTAGGACACATGGTTCTTTTCTGCTACCTCCTCCATACTTCGTCAATTTCCTACCTTTCCTGAACTGTTTTGAACCTGAGGACTTTGGATCTTCATCATTTCTTCCCCTTTCTTGCTCCTGGTTCCTCTGTGGCACTGCCCCTTCTTTTTTGACCTTTTTATTCCATTATTCAATCCCTCTGTGACCTATTTACATATCTGAATGAGTTTTCTCAGGTTCTTTCTATGTGGGGTTGTAACTGATCTGATATTTGGCTCGGGGGTGAAATATGGATAGAAATTTGGTGACTCACAGAGGTATCTACCTGCTAGATGAAAATACCAATTGCCTTGTCATATCCGTTGGGCATGGAGTCATGAGTAATATCCTGTTATTGATCTAAACTTTGAAAACTGACCCCTAGGCCACTTGGAAACCCATTAGAACTGAAACTGATCTTGACCAAATGCCAAGTCCAAACACTGTATGAGAGTAACAAAACTCCACAATAACACTATGTACAAAACTGGAAATCATACATGATCCAAGTAGAACATGCAGAGTGTGTAAAGCACTTCTTCTGCTGAAAGAAAACCTACTTACTTTATGCTAGCTAGGAGAAAAGGTGAGCTAAACAAACCCTACAACTGGTTGTGCAAAATAGCTTCCTTTCCTCAAAATTGGTAGCCATGCAAATGATTTGGAGCTGAACATGGTTGTTATTAGGAGTGGAAGGCTAATTGTAAATTGTTTCTCCACTCCCTCCATCAAGGTATCAACTGGAAACAAAATAAATACCTTTTCAATCAGCTGCTCACTTGGTTCCCAGAGGTATTGTAGCTGATCCTTAGTACTTTGATGCTCATCCTCATGCCCTAGAGTGTGTATGATTGGTTTTGGATTCTCCATTGGCTCAATGAAGCTAAGTACCTAATTGGGCATGGTCTGATCCGATGGATGTGCCTGTTACTTTGAATTTGAACTCCAAGAATGGAGTCTTCCTACAGACCTTCTTGAGTGGATGGTGTGGGAGAGATGGGGTATTCATTGTTTCCTTCTTCCTCCTAAGAAGAACATGGAAGATTAAGATCCTCCAACCTTAGTTCCTAAGGGCCGTTATGAGATGCAGGTTGTTGTCCTTGGATGTTCTCCTCCGTGGCAGAAGACTCATGTTCTTGGAAGGCGGATGATGGAGGAGAAAATGATGTGATCTCCTTGGGATCCTCTCCATCAAGACAATCCTCTAAGTCAGACAGATAATCTACCTCCTTGTTGTCCTACTTTGCATGTGTTTGACCTCCTCCATAGTGTCCTTCGAATATGTAATTTTCTCACCATGGTTCCCCTCATCTTCAAACATGAAGTTTGAAAGCTCAAACTCTTCTTCAACATTAGAGTTTGAAGGGGATGAAGTGGGAGGAAGAACTAAAGGTTCTTCTGTGGCTTGCTCTGCACTTGTTGCCTCTAAAATTGTATGGTTCTCCTCCAGAACCGCACCCTCTGGAGCTAACTGATTTTCATCTAGAACAAGCACCTGTATGATTTCCTCTTCCCAATCAGATTCGTATGAGTCACGCCATTATTCAATTGTCCTGCAGTCATCAAACATGATGACGTTGGCTAGGGAAGGTGCATTGGTAGGGGCTGTTCATTTATGGTATAACTAGGCAAAGGGGACTTGGAAGAAAATGGGAGGATGGACGTAGAAGGGATGGAAGGTGTGTTAGATTTTAAAGCCTCCATTCCTTCCACCCACTCTATAATTCGGGGCAACATCTTAGTGATGAGGTGGAGATTTTCTTGGGCTTGAAACCAGCACTGGTACATGTTTGACCCATGGACAAGAGGTGTTGTAGCCTTGAGTTGCCATTATGGATCACTTGACTCTGAGCTGCATCATGTCCATCTCAATCTTTTGCATCTGCCTCTCAAAATTAGCTTCAGCCAAGGAGTTTCCACCATCATTTGCATAAACATGTTCTTCATAAACATTTTGGTTAGAAAAAGGGGGTTGTATGCATTTTCGGGATAATGGGGCTTATAAAACTGATTTGGAGGAGGATTTTGAAACTATGGGGATGGAGGGAAATAGTTCTATTGCTGCAAATGAGAATTCCATGGTGGGAAAGAAGTCATGATTGCACAACTTCATGGGATTGAAGAAGATGAAGGAGATGGAAGAAATAATGGGTGGAAATGGATGGGAAGAAGGTCTACAACTTAGAGGATGGGTTGTTGACAGATGGAGTTGCCATATGTGCTTGAAAGTGCCTCCAAAGGCTGAAATCTTCACCAAGAGCACATTAAACCTGATGAAGTGAAGTGGTAAGGTGCTTTAGACCTATCCCACCAAGGCGTGCCAAAATTGTTAGTGCAAAATCATAGCACCCCCAAATGAGTTCTAAAAATCTACTTTTCTAAGGCAGACTCATTTGGTGTGATTGCATAACATTGAAATTTCCCCAAGGTGTGGGACCTTGCAAAATGGGAAAGCTCTCAGATTAAAGGTTGGTTCCTTATTCCTCTGTTTATATGCATATGTGAGAACTTACAGAGGATCTATCTCTATACCTAATATAAAACTTTCCAAGGAGACATGGATAAGAAAGGGGTACAAGAAATAAACAATAACTAAACTACAAGGTGATGCACCAAAGGAATGATGAACACTAGTTTTGTTGATAGACATAAACCAAAAAATACATGTAATAATCAAACACATATAACCAGATTTATAACAAAAGACTAGATGTGAGAAAAAGAGACAGAAAGGATCTAGAATCAATCACAAACATGTTTTATTGCTCTGTAGATTGATACAATACATTACAAAATAGCCAGGAGGCAAGAAATATATTACAACTTTGATGGAAGGCCTGAAATTCCACAAATTCCTTTGCTAGAAGAAAAGGGATCCTGCAAAACAAGGAATGTCTAACCCTTTACAATGAATCCCACCCCTGTATTTATAGATTCAATCAGAGAGGAGAAAGAGAGGGAGAAGTGGGAAAAGTAGGTTGAAGCTCAACCACTGCTGTTAATTCCTTTGACAAAATCTCCCCCCAAATCTATCTTTACTACATCAATCCTTGGTTTGACACCTTGAAGGAAGAGGAAACAATGGAACAAATTGAATCCAATCTGGTTGTTGAGGCAAGGAGATCTTGTATTAAAGGCCTAAAAAGGTTTCTCCATTTTTCACCTACCAGGGACACGTGGCAACCTGGCGCTCATTTGGGCTTCGCTTTTTGGTTTCATCTTTGGAGAAACACCATTAGGGCACATGGTTCTTTCCACTGTCTCCTCCATACTTAGTCAATTTTAGACCTTTCTTAAACTGTTTTGAACCTCGGGACTTTGGATCTTCATTGTTTTCCCTTTCTTGCTCCTAGTTCCTCTACGGCACTACCCCTTCTTTTCTAACCCTACTATTCCATTGTTGAATCCCTCTGTGACCTATTTATAGATCTGAACGAGTTTTCTTAGGTTATTTCTATGCGGGGTCATAGCTGATCCGATATTTGGCCTGGGGGTGAAATATGGATAACGGGCCCCTAAGGATGAAATTGAGTTATAGCTAGTTTCGAGGTTTCGGGAAAACCTTGGTGAATTTGGGAGTGATAATCACATTGAGGAATTTTTCCTCTTCTGGGTTTTGACCCTTGAGATCAACTTAAAAAATGATGAAATGTGGGCCTCGTGGGCCCACATCTGGCCAAAATGGTTAAAAGGGTAGAAAACCAAAAAATGGCCCCGAGGATGCTCTATTGGTTTCCCATTAGCCTCCACATTTAGGAAAATTCATGAAAAATCCATGGAAAAATTCAAAAGTGCCCAAATGGGCCTATTTGAGGGCCGAGCTAAAAAGTAGCTAGCCAAGTTACTTGGCATGCCAAAGTCCTACATAGGGAAAGTGAGCTAAAAATGGACATGCGATTCGAGTCGTATTGGTGGTCGGGAGAGACTTTAGAGAGCTCGTTGGCATGGACAGAGTGAACAGGAGATAGTGATTTTGACACACATGGTGGTCGATCGAGCTGACTTGGCACTTAGGTGAGGAGCCCACGAGGTCACAAGTGAAGGACAAGGGACGAGATCCCGAGATTGGCTAGTTGAATACATTGGTGGGTGATGTGGAAGGGATGACTCCACCATGGAAGCAACACAAGGAGTTGTGCATGTGAGTTAACTTGTGGAGTAGGCATGGAGTTGGCTAGCATGGCGAGACATTAGAAATGTGGACGTCAACATGGGAGCTCGGGTGACCGAGATATGTGGAAAACTAGGTGAAATGAAATGAAGAGCTCACTTTGGTGAGCTATGGAATGTTTTCAAAATTTCCACTGTGAGGAAGATAGTTTGTCTCGTGAGCTCGAGCGAACACACGAGAATGATTCGATCATGGATGCGGGTGGGATTTTGGAGGTATGGAGTTTGGGTATTTGGAGGGTTTGACTTCCGGACTTGGTGAGGAAAATATTTGAATCGGTGAGCTATCGAAGTCGAAGTTGGAAAACTCGAATTCTAAAAATTTTAGACTTCGGAGGTGTATAATTTTGGAGGTTTATTGAGGGGCCGACGTGCTCTGAACTCAAAAATCTATGAATCTTGAAGTGTGGAGAGCCCAATTTCTTGGGTTGTCATTGTGTCACTTGGGGAGGTTTTTTTCAGGGTTTGAGGCGGCTGGAAGCCCAAAATGATGGGCTCACAAAGTTTGAAGTCCTGCCAAATCAAAATTTGAAAACCACCAAGTTACATTACCCGCTAAGCTATTTGGGGAGATGTGTAGTGGTAGGTGGATGCATCGAATGATAGAAAACATTGGGCCAATCCAACTCGGTGGCATGCGTGTAACGCCAAGTTGTATTAAATAAGGTCTTGGTAGGTGAATGGAGGATCTCGACCTATAGGTTGTGAACACAAATGGTATAAAAAATTATATCCTACATAACTTGAGAAATTTTTATCCAAAATTTAGAAAATTGTACTTATCATAAAGGATTTTCGGTGAAGAGTCTAATGGAGGTGTCAAATTTCAAAGATTAGGAGAGTAGGTGAATATTAATTCATGCAAGAAACTCTATGTAAAATGATGATAACTTCCTTTGTAGTCCACCATTTTTGGTAATTTTAGAGTCATCGAAAAGCTATTTTCCAGCTCTATATCATGTTATAATCAGAGATAAGCATTTAATGAGTTTTTGGGTTAAAAACCATGATGAGTTTTAGGAACCAATGTCATACGCATGTGCTTCATGAATTCCATTTTCTTGAACATAAGGGGCAATACAATCATAAATTTGGAGATCTTCCCTAAACAGCAGCCATTGTAAGGGTTTAATGATGATTTTTGATGGATTTTGGATAATTTCAGATTTATTCTATCTCTCTCTCTCTCTCTCTCTCTCTCTTCTCTACTAAAATTTATTCTATAAATATTAAGTATGGGCGAGTAAAAATGTTGAATACTTTTCAATTACCCCTCTCTTTTATTGTTGTAATACAAATTTTGTTCCTTTGGCCTCCATGTAATGTATTGTATCAACTTTTAGAGAAATAAAACAAATTTTTGGATGATTCTCAACCCTCCTTTGTGTTTATTATATCTTATATGATATTTCATTACAGTTAGAGGTTATTGTGCATTGTTTTTGTATTGCGGGGTTTAATAATGGATTGTATTTATTGGTAAGCGGGTTTCCAATAGGTGGTTTTGATCTGTGGTGGTGAACAACCTACTCAAATTTTCTTGTTTCATTTTCATGCAGTGAAAGTTATTCAACACTCCTTCTTGGTGCATTACCTTCCCTTAGAGTAGGTTTATTTTTCATGCAATGCTTTTATCCTTGTCTCCTTGGAAAAGCATTAGAGTAGAGTTAGATTTTCAACTCTCTACACTCTCGAGTAGTTGGCACTAGGTTAGGAAAGGAATTCAGCCTTCTTTGGAGAACTATCCCATTTCGCAAAGTCCCACACTTTGGGATAGTTCCATGTTTCACAAATTACATTGACTGCCCATCAATCACTTGCAAGCATTCACGGGTGTTGTGATTTTTCCAAAACATGTGATCAATATTATCATAAGCTTGGATAATAATAATATCTTGTTGGAGATCTGATTCATTATACCCTAACCATTGGATAAGAGTTAAGGTACAAATATTAAGAGAAAACCGTTGTATATTAGCACTTGTTTAACACGAGATATGTTCGATATTAATTTTAATATAAAAAAGAAGATTATGTGTGGGACCGTGTGGTGGCAGGTCCTTTTGAATGAATATGAGTGGAAGTTTTAGATAGGGATAGAGGTGAGAAATGAGGGCTTGGAATTGTGTGGGGTCTATGTCATTTGGAACATGTGTTTCTTGAAGGGTGCGGTAAAGGATATCTTTATGGATGAGAAGATGTTTTAAGAAGGTCCATAATAGATATTTGTGTGGGTTTTTCTCTAGTTGTTCAATGATGTTGTATTGAGGTTGTGGTGTGGGATTAGAAGAGGATGGAGCAGCTCCTTGAACCACCACACGGATCCTTCGAGTGGTTACAACACACTGAGGGTTTTGTGATGGTGCTTTAACTTTAATGGTGGCTACTTGGTGTGGGAAGTGGTAAATGTGGCCAATGAGCGACTCATATTGGAATGGTACACGATGGTAATTGATGTGGTTCGAATGATGACTAGATGATTTGGGTTTACTTCTAGACTTTTGTTGACCCTGATTATAAGCATGATTTTGACCATGATTAGGAAGGGGATTTTGATAGATCCCAAGTTTCTGATTTTGAGAGGAAGTGGAAGCATTGTCCTCAATTTCAATTTCACCTCGATCAATAAGATATTGAATATAATTCTTTAATTTCATACACCTATGGGTGGCATGACCCTTGATTTTATGGAATTTACAATACTCATTCTCCTTAAACCATAAAGGTTTAGGTTGGGACTCATCAATTGGTTGAGTTTGAGGGAAAATGACCATATTGGCAAAAATTAGTTTATCAAGGATTGCTTCTATAGACTCACTAAGGGGTGTAGGTTCTTCATTTGGAGTCTTGGGTGGACCGAGGTTGTCCTTTAGGGATGAAAATGGTGGTTGTTGTGTGGACATGTTGGATATTTTTGTTTTTGTTACTCCATCACCAACAACATTTTTATTCTTGTTAAAGTACTTAGGTTTCTTAGATGTGGAGGGTTGGTTGGATTGACTATGATTATCATGAGAATATAAATTAATAAGGCCTTTTTGCAACAAGGGCCTTTTCAATTTGCATTCCCTTCTCAATGATGTCATCAAATGTGTTTGCACAATGGAATTGTAAATGGAAGGCTAATTCCTGATTGAGATTAGAGAAAAAATGTCAACCAATTTTTTTGCATATGGGCCATGGAATGTAACTAGCAAGGGCTCGTCGTCATTGTAGGAAGGATGAAAAACTTTCACCATTGTGTTTTTTATTATTACACAAGTGAATCCATGTGACATCATGTTCTATGTTATACAAAAAAAATTCTTAACAAATTTTTCAGAGAGGTCTGTGAATGTCGTAACAAAACCTTTGGGTAATTAGAGGAACCATTCTAAAGCGGGACCACCTAGAATTCTAGAGAAGAGTCTTAGAAAATAGGATTCATCGTAGGCTACTTCTTGACACAACATATAGAACTCCTTAACATGTTCACGGGGATCACCTTTTCCCTTATATTTTTTAAATTTGGGTGGTTCAAAATATGGTGGAAAAGGGACTGTAAGATGTCGTGGTCAAAACGATAAGGAAAAAGTTCCTCGAATTTATACTTCCTTCCAATGTGGGTTCTTGAGCATTAATGGGTGGTGGATTAAAGTTTGTTTGAGAATGTTAGGATCTGTGATCATTTGATGGTTATTCGCTGATTTAAGAGGATAACTAAGTAGTTTGGTTGCTCATTTTTTGTAATTGGGATAATATGACTTCTTTGGATATGTTAGGGTTGTTCTCTCTACCATCCGTCCATATATAATGTGATGGTTGTTTGGATTATGGTGGTGTGGTAATGGTGGTCGTTGTCCAATGTTATCATTTTCATCTTGGAGGAGACTTTGGAGTTGGTCATGAGTGTAATCAGGAGGAATATTTTCCCCATGTGATATAATTAGAGCAAGAGGGCATATTTATTTTCTCAACAAAGCGATTAAGCATTTAGCATATTTTTCCTTCTATAAAATACGTACTTGAGTCATTATCACTACTTTTTTTTAACCATGGTCTCCTCATCTTCTCCTCTAGTTCAATTTTCTTGATATTGGTGTCATATTAATTGTGGTTGAATATATCATGTTTCATGTTGCAATGATTGTTTTCCTCATGATTTTTGGATTTGGGTGGCTATGTTCTATATATGGAGAGTTGGCAACGGAGAGCATAGAATGGGCTGAACTCCGACTGATGGATGATGCATCAGTTTTGTTAGCGTGATATCAGTCGTATCACGTATATGATAGATGGATGCTCCCGCCGATGCCGGAAGGGACTGACTGCCGGGCCCCTCTCTATCTAGCGTGATATCACTCGTCGATCGATCAAACTCGTTCCCCTCTATACTCTCTATAGCGAGACAAAGGTAGTATATCTATAGATGGGGATCCCTCTACCCATCCCGATCCAGGTGGAGTCATTTCTACAAAGGGCCCCCATCCCATCTCTTCGTATCACATAGAAGACTCATCCTTGAGGAGTCGGGGCGGGATTGAAGAAAGGTGGGAGGTGGGAGGCGTAGGGAGGCCTATCTATTTCTTGATTAACCAATGTATAATCTCGATAATCTCATTACTTATAGGACCAAAGAAATTCAAGGGAGGGATAGAAGAAGGATTTTCCTCATTAGTAGAGGGATTAGGATGTGCCTTGTTATAAGGGATTAGAAGAATAAGATAGATGATAAGGGTATTTTTCTATTAGCAAGATGTTGATTAATAATATTAGGTTAGTCGTATCAAAAGGAATCGTAAATGGGGTGTTTAAGATTGAAAGTGTTTGTATAAATGTGAATGAAGATATAAGGTTATGACGATTTTTATGATGAAATAGGTATGTAATTGGGATAGGTTTTTAGAGTCTTATAGGCCTAGGTTAGTTTTGAGATGCCAATAGGAAACACCAAGTAATTAGGGTGGTATGACTTATGTGGATTAGGATGAAGAATAATATTTTTGTTTGGAAGATGGAAGAAGGTGTTTATGTCGTATTTTTAATGAGATGGATTATTATTTATGTGTTTTTTCTAGGTAAGCGAGAGGGTAAATAGCGTGGGATCAATATTATGAAATTTATTTAATTAGATGGGAATGTTGGGTTTTCTATTTAAATTTTGGATCTTTGTGGTAATGTGAAAAGTGTAACTAAAAGTATTTACATGATGGTAGTGTATGGTGGAATTTTTTGGTTTATTATTTACAAAAGATGTGTATAATGGCAAGGGGATAATGTATGGTCAAAATTTATGTATTAGGTGAAAAAGGAGGATTATTTTGGTTTTATAGGATAATTGCGGTAGGTGTGATTAATGGTACGTGATGAGGAAGATATGGTCAAAGGTTGATGATGTATATTTCAAAAATTGAGGTTAAAAGGTCATGGTCAAAATGGGTGAATAGTAGATATATGGTTTAATTATGAGGATTAGTGTGAGGGTTACTTACTTTGGTTTACACAAGACACTCAAGAAAGTATAATCATAAAAGCACAACCCTACGTAGTCAAGTTTGATTCTTGAAGTGAACTATAGCTTGTCTTCTTTACCACACATTAACGGTGGTACCACAATTGTCTCTCCACCTATGTAAAAATGTGTGATTGGCTAGTGAGTGATCTTGGGAAGTGTGGAATCCTTGCTCTATAGTTTGATATGTGGTGAAAAGGGCTACCTAGTCTAGGGTGACGATCTCTTTAGGGGAGTCCCGATATACCTTGTGATACACATGGGGCCCATGTTTCAATGATGATATCTAAGGCCTAGGTTTTAGGATGTGGAATACACTCACTTCACAACACTCGAAAACAAGAAAGAACTTAGCCCATAATGATAGTTGTTCTAGAATTTATATACCCCGCAGAACATGGGTTGTTTCTATGTACGTGGAGTGAATCCCATGGTCACGATACCCCTCGAACTATGAAAAGTGTGTGGATGTAACTTCCATGTCACGTTAACCCCTAAAAATAAAAAAGGAAGGGAAGACTAACCACTTTTGATCCTCAAGATCATCCTAGGATGCGAGAGGAGAGAATACACGATGTCACCTTGGGGAATTAAGACAAGCAAGCACATAAATTTACAAAAAGATAACACAAAAAATAATGAAAATTAAAATTTATATGATGGGGGCCTTTGTGAGGGACCTATAAAAAGGATTATTTTTATTTCAAACCCACGAAAGAGTTGACGAATCATATTGAAAAGCTGTGCACCACGATCAAGTTGCACTCTAGTTAAATCATAATGGCTCCAACGTAATCATAAGAATAATCGATCAATAACTGAACAATCTTGCATAACAGAACAAAGCTTACACATGTAGAGAAAATATAGCGGAGTGTCTTGGCATACTCAAAAATGAATAGTGAAAGGGTACATATAGGGTCGTTGAGTAACCCTAGTGCATGACTCAATAAAAACCCTAAACCTAACCCTAAACCTAACCCATGTGAGATGACCCTCCATATGTGAGTGGAGGCAACATAGGATAACTCACACCAACACCCCCCTTCATTGAAGTTGGTGTAGTAGCTATGATGAGTCAGAATGAAGGAGAAGACACTCTAAAAACTAAGAAAGATGTGTAAATGGGGCCCGACAACTAAAGACATGATAAGGTGCCCATATACAAAAAAATCTTCCTAGAAGAAGAAGAAGAAAAGGACTATATATCCTGAAGAAGATGAGTAGCTATAGCAGACCTCACCCCAAGAAGAGACCGTAAGTGAAGAAAATTTATCTCGGTGAAGGGCTTGGTAAATAAATTTACAATCGATTAGTTGTCTAAATGTCTTGAATGTCGATGATGCCATCATGAATAAGCTCTCATATGAAGTGCATGTGGATCTTAATGCTTCATCTACGATGTTGGCTGGATTTCTGTAAATAGAGATAGTGCTCATGTTATCATAGTAGATAATGGTAGGCCATCGAAAGTGGATGCCAAACTCTGTCAGAATACCCTATTGCCAAATAGCTTTTCTGGTAGCGTTAACTGCTCCTCTGTATTCTGCCTCTGTAGATGATATCATAATTGCATTCTGCTTCTTGCTAGACAAAATAATAGGACCCAAACCAAGAGAGAAATTATAACCAAAAGTAGATTTCTTATGATCTAATTCACTGGCCCAATCAAAATTTGTGAACCCAATCAAGTCAATATCCACCCCTCCATGATAGTGAATGCCATCAGTATAGGTGCCACGAACATAATAAGGATCCATTTATATTCTTTCCAATATAGCTCATGTGGATCTTGCGAGAATCTGGACATGATCCCAACAACATACGATAAATCCAATCGAGTGTGAGTCAAGTAAATCAAGCTCCCCACCAACTGTCGATAAAGAGTGCCATCAAGCAAGGGAGTAGAGAAATCTGAAACCAACTTAACCCCGGAAAGAAAAGGAGTAGGAGAAGACTTGAAATCAAACATTTGAAAACAAGCTAGCAAATCAAGAGCATACTTAGGTTGCGAAATCAAAATTTTCGAGTCAAATTATGAAATATGGATCCCAAGGAAGTAATGAAGCAAACCTAAGTCAGTCATGGAAAACCTATTGGCGAAGGCGATCTTCACAAAATCAATAATAGATGAAGAGCTTCTTGTGATCAAAAAGTCATCAACATAGAGAACAAGAATGAGTATGGAGTCATCTTTCCATAGAATATAAACATTTAGATAATAATGACACCTAGTAAACCTTGATATAAGTAAAAAGGAGTCCATCTTGGCATACCAAGCTTGAGGGGCTTGTTTAAGGCCATAAAGAGACTTATTTAACTTACAAACAAGGGACGAATCTTGGACATAACTCGGAGGTTGTTCCATATAGATATCTTCCTCGAGGTCACCATGAAGGAAGGCACTCTTAACGTCCATTTGATGGACTTTCCATCTATTCATTGTGGCAATGGCTAGGGTCAGTCGAATAGAAGTCATCTTCGCAACCGGAGAAAAGGTTTCAGTATAATCAACCCCAACTATCTGGGAGAAACCCTTAGCTACTAATTGCGCTTTAAAATTTTTGACGTCTCCATCTACTCCATACTTTGTTTGGAACACCCACTTACACCGAATGATTTTTTCTTCCTTTCAGAAGAGGGTGAGATCCCAAGTATCGTTCTTCATGAGAGAGGAATACTCCTCATCCATGGTCAGAATCCCACTTAGGAATACCAAAAGCCTCCCAAAAAGACTATGGATCAGAAGTAGAGGTGAAGAAAGAGTGGGGTCCAACAAAATTTGAGCGAGTATGTCTCATATCCGAAGTATCTCCAACTAAATCTCTAGCACTTTGCAAAGTTTTCCTGGCCCAAAGAGGACTAGGAGGATCAAGCTCAGAGTCGGAAGATTCTTCACTTGAGTGAGAAGGGACATAGTCCTCATCATCACTACTATCAGAATAAGAATACTTAGAGGTCTGATGGTCAAGAGGATTAGGAAGAGGAACACGCTCAACATCATCATCATCTGATGAGTCAGAATCTGAATCAGCGAGTTGAAGAACCTCAATATTTGGAGAAGTAGAAGTCAAAGAAGACTCATCTAACTTAACACTTCTCTCAATATAAAAATCATGAGAAGTAGGATTCATCAATCGATATCCCTTCACACCATCAGGATACCTTATAAAAATATAAGGTTTGGATTGTGGTTCTAAAGCCTTGCATTTATTTTTGGGAATCTGAGCCATAGCCTTGGATCCGAAGACTCGAAAGTGCTCAACATCAGGCTTGCATCCAAACCAGGCTTCAAAGGGTGTCATCCCTCTTACTTTCTTGTGTGGAACATGGTTTTGAATGTAATTTACACAATTCACCACTTTGGCCCAATAATGTGGAGGAAGAGACTTTGAGTGAATCATACAAGTGGCCATCTCCTTCAGAGTATGGTTCTTTCTTTCTGCGACTCCATTCTGTGAAGGGCTATAAGCAACTGTATGCTGCAAAGAGATCCCTTCAGAAGTACAAAAATCCATGAACCTATTGTTTACATATTCACCTCCATTGTCAATTTGAAGAACCTTGATAGACCGTTCCACCTGTTTCTCAGCAAGAGCCTTAAAGTCTGAAAATGTTCAAAGACTTCAGACTTAAGCTTAAGAAAATATACCCAAGTATATCACAAAAATTCATCAATGAAGGTTAGCACATAAAGAGCTCTAGTAAACGAAGGAGAAGGAAATGGACCAAAAACATCGTTGTGAACAAGATCCAAAGGACGAGTAGCTCTCAGGATTTTCCTTTGTCAAAGTTCTTTTCAAGATGATTTCCAAGGGTACAACCCTCATAAAGACCCTTAGAAAACTTGACGTGGGGTAACCCATTCACCATTTTGTTTTGGCTCAATTATTCAAGGTAGTGATAATTTAGATGTCTAAAATGCTCATGCCATATCTCACTAACCTCATTTGCATGAGTGAGCAAGGAAGTGGGCATAGAATCAGAAGTAAAGTGGGAAAAGGTATATAAGCGTGAACAGTGATCGAGTCTTTCCCTCAACCACTTTAGTGTCATCGTTAAGCTCACGAATAATCACTGAGTTAGGACCAAATTCCACTCGCATTCCTTCACCAATGTTAGTAATTTGGTAAACCGATAGGATATTGGTAGAGAGATCAAGAACACTCAACACTTGGTTAAATGTTCCCCCATCCATCTGTGTCATAGATCCACTACTAGAAATCACATCCTTTGTCGTGTCATTACCCATCATGATTTGGGACATTCCACAAGGTTCAATTGTTGAGAACTCAACATGTGCAGAACCCATGTGGTGCAAGGCACCGAGAATCTATAATCCACATTGATGAAGGAGCAACTCGACTACAAGGGCATTTCCTTTCTTTTTATCACTTTTAAAACCTTTTGCGAGTAGAAAACTCGGCCTTTGGAGCATTTTGTTTTATTGATTCAGAACACTTATTTTATTCTACTCAAGTAAATGAGATAAGTGATCAATCTATTTCATAAAACAATGGTGCTCATCGTGACCAGACTTCTTTCAATAGGAACACAAAAACTTGCTTTTATGTGCCTTAGGCTCAGAAGTTGAAGTGTTTGTGTCATTTTTAGGTTTGGTCTTGGTTTTTTTCTTAGGTTGATGCTTTGTTACTTTCTTCTTTTTAGTCTTCTTTCCCTTGCTATTAATTTCTACAGAGTCATGTAACTTGGACTTGAGGACCCCATTTAAATGATTTTTTCTTGTTCTCGAATGAGTTGGGACAAAAAACAGTCAAAGGAGGGCATAGTCCAAGCATTGCCCAAAGTAGCTTTTGTAGCATAGAAAGTTGACACGAAGAAAAAATATTCGGGACCTAGCTTAGAGAGAATCAACAAGATCAATTGAGAATCTTTCTTCTCTACTTGACATCCCTTTAACAAAAATCGATGTGGAAATTTTTTGAGAAGAAAGCTTATAGGTTTTCAAAGTCACTAGGATTTAACCCTAGTAGTTCATTTTCCAACTCATGCGCTCTCATGTCATCTAGTTGTCCAAACATTTCATCCAATGTTTTCCATGCAGATTTAGGTGTTTTGGACGCCTCAATGTGGAAGAGCAAGTCAAGAGAAATAGACATGCAAAGAAGACCTAAAGTTTCATCACTACGGTTTAACCACTTATATTTTTCAGGGTCATCATCTGGTTCAGTCTTAGTTCCCATGGTGATGTGATATAACCCTTTACCCCTTAGTTTCATAATCATTTTCAATCTCCATTCGAAGAAGTTGAATGGCGTAAGCAAAGGAATTGAAAGTGCATCCATAGTAAAGAGAGAGAGAGAAGAAATGTAGAAAAGAAACACAACCACCTAGGACAATATAACAACCCCCTGCTTTCGGCACTTTATAGTTTAGTGCGTTGATTACAATCAGTCCGTGCATGCGGTTGGAAACACTTGGTAATTTGACTTGCAATCATAGTAATAACGTGTAAGAGAGGAGACCACAAAAGTGTTTTGTGGAGCGCAACAAAAAAAGGACACCGTAAACAAGCACAAAGAAGAAAAAAGGAAGGAGGTGAAAGAAAATCCTGGTTGTGAGAAAAAATGTCCCACATCGCAAAGAATACCCCCTTGCTATAGACTGTGGTGGATGCGCTCACTAGTCACAAGCAATAATAAGGGTAAAATACAATTTTTTGAATAAGGATTCAAAAAGAATCCCGATGATCTTCAGAAGGTTGAAAATGCTCTGGAAGACAAAAGTAGGCCCAGAATGTTACTACACACTTGAACGCACAATTAGAGAAAAAAATCGACAATAACGTGTAATAAAGTATCATTCGGAAACGTCAGGTTAGCTAAATTTAGAGCAGTTTAGGACCAAAAAAATGAGTATAACGTTATTTTAAATGCCGATAATTAATACTTTACTAATCGTAATGAAGGAAATTTAGAATTAATTCCAATTAGATCTAAAATTTTAAAGAGATCTAACTAATTAATTAAAGACAATAATTAAATCCTATATAAAAATTAAGACCTAATTAAATAATATCTTTAATTAAAAATTCCCCTTGTAATTTGAAACAAAACACCACTTAATTATTCCTTTTTAAGATAAAAGATCCCTTTTAATGTTTTGAAAAAAGGTTAAGGAGACCGCTTTTGGGAAATGTTTTTAAAGGAAAAAAAAGGTGAAAAAACTTACTAAAGAATTATATGTGGTTAGCTTTTAAAAAATTTACCAAAAAACTAAAGAAAAACTCACCAAAAAACACGTCACTTAGCATGTTTTGGGTTTAAAAAGAATGAAACTTCCAAAAAGTAACAACTTACCAAAAACAAATTAAAAAACTTTAGCCGCTTTGTATACCAAAAAGAATAAAAAACAACATGAAAAAGCTAACAAATGTGGAAGGAAGGAAGATACCATGGGAAAAGAAAATGGAGAGGGTTTGGGGAGCACGCATTAGGAAAATTCCGTGAAACCATTTTGTTGTCCTCCTACTGCAGACCACACGGAGTTTTGCAACACGTAGGAGGTGAAGCATTGCGGTTTGGATGGAAAAAGTGCGCAAAAAAATGAAGACATCCTTCTCTGCCGAGACCACCTCGGTGCGCAGAGTCAAAAGCAGTCACACGGGCCAAAATAGCCGTGACGGATCAATAAAAGACAAAAAACAAGGAAAATAACCTTTGAATAACACTAGATCTCTCTCATTTCAATCGCTAAATAATACTGAATGTGAACCTCTGAGCCACATATGAGAACCATGTATCCTATAAAGGGATATACGACAACACAAAGAACACGAGAAAACTAGAGATCTAAAAAAAATTCAGTTTTAATAATTTTTTTTAGAAAAACCAGAAATTACTCTAGTTTAGCAAACTCGCTAGATTTAGCTGCAGCTAGCTAAATGTAGCTACAAAACCCCTGAAAAATTCAGGAATACCTGCACATGCACAAAAAAGCACAAAAAATGACACAACTTTCGAGAAAGCTTGTTAAAGATGTTAGCAAGTAAAACCAGAATATAATGATCGAAAAACTTGCACGAGGAGTTTTAAAAAAATGAAAAAACAAGAGTAATCACAACTCAAAAAATGAGTGCACATTTACCCAATCTCAGCTCTGATACCATGAAAGAGTTGACAAATTGTATCAAAAATGTGCACCACGATCAAGTTACACTCTGGTTGAATCGTAATGGCTCCAACGTAATCACAAGAAGAATCGATCAATAACTGAACAATCTTGCATAACAGAACAAAGCTTACACATGTAGAGAAAAGACAACAGAGTGTCTTGGCATACTCATAAATGAATAGTGAAAGGGTACATATAGGGTGCTGAGTAACCCTAGTGCATGACTCAATAGCAAACCCTAAACCTAACCCTAAACCTAACCCATGTGAGATGACCCTCCATATGTGAGTGGAGGACACATAGGATAACTCACACCAACAACCTTGATGTTCTTGGAACAATTGGGCTGCAAGAAAAAAGGTTAGTAGTTTTGATTTAATCAATACCCTGCAACCACAAATGTTAGTAAAATATTGTTCAAATATTAAATCCGGCATATTTTCCCCTTGTTTCTATAATATTCCTACAAAAATAGAATGTTAGGACCTACAAAACACCACTAAAAAGAAAAAAAGTGTAAATAATTAGTCAAAAGTTATGCAAAAAGGTTGGTAGATCTTTTTCTCTATTTGAGAGAAAAAGTGTTGTTTTAGAGAAAATGAGTTGAAATGTTATCAAATGCACCAATCCTACAAAACAAAAAGTTAGAGTTGTTGAAATGATTATTTTGGCTCACTTAGATCTATGTAGATTGATAGATTACTTGGAGATTTTGGAAATATAAGTTTACAAATGTTCTAAGGTGGTTTTGTATGGGGGTGGCACGGTATTTATAGATAAATGGAGGGTTGAGAAATTAATCCACGTAGAACTAGATCAATGGTTGAAATTCAAAATGGTTAATTTTCTAGAATTATATACTTCTAGATTTTAGAATAACTCTCCATTGAATTAAAAATTCAATGGAATAGTGCTCATTTATTTGAATATTTGAAAATGAGAGGGAAGAATGGAGAGGCTTCTAGAAATAGAAGCCTCTAGATTTGGAGGGGCATTTAGCTTGTAGTTAGGTGAGATTAATTATGTTTAGTAGGGTGATTAGATGGAGAAGCTAGACATAGAGTAGGTATAGGGTAGGTGGTAGGTGGGTGAGTATTTTTAAATTGCTAGAAAATAGTTAATGAGGATTACTTAATGTGGTAAATAACATATTAATGATGTACTAATATTTTCTAAATATGTAATTGGATTACTGAGAATAGATGAAATAAAATAATTGAAGATTACATTTAATAATTAATTATTATATGGTTGATAATGTGAATGGATTATTATTGTATATTATTTACTAAATGACTATGTTGAAATTTTACATGTCTACACTATATACATGTGATTTTTTCATATACATGCATATTTGAGTACTTTATCATCTTCTCCTTTGTTGGTCCATCGTATGAGAAGGAATAAGTCAACAATAACAAAAAAATACAACAAAGGCATTAAAAACAACAACAAAAATTTTTGGTAGCACACACCTCATACTAACATGTAGGTACATAACACACATCGGCAACTACATGTGCACTTCCGCCCTAGGTTCACTCTCATCACTTTTTGCACTTTTACATATTTATTTTCCACGCTCCACTATTTTATCATTCCACGCATTGTCTAGTCCATTGGAAAACTCTCTACATCAATCTACATGGACATTAGGTACGCATCTCTATCTACTTTTTGTTACCGAATGTTTCAGTCACCAACATAAAGTGGGGGAAAATGTAGACACAAAATCATGCACTTTAGACATTATTTAGTCTCGGTCTCATAATACTATTCATATGGTTTTTGAGTGAAGAAATTACTAATTAACCCATGTCTTTTGGCCATTTTATTTTTCTTATTGTCATCACTACCAACCTCCCGCATCTACTCACCTAGTCAATTCTTCCATTTGGCGTTGTTTTATCTTTGAATTCAAGTACCCGAGCTTAGTATTGGGGTGCCACTGAGCCTTTTTCACTTTACCACTTTGTAGACACATGTAGTTTGATCAAAGCACTATATTGCACTAACTATTCTCCTTTTACATGTTTTAATAGGGTTAAATATTTTGCCTTGGGTTTTTAGCTAGGGTTTATGTAGTTAACCTTCATTTACATACTTCTTTGTTAATTTTATGCTAGAAACTACATTTAATGGCTGAAATCTAACCTACTAACACTTTTAAAATTTCATTTTCCATGTTTTTTGGTGGTTTTTCAGGTAGGCGCGCATACACCTTCTGCCAAGCCACAGTGCCTTTGACTATCATTTTTAGAAGAGGTGTGCATGAACCCAAAACCATGTGTAGTTACCTAAAATTGGGTGTACATGTGCAAATCATGGCTCACACGCCCTTCTGCCAGTGCAGACACCTTGTAACCTATCATTTTTACTAGGCGCGCAGGCACCCAAACCCACGTGCTGATCGCCGCCTGTGTATTCTCGGCCCTCTGTCGATATTTTTACTAGGAGCAAAAACACCCAAACCATGGCACATACACCCTTTTTGGCTCAAAATACCCTCTACCAGAGCACACATGCAATGTCATAGTTTTTACCATTTCTTGCCCATTTAGCGCATGCACCTACCTATTCTCGACAGAGCACAATTATACTAATGCGGTCATCTCTCGGGTGGCACAAACACCCTAAAAACCTTATATGTTTACACAGAGGAGTGTTTACACCATAAACCACATGCACATACCCAAAATGGTGTGCATACACCTTGAAGGGGGTGCATGCATCTCTGTTTGATCCGGATTTGTTCATATGATTTTTAGTGCTCCTAGTTTTGGTCATATCTTTTGACAGTTGACTGAATTTAGAATTTGAATAGGCATTGGAAAGAACATGAAGTGAAATTTGTGAGGAAAGTTCCAAAATTAATAAACCTATGGTATCATTAATTATATCATCAAACTCCCAAAGTTCTCCGAGACCTTCAAAAATGCAAAATACTAAAAACCATTGAAAAACTGCTAAAAATAGATTTATGGAATTTTCTAATATTCTTGGTTTTCTAAATTTCTCACAGGGTTCTGACAGTGGTTTGCAGGTTTCTTTTCCTTCATATTTTTATGCTAACTTAGTTAAGTGTTCATACTTTTCATTTTTAGGGGTCCTTTGAAACATGTATGCTCTTCCCTCGCACCTTTTAGGTGATCTTGGGAATAAAAAATGTTTCAAAAACCTTCTATTTTGCTTCAAAACACTTCAATTTAAGCTTTAAAATGGATTAAATTTCAAAGTTGGCTAAAAAAAGTTTCCTTTTGCAAAAAACTTAAAGTATTATTTTCCATAAAATTGTTTTAGTTGAGTTTTCCACGTTGTGTATGCTCTTCCTTCACACCTTTTTGGTGATCTTAGGAATCAAAAGCAACACACAAACTCTCTTTCTTGGTATCATTATCTATTTTGGAAAATTACTAACTCCTTGCATGTAGGGCCTAACACTTGTCAAAGAAAGGAGAAGTCAAGACAAAACAAAAACTTCTAATATATGTGTTTTCATACAGGTTGCCCCAAATGGTGTGTTATTTAAAACCACATTAAGTTAAGCAAGATAAAAAACACACCATTTCACTTCACACCTTGTATTGCGGGTTTTGAAAAGAGTACGTCCCTATCTATTCAACTAGAACATAAACCCTTTGGCATAACGCCTTAAGCTACAACAATGGGGGTGGTTTTAGGAACCCTAAAGTAATCCACCGTTGAGTAACCTCGTAAATGGAATAGGAAGCACTCCGCTTACCCACTTGAATAAATTTCACATTGTAAGTTAGAGTCAAATTTTCCGTATCGCGAACCCGGTTAGAATACACGTGAACGCACTAATTTCTCATCATATTTGAAGGGGGTAAAGTGAAGCCGAGATACTCCGAAATTAGTCATTACGACTCTTTGGGTAAATTGAGCTCACTCCAAGACAACTTGTGACACCTAGTTGAGAGATCTTATTAGGGAATCCATTCTGTCTTGGAGCCCACTTTGCTATTCCATTGTAGTGTCAGGCCATCATGAAGTGTCGACTTACTTGGAGTCTAAACCTTGTTTCTCAAACAAGGAAAAGAGCCCCCACAATTTAGAACTAAGTTTCTATCATCATGGAATTAAATGACACCTCACTTCACTCAGATTCTATCTTACCTTCATACGAGGAGAAAATCTACCCAAGTAATGTTTAGTTTATTTTCATTATTTTGATCTATACCCTTGCATTCTCGCTGCCCATTTTTCAGGGTGAGAAGGAGGCATAACTCACGTGTCTTATGAAATATAGGACTCACCAAGTTTTTGTCTATTTACGCCCATCCATGTTTGCGGTTGAGTTGTTAAACGTCTAAAGTGTGCAAGTACATTTTCATATCTTTGATAGTCCTTTGATCTTTATTTCAAGATCGTCTTCAATACTATGATTTCATTTCATCATTTATCTCTCCTTAGGTTGATAGTTTTTTTCTCGCATTCTTGTCACACAATTTTGGTACTTAGGTCATGTTTTCTTTTTTTTGAGAACTTGATATAAGTACCTTTATTATCTTGATTACACTACTCGCGCAACTAACAACTTCTTTCTATACTCATAATTCATTTCAGTTCAGCGTCATCTAAGTCTTTTTAGGGTGTCGATATTACCTTATATATACCGAAATAATGTTATCTTAATACTAACACCTTGCTTTCTCGGTTAATATATCAAGATAGTGTTGTTATGTTATACGTACTCATAACTTTCATTTTTAGAAAACTTATCTTTCATCGGCATTCGAATTAGTGTTAGTATACCTCGTCGAGAGATTGCGTCAGTACCACTTTAATATTTAGGCCTTGTTAGAATTCTAACTTGACCTACGTATTGATATGATATTGTCACTATCCACTTTAGAGCCTTCACCGAGAATCTTAGTTAGGTTATAACTTGGGAAAACAAAAATTTGAGTGATCATTTCATTTGAGTGTTTATATGAGTGTTCTTTGAATCATAAAAATAACTGCATAACATTACTTATAGAATACACTAGGTTATTTCAACATTGTCATTGAACAACTTGCACAAACATACACCTAGGTTTAGTGCAAACTTTGAAGAACATTTAGATGGAACCTTGTATAAATTTGACTAGTGATGCCTACAATTACGAAGATGACATCCAAACCAAATGATCGCAACTTAGGAGAAAACCTTTTTAGGCCTTCCCATTTAGTGACAACAACTTAGCACCTATATTTTCACAAGTCAAGGACATAGAGCCATTGATTGATCATAGCGGCGAGAAGTCGACTCAAATCGAAGAACAACACCAATTAGACCTAGGTCACTTTGACGAACTCCTTTATTACAACAGAGATCAAGTACTTGCAAGAGTATTAGAATTAGGGGATAAGATTCCATAGGAATGCAAAGTAGAAACCAAGGCCATTAATCATAAAATAGAAGAATGAATGTCTCTCTTAGACATGGATAACCCCTTTGATGTAGTGTACTCTTCTACTTCTGAGAAAAATCACAACACAGTTGAAGGAGACCCATCTAAGCCACTTGGTGATCCACGAAAAACTTATTACAAAGCTTCACGTAAAGTGAATATTAAATGAAAAGCCTCACCACCTCCCAAGTTTGATGAGGAAGAGGATCCTTTAGTTGAGGAAGAGATCCTTCAAAAACAAATCCTGAAATTGAGATAAAAATTAGCAAACTTAGGCTCTTCAAGTAGGAATGTATAAAAAGACAAACTAAAAATGAAATCTAGTGAGTTCCACTTTGATTCATATAGTGACACGACCTTTAAAGTGGATAAATCACAAAGAAAAATGTTGCCTACTAAAGAACAACTCATTCAACGGGAAATACAATAAATGAAAGACACACTTAATACGCTACTGAGAGGGAAACGTAGGACATAGTAGGAAATATTTGTATGAAGAACTATGCCCTTACCCCTTTGATAAGGAAATATTACGAAAAACCTTCCCAAATCATTTTACCATTCCTAAATTTGAAAAATCTAAAAGCAAAGGTGATCCTCATGATCGCATCAAATACTTTTATCGGCTTGCAAGGAGGTCGCATAAAATGATAATTTCTTAATACTGACTCTTCCCTCACACGACCTAGAGCCTTTGGGATTGGAATGGTTCTTAAGCATACCCAAGGGATCTATTACAAGGTGGCCCGCGTTAGCAAAAAAATTTACACGACATTATTCCTACAACATGGAAAATGATATCACAATGAATGACCTCTGCAATGTAAAGCAAAAGCCCAATGAGACATTTGTGAGATTTTTACAATGATGGGGTTTTAAAAAAATATCCCTTATGCCTTGCCAAAAAAGTAGATAGTAAGCATATTTGTGCCTAACTTGAACCCGGTGATATCCTTTTATTTGCAAATGCATTTTGGCTCTAACCGAAGAAGTTATAAAGAAGGAAGTCAAATCGAAAATTACCTCATTGCAAAGGGAACACTTAAATCAATTGTCAAAGACAAACATGAGGCAAAATACTTAGATAAAATGAAGTTCTTCAAAAAAATGTCATTGGAGATGGTATTATGGAATCCAAAAGATTCCAAACCGTGCACTTGGTATGCTTTTAAAGCTCTCACAAGGACCTCATCCCAAGGCACCCACTAAACACACATTCATGCCATTAATAGAATCCCTATCTGCCATACTGAAACAATTAGATAATGTAAACATGGTGGAATACCCAACCACGATGGTACCATACCCAAAAAATGCTCCAAAACACGTTTGGTTCAAAGATCATGAGTATTATGACTTCTACCATGTTAAAGGGCACAAGCCAAATAAGTGCTTGAGACTACGTAATTACATACAAGACCTTATTGAAGAGGGAAAGATCACCGTAGATTCTCCCCCTATCTTAGGAAAAGGTCCAAATGAGAAAATGGGTATATTCAAAGAGCCCTTTCCTAACCATGCAAATAAAAAGAAAAGGAAGCCAGATCATGGACAAACTTCCAATGACTATAGGATTGTTGCATATGTCTACATCACCAATGATAGTCCTTTGATTCCCTCATAGGATGTATCCGTTCATCTGATGAACAGGTCAATACTATTAGGATCTTAGAAAATATTTATGCAGTAGGGATGTGACATGCTCATTTAATCATACTAGATCCCCTACCTATCACTCAGGAAGGTCAGTACAATCTAATAGAATAGTTAGAGAAGACACTGCTAGGATATCAATCTTAGGTCTCCTCAAAATCTCTACTGCCCATAAAAACATATTTTATAAAACACTACAAAGTTCGGGAGTCTCAATCGATGTAAATCCCATGCACATCAAGCCATGATTGCACAACTTAAATCCAATTATCATATCACTTTTGATTGCGCTGCAATCCTGTGTAATGACCCAGAACACAACTTACCCTTATATTCAGAAGCATTTGTTACCCGTCGCAAGATCAAGAGAGTACTTGGGGATGGTGGATCTGGTCTAAACATTTGTACTTTAAAGATGGTTAAGTATCTAGGCCACTCATAAATGGATCTAGGTGCCAAATCTATTATGATCACGACCTATGATAATGTGGAGCAAGAGTCGGCGAGCACTATAGTAGTTCTAATGGAGGTAGGGCCGACTTGTCATGATACAACGTTCCATGTCCTTGACTTGAATCTACCATACAACATGCTCTTAGGATGCCCATGGATCCATTCCATGTAGTTCATTCCTTCAACTATCCATTAATGTATCAAAATGTTCCTTAAATGACAAATAATCACCATTCAGGGTGATCCAGAACCATTTACACATTGTAAAGCCTTGCATAGTTTTTCTTGTGCGGAGTTGTGAATGACCTTCTGCAGAAATTGTTATTCCTTTACAAACTAAGACTATCAAGGAACGTGTGGATATAGATTCAATCACTCCTTGTATTCAATAATTTCTTTTGTTGGTCAACCCTTTCAAATGATGGGAGGCAACATCAGCAATATATGGCCCAGGTGAGCCATTCACTCTTGAACAAGATTTATTAATATCAGATTTATCAATGTTACCCATGACATGTGGAAAACCCTATTTTTAGTTCAAAAACACTTAGGATCAATGCCCTAAACCATTGAAGAAGTTCATTCCTAGTGGTTTCTTATCTAAGGAAAATATGTTAGAAGATTCCTAGAACAAAGTACCTAAAGGTACCATGGCTTCATGTCATTAGACCCCGCTATATGTAAAAGGCCACCATATGATGTACGTCATGGGTTATAATGTGTTTGGATGTGGAATCAATGTGCAAAGGAGATTAGAACCTATTCCTATCCCTCGCTTCAAATAAAATAAGCATGGTCTTGGAATAAGACCACATGATGATCCACCCTTTGATATTGATGTCACCTCTTTTGAATGTGAGGACAACTCATCTCATTCCGATAACGATGTGGAATCCCAATGTAGCCTCTATGAGGATCTTGCCTCCACTAACTTATTCCCTGATTCAACCTGTCCGACCTTATCTAGATCCAAGCCTCAAACTAATTACCAAGTAACCCTTATATATCCCAAACTTGTAGATCGGGATCAAAAATTTCACGTGTCAATCGATTTCTTTGAGAGAACGAGGAATTTGTAGAATTCATGGGACTTAATGATTCTATTTTGGCTAGGGACCATAAGAAAGGCTTTGCAATTCAACTAGACACATGTGCACACTTTGAGAAGAAGCGAGAGATGTGTGGTAGCTTAAATAGGAAATTTGTAAACAAGAGTAAGAATACTTGAGAGAAACCTTTTGCAAGGAATAAACGCAAGTCTCATAGTGACAAACTTTTTGAAGAACTTATAGACAAATATAACAAAGAACCTATGGACAAGATGACATATTCATTCAAGGATGATGATGAGCCACCTAAGGAGGTTGACCTTACTCTTCCCCTTGATCCTACAAAGATGGAAGATACCTCTAAGATTCTTGTAGAAGAAACTATCGGTGTTAACATTGGCATGAAAGAGGAACCTAGAATGATAAATTTGGGAGCTTCACTTTCATCTCAAGAATATAAGGTTTCTATGGAGCTATTAAGAGAATATGGAGATATATTTACATGGTCATACATCGATATTCCTGGTTTGACACGAGACTTGGTCATGTATAACCTTTTTTGCACTCGAGACACTAAACCCATCAAGAAAAATTTGAGAAAGATGCACCTAAAATTGCACTCCTTATCAAAGAAGAACTTGAAAAGTTATTAGCTGTTAAATTCATTAAACCCATAGACTAGTCGATTGGATATCTAACATAGTCCATGTTCGGAAAAACGTGTTGGCATAAGGATCTACATTGACTTATGTGACATTAATAAATCATGTCCCAAGGATGAATTCCCCTTGCCTAACATTTATATGATCATTGATTCCATTGTTGGTTATGAAATGTTGTCCTTAATGGATGTTTTTTAGGTTATAAAAAAATCAAGATTCTGAGAGGAGATCAACACAAGATAACTTTCATCACCCCTTGGGCAATTTTTTTACAAATTCATGCTTTTGAAATAAAGAATGTCGGGGCCACCTATCAATGTGAAATGACAACCATCTTCCATAATGTGATGAATGACATCATGGAGGATTACGTTGATGATATCTTGGCAAAATTCAAAAGCGAGAGGAGAGAACCACGAAGTTCTAAGGCATATTTTCCAACGTCTCTGGGATTACAAGGTATACTTGAACCCCAAGAAGTGTGTCTTTGGTGTTTTGTCAGGAAAAATCCTAGGTTTCATTATTTCACAAAGGGAGATAGAGGTGGATCCTGCCAAGGTTACAACTATTTCAGAAATTCCCCCCTACAAACCTCAAGAATTGAGAATTTTACGAGGGAAAATTCAGGCAATCCTCTATTTTATTTCACAACTTGCGGATAAGTGCCACCCATTTACACATCTACTCAAAAAAAGGATGTTGCATTCAACTAGGGACCAGACTATCAAAAGGCATTTTCACTACTTAAACAATACCTTGTCAACGCGCCCATACTCATTCCACCTACCCAAGGAAAACCTCTCCTCTTGTACATCTCAGCTACCCAGTTTGTTATTGGTGCATTGCTTGCCCAATATGACCTATATCATAGAGAAATGGCATTTTATTATCTTAGTCGCACCTTGATTTCCTACGAGCTGAATTACCCATAGATTGAAAAGGCATGCTTAGCAGTCATCTTCACCTTTCAAAAGCTTTGTCATTATCTCCTCAAAAAAAAATCGAAGATAATATCCAAAGTTGACCCTCTCAAATACCTTTTATCTAAACCTACCCTTACAGGATGAATGGCTAATTAGATCATTCTCCTAAGAGAATTTGATATTAAGTTTGTGAATCATAAATCCTTGAAAGGATAGGTATTGGCTTATCAGTTGGCAAAATCTCCTCTACCAGGAATGGAACCTTTGTGTGCGGACTTGCTAGATATATCCATGATGTATGTTGAATATTTTTTAAAGTGGAAAGTCCATTTTGATGGCTCATTCACCTTCCACGGATCAGGTGTAGGAGTGGTGCTCATCACTACCATAGGTGAGGTTATTCCAAGAGCATTCCATTTGAGATTCCCTTGCACTAATAACATTACGAGTATGAGGCACTCATTTCTGGTCTCAAATTGGCTATCAACTAGAATATCGGATAGCTACGAGTCATTGGGGACTACCTGACTCATTATTAAGCAAGTTAATGATGAGTATAAGGTTAAATATGAAAAACTTGTTCCATACAAGAAATTGGTTGAAACCTTGAAGGAGTATTTTACACATATTGTCTTTGAGAAAAAATTAAGGTCACATAATAGATCAATAGATGCTATGGCTACAATTGGGTCTCTCTTACACATTCCACCTCAAGAAAGCAAAATGCCTTTCTTTGTAGAGCATTTACAAATACCCGCATACGACATGCCAAAATCTTGTTTAGCATGTGAAATTGTTGGTCCATCCTCCCCTTGGTATGACCCTATATTTAGATACCTACAAGATGGCACATTTCCCTAGGACATTACCCATTCAGAGAAGAAAACCCTTATCCATTGTATAGCCTGTTATACCCTCCTAGGAGGCACCCTTTATCATTGTGGCTATGATGGGAATCTACTTCATTGTTTGGATGTTACTAACTCAGTCCACGCTATTAAGGAAGTACATGGTGGTGTTTGTGGAGCACAAACTAGTGGTATGGTCTTGGCTAAGAAGCTCTTAAGGGTAGGTTATTATTGGCCCACCACGGAACCAAAGTGTTGTAATTTCATCAATAAATTTGAGTTATGCCAAAAGTATGGAAAACTGATACATGTGCCAACACAGATTTGTATCCTATCACAACACCTTGGTTGTTTTTAAACAGGGCTTGAATCTCATAGGGAATCTCCATCCTTATTCTTCATATGACCACACCCATATTATTACCACAACCAAGTATTTTACTAAATGGGTAGAGGTTGTGCCTCTTACTTATGTCTTTGGTGCATAAATTTCCAAATTCATCATGAACCATATCATTTGTTGTTATGGTATCCCTTCCACCATTATCACTGATAATGGTAAATCCTTCAAGAATAAAATGGTTAAGACATTGTGTCAACGCTTCCATATTTAACTCAAGTGATCTACCCCCTATTACCCCCAAGGTAATGGACAAGCCGAAGCTACCAATAAAACCATTGTACAAATAATTGAGAAAATGGTAAGTACATTGGTCATAATTGGCACTTACAGACACATCTCACCCCCTGCGGGCCTATCAACCCTCCATCCACACTGCTACTTCTGCAACCCCATATTCCCTAGTTTATGACATTAAAGCCATAATACCCTTAGAAGTGGAGCTTCCCTCCCTGAGAATATCTCTCCAAGATTATCTTGATAAGGATGAAGACTATAGAGTTGCTCGGCTAGCAAAGCTAGAGTTGTTGGATGAAAAGCGGATAAAAGTGCTTAAGCACCTCAAGGTTCACGAGCAGTAGTATCGAGAGGATATATATATGGATCATTCATCATGAATTTGATGTAGTTGATCTATTGTTGAAATAAAATCAGAAGAACACCATCAAAGATAGAGAAAAGAAAGGTAAGTTTGAGGCCAACTGGCTAGGGCCTTATGTGGTGGTTTCTAAATATGGGTTAGGAGCTTATAGACTAGCATATTCAGATGGTGAAGAACTTCTGGAACCTATGAATGTCATGCATCTCAAGTGCTTCTATGCTTAAGTATGGCACAAATATCAGATAAGAACTAAAAATTAGAAAAACAAAGAAAAAACAAGCAAAACATTAAAAAATGGGAAAACAATAAAGAAAAAACATGTCGTCCGCATGTGAAAACCACACAATTGTGGCCCGGTGGGCAGGTCTTTGGGTGGAAAATGGTTTTAACACTCAAGGAGGATTCACCAGTCACAAGTTACTCTTGCATCGGGACGGAGTAATCCTCACCACTTTCTAGGAATAAATTCCTTTGCTAGGTCTACAAAGCCTACCAAATCTATCTTACAAAGTTGTGATTTGGGTTATTTGTTCTTGCATCTACGTGATGGATGTGCCTTTTTATATTCCCGTTTAGCGTTAGGGGCACCTTCACATTTCACTTTCTCGTACATATGAGCATAGAATTCTACCCTTCCCACATCACATTGGGGGCATCCATACTTCTTTGTCCTTGTACATTTCTTTTAGAACATGACCTTAGAAAATACAAAAGCATTCAAAACGGGATACACAAAAACCTAAACATTCAGAAAATCTCCCTTCTAGGGACAAAACTACACCAACGTTGTAACATTGTCTTAGGAAAACCTTGGAAATAATGTGAACAGTAGCCTTGAGACCTTATCTTTCAAGATAACCAAAAACATTAGAAAATATATCAATGTTGTCCCATAAAAACAAGGTAATGATTAAATTTCTTTTAGTTGTTAGTTTGTATAGTTTTGGTTGTATATTTTTTTAGTTTTGTTAACTTTTGCTTGTGTTTTTTTACTACACATATATTTTTATCACATCTACCATCTATCATTCATCACATCTGCCATCTATCATTCATCACATATAACATCATCTACTACATCATATATACAAAAATGCTAAGTTTTACATCATGCATGTATACTAAGTTAACCATCACATATCGTATCATAAATGGGGGCAAGAGGGGTTGCGCATGATCACAAATCTACTCCCCAAAGCACCAATATCATCTAATATCATCTCAACCATCCTCAAACACTATTTTCCACCTAGTGCTTATCTCTTAACCCCAGGGCATTTTTAAATATTTCCTTGCACTTCTTGTCTTCTATTTTTTATCTAGCGCCACGATTATTTTTAAATAATTATTGTTAGCTCATTTGTATTCTCACCGGGGAATTTTATTGCCACCTGACACCCGTTCTCTTTGCCTTAGGTATTTTTCACGTTCTTTGATGTGATATTCCATTTCCTAAATTCATCTGACCGATCAAAAATTTAAAAATTATAAAATCATTCAAAATGCCAAAAAATCGTAAACACTTCGAAAATGGACTAAAATTGGTAAAAATCACATTTGCAGTTGAAATATGTGTCTCTCACATGACACTCATATCGTATCTTGCTGACATTTTCACATGTTTTGAAACAACATCTCACGGATCACCTAACTCTACAATCATTTATAAAAAGCTACGTTGATTACTTCGTCTATACTCCGGGGAACTATCAACTACTACCGGTACTAGTTTTTGTTGTGCTCATTACTTTTCCATTGGACCCAAGTGTCCTCCGTCATTTCCCTTGCATATACAAATTTATTAAGGCATAATTTTAAACCCTTTTCGTTTATCAAAACATTTCGGAATACATCTTGATAATAAAATATTTTTGCAACCGTCTTAAGCGTTGTTGGTTTAAGTTTGTGTGATTGTACTTATTTCCCTGTTAAGTAAGTTTGTTTACTTCTCGTATTTTATTACATGTTTTTATGTTGCATGGAGTTTTGTTTTAGCAATGGAAAGTTCTTTGTATCTTGGCTTTTCATGTCATTTTTTCTTTCTTCATATGCTTGCATTTTAATAAGGACGAGATGATGAGGATTCTAAAAAATGATGATGAAAAATTATTTACATTGGTTTGTGGATAGCTCAATATCCCATTTTCTTGTTTTTGTCTTGTCTTCTCTTGTTCTCTTATCGATCATCAATTGAGTTTCTTCCATCACCCCATCAACACTTAAGGGGGAATCCCTTTAGCCAACTAATTTTTCTTCTACCCCTTAAAAACAATTCATTTTCCTATGTTTGTCTACTTTCTTTGAAGTGATGTAGCTTACGTCACCGCAAAGAGAGGAAAATGTAGACACATATAGTTTGATCAAAGCACTATATTGTACTAACTATTCTCCTTCTTACAAATTGGTGATACCTCATCAACTCGACTCCTCTAACTCATCGTTTACAACATTTTTTTGGTTGTATTTATCCTATAAACCAAGTAATGGGGTTAATATAGTCCCTTATTAGCTAAACCATCTTCTCACCCTCTTCTATACCACTTTTACTAACTTCCTAGACTATCAATCCATTTCATTGGATTGATTAGAACTCTCAAAACTCTCTCAAATCCCTAATTCCTCTCTAAATAGGATTAGCTAGTCTAACCTATTTTAAGTAGTCTTAACCCATGATTAACCTCTTCTAAACCTAGTAAAATCTTACTTGACTCACTAACGTTCCTTTTGGCTTGTCGTTTAGTCCCACATGCACCAAAATTCCCCCACTTTCCCAAATGGAAAACTATAAATAGCCCACTAGCCCCTCTCATTTCTAAGAACTCTCCTTCTTCCTAACATAAACTATAGCATTTTTCTTAGGGTTTAGAGCTTATTTCATTTATTTTATTAAGCTATTTATTTTTCCATTGCACTACACACCAAACATTGAGTAAATGGAAAGAACCATTGGCCTTGAAGCCATTAATGGTGAGCTCCCATTCTCATAATCACAAAATGATTTCTTAGAATCCTTACTAGGTTCATTTTTAAAGCTTTCAAGAATAGAGGATTACTAAATATGTTAGGTTGCTTGTTTCTTTCAAGTTTAATGTATGAAAAGTGATGAATCCTTGTTTATTTATTATCTGATGGTCCACTAACTAGTTTGTTAAGAGTATTTGGGTTTTCTTTAGAGATTCTTACCCCATGTCCATGGATTTTGCAACTTTTCATTGAACACAACCACCACTTTTTGGGCACTTTCTAACCATTTGAGGTTTATATCTTATTAGTGGTCGACATTTTTGGGGTTAATTACGAAATTAGAACAAGAAAAACATAAAAATAAATAAATTTATGAGACCATAATGAGGGAAGAAGAACTAAGCACTACTATCATCACCTAAGTTTGCATCCATCAAAGGATCCATTTGCATCCATCTAGCTCCATCACAAGGCACAAGGTTGGTTCATCTACATCACACTACATAGGAAGGATGTTTATTCTATTCCATCCAACATTTTATTACATTTATGCACATAGTTATTTATTGTTACTTCCACATAATGTGACTTGCACAAGATCACCAAGGGCATGATTACACACAAAAGAACATAAAACTACGGTGGAGTGCGAGATGTAGTTTAGTGCTCAATTAGTAAGTCCACCATTGTCGCTCTTAGGGAAATTATGACCCCTTCATATGCATCTCTCTTTTCATGGGTTTGATGCTTGTCTTGGGGTTTTATAGGTGTCTCATTCATCCATGATTTCTTGCGACATATTACGTAGTCCAAAAAAAAAGCTAGTGCAATAGGAGGTGAAGGAAGGTGATCATTTAGGGACACCTCAAAGGAGGGTTTTAGGTCATTTACGTAGACCGGGGCACCTAGTTATCATATCGGGGTACCCAAAAGTGCATCTATCCCTCTCTAGGTGCCCCAATCTAGCCTATTATTTCATATCTATGTTTTCTAGAGCTTATGTGTGGTAGTTCTTGCATTTTGTTCATCTAGTTTATTCTGCGACACAATCCTGAGGCATCATCAAATCAAGTAAGATCTTTCTAACTCTTCTCACTTATTAGGGTTTTACATATCTACTTGTTTAGTTTCTTGGGTCATTTTGTTTATTCATTTATCTATTATTTCTTGTTGTTCTTAATATTATATTAACTTATAAATAATCCCAAATTTTAGTTAATCACTAGACACCAATTCATCTTGTTTCAAAAGGAACATGAACCTCCATGGGTAAGTAGTAGGGCATAAATGGTATTCTTACCTTATGTAGTTTTACACCTATTGGTTGTCCTTTATTAATTATTTAAAGAGACAAAATGTCCCTAGGATTAAATATTGACCCATTTATAATGTTCACCAAAGCCATATATTATCCTTAGAAGTTACGAGTTTTCTCTTTTTTTCTTGCATTAAAACATCAAGAGTAAATCTCTTTTACTTTATTATCATATACACTAACATTTTAGATATATTTTCCACTTAACACACTAAATGTGTATACAAGTTATTGTTGATGGTGAATCATAGCACCCATGAATGTCTGCAACTCAATGGGTTGAGACTCTCAGTGCGATTGCATAACATGGAGCTTTTCCGAAGTGTGGGACCTTGCGAAATGGAAAAGCTCTCCGGATGAAGGCCGGTTCCTATTCCTCTATTCAGATGCACACATAAAAATGCAGAGGATCTACTCAAAAACCTAATCTAACTTGCCAAGGAGACAGGGTAAGAAGATGCATAAAATAAAACCTAAACTACAAAGGTGATGCACCGAGGAATGAAGAACATCTGTCTTGCCAATAAACACAAAACCATTAAAATGTAATGCAAGATCATGCACAGATAACCAGATTTGTAGTGAAAGATCAGGAGGATGAAAATAAACATAGAGAGGGTTGAGAATCATCCACAGACATGCATTATTTTCTCCAAAGATTGATACAATACACTACAAAATGCCAAGAGGCAAAGTTGCATTACAGTTTTAGATGGGAGGTTTGAACTCCACAAATTCACCTACCAAAGAGAAGAAGGGAGGGGCAAAACAAGAATTTCCAACCTTTAGAAAGAAGCCCCTCCTTACAATTTATAGGAAGAATGAGAGAGGGAAGAGAGAGGAATTCCAAACCTACCCCAACCACCTCCAGATTGCATTTAATTCATCTCATTATGATGGTAGGTGAGAACCCTAGCAAACTTAAAAGTGGTGAACTATATTTTGCATTTTTAAGAACTTGTTCCCACCCAATTAAAGATATCTAGTCATAGTTGGATCAGAGGACCTTATAAGCTTTCTGAAAATTCCAACCTTGCATGAATCTAAGCTCCCTGTGAAAAGTTATGGCCGTCTGAATATCTGGGTCATGGTCGCTTCTTGTTGGTGCTCGAATGTTGCGCCTCCTGAAGGTGCGCCATAGGCGCATCCATATTTGTGTTGACATCCTCTTACATGTGCCAAAGGTGCATCCATATTTACGTCGACACTCTTTGACATGCGCCACTTACCTGCGCCTTGGGCGCATCCATTTTGTGTTGACACTCTTTGTTGTGCGCCTCTTACCTACGCCTTGGCGCATCCATTTACATGTTGACACTCTTTGTTGTGCACCTTTTACCTGCGCCTTGGCACATCCATTTACATGTTGACACTCTTTGTTGTGTGCCTCTTACCTGTGCCTTGGCGCATCCATTTTCGTGTCGAAACTCTTTGTTGTGCACCTCTTACCTGTGCCTTGGCGCATCCATTTTCGTGTCGACACTCTTTATTGTGTGCCTCTTACCGTGCCTTGGCTGTTGGTGCCTTGATAAATATCAGGTTCTAAGTTTCTTCGATTTCCATATTCTTGTTTGTCTATATCTACCCGGGGGGTAGATATTTACAATGATTACATGAAAACCATATCTGATATTTACTCATTGAACATTGTTTTTCCCACATTTACATTGTGAAGTTAATTATCTACTTACCAATTTGTGTGGTAACATTTAAGAATCCAATGCATGTTTATTTACAACACCTACATCCCATCATGAATCTATGTTTAAATACATACTCATCCAAAGCAAGTCTATAATTAAGGCGGGGTTCCACACTAGACATAACAAAAAAATCACATATGTTCCCATTAACACACGATTATTAAAGGATAAAGAAATGCTTATTTTCATTTTTATAATTCCTTCTTCTATGATGAGGTATCATCATACAAATACTATTAAAAAAATTAATATTAAACCTTGACAACATTTAAAATTTAACTTTCTTTTGATTATTCAAAAATCTCCATGATATACCTATTGACGATTATCTTTGCAAATGAACCACCAAAGTTGTGGGAAATCTTAGGGATGTGGGACTTGATCCCTAAGATAACCTCTAGGTTTTATAGAAGTTGGATCTTCTTTGATTTGGATTGAGATAAGGGTTAGAGAGAAAACAAAATAATATGTAAATCTTATCTAAGGCGATGCACCGAATCTTTACTAAAATAGCACAGAGATCACTATTGAAATAACTACTAGATCAGTTGAAGAGCATCGAGCATGATCAAATATTTCAAAGATATTTCAGACCATCAAAGGTGAGACAAAACTAAAACATAATCATGTGCAAAATAAACAGATTAATGTAAAATACTTATAGGCGTGCAAAATGATAGATATTTAAACATTTATCTATAACTGAATAAAAGTAAACAAGAAGAAACAAAGGTCATAGAATATTGTGAACTTTCAATGCATAGAGAAAGAACTCTTATTTATAGAGAAAAAAATACATAAGGCCATAATGGCACAAATTATAGTATTTCCTTACAACAGAGCCTTGCTAAGGCCAATGGAACACAATGGACTGAACCTAAAATCTTATCCTCTAGAGCTCTAGAACTTACTTTCTATCCCCCTAATTACTGGCACAAGAACATTCTCGATGGACCCCTACGGATATTTATCAAATGCGCCTCAATTCTGAATTCCACCATCCACATTTAGTTTCTACCTACGTGATCTTCGACCTTGGGAGAAAATCTCAACTGCATGCTTTGGGACCCAAGATTACATTCAATTCACCAAACATCGAGTCCTTTACTTCTTTAGTTGGTCCTTTCGATGGTGGTAACTACCTTGTATGACATGTGGATACCTCACACGGTTTTGGGGCCTCTCCTTTTCTCTCTCTTTTTGAAGTTGCGCCTGGGTGACATGTGGAGGCTGTGTGTTCTTCTCCTTTATCTTGAATTTTTAGCCCACTTGGGCTTCCTTTCCATGCTTTAGCCATGTGGTCAATTCTCATTGCTTGAAGGCTCCCGATTCTTTGTGCTTTCTCCAAAATGTGCCGAAGGGACACGTGGATACCCTCCACATCTAGTTCCATACTTAGGAAAAATTGAGTCCGTAAAAATACAAAATAACATTAAAAGGAAAAAGGGGCGAGGTGATAAAACATAACAGCAATGGAAGAGCCCCGAAATAATGTATAAATCATTCTACAGTTATGGTGACTCACAAAGGGACTTTGTGCAGTCATGGAAGAATATGACAATCCTTCCCTGCCATAAAATTTCAAAATGTGACTCAAAGAGATGCCACTCAGAGCTACTTTAAAGTATCTTGGTACCCAACCCATTTAGCATCTTTCGTGTAAGTCTGTCATTGCAGTTCTGAAAGGATCTATCTAGCTCAATTATCTCCTTATGAGAGATGTTCTGGAGATTCTGCACCATTGTGTGCAGACGGAACTCCAATTTTACAATTGGGGTCAAAATGGCCTCCACCTCGGTGACACTAGAGTCATCCTTTAAAGACTAAAAGATAGTCTTATCTTGCTTCTTGGCCATCAGTAGTTGTTGGATTTGGTCCTCCGATAGGATAGTGGAGTCATTGGGAAAGGGAGAGGGGAAGCCCAATTGAACTAGTTCCTCTATGCATTGCTTCCTCTCTTTGATCCCTAGTTGGAGCTGGGTCAGGAGATTCTGGCACTTGATGGCTTCCTTGTTACAACTCAAAATCTCACTAATATTTTGTGACCATTCACATGTCTCTAATGTTAGCCCCTTGAAAAGTGGAGTATGAATATTCATATAGTTTCTAAATAACCATATGTGATTCAGGGACCTTGGTGGATACATGATGTTGTTGATGGTGGAGGCCAAGGACTCCACATTGGCACATAGAATTTGTGCATCAGATATAAATCTAAGTGAGGGCCCTAGGTCTATTTCCATGGTGGAAATTCTCTTACAGTAGGAAATGTATAACCCTTGTACCAACGTGACAATCCCCCCTTTCTAGGGTTGTTGAGATAGCTTCTAGGTAAAATCCTTGACCGTATCTTCTATTCTATGGAACTTTATGTGCAAGCTACCTTTGTCTTGTTCCAAGGCATTCAACTTCACTTGAAGCGTAGTAACCTCTACTTTCTTGGAATTGATCTCCTATTAAAGGATCCTTTTCTCCTGATCAAGTGAATTGGCCATAGTTTTAGATGTTGCTAGCTCAGATTCTAATGTCTTGGTATTTACTTGAGAATCTACAAGAGCTTCTTGTGATGCCACTTCTTTTAACTCCTTGCGGAGTTTTTCTATTCCCTTTCCTTTTCCTTTGATTTTGGCATTCCAACAAGCCATAGTATTCTACGTCAGTAGGATGTTAGCCTCCATTTTATTCAACTTGCTACCGAGTTTGATATAGTACGTGGTGACCATGACAGTTGTTTTTCTCATTAGTTCGACCTTATCCTGAGGCCAAAACTAAGTAAGGTCCACCAAAACAACATTGATGGAATAATCATCAGGTTGCATTTTCTTAGCATGTTTGGAGACATTGGAGACCATCTATTTGATGGTCAGAAAGCTATCTTTGATGGTCATACAATGACCGCATCTACCTCTCAGCTCCCACTGCCATCTCCTTTTTCTTCTTCTTCTCCCTCCTTTTATCTTGGGCCATTTTGGTCATCTTGGCTTGATTCAAAACCCTAAGGAGGAAGGGACTATCTCGCCTACAAATGGGAATCCACAAGAGAAAAATAAGGGCACGAAAAAAAAATCGGGGAGAGAATGTGGGAATGGTAGTGGGTGGCGGAGGAAGGAAAGGGGAACCAGGGGGAGGAAGATTCTAGGTTGGGGTGACCAAAATGGGAGCACCCCGGCTAGGGAAATGAAAGGTGGAGGGGAAGAGTTGGAGGAATGGGAAGAGGTGAAGGGAATGAGGAAGAAGATACTGACCATCCTCAAATTATTCTTTAGAGGGCTCTGGGGGTTGGTTCCTTCACTAGTGGTCACGTAGGGTGGGACTGATGCTAGTGTCGGTGAGCCCCTAGGTGGGACCAGCACCGGTTGTGCTACTCTTGTCTCCAAACCCTAAGGGCCTTATACCATATGAACCATGGGAATATGGCAGGGAACCCTACTGAGGAATGGAGGGAGGGGTCATGGTAGAACTTGTTATGTAGAGGGTTGAGGGACTTTGTACTATCACACATGAGCTTCTCTTTAGAGACATCCACTGTTTCATCACTATCTTAATTGGATTCGTGCTCAGCATCCCATAATTCCTCCCATTGCTCATCAATGAGCACAACCTTGAAATTGAGGGTAGTATGCCCGATTACTTTCCTATATTTCCAATAGGCTTCTATTTTCTCCATGCTTCATTCCTTGTTATAGAGGGCCGCCATCAAGCCCATGGTCATTGCTACGGCGAGGTCCTACTTATACAGACTGGATAAAATGAATCCCATCATGGAGTTGGGATTTTCTCGGTTCGAAAAAAATATTAGGATTCTCTGCAGGAGACCTCCTTTCTTCAAAAAACTTCCTCATCTCATGCTAGGAGTGTGAGACTTTTTCGAGGATAGGATGGTGGTAATCCACCCTTTCGGGTCATACCTCCATGTATCCTGAATCAGGGCGAAGCCATAGAAATCCAACTTTTGTGTGATTATATGCTCTGCCTTACACTTAATCAAAGTAACCCATGCCCTATGTAAGGGGAGGTCAAACAACTCCTTCTTTGTATGGCCGAGCCATACTCTGCGTTGAGGATCACCAACTACCTGGTTATCTCCAAACCCACCACTCATGATGTGAGGATCCTTAGGAGCATGAAGAATTCTTCTTAGAATCAATGCGATAAGATCATTGAATGTGTTACCTCGACTAAATAGTCCTAGGGATGTAGGGGGTCTGTAAGGATGACTGAGACTGAATAATTCATTCTATTATTGATCCTTTCTAGGTCAAATTCATGCAAAAGAGGTGTAACAAAATATCTAGCTAATTTATATGCGTCGAGGAGTGGGATAACATATGAGTCCATGTGGACACTAGGATGACCTTTTGAGGGTTCACCTCTATGTCCCATAGTTCCAGGGTCATATATTAGCTAAAGAACTAGGATTTCTGATACAAAATGAGGTGGAACAAAAAATAAGAGTACCTGAAGGTGAAATTAATAGATAAATAGGCCAATCTGTTTGCAAATAGAGCTTATTATGGCCTCAACAAAGTCAAACCGATATGCCTAATTCTTCTTCATTGATCTCATCCTAAAAGGGCGTAGGTTTCCAGTCATAGAAATTTTTATGCAAGTCTTGGTAAAAACTAAATTCCAACATGGAGTAGGCATCCTAAAAATCTGTCATGGAAATTTTCAGCGGGATTGGGAATCCCGGTGTTCCCAAACTACTTGAATCGATTGTTAGTAACTCTTTATTGATGAATACAACTTTATTTTGGCATTAAGCCAGAGACACTGTGAGTTTAGCCATGTCATAAAAATTGGTTGATTTTCCATAGGGCAGTGCCAACATATCCCTGATATCCTATGGTGTAATCACCACCTACATGTTTTTACCTTTGATGGTGTTAGAATCAGGGTCGAAACAACATGCACACATTTGCACAAGCTCTAGATATGGGTGCATGAGAGGCACCATGTATTGGGTGAGTATGGAGGTCCAAATTATGGAGCCAAAAGACTCATAATCCCCCAAATTTAGGAATTTGATGTGGGAAACATCTCTCAGGGCCTTTGGTTTCTTGTTGAGGATGGGATCAAAGACCCCATCCGTGAAATCTGTGACCATGAAAGCATCACTAAATTGTGTTCCTTTGTCAAGGAATATCAGCCTTGGGTTGTGAGAGCGATGTGGAAATGGGTGTCTGCGTAAGATTTTGGTTGAGGTAGGGAGCACGAAGCTACGATGACTTCCTAAAGCGGGGAAAGCTCTAGTTTTGAACTAGGGACTCAAGAACTCTGGGGAAAAAGACTCTTAGTGCTCAGAATGAAGCTTTGGTGACTTAAAAACTTGCCTCAAATAGCCTCCTTGACTCACACAAAATAAAGGCTCATGCATACATTGGGTCACATCATACAACGACACCTCGGTCGAATGACCCTTAGTACCAAAATTTTTCATTTCCCAAGATATTTTTCATTAAAAATCGATCCTTTTCATTAATTATTCCAAAAGACCATTAGGATCATTTACTTCGGGGAAAATTAGGAAGGTATAATACCTTTCAAAACTTCAAAAGGGGGTAGAAGGGTCTTCGCTTGAGACACGTGTCCAAAGACATTTATTCAAAGGGTGACACCATAAAATAAGGAAAAAGACAAAAGGAAGGGGACTATACATATGGTACAAAATTTACAATATAAAAAGATTCAATGGAAAGGTTTAAGGTGGATCCCGTTCACCAGAATTGCTGGGGCTTACCTTCCATAGTCTCGAGCTCAAAATCATTGTGATGTTTGCATGCAGTGATCTTGAATGGTCCTATCTAGAGAGGGTCAAATTTTCCATGATTTCCGAGCTTGGCGGCCCTTCGCGTCCCACTTTAAGAATAAAGTGCCAACTCAAAATTTGGGTTCTAAAGTATTTTGATCAAACAAAGTCTTGATAACTTGCTAATGGCTGATCATGGATTCATGGGTTGCCTCTCATCTTTCTTGAAGCTCTATCAGCTCTATGAGTCTTACCTACATCGATCCATGTTCCTCGATCTCAATTTTCTTCAATAATTGCAAGGTTGGGACCTCCACAATGATAGGCATTATGACACTTTTACCATAGACCAATTCATATGGTAAGGCCTTCAGGATTTTTTTGGGTATGATTTTATTGGCCCATAAGGTCGTCTTGACATGCTCATGCCACAATATCTTATGTTCCTTCCCCATCCTTTTTATGAGTCGATTAGATTCTTATTGGTTGATTATGCCAAATTGTTACCCTATGGGTAGTAGTTAGAAGATGTCTTAAGATAGATTCCATGCCTCATTGAGAAGTTAGAAACTTTAGCCCCCAACAAATATGTTGCATTATCCGATATAATCGTGGGAAATCCAAAATAGGTAGTGATATCTCGAGAGAAGTTCCAGGATCATATTTCTGTGGCTTCCTTCAATGAAACTACCTCCATCCATCAAGTGAAGTAATTAGTGGCGGTAAGAATCCACTTGTGACCTACACTTGAAACTAGATTAACCATTCCAATGAAATCTAGACCCCATTGTGTGAATGGTTCCTCAACTAGGATAGGGTTAGGGGTAGTGAGGAATTTCTTCGTAAACCTATCTGGGCTCCTCCAAATTTCTCCATAAACTCGGATGCGCTTGAAATTTGGCCTCCTCCCTTTTAGGCATCTAAGCAAGATCTCATCAAAGTTCCTTTTTAAAATAAAATTATCAATTATGAAAAATTCAGATCCCTGTTGTCTATAGTATCTTTATTTAAAGATGAAGGAGACTTGGATACTCACCCATCTGCATGAAATACATCCTATCGATACCCAAGTTTTAGATTCGTTCTCTTGAATAGAGAGAACCACCTCAGATTATTCATTTATTGGGGTCATTCGATCTTGCATGACATATTGGCATAGACTTCTTCCTCTTACCAGATTTGTGGGCTTTATCTCAATGTAATATTCTAATATCTTAGTGATCCAGTTAGACCTTGTTTGGTTATCTCACCTTCTGTGATGTATTATTTGACACTGGAGTGTGCCACCAAGACCGTGATATTACTATTGGTAACAAGGTGTCTAAATTTATTTAGGCCTTTGATAATGGCGTAAGCCTGTCTCTCCACAAAGTTGTACCTTATCTCATAATCATGGAGATTTTTAAAAAGAAAGAAACTAGATGTTCCTCTCCTTGTTCCTCCCCTTTCTATGTGAGTATAGATGATATAGTGTTCTCACTCCCACATACGTACATAATGAAATCCTTAGAGATAATTCTGGGTTGTGTAGCATTGGATCATATGCAATTGCTCTTTTGATCCCCTCAAAATATTGATGAACTTTAGTGGTCCATTTGAAGCTTATATTATTTTTAGCATTAGTGTGATCGAGCGGATCATTCTAGCAAAATCTGAAATGAATCTGCTGACGAAGTTAATATTTCCTAGGAAATATTGTACTACCTTTTTGTTAACAAGTAGAGACAATTCCAAAATGGCCCCAAATCTTTCTGGATCAATTGAGATCCCATCCCTTGAGACAATGTGTCCCGATTTTTCCTTGCAGTACTCCAAAAACACACTTCTTTAGATTCAGAGAGATTACAAATTCTTGACATTTCTTAAATACAACTTCTAGGGTGTCAAAATGATCCTCCACTATTTGGTAAACACTGTGAGGTCATCCAAGTATATTAGGATTATCTTGTTAATCAGCTCTCCAAATGCGGCATCCATGGCTCTTTGAAAATTTGACCCAACATTGGTGAGTCTGAACAAAATCTTCGCATATGCAAAGGTTCCCCACTTCATCGTAAAGGTGGTTTTATGTTGGTCTTCCTCCGCAAGCCATATTTGGTTGTAGCCTAAAAAACCATCAAGCAAATAAAATATTTCGAACCTACTATTATTTGTAGTATCTATTCCATGGAAGGTAAGGGGTAGTGATCCTTAAGGGACACTTTATTCTAGATCTTTGAAATCCATGTAGAGTTTGATTTCACCATTTTTATTCCTTACTGGTACCAGATTGGACACCCATGTGGAGTTCTTGATTGGGAAGATTATTTTAGCCTCTAGGAGATTCCTGAGCTCTTTGGCCATGAGAGAATCTATCTTTGAAACCATAGGTATCTGCTTATGACCACATATTTTGTCCCTTTTTCTAGATCAATAGTATGCTAGATGATGTCCTTATTATAACCATGTAGATCTTCATAAGTCCAGGTTATTACCTTATCATACTTATGGCATAGAGCCACAAGTTTCTCCCTCTCCTTCGAGTGACTATTTTCCCAACCTTTAACTTCTTCCCATTGGCTACTTCTAGCTTGGCATAGTATTCCTTGACTACGTAAACTTCCCCTGTCTATATTAGCATCATCAGAGTCAAAAATATTTTCCAACGTTATCAATCCTTTTGGAAGCTTGTTCATTTTGAGTTGGATGACTTGATCTCCATATGCTTCTTAAATTTTGGGTTGGAGTTGATCCACAAACTCTTCATATTGTTGTAAAAAGAGCAATATCGTTGGTTTCTTTTGAAGACTTTCCAATGATCCACATTATCAGGTATGGATGGGTGGATGATCAATTTCACCATGTATTTATTTTTCGTTAGATCCCGAGTAAATTCAAATTGTGATCTGATTTGGGCCATTATATATTATTCTATTTTTGGTTTCGAGGGATAACCTTAATGTTAAAGGCCTCAAAGTCCTCAATAAGATCCCATACCCTGTGACGATAGGACCTCATCCTTGGATTTTTTACTACAACAGTGCTTCTAACTTGTGTCACTACTAATTCAGAGTCCCCAAAGACTCTCAGTTTCTATATGCCCTCTTTTCATGCCAATGTCAAACCATGCACTAAAGCCTCGTACTCTGCCTCGTTGTTGGTGCAAGTGAAGTGGAAGAAAAATTCCTTGAGTATCTTCCTTCCATTTGGTGAAGATAGACATATTTCGGCTCCTAAGTCATTCCTACTTCTAGCTCCATTGAAATGTAGAGTCCACATTAGGGAATCCTCTGGGATTCTTTTCATTTTACTATCTTCCCTCATAATATTTGGGATGTTGGGATTCTCATCAAAGATCACATAAGTACCTAACCCAGTGGAATCAAAATTTTCGAAGGGATCTCTCGGGTGACAGTCAACCAAATAGTCTCTCGCTTTGATGGTCACCATCATCCATATACGAATCTTCCTCTCGAGTGATCATGGCATGCAAGGCCTCAAAACCTAAGGCCACTTGATCTATAATATGTTCCTTAGTAAGGGGTTTTGATAGCACCTTCATTTTGGATCCATACTTAGTCTCATAGAATCATATGAGACCAATCAAGGGACATGTAGCCTCTAATTTTAGCCAAGTGAAATCATGGGATAGACATAGTCTAAAGACTAACGGAACATCGATTACTACTATATCTTGTGGAACAATTATGTTTGGCCAGGAATAGAGCTATAATGGGAGACCTCTAATAATACCAATGGTTTGAATTGATTTACCATCTAAGCTGCATGACTCCTTTCTTTAAGGTCTCATATTTAAATCCTAAGGAATCCATAATTGATTTGGGCATAACCGTAGTGCTTTTGCCAGAGTCTATCATGGAGTTATGTAACAATTTTTTACCAATTATAAGATTCATGAAGAAGGGGTGGGGTATCGGTTTACTTACGTCTTCTTTTGGTTTCATCAATCTGACTCTGTTTGAGCTTAGGTCGTTCTGAGTTTCTCTTTCCCCTTCTTGGTCATAGTTCGACCGCTACTAGATTTCAGCGCTTCTTGAAACAACTCCTTTTGTTCTAGAATGCCCAAGATATCCCACAAGGATACATTGGTTGGTGCCCTTTTAAGTTTCTCGACTACATTCATTGGCCCGAGTGGTTGCACTTTGGAGTATTGCTGGTATTTCACCCTCTTAGCCACTGGATGGAAGGTCCCTTTATTTTGAGTGGTTGTTGGAGTCTCTTGTCTAGCTATGGGTAGAGGGGAAGTGAATGTCGGAGATTCTTTCCTTACTACATTCGTTGTTGTAGGAATAGGGATCGTAAATTCCATCATCTACCCCTTGGAGTGAGTGTTGTAATTTTACTATACCAAATTCTTAGAAGTGGATGCTTCATTTGTGAATAAAAATTATTCTCCTTCGACTTATGTAAAAGTGCATGTTTAGGTGTAATCTCTGCCTTTTGTTCTAGGGACATCCCTTGCATTTTTTCAACTAATGCCATGTTTTAAATTCCCATGGATTAGTGAGTTAAAGCATTGACCTCATAGCCTTCCCTCTCTCTTTTCTCTGTTACCTTTAGTTGTAGATTCCCTTGGGGGAAATATCTTGGCATATGAGGGCTATTGTAAGGGAAACACCAAGCATTGGTATCTTTTGCCAAATTATTATGTCCTGGAATCATCTCTCTCCCACTATTGGGTGGGAGGGTCTTGAGTGGTGTCGGTATTGGGACAATTTTCTTAGATAGTTGTGTCGGAGGTGGTCTCGGGGAATTTTGATATTATGGAGGATAAGTGGGTCTACCCCCTTGATATCCTTGATAATACTATCTTGGGTACGCATTTTTATTCCTCTTAAGATTAACTATCTTGTTAGAGAAGTTCCTAAGGATGTTTTTACTTCCTCCATCTCAAAGAAGAAGACGGTGTAGGAAGGCGCTGGATCCTTGACAGATGGGTAGCTATATATGGATGTAGGAGTTTGGGCAAAAATTGAGGTCTGCTCTTGAGGAAGGGGAGATATCTTGGGAAACACTGGAAAAGTGAGCTTCGGGTGAAGTTTCCCAGCATCTATTAAGTTATTCTCAACTGTCTTTGTAATATTATATGCTTATGGAAAAGAATATCCTCCTAACAACTGAATCATAATGGAAATATCGAGTTTAGAGATTTTAGATAAAATAAAATATCCATACCTGCCAGCATTCGGATAGAAGCTGGAATCCTTTGTGACATCTTGTGGAATCTGGTATTAAAATCAATCATGGGCTCTTGCGGAGCTTTCTTGATATTGATAAGTTGTAGGAGTGAAGATCTATCTCCCTTTTCATCGAATCTTCTAAAAAATATATTTCTGAAATGATCTAAGGTACCAATAGAGTTAGGAGTCAAATACCTGTACCCGAGTCAAGTGCTTTCCCCTTTAAAGAGACAAATAATAACCTTAAGGAAACATCTTTCTCCGTGATGTAATGTACTGTGCATATCTCTGCAATGTCTTGAAGATGTTCCTTTGGGGTCTTGAAGTCTTCACCACTAAATTTAGGTAGTTCTTTTAGTGCATTTTCTAGGATGGGATTCCATGTTTCTAGAGGTACTTGACAAGATGATTGGAATTCCTTGATTTCACGAGACAAACTGTCTCGAGAGGAGGAGGTTGAGCCATTTGTGCTCTTGGAGGATTCTACCTAGGTCCTCTTACGATTGATACCAAGGGTGGTAACAAAAGTCTAGGATTTACTACAGTCTAAGATCTAGTAACTGGTTTGTGTCTTTGATTCCCACTGGAATAATAACTCATGCACTTATTGATCAAGCTTAGTCTATCCCACCGGGTGTTCCAGGAAAACTGTTGATGATTATCTTTGCCTATGCACCGCTAAAGTTGTGGGAAATCTAAGGGATGTGGGAATTGATTCCTAAGATAACCTCTACAAGTTTTATAGAAGTTGGCTTGTCTCTGATTTGGATTGAGGTAAGGGTTAGAAAGAAAATGAAACAATATATAAATCCTATTTAAGGCGATTCATTGAATCTTTACTAAAATAACACAGAGATCGCTATTGAAATAACTACTAGATCAGTTAAAGAGCATCGAGCATGATCAACTATTTCAAAGATATTTTAGACCATCAAAGGCGAGATGAAACTAAAACATAATCACGTGCACAATGAACAAATTTATGTAAAATATCTAAGGGCATGCAACATGATAGATATTTAAACATTTATCAAGAACTGAATAAAAGCAAACAGGAAGAAACAAAGGACACAGAATATTGTGAACTTTCATTGCATAGAGAAAGAACTCTTATTTATAGAGAAAACTAGTACATAAGGCCATGATGGCACAAATTATAGTATTTCCTTACAATAGAACCTTGCTAAGGCATATGGAAGATAATATCTGGAGCTAAAATCTTCTCCTCTGGAGTTCTCAAACTTTCTTTTTGTCCCCCTGATTACTTGCACAAGAACATTCTCTTATAGAACCTCACATATCTTTCTCTAATGCACCTCCAATCCAGAATTCCACCATCCACATTTAGTTTCTACCTACGATCTTTGACTCGAGAGAAAATATCAACTACATATATTGGGACCTAATAATGCATTCAATTCGTCAAACATTGAGTCCTAAGCTTCTTTAGTTAGTCCTTTTATTGTGGTAATTGCATTGTATGACACGTGGAGACCTCGCACGGTTATGAGGCCTCTCATTTTCTCTCTTTTTGAAGTTACGCTTGGGCGACACATGGAGGCCTACATGTTCTTTTCCTTTATCTTGGCTTTTCATCCCAATTGGGTTTCCTTGTCGTGCTTTATCCACGTGGTCAATTATATCTACTTGAAGGCTCCCAATTATATGTGATTCCTCCAAAATGCACTGAAGGGACACATGGATATCCTCCGTATCCAGTTCCACACTTAGGAAAAATTGAGTCCCGCGAAAATACAAAAGAACATTAAAAGGAAAAAGGGGACGGGGTGACAAAATATAGCATAAACAGAAGAGCCCCATAATAATGTAGAAATCATTCTTCAATACCCTTATAATCATGTTATTGTTACCCCCTTTACAGTTGTCAAGTACTAGCTACCAAGTTTTTGGGTTGGACAATTATGTCATTTTGGAGTATCTACTCAAGAATTTTCTAAATTTTTGACACCCCAAAATATTCACGAAAATATGTGGCCACAAAATATCACCTATAAGTGGAATATCCATTCACCACTAATTTATACATGAGTCAAATAGTTTAACACGTGAAGGATAGGGTTGTGACCATAGTCAAAGCACCATAGCAATACAGTTTAAGTTGAATTTGAGATAACCAAATTCAAATCTCATTTCCACTAGTGTTATAACTCTACCATTTTAATTAACCACCTTCCCATTTACATCTTACTATTACAAGTGCTAGATAAAACACTAAACAACTGGATGCATTTTGGTAGGGAACATATGATTTGAATAACATAACAACTAAAGGTAAAAATGGTTCAAAGGTTTGCATATGTTATATATACATTAAAAATATATTATTTTCTAACCTTACGTCTAGAGGGCCAAGTTTAAGTTCTCTATTAAAAATCACACAAATTTTTGAGATTTTACCTTAATAACCATAAGCACAACTTCCAATGAAATTTAAGTCAAAATTATAATATAGTAAATTCATCATCCCATTAATATTGTACACAATACAAGAAGATAAAGACTTTTTTTCTTGCATTAATAAAAGTACATTTATTAAAGAAGGGTATATTTCTAACTCCATTAAAATTATGCTTTTATAATAACTTTAAACTTTTGGTTTCCATCATTATTTCAAATCTCGATACACCACTTATGACTGTCTGAGTTCATGTAAACATGGTTAACAAAAAAGATGTTGGCATGGTTTCCCTTACAACTAACAATTTTTCACATATATATGATTTTCCATTTACAAATAAATTCAAACACTTGTATAAAATAGAAGAGAGAAGATGATGAAAGTAGTTTTTTTATCAAATTAGAGAGAGAAAAAGGGATGAGAGAGAAAAACACCATATTACCCACAAGCTAGTTTGACCAAACAAGAAGCATAAATTAGTTCTATAGGGTCATGTAAATGTATTGATAGACTTTCTAATAGTTATTTGGATAATATAAGGTTCCGTGACAATTTTCTAATATTGTAGCAAGTTTATAGGAACATCCACTTTAGCCCACATAGCCTAGAAATTGGGTTCATAAAACTATTTTTATGAACTCAAAATCACCACGAGTAAAGTTTCCTCAATTCTCTTATCTATAAGGATGCCCAAGAATTTGACGAAACTAGGATCTGGAAATGAGGGTTCCAAATTAAGGTCACTTGTCTAGAGTTACTCATCATGATCACATAAGCTCATCCTATCGCCAAATGACCGGGAGGCCTACAAAAGCGCCTTTACAACACAAGACTTTAGGGTGATTTTATCAAAACTATATTTTGATTTGTGATTGTCATCTATAAGTACCATAAGTATGAGGATATAGTAATACATTTCTCCATGTGGTGCCAAATCTATGAGCCAAAACCAAATGGATTTTTCAACTCGTGACTATTGTTCCTAGATGCATTTTTGTTTTTGGGATGTGTACCTTGGTGATGTGGGATGTGACTTATCAAGTACATACAAAAAAATTACATACATATGAAACTATAAATACAAGAGAAAGGAATAAAACCCATCATTTCCTGGAAATAGGTGGATTTTCTTCACTCGTGGATCATTTGTTTGCAACTACGTCATTTCTTGTCCTTCTTCCTTCCAAAGTACCAAATCAATGAAAAAAGATTAAAATATTGTTAGAGATATGGGTTGTCTTCATTTTTATGCACTATGTAGCTTCATATATATGAACTTTCTTTCATCTGTACAAGTAAATAAAAAAGTGGAAGATGCGCGATATGGAGTTAGATATAGAATGATCATAATCAACACATTATTTTTGCTTCAAACATGATGAAGCAAACAACATACTATGAAAAGTAACATATTATAATCATCTTGAAGCATCCAAGAAAGTTTAAGAATTGCATCATGAAGAAGAAGTCAAGAGAAGAACTAAATAAAAGAGGAGCTTATGGCCTCCATAATATTTTCTAATTGTTTTCTCTTAATGTGCAAGTACAAGTAATTGAACAACACATGTTATTCATGATTTATTCATATTTGAAATAATATAGATTGAATACTTTTCATTAATGATTCATTCATGTTTAAATGATAGAGGGATGGTCATATAATAGAAATGCATTAATATGATTAAGGAAGATCGCATAATAGCTACATTTGAGACAAATAGATTAAAGTGATGAAGCTTAAGCATTAAGCTTATCTATAGATTTTTTATAAATTTTTCTTAAACAAATATGTTGTTAGAATATCTATAGAAAGTTTACAAAGCTTTAAGGAGAATCAAAGTTGTTTTTAACAAAAAATTATCTACATGCATCTTACAAGATCATAGTTTCCATTGATGCAAGAAAAGAAAATTCTTCAAAGCATACAAGATTCTTGGAGGGTAAAAATTCAAGCATGACCAAGACGTGACTAAGTAATCAACTCAAAAGAAATGCAAAGATTGCATCTTACCATGAACAATTTTAATTCAACTTTAAATTATCAAATTTAGAGCCATTTAGAGTTACAAAATATAGTCATCTAACTTGAAATAAAATACAAGAAGGTAATTTTTTTAGATTTTCTAGATTTTTCCTTTGAAATCATAAAGCATGTCTCAAAAATGCATCAAATTTTCAAGCTAGCGCTCATTTAAGAATGAAAAGCTTCATACAAAGTATAGATTCCTTCAATTTATGAGAATAGAGAGTCCGTTGAATTTTTTGTCAACTATTCACACAAAGATGGCTTAAAATATCAAGTTCATAATGTATAGAAGAAAAAAATCCAGTTTTGCAAATGAAGGAAAACTCTCAAAGTAAACACTTTTGCAGAAATACAGTTCTTATATCGAAAGAGTAGTTTTGATATATGTAATGAAGGAGTAAAGTTTTTCCATGTTTTGCAATGATCATAACATATCAAGATAAGACATCCATCTAGGACATACAACATCATGCAGATCAAAAGCAAGTTGAAAAAATAAGAGTTCAAATTTCCATATGTAATATTGTAGGTTTCCATGGTTTTAGGCACCCGGATCAAAGGAGCGATAAATTTAAAGTTGTTTAGAGGCATATCTCGAGTATATATTTTCCCAAAATATAATGATTAATTCTACATGAAACAATCATGTAAAAGGCAAAACATCAATATTGTGAAGTATATGGAACTTTGAAAGCATTGATCTCGAGAAAGAAAGAGCTATAATTTAGAGTTCAAAACTTAGAGCTCTTTAAGGAAATAAAGCATAAGCCATTGTTGATCTACATCATAGGATCCCAAATAAGTATATCAAGCTATCAAGTTGGAAACCAAGTGTCAAAGAAACTAAAGACCATTCATCAGAGAGGTACAATGAGCTCAAAAATGAGAGGGAAAACTAACATGGCTCAATCTAGAAGAAAATAGTGCAAGAAAATGGCGAGCTCACTTCAACCAAACCATGAGCCTGTTGAGATTGTCTAAGAGCCACATGAGCTAGATTAAAAAGATCGATCCAAACCCATAAAATTAAAGCTATACGATGGATCAAACAACAATAAAGTGGATAAAAATCAAAACCCAAATAGATCAAGGGTCCAAAAGTCATAAAGTAAATAAAGAGCCCTCCGGATCTTACACCGAGTGACTAGTCAAAACATTGGTAGCAAGTTAACCTACAGTAAGGCCATGAGTTATATGTACAGATGTGTGCAAGGAAAGTGATTCAACATAGAACATGAAATAATATGAAGTAGAGAAAATAAGGGACGATTAATACATAAGGCTTATAAGAAACCACTTAAGCCATGCAGAAACTCACAAGCCAAGCTATACCATGATGGCCAATCCTCAAATGTTGGATCAAAGAGGTAAAAAGAACCGAGTAAAAAAGGATTAAAAAATTCCATGAAATAATACAAACCCCACAGGTTAATCCATAACAATACTCAAATAGAACTCCAAGCAATTTACAAAGGTAGACATGGGTTTAAACAAGAAAAAGTAAACATACCTATATCATGGTGACAAAAACTAGAATCTAAGAATCTAGAATGGCCATGTTCAATTCATGTTGAGCTATTAAGATTGTAACTATGCTAGTTGAAACTGATTAAAACCATGTCATTCAAAACATAATGGAAGGGTAGTACGAACTCTAATATACGAAAATAATGTATAGATCTAAGGGAAACAACCACGAGCATCTTGAGTACCAAGAAATGGTGGCCAAATATGCATATACAAAACCCTCAAATAGAGAAAACAAGTTGAGTACCTAGGTGAATGTAAATCGAGCATCTCATACAATATAACCCTTAAAAGGAAAGTGAAGGTTGAGTCATATGCCATGCCGAGCTCATGATGTAAATTCGGTCACCTATAAAAAAATACTAGTGAACCACAATGTGAAGAAGAATTAAACTAATCTCTATGAAATTGAGCTATAAGTAGTAACATAGTTGAGGTAAGAAAACAACCAAAAAAGGGTCAAAATTTTCAAACCCATGAAAATCTCAGAGCTAAAAAAGGATAGCTCAAGACATAATGTAAGCAAGTGTGAACCGAGAAACTTTTTTAATCCCTAGATCATAAACCGAAGAAGGAACTCATATAAGGCTCTATGGCGACCCATATCATATGCAAACCTAGGATAAAAATAACTAGCTTAAATCCTTTAATATTCGGCTAAGGTATGGATATGGCAACTTAGACCAAGTAACATAGAGCTTGAGAAAAATCTACAAAGTGCAAAAAATGTACTAGAGGCTCCAAAACCAGCAAAAATGGTCGTCATGATAATTTCTCTAGGGTTTTTCCCCTTCTTCCAAAAGCTTCTCAAACATGAATGAGCCAAATGAAAACATTTTTATGGTATTTCCCTAATTACGAAAAAATTAACTTTTGTGGTAAGAGGGTACACCATAGTGAAAACCACCATGGTTAATTGCTTTTACCATAAGCCATGGTTAAGTTTGAATATTCAACCTTATCCATTTTCTAAAGACCGACGTAAGTGGGATTTTCTCACAATGTATTATGATTATGCTTTTGCATGTATGAGGGGGACAAGGTGATTAATTTTTTGCATGGGGTTAACACTTTAAACCTTAGCCTAATTCAATAAGCCAATGATTGAACCCTTCGCATGAAACTTGGTAAGCACCTTCTTATTAGCCATGTAATGCTAAGTCATTACTATCTTTTCACCTTAGCCATGCATGTACACATAATGACAAAATTATATTTTTGGATAAGGCAAAGCTTCCTTTACCTTAAAAACTCCAAATTACCTTAATATTTGATCGAGACTTCTTATGCAGTCTACCTCAATTCTGCAAGAGAACTATTGACGATCGAAGGAAGATTTGACCAAGGAGGTAGAATGGACCATGTAGACATTTTTAGCTTTGCTTTGGTCAAAAAAATTATATTTAATTACAAGTGGGTTAAAATTTAGCATGCAAATTGCTATTATTGGATTTGTTTCCAAATAGGCACCTTGGCTACTTTTGGCAAGAGATATTTTTGGAGGAGGGTGGTGTGAAAATTTTGTATTTATACCTTACTTGTATAAGTGTTAGGGGGATTATTTTTTCATTCTACAGACTTGAATGCATAACGATTGTACTTATGTACCTTCCTTATCAATAAAAGATGGTTTTTCCTCCAATTTCAAGTTTTGTGAAGTGTATTATAACATTTGTTTTGTGTGTTTAAGTGATTGATTATTTTCCTTTTCATTCTAAAAACTTCTTAATGCCTCCATTAAGTTATTTCGTAATTCATTTAGGTCATCTAAGTGTGTGTTAACACTTTTTTGGGTGCAAAATCATGCAAATAGTAGTTGTAGTGAAGTTCAATAGTTTTGTGTAAATGTAATTCCCAAGTGTTGGTGTATCACCCTATTTGATTTATTTTAGTTAAATTCACAATTTTTCCTATCCCTTAACCACACTAGGTTAGTTGTTTTAGGTGATCCATTGAGGGAACTAGCCCACTCTAGAGGTTCTCCTTAGTCGAGGAACCCACAACTCATATTAGATCCCATTATACCACCGAAGTCGATTCATATTACTTTTCTAAGAGAAAGGTTTAATGCGAGACTAATAAAAGTTTTTGGGCACACCCGGTGGGACAACGGACCGGATTTTAGCATTATTTTTGGCATGCATATGAAAATGGTGTTTTCTCAATGTTGTTCCTAAAATTTCAGTTTCTCCAAATCAACAACCTGATTTATTTTTTAGGATTTATCAACACACAAGAGGATATTAATGCAAATTTATGAGTTGCAATCAACCAAGAACCACTTAGCCAATTTCAATTGCTTCCTTCCCTCACTATTTTGTACGAATACTTTGACAGATTAGCACTATTACGAGAGAAGATTAGCTGTTACAAGAAGGGTCTAATTACATATTTTTCTATCTTCCATGCCTAAGGTAAAAACTAGGTCAGCAATAAGAGGTATTCCATCTGAATTTTCTCAATTACCTTTATATTGTGTTAAAATAAGAAGGTTTGGGAACACTGCACCTTATAATAGGCCAAATATTTCCAATCCTCCCATCTCCAAATCATAACTTTGTGATTCATATTCCTATCTTTCGGATGGCTAAAAAGCATCCTTTTATGACCTTCACCAATGGAAGTCCTTTAGTATTTGTTGTTTGTCATGACACAAGTTGGTACCTTACAAAAATATTCCTTTAGTGATGAAGATCATGTTACCCCTATTGAGCATATTAGAGATGTTGCAACCCTATGTTCTGTTCATAATATCACTCATGAAGATGTTGCTTTAAGGTTATTAGCTTCCTCTTTTAAAGGCCAAACCCTTTAATGGTATAAAATCTTATGAGTAGGGTCAATCACTACTTGGGATGATTTAGGGGCAGCCTTGTGTAATAAGTTTGAAGAAAAATCAGGTCAGCTATCCCTCGTTGAACAACTTACAACTATCAAAAGGGCACCCCAAGAATTTATGAAAAGCTTCAATTACTTGGGAAAGAATACCAATAGTATTTAATACTTCACTTGAACATGCATTTTTATTATTATTTATGTGAGCTAAACAATGATATTACTGTTATGATTCAATCCATGGGCGGAACTATTCTTGCTGTAGGCTTTGACATTGCAATAAGAGTAGAAGATATCCTTATAAAAGATGGAAATTTTACCCCTAGACCTTCTATGCCTATTTTCCCTGAGCTAGAGTTTATTTTGTTAACTAAAAAACACCATTTCCTCCCACAATTCAACCTAGTGTCATAGATGGTTTAGAAGGGGTTATTAAGACCTTATCAAATGAAGTAGTAAAGCTGAAATGAAATCAATCTCAAGTAAATAGGCCATATCAGCCACCTTTTTGTTAAAAGAAATACGGGAAGATATAATTGATAAATTATAGATCCATGAAAAAAACAATCAAAGATTATAGATTATAATGTGTAGACATTAACTACATGTTTATACAAGCATATAATGATTAACAAATCATGACTAAAATAAAATAAAAATAGTTAAAATTAAATGAGACAAAAGACACTAGATTTAAGTGGGGAAACCGAAAGGAAAAAACCCCACTCAATAAAGCATTGTGTTTATTAAGAATTTAATCAGTCTTTAACCTAGCACTACCACTTCACTTCCCGGTCTTCACAATAAACTACTGTAGATATGTATCTTGCAAGTAATCAGCTCACTTCCATAAAAAAATCATAACATTCACATATATTTTGTGTCAATATAACTCAATTTTTAGTCGAGTAAGCTCACTCATACATAGACAATCAACTAGTTAGCTAATAATCATGTGAGGGATCATCCTATATATATAGGATAGGTGAGCGGTCATACCGACTCAATTTTGATCTGTGGAAGAACAACATAATAAGTTTGTTATTACATAAACTTAAAAATAGCTTGGGCATGAAGTGGTGGTCCAACCAATGGTATCCCCACTTGACATTATTGCCCCAACACTCCCCCTTAATGTTAAGTGGGGAAGAACAAAACTAGACATGCTAAAAATTTATGTTTTTTAACAAAAGGATTTATAAATCCATGAATCAACTACAGTGATTTAGGATAACATGCAGACAAGGGAAATTAAATAGATCTTCCCATACAAATATAGACAAGGGAAATCATACAGATATTCCCATACAAAAATTCTTAGACAAGTGATTTATATATGAAGACTTGTATTAGTTTATGGAGCCTTTTATAAACCAAGGCATACCCATAACTAGTGCTTCACTGGGATTTACAAGTAAACTCACATACTGTGATTGTTTACTTATTAAAAAATGGAGGAAGTATTGGAAGTTTACAATGAATTTCCATATACATTTTCTCATGAGACCTACAGTTCACATACAATGTTACAACTATGTGTAACCAATTCCTAAAGGATCACCTTGTTACATACAAAGTAGATGGTCATGATCCACTCTTAAAAGCTAACTCGAGTCTTTTATAATAATCTATTAAGAGGTGGCATTATCATGCACACTCCCCTCAATGGAAAATCTGATAGGCCCAACAAGACACACAAGTTATAGTAGTTCCTATCACACAATGGCTTTGTGAATAAATATGCAACATAATCTATGATGTTGAATTGGATTCTTTATCAAGAGAAATATAGACTTCACATAGAAGATAAGTACTAATAGCTACATAGCTTCTTTTCTTCTTTAAGTAATTGCACTTGCATCAATACTTGAACATAAATCCAACTATATATCCCACACAACATAAACATGGTTAGAGTCATGATAGACAACATAATAAGCATAACAACTAACATAACAATATGCTTAACAACTAACCATGTTACATTACAAATATGTTGAGAAAAATTCAGCATATTATACTACTAAAATATTTATTATATTCAATTAGTATTGGATGTATCCAATAAAAACAAAAATGCATTCCCAAGTGTCATTTGATATGCATGTAATAATACTTTAGTAATCACATTAAAATTTTTATCTACAAACATATAGATCTTATTCTAAGCCTTTTATACAAAGATAAGACATGATAGATACCTAATATGACTAGATAATCAAGTCATATAAGAATGGTTATATTATTCACTAGAAAAAGACCATGTAAGCAACATTTAATCTTAGACATGTCATATATGATCATATTTTCATGCAAAAAAAATAGTCAAACCATTGTCTTAACTTATCTTGATTCTAATAGTTGTATTCTTGTTATTACTAAGAGATTATCAAAATACAAGACATGAATGTTTTGAAAAAGACTCATTATCAACAAAAATTGATAGAGAGACCAAGCTCATAAAAGAAACTATCAAGCTTCTAGGAGCTTTCTTAAGATCATACAAATATTTTTGTTTTATACAAGAATCCTAGACAGAGTCATGGATTGCAATATCTCCCCCTCAATGTCTATATCCATTATATCGGGGAAACTAAAATAATTACATTTTAGTTTCAGATTTAGGATACTCATAAGAGAGAAGAGAGGAATATTTCTAAAAATGGTTTCTCAAGAAAATGCACATATTATTTATAACCTCTAGGTACAACTTTCATGATGATATCAAATTCTATTTTTCCTTAATGATAATACTTTCTTTCTTTATGATAAAACATAGTTTAGAATTATTTGATCACTCTTTATGGGGGTTCATGATGTTTGATTACTATCATGTAATTGAAAAAATTCATCATGAATCAACATACATTACATGTTTGAGATAGGGACTTCTTGTTTAATATATTACTCTCTTGAAAACTCAGATCAAGAAGGCCTCTAAACATCATAACAGAAATTTTGATGAATGACCTTAGAATTCACATTGAACTGATAACCAAATATCACAGAATTCCTAGGCTCATACCTTTGAAACTTTAGATGAATAATAATTCCCCCTTTTCTATAGAGAAGATACTAATCTTGTAAGTCAAAGCTGAATATTATTCCTAGAAGAGGAAGAAAAGCAAGATTCGGACATAAAGGCATAAAAATATAAGACATTTTTCTAAATGCTAGAAGAAATGACATTATTAAATTTTCTTTACCACACCATTTATCATGAAGAAAAAAATTTATAGTTCCATTAAGCAATTGATATTTATCCATCAAAAATCAGAGGAACTAGTCATTTTTAATAAAATTCACACAGACAAATTCACTTTTTAGGTCACACGGGAATACATTTAGTGTATTCACGTCGTTATTTAATTAGGTCACTTTGTTTACACTCTAAAATGATATAAAAAAGGATAAGGTAAAAGAGAAGTACCGTGGAAATGATTTATTGGTTCATAACTTACAAATACTTCAAATAGATAGAAGTGGTGGCTAAGACTTATTAATTAAAATATGACAAGATAGAATCGAGAATAAAAGGAGAAGGTGAAACGCATTGTGAATTAACCCAACTCGAGAGGGCACGTGCCATTCTTCTAGAAAATTTTAAAGAAAATCCCCGACAAATGTGAAGTATATAGAATTAAAGCGAAAATCAATAGTCTTTTAGGTCCAAACAATCAATGAAATCTAGGAAGATAGTGACACAAGAGAAAAGAAAAAATAGGTGGCATTTTGCAATTGGTTTAGACTTTGTAGTGTAACCTAAGAGAACAAAGCAATAGGTGAGCCCTCGTGGAGTCTTCTTCTTGGATCAAATTTCATAGTGTTGTCAAAGACAAAAAAATGAAAAAATCTACTACTTATTTTATTAAATAAACACTACCATGATTAAAATGACTGAAAAATGTGAAATAAAAAGACATTTGGAGCAAATCTATTGGCTCAAACTTCACATTTGGCAAAAATAGACAAGTGAAATATTGACCTTATGAAAAATACGACAATGCAAAAGTAAAGAGACTTAGATCTTGACTATTGGATCTAATTTCATAACTTTTGAAACAAAACAAAATACAAGAAATGTGAAGAGTGTGGTACAAAATTATTAGTTTGTACTTTGCGGTTAATGAACAAAAAAATAGTCCATTAAAAATAAATTGACATGGCGAAGATATGAGGAGCTTAATTATTGACTAAGGCTTTGCAAGTGATAGAGGAATATTTTAAAGATCGACACAATGAAATATTAAAAAATTGAGGAATATTATTGGCTCAAATTTCATAGATCGACAAATGTGAAATAAAAAGATACTTGGAGAGATTTTATTGGATCAACCTTCGAATATGAAAAAGGAAAACTAAAAGAAAGCGTCGACAATGCGAAATACAAAGCTACTTGGAGCTTTCTTATTGGTTCTAATTTCACAAAGATAGAAACAAGCTAAAAATGTCTAACAGTGTGAAATATTAAGTGACTTGGAGCTTTCCTATTGGATCAGATTTCACAAATGACAGAGGAAAGCTAACACAAGTTTGACAATGTGAAAAATATGTAAATCCCTTATTGGCTCACGTTTCATGACTGATCAGATAAACAATAAAACTAACAATTTGAAGTAAGGTGGAGCTTTCTAATTGGCTTGGGCTTAAAAAGGAAGAATTCTAATAAAAGACCAAAAATGCAAAGCTAGATGGAGCAAAATGATTGGCTCAAGCTTTGTAGTCAACAAAACCTTATAGATAAAAAAATTCAATACAAACTAATTGAACGAAGGCGGATGGAAATTAAATATTGGATCATCCTTCACAAAGAGCCAATGTCATAGAAAATTAAGACTATAAACAAAAATACAATAAAGTGAATCCACTTGGCACTCCATGAGTGTATCAAGCTTTGCAAACATGAAAAGAACAATAGCAAAGATACATGGAGAAATTTTTGCGGCTTGAGCTTCACAAAACTAAAAAGATATATAAAAACTAACACAACGAATCCACATGGAACATAATGATTAGATTGGGCTTCGTAAAATCATAGTTTGTAAAAAAATTAATGATTTATAAAGTTGGGGCAGATTTAAATGATCCGAACTAACTCGATCTAAGGATATATTTCCAAATCCATAGACAAAGATAGCCCCAACGGCTATAAGCGATGTGAAGACTTAAAAAACAACATGCGAGATGACATATTTAAAATCAAAACAATCAAAATCATTCACGAGAATCATAGATCTAAGCACATAATTGCTCAAACATGATCTAAACCACCATTTAAGTAATATTTTCAAAACATATTTAGGTGGGAATATTAATTTTAATCCTAGTTATATTTAAGACAAATGTGAAGCAACTAGTGCTTCACGGGTCCATAAATAGAATTCAAGCTTCTTCACTCTAGCTAATTAAAAGATTCAGATTGATCCTACACACTCATAATCAAAAGATTTGATACCATGTTAGAATAAATGTGGGAAGATATAATTAACAAATTATAGATCGATAGATAAAAAGTCGATGATTATATATTATACTATGCGAGACATTAACTGATGTTTATATAAGCATATAATAGTTAACGAGATCATGAATGAAAGAAAATAACAATAGCTGAAAGTAAATGAGACAAGAGACACTGATTTAAGTTGGGAAACTGAAGGAAAAAACCCAACTAAATAAAGAAGCTGTCTTTATCAATAATTTAATCGATCTTTAACCTAACACTCCAACTTCACTCCTCGGTCTTCACAAGTAAACTATTGCAGATCTATATCTTGTAGTTAATCAACTTGCTTACATACAAAAATTCATAGCATTCATATATAGTTTGTCTATATAGCTCAAGTCTTAGTCGAGTAAGCTCACTCATACATAGAAAATAAACTAGATATCTAACAATCCCGTGAGGATAATCCTATATATAAAGGATGACTAAGCGGTCGTCTTGATTCAATCTTGATCTGTGGAACACGACATAATAAGTTTCTTATTATATAAACTTAAAAATAGCCTTGGGTATGAAGTTGTGGTCCACCCAATGGTATCCCCACTTGAAATTATTTCCCCAACACTTTTCATCCTTTTAACAATTATAGGCCTCATGCTAAAGGTTATATATGTCCATATCAAGCTCAACCAACCATTACAACAACTAAACCACTTGTATTTGGAGATTTTAATGCCCCTACAACTTCTATATCATTATTTCAGTGAAAAAAACATGATGTTGGATCCTATTATGCAACATAGTGAGCCAAATGTAGTCTTAGAGATGGTACCACAAGGATTTACTATGTCACAAATGACTCAAGAGGAGGCATATTATCGAATTCAACAAAGTGCTTATCTTGCAACACAAGGGGATCCAAATTTCACGTAGGGGAAGCCAAATGCAACTATGGTAAACTTCAAAATTGGTGATCGTGTGGTTGTAAATCAGGAGGTTTGAGCTAAGGAAAGAGCTGAATTTGTTGCAGCTATTACAAGGTCAAGAAAGAGGGATATGAAAGCAAATTCAGGTGATCAAATTATTGTACTAGCTCATAAAAATTTGAATATTAATATTGGTAAGAGTTCTTCTTCACTTCAAGTTAAAAAAAGGTTATTGTATTGAAAAATCAGATTAAGGTAGGAGATGTCACATTCAATATAGCTAATCATATGAAGAAATATCACATTACTATGAGCATGTGGGACACATTATCCATTCAAGACAAAAGGATTTGTTGTTCCAAGAGCTTGTGGCTCTGAAATTGACATCTAAACAAGCAAATAGTGTAAAAAACATAGCCAATGTGGTGATGTTATATGCAGAACAACAAGCTAAAGGTTCAAAATAGAAAACATCAAAAGAGGTAAAAATACTTTTGGAGAGGTAAAATTTGTAAAACCACCTCCTTTCTATCTTTCATTGATTATTGGAGATTCAAAATTTCATAATTTCATGGTGGATAGTGGAGCAAGTAGCACTGGTATGCCCAAATTAGTTACCAAATATTTGGGTCTTAAGTATGAACCAAGTGCCAAAGGTGTTTTACAACTAGATGGTTCACCAACTAAGACTATTGACATGATTAAAAATATGAAACTAATTTTACATGCTTGTCCAAGTGTTACAATCTTTCAGGATGTGATGGTGGTGGATTTTCCACCTTAATTTGTTATGTGCTTATCAAGAGACTTCATATCCAAGATTGGAGGTTACCTTTTAGTTTATTGGTCTTATCTTATTTTTAGAAATAGGTATGGAACTAAAGTGACCATTAATTTTGAGCCTTTGTCAAATTTTCACATTGAGCCTCATACACCTAGTGCCATAAATGCAAATTATGCTATCAGTGAAGAGCAATTAGGTGAGATTGAATCTGAAACTCTTCATGCATTAGAAGGCATTCCATATTTTTTTAAGGATGAAATGACTAATGAATGGTATGCACATTATCCTTATAGATTTATCAAATAACAGGGCCTTAGAATTTATTGAATTCTTGAAGATAATGCTGAAATTCTTTCCATGGAAAAGATAAATCAACAAGATGACGGTTTATGGAAACTATATTTTGATGGCTCTAAAAATCAACATGGTTAAGGATCTGGTTTGATTCTAAGTTCACCCTTAAAACATAATTATTTTTCCAACTATTAAGTTTCAATTTGGTTGTTCTAAAAATGTTTCAGAATATGAGGCACTTATCCATGGTTTAGAGTGGGCAAGAAAGAAAGGAATCAAGAGTATGCAGTTTTTTTTGGTGTGAGGAGCTTGTCATTCATCAAGTGAGAGGTTCCAACACTTGAAAAATATATTAATGAGGAATTACTGAGATATAGTGTATGGGACATGCTTGAGGATTTTCTTGCTTTCAACATTTAAACTATTCCTAGAGATAGAAACAAACATATTGATAGGCTTACAACCATTGGATCTCAGTTTGACATACCTACAGATATCAGAAATGATAAATGATTAGCGCATACTCATATCAAGGTTATAGTGAGGCCATCCATTCGGATAATAACTCATTTTTATCATGATGCTCATATAATCATATTTTTGTAGGAAGAGACTAAATTTTCATCACAAAACCAAGGAAAATGTAAAACATATATGAGGAAAAGATTATGTAGCTTAAGAAAAACAAGATCCCAAAAAGTCTTGTGACTTTGGAATCCATATTTGGAGAGAAAAAATAAATGAAGCAAGAGAGGGTCGTCCTTACCATAAGTACATATTAGCATTAAAATGTCACCATTCTTGATGGCAAAAACCTCAATCTTGGAAAGGTATGTTCACAATCTTAAAAGGATGCATTCATTGAGTTATGTAGAGACTATGTACATGTGTTTACATGGAATATAGTGATTTAAGAGGTTTTGATCCCTCACTAGCTCATCATACCATTGAATTATAATTTTATTCAAAGCTGGATAGGAAAAAACAAGGACCAATTAATCCCAAATTGGAAACCTTGATGAGGAAAGAGCTTGAAAATTCATTGATTCTTTCATTATCTTTCCCATCAAAAATTCAACTTGGGTAGCTAACCTTGTACCGGTAAGAAAGAAAAATGGTGAAATCAGATTATATGTTGATTTTCATGATTTAAACAAGGCTTCTCTCAAGGATCACTATCCTTTATTATCCATGGAGTAGATAATTCGGTTAGTTATCTTGGTTCGAAATATATTCTTTTCTTAATGGGTATAGTGGTTACAACCAACTAGTTATCAAGGAAGAAGACTAGTTTGAAATAGAATTCTTAACTAATTGGGGCACCTACGCATATAGAAAAATGCAAATTGGATTGTTTAATGCAAGTGTAAAAATTTAGAGAGCCATGGACATGGCATTCCAAGGTATCATTAACAAGTTTTTATTGGTTTATTTGGATGATATAATGGTGTTTTCAAAGCTTGCAAGTGATCACTTAATGTAGCTCAAGAAGTGTTTAAAATATGTAGAGAATATGGTGTATCACTTAATCCCAAAATGTGTGTGTTTTCTATTCATGAGGGTAAGCTTCTTGGTCATATCATCTCAAAACATGGTATGAGGATTGATCAAGACAGATTGAGTTTTATTCTTTTTCATTTCAAAACATAAGAAAGCACTTCAAATTTTCCTTAGAAAAATTAATTTCATAAGAAGGTACATTGTTGATTTTGCTTCTTTATCAAAGCCATTAACCAACATGCTCAAGAAAGATCAGAATTTCACATGGTATAAGGAAGGAGTGAAGAGTTTTAATCCACCAAGAAAGTTGTTGCTTTAGCCCCAACACTCATAAATCCTAATTTTTCAAAATATTTCATGTTGTATGATTATGCTAACATGGGTAAATTTAGGAATGTTAACACAACAAAATAAAGAAGGCTCGGAGGATCCAATTTCCTTTTTAGTCAATGTTTGATGGATTAAAAACGAAGTATTCTTTTGTTGAGAAACATATCCTTTCCATTGTTAGATCACTCAAACATTTTGGGCATTTTCTCTCTAATAACAAAATTCACTTAATGGTTGCTCATCGAAGTACCAAAGAATTGTTATTGAACAAGAACATGGGTGAAAAGAGAGAAGGTTGGATTACCAAAGTCACGGAATATGAAATCAACATTAAAGTGACTAAGCTTATTAGATGCATAGGATTATGTGAAAATTGTCTCAAGACTTACAAGAGAATAAAGAATTATTTTTATTACTATAGAATTAGTATGAAATTACAGAAAATTATTTTCCTTGATTAGATTTTAGACATGACAAGGTACCTTCAACATGGTATGTACCCATTGAGCTTGAAAAACTCAAGAAGGAGGTATTTAAGTTTTCAATCTATTCATTTTTTGTTGGTTGATAGTGTTTTATTCAAGAAAGATGTTAACCATGTACTACTTACTTGAGATGTGTTGAAGCAAACCAAGTGGAGAGGTTTCTTGAACAATTTCATGATAGTCAATGAGGAGGGAATTATTCGAGTGAAAACCACAACCCTCAATATCATGAAAGGAGGATATTATTGGCCTACACTCTTCAAATACAACCATGTTTGGGTAAGAAGGTGTCAAAAGTGTTCATCCTTCATAGGAAAATAAAGGCTTGTTGCCTTACCATTGCAGCCAATTACTGATTGACAACAATTTTTCTCTGGGGTTTGGAATTCGGAGGTCTCATAAAACAACATTCAATATTGGGACATAGAAGGATACTCACCACAACTTATTATTTTACACTGTGGAATGAAGCGGTACCTTTAAAGGAAGCTAATGAAACAAACATCTTGGACTTCTACGAAGGTATTATAACAAGGTTTGGGGTCCCTTATACCATCATTTAAAATAATGTAAAAGCCTTTGTTGGCTATAAGATTGTTTCATGGACTATTCAAAATGGTATTTATCTTAGTACTTATTCCAATTATTATCCACAAGGAAATGGCCTTGTTGAATCAACTAACAAGAATATTTTGTGGATAATTAGAAGAACTACATATGAAAATCAATGAACTTGGCACACAAAATTGAAGGCAACCTTGTGGGATGATAGAATAACTCATAAAAGATCAATTTCCAATTCACCCTTCAAGCTTGTTTATGGTCTTAAAGCCAAGATACCCATTTTCTTGAGCTTGCAGAATTAGAAATTATGCATCAACTTGAAATGGATAATGAGCCAATGGAGGTGAGGTATGCACAACTCATGGAGCTTGAAGATGTTAGAAATCAATAAATGTTTTCCATGGAGATGAATTAGGCTTAGATTAAGAGGACATTTGACAAGAAGGCTACAACAAGAATTTTTAATGAAGATTATTTAGTGCTAAAATTTGATGAAGAAAGAGAAAAACCAGGTGCTCACACAAAGTTTGATTCATTTTGGAGTGGACCTTACATCATCATCAGTCTGAAGCCTCATAATGTTTTCCATCTTGCAAGAATGGATGGAGAAGAGCTTCGATTATATTCAACATGATCCATCTAAATTTTTTCTAAACGAGATAAGTTAGCATTGTACATAAGTTTCACATGCTCTCCTCTAAGTGTTTTATACACATCTTTTTGCATTTCTTGATTTCAAAACTTCATTGTCACCTTAAATGGAAAACCTTGTAGGATTTATCTTTCCTCCAAGTGCAGTTGTGCATAGGTTTTCTATTTTTGTGGAGGATTTTAAGTCTTTATTATTTCCATTTAGCCTTGGGCATGCATGTTCAAGATTGGTATAAGTTTACAGATTGTTTCATGGCTAGAAAGGATCATTTTCAAGGGTTATAGCTGATTAGCAGGAAACTAGTTCAATGAAGTCCCCGATAATTTTGACCATTTTTTATCAATCATTGGAGGGGGTACAAAAAGGTTCTCTATTTCACGGTTTGGGACATGATTAGGGGATGACATAAAATCAAATCGAAACTTAAGTGCCCTTCCATAATTTCATGCCTCATACATTGAGTTATTCCAAGTTTTCACTTTCACCAAGATGGTGCATCAGCCATAAAAAAATGTCGCAAGGCCACGAAGGCAGCGAGAAAGGAACCATATATCGAAATCACATTTCGAAACTTCAATCAAGTATAAAATTTGAAGTGTTGAAGTATATTATATTTTACATCAGTTTATGTGGATGATCTAATCATGGTACAATTAATTCATTCCCTTATGATTATGTGAAATTAAATTAGTTTGTTGAGTTGCAAATGGTTCATTTAACATCAAATTAATGAAAAGAAATGTAACGAAACATGTAAAACTCATCACATTATGAAATATTATTTTATTCATAAGTAAAGTGTACAATGATCCCAAAAATATGGGATGTGACTTATCAAGTACATACAAAGGAAAGTGCATACATATGAAACTATAAATACAAGAGAAAGGAAGAAAACCCATCATTTCCTAGAAAGAGATGGATTTTCTTCACTCGTGACTCCTTTGTTTGCAACTGCCTCATTTCTTCTCCTCCTTCCTTCTAGTCCCATTGCACCTAAAAATAGAGATTAAAATATTTTTAGAGATCAGGATTTTCTTCATTCTTATGCACTATGTAGCTTCAGATATATGAACTTTCTTTCATGTGTACAAGTAAATCAAAAAGTGCAAGATGCATGACATGAAATCAGAAACAGGATAATCATAATCAACATATTATTCTAGCTTCAAGCATGATGAAGTAAAAAAACTAAGAAAATTAAAAGATTGTCATCATATGGAATCCTACAAGAAGAAGTTTCATAACTTCATCATAAAGAAGTCAATATAAGAACTAAATAAAAGAGAGTCCTATGGCCGTCATAATATTTTCTAATTTTTTTCTTTTAATGTGCGAGATATTGGTAATTTAAAGACCACATTTTATTCATGATTTATTCATGTCTGAAATGATATAAATTGAAGAATTTTCATTTATGATTCATTCATGTTTGAATGATAAAAGGATGATCATATAATATAAATTCCTTAATTTGATTAAGGAAGATCTGCATAACAAATACAAATGAGAAAGATAGATGAAAGTGATAAAGCTTAAGCATTCAACTTATTTAAAGCTTTTTCAACAATTTTACTTAAATAAATATGTTGTCGAATATCTAAATAGAGTTTGCCAATATTGAGCGAGAACCAAACTTGTTGTCCATAGAAAAATCATCTATAGGAATCTTACAAGATCATAGTTTCCATCAATGCAAGAAAATCATATTCTTCAACATATAAGATGTTAGGAGGGTAGGAATTCAAGCATGACCAAGAAGTGACTAAGTCATCAACTCAAAAGAAATGAAAATATCACATCGTACCACGGACAATTTTAGTGTAGCTTTAAATTTTCAAATTTAGAGCCATTAAGAAATACAAAAATTTGTCATCCAACTCAAAATAAGCTACAAGAAGGTACAAATTTTCACATTTTCCATATTTTTTCTTTGAAATCATGAAGAATGTGTCAAACATTCATCAAATTTTCAAGCAATTGTTCATTTCAGAATGCAAAGATTCATACAACATGTACAAATTCCTTCAATTTCGAGAATCGATAATTTACCAAATTTCTTGTCAACTATTCAAGCAAAGATGGCTTAAAATACCAAGTTCAGAATGCATAGAAGAAGATACAAATTTAGGTTTTTAAATGAAGTAAAACTCTCAAAGTAAACACTTTTACAAAAATATAAATTTTATAGCTAAAGAGTGGCTATAATATATGTAATGAATTAGTACATTTTTGGCATGTTTTGTAATAATCACAATATATCAGGATAAGACATCCATCTAGGAGATACAATGTGATGTAGATCAAAAGAAAGATGAAAAAATGAGAGTTCAAATTTCCATATGCAAAATTGAAAGTTTTCATGGTTTTCAGCACCCAGATCAAAAGAGCATTAAATTTACAATATTTTAGAGGAAGATCTGGGAAAATATTTTCTAAAAAAATAATGATTAATGCTACGGGAAATAGTCATGCAAAAGATAGAACATTACTATGTTGAAGTATATGAAACTTTGAAAGAATTGATCTAAAAAAGAAAGATCTATAATGCGAGTTCAAAACTTAGATCCCTCTAAGAAGGTAAAGGATAAACCATTGTTGATCTATAACATAAGCCCAAAAATTATTATCCCGAGCTATGAAGATCGAAACCAATCATTAAAGAAACTTGATACCATTGATAAGAGGTACGAAGAGCTCAAAAATGATAGGGCAAGCTAACATGGCTCAATTTAGAATAAAAATTGCAAGGAAATGGCGAGCTAAATTCAACCAAGCCAAGCGTGAGTTGATATTTTCCAATATCCACAAGATAGATAAACAATTTTGAGTCAAAACCCTAAAATTCAAACTATAATATGACTCGATAAAACATAAAGAGGCTAAATATAATATCCCAAATAGATTAAGGGTCCACATCTCATACGGGAAATAAAGAGCCCTCCATATCTTACACCGAGTGACTGGTCAAAACATTGGAAGCAGGATAACCTATAACAAGACCATGAGATATATGCATAGATCTACGCGAGAAAAGAGATTCAACACACAACATGAAATAATACGAAGAAAAGAAAATAAGGGATGAGTAATACATAAGGATTGCATAAGAAACCACCCGAGCCATGCAAGAAACTCACAGCCGAGCTATACTTGTGAGGGCCAATCCTCAAATGTTGGGTCAAAGAGTTAAAAGTGAACCAAGTAAAAAGGAAAAAAAAACATGCCCTAAAATAATACAAACCCCAAAGTAGGTCGGGCCATACAAACACTCAAAAGAACTCCATGTAATTTACAATGATTGCTAAGGGTTTAAAAGAGAGAAAGCAAGAAACATACCTAGATCATGGTGGAAAAATCTAGAATGTAAGAATCTATAATGTCCATGTTCAAGTCATGTTGAGATACTAAGATTGAAACTATGCTAGTTGAAACCGAGTAAAATCATGCCATTCAAAACATAGCGGAAGGGAAGTACAAACTCCAATTTATAAAAACAATGTATAGATCTAAGGGAAAAAAAAACCTAATCAGCTCAAGCACTTAGAAATGGAAGTTAAATATACATACGAGAGAACCCTCAAATAGAGAAAGCGAGTTCATTGCATGGGCGAATGTAAATTAGAGTAGCTCGTACAAGCGAATCCTTAAAAGACATGTCAATGTTGAGTCATATGCCATGTCGAGCTCATGATGTTAACTCGAAATCTATGAACAATAACAAAAAGAACAATGTGAAGAAGAATTAACTGAGATCTATGAACCCAAGCTATAAGAAAAAATAGAGCTCAGTTAAGAAAACAAGCATCAAAAGGGTCAAGCTTCTCGAACCCACGAATAGCTCAAGAGATCAAAACAAGGAAAGATCAAGATACAATGTAAGCGGGTCTAATATGAGAAAAATTTTAAACCCCAGATCATAAACTTGAAGAAGGATCTAGAAAAAGGATCTATGGTATCCCATAACACATGAAAACCAAGGAGAAAAATAACTAGCTCAAATTCTTTAAGAGGCAGCCACAGTATGGATATGGAAGCTTGAACCAAAGATAGCATGGAGCTTGAGAAAAAACTACGATTAAAAAGATGGACCAAAGGCTCCAAAAACAAGAAAAAATGGTTTCCATGATAAGTTTCTCACGGGTTCCCCCCTTATTCCACAAGCTTCTCAAGCACAAATGAGAAAAATGAGAATATTTTTTAGGTTTTTTCCCTAGTTAGGAAAAAAATAATTCGAGGTAAGAGGGTAGACCATAGTGAACACCACCATGGTTAATTTATTTTACCATAAGCCATGGCTAGGTTTGTATATTCATAGGTGGGATTTTCTCAAAATGTTTTATAATTATTCTTTTCCATGTAAGAGGAGGACAAGGTGATTAATCTTTTGCATGGGGTTAACACTTTAAACCTTAGCCTAAGTCAATAAGCAAATGATTGCACCCTTCACGTGAAAGTAGATAAGCACATTATTATTAACAATGTAATGCCAATTTAGAATTGCCTTTTCACATCATCCATGCATGTGCACATAGTGAAGAAAATAACATTTTGGATAAGAAAAAGAAGGCTTTACCTTAAAAACTCGAATTACCTTAATATTTTCTAAAACTTGTCATACAGTCTACCTCGATTCTTATAAGAGAAGCGTTGACTAGTCAAAGGAAAGATTTAACCAAGGAGGCAAAATGTACCATGTCGGCCTTTTTTAGCCTTTCTTTTGTCAAAAAAATTGTATTTAATCGTAAATGGGTTAAAATTGAGCATGCAATTGTTATTGGATTTGGTTTCAAATAGCCAACTTGGCTAATTTTTACAAGATTTGTTTTTGGAGAAGGGTGTTATGCAACTTTTGTATTTATAAATTTCTTGGGAAAGTGTTAGGGGGATTATTTTGTCATTATGCAGACTTGTATGCGAGAACCATTGTACTTATGCACCTTTTTATCAATAAGATCGTAGTTTTACTCTAATTTCAAGCTTTGTGAAGTTTATTACAACAATTGGTTTGTGTGTTTAAGTGAATGATTATTTTCCTTTGAATTCTAACAACTTCCTAATACCTCCATTAAGTTGTTACGTATGTTTTGCAATTCATCTAAGTGTGTGTTAACACCTTTTATGGGTGTAAAATCTGTTAAACAACATTATAGTAAATTTTATTAGTTCTTTTACCGAGTCATGAAGTGTGTTTTGTGCAATTGTAAGTCTTAAAGTGTTGGTGTATCACCCTTTTTAATTGCTTTTATTTAAGTTCAATTTTTCCCTATCCCTCAACCCTACTAGATTAGTAGTTTTAGGTGATCCATCAAGGGAGCCATCCCACTCTCTAGGTTCTCATCGATGTCCGAGACACTTACAACTTGGAGGAGATCCCATTGTAATGGATGACGTTATAGTCGATTTATTTTCCAAGACAAAGGTGCACTTTGTGTCGATAACGAACCCTTGACAAATACCATACACCAACATAAATAAAAGGAAAATCCCCAAATCTAGCTCCTAGCTCCTTTTTGGCACAAATTGGGTGGTTCAACATAGGTAGAAGATATTTGTCTTTACATATGACATAGCTTCATTTGGTGGGAATTTTTTTATATCTTGTTTAACCAGCCATTATGTACAAACCCTTATGCCAAGATGAAGTTTCCAATGCCTTTATAGCTATTTTGTGTAGGTATTCCAATCAATACAACATTTAAACCCCATATTTTGTCTAGGTTTGGAAAATGTGCCTAAGAGAGGATTGTTCCGTGTCGGGTTGGAAGGAAAGAATTTCGGCACATCCTTTAACTCTACTTCCCAACTTGGAGTAAAATAAAATGTAACCCTTACAAATATCCGCACCTAGGAAGATGAAAAAATAGTGATCTATATGAGCATAAGCAATTTCAAACATTTACACATATCAAACATCTCCAACCTCAGCTTCAACATTTACAAACAAAATGCTAGCACACCCACAACTACCAAATATTACAAAATCCCTCTTCCAATGAATTTTAATGGACACCATTACCTATTCCAAATCTCATATTATTGTGCAAGCATGTGAAGAAGTTGTGTTTTCACCTTCCAAAAAATGTGTGTATTTTTGGCCTTATTCTTCAAAATATTTGGTAAGATGTCTTTTACAAGGTATTTTTAACCTTTGTGAAGGTCTGAGAGGAAAGAAATAATTTCCAACAGTTAGTCATTTCCTAAAATTTTGTGTTTTGGGATTTTTTTTGTTTTGTGGGTATTTCGGGTTTTAGTGTCCCTCATGTCCCATGTTCCATTAGGATCTCAGTTCGTCAATTCCCCGACTTCCTTACATTGAGCTATCTTTCCTTTGTGTTGTGGGCATTTCGGCTTTATGACAAACCTTTGTCCCTTGTGCTCTAGTGTCACCGGTTCCCCGCATCCCCAAAATTATTGCAATCCTAAAATTCACTAAGTCCCCTTTGTTCTGTGGGCATTTCGGCCTTGCGGTGAAATCATGTCCTAATTTCCCATGGACCTCCTATGCTTCACTCACTTGATTTACCTTATTTCCACTAATAGCTATTCTTGTGCGGAAGTTTCGGTCCTTCATGTTCGAAATGTCCCAAATCCTCTCGGACCTCTGTTTCCCCGTAGACCCTCTTTTTCCATGCTTCTCCCACTGAGAGAATTTTGGGTGTTCACATCCCTCATGTCCCACATAAACTTGGGCCTCCTGTGCTACCTTCTTCTACCATACCCACACTATATGGGAAGTCGGTCTACCTATAATGTTTCCAAAATATCCCAAGTCATTAAATGCCCTCATTAATTAATTCTTTCAACCTTCCTCTAATGGGGTTATATAAAGAGATGGGTTGTTCACTCTTCACCATCACAGTCTTAACGTAAGATTTTTACACCCTGTTCTAAGATTTTAGTCATATCAAAGGAATCCTTTTCCATTTTCAAAATTTGAATTGTTTTTAATCTAGTGAAGGATTTCACTTTTTCAACAATCAAAGGTCAATTTTCTTTAGCCCTTTATGTGTTTTTCAAGGATAATTCCCCTATGCCTCACCATATTTCTTGAAGTAGATACCTTCTCATCTCTTATTCCTTGGCCCTCCATCATCATTATGAAGGTTCATTATAAGGGCCATGAACATCTTTCATCCCTTGAAACCTCTGTACCTAATATAGGAGACACAGATGTATAACACTTGGATTTCAATTATTTTGGGCTTGAATAAATGATGAAAACCACATTCTATAGAACAACACATCAAATATTGTGGAATAGAACATGTAAAAGGGTTCCTATTCTCAGTTCAATGTGCAGAAAAAATTTTAGTGTGTGCTTCTCACTTCGATCCTAATACAAGTGAAATCACCGACTCCCAAGGATAGGTCATTGCCAAATTGGATGCGGGGTGTATAAGGGATGCCTTTGGAATTCCATTATTTAAAGACACCAATGTCCTTTCCTTGGTGCAAGATGAAAACTTTTTGATCAAGAATCTAATAAATATAAGAACATGGTAGCCAAATCCTAGTTTAAGGTCCGAAGAAAGGAGCTTCTAGATTTCCCAAAGCCATGTATCAAAGTGATTTTAAAGAAGATCTCTCTGACATCATCATTATCTTATCCAGGATAATGGGGCTCCCCGTAAGAAATGAATTTCATTATTGGATGTGTCCTTTCATCAACATCATATGTGAGGAAAAACAAAATTTGGACTGGGGAGAAATCATTTCTACTAACTTGACTAAACGGTTGGTTGATGTACATAGGAATCATGATTTCTACATGAATTCTTATCTAATGTACATTATTGGAGAATACAAGGAATGGTTGAGTCCTTCTCCAGATGAAGATAAAAAGAATGCTCCAGTGTATGAATACTACACAAAGTTGACCCTGAAGAACAACAATCATCATTTTAGGAGGGTCAATGATGCTTTCACAATGTACATAGTTAGGCTCTAGAGGGTGATACATCTAGAATATTCTCTGATGAGGCCATGCAGATAATATTCATTTATGGAATTCATTATATTCAATTCAAAAAATTCTCCTATATTAGGTTGGCATGCTTTGAGGACTCTCCATACAAGCTTCCTATGTATTATAATGAAAAGATTGCCTTGGTAGAGATTTGTAGGAAGCTAGATAAGTTGCATAGAACTTGTAAGGATAAGAAGATAGGAGGTATATATTTCCTAATCATTCTTAGCAATTATACTTGTAGGACTACTTTATATTCTCATAATATTGAGAGGACAGTGGCTTCTTTCAATTTCCATTTCTTTCATAAAAGGTCTTATTTTGATATCAAATTTTCATTGATAACAATGTAAGAATGGATTTCCATCACCTTCATGATGTGGAGGACTACTGGGCATATTTCTTAGATAATTATGAAGCAAGGAGAAGATTTTATGGTCACCTTTCTTTACAACAAATCAAATATTTTGAATCTATAAGGTACCTTGATGAGCTACAAGATGATAATGAAGAGCTACAATATCTTGAGTTTGATAGAATAATTAGGCATACTCCTCTATAAACTATTGATTAGTTTGAGAAGGGAAGGAAAATTTGCAAGAGATCATAAAACCAGTCATAATAAGAAGTAAGATTTTGTTCGATTAAGATAATGAAAGCTACATACAGTAAACAAAGTTACATCCCCTTCTCAGGAAGCTTCCTCATCTCAAAGAGAGGCCTCTACTCCTACACCTGGGATATCAACTCAGGTTGCCTCTTCCCTCCTAGAGTTTCAACCTTGGTATATACTAAAAAGGGGGAAATTGAGAAGATGGAAAGGGTGCAAGAGGTAGCTGAAGAGGAGGGTAAGCTCTTATCTCCTCCAAAGAAATATGAAATAGTACTGGATATTGAAAAAAATTGATCTCTATGGTGATGAAGAAGAAGGAACTGGAGACCATGAGGAAAGCAACCTTGAAGGAGGCAACACTAAAAAAAGAGGAAGAAGAAGATGATAAGCAAAAGAATCATACTTTAAGCTAAGATTGTGGTCATTCCAGAATCATTTTCTCAAAGAGACTCTAGTTAAGGAGGTGTCATATTTCTAATATTGGGACATCCATTTTGGAAGTATCAGTTACATAGACCTTAGGGTCAATGAGAACTCTAGCATTGGGGCCTATTATTCCTTCTTCTTCTATTTATTTTTTTACTTGGGTTCAACCATTTGTAGATAGTAAGAAAAGGAAGACTCCATCCAAAATTGTTGTCCCCAATTTGATGCAGTGGTTTCTCTCCTAGGAACAACTCCAATTCCTCCTTCCAAGAAAGAAAAAACCACTTCCAGATTGGTGTTTGATTCTCAAGGTCAGCAATTTTTGAGATTGGTAAGCCTAAAGTGGATAAGAATAATTTTTTTGATGATGAGTGATTTGGAATTGACAAGGATCCCTTTGGGAGAGTCTACCCCTAAAAGTGAAGTACATAATTTGAAAGAAACAATGTCTAGGGTGATTGAGAGAGTAGAAAAAGGAAAGCAATCTCAAGACTAGCTTGAAGAGCATATACAAGTTCTCTCAGACTTTATTAGATCTCTCCTAGCCAGTGATAAGGTAATTGATCCTACTCCTTTGAATGCAATGCCCCCTCTTGTTGTTCTAACCAATGAAGAGGTCCAAGTTATTAAGGACATTCATAAACATGTTGCCTATGGGAAGGAAATGGAAGAAATGGTTGATGATATGCTAGTTTCAGGTCTAAATTTTATGGATGAAGCATATAAAGTATATGATAATATTTTCTCAATTCAAAAAATATTCACCACATTCATCACTGGTTTTGAAAAGGATCTCAAGCTATGGGTAGATTGTATACAAGATCTCAAACAGATAAATACAACTGATGAGAAGACCCTCATTGCAAATAAAGTCTTTGATGATTCAAAGAACAATTTGTCCAAGAAATGGGTGCATAGTGTGGACTGGAAGATAAAGGATCCTTGAAGAGGCAATTGATGAGTTGAGGAATATGTTTCAAAGGGGCGAGGCTTTCAAGACCTATGTGCAAGATGAATTTAGAGACCTTCACTGCTAGTTTTTCAAAGAAGACTTTGTCAGTAGAAACACAATGCAAGATATCAAGGTTGAGTTCAAGAACCTCATCAAAGAAAAATTATTCAAGTCCGAGGATATAACCAAAGAAAAGGTGAAAGAAATTTGTGCACTACGGACTATAATCATTGAGGCAATCAAAGGTTTTTCATAGAATGGATATTTTTGGGAAGAAATGGAAGGTTGCTTGAAATTTTGGACAAATGCCATTACCAACACCACCATCCTAAGAGGCATGGAAATAGCTGGAGTATTGGTCAAATTCAGAAATCAAATATTGAAGAAAAATATTGTGGTTGCTTCCTCTTCAAATGTCCCTTCAGCTAGTGCTTGAGTCATTTTAAACTCTTTTATATTCTTAAAAAGTTGGCATTATGTTAATGATGTATTTTGTAATTTAGGCCAACTTGTGATGCTTTTGATTAAGCATTAATGAGTCATTAAAAGAAGAGGAAAATGAAAAGAGACTCGGTTTGTAACTGCCCAAGTGGCTATAAAAGACCTCACTTTTCATTTTAATGGGGTTGGATTTTGATGTATTTGATGTAGAAGATATTAAATTGACAATCAATACAGAAGAAGTTCTATCATCCTTTCTCATGTCCAATTTAATTTTGATTTCTATCTGATTCATGTGGGTTATATATGTTTGAATAGAAACTTTGTGTCTTTCAGTTGATGTTATGCTTAGAACTTTGTGTCTATTACATATATGTCATGTATTCAAATGTGTATTATAATTCTAATTATTACTCATGCATGCATAAGTAAGATATTATTCTGAGATCTATATATCTGAAAGTGTTGCTTTCCTCATTTCTAGAGCTATTAATTCTTCTATATTATTTTCTTCGTATTGAAAATTTTATGAGATGAAGACATTTAAAGTATCAAAATCCTCATCAAAATATTGATAGTTTGTACATTTGTAAATAAGTATATTTTCTTTGTTTTTGTGTTCAATAAGGGAACCTCTCCCATAAAGAGGAGGGATTGTTTTCCCTAACTGTTGCTTTTTTTTCAAGGTCAAATTTAACAACCAATAGTTTTTGGTGCCCACCATGGGGCACGTTTTGTGCATCCCATCAAAACAAAGTTGATCGACACAAAAACAACAACACACTGGTGGATAGAAGATATACATGAGGCCAAAGAGCACAGGGTATTGAAGATCTATATTTTCAATTACTTGAACAACAAGGCTTCATTTTATGACTCCAAAAATAAGGAATAGTAGAACAAGATCCACAAAGCACTCCTTTTGTTAAGGATAGAGTTCAGAGACAACATCGATTTTCAAACACAATCAAGCCCTAACATCCATGCTTTAGTTTTGGCTAGAGTTAAAATTCCTTTACAAACCATTTTTCCTAGAATGGAGTACCTCTACCTTGGGGACAATGGGTTGGGCCTCTGGATCTTCCTTAACCATTGCATGATCTACCTAAAGGGAATAGGAATAATTTTCCAAAAATTCATAGGTGATGGGAAAGTACACCCAGATGAACACATTATTACATTTATTATGGCTTGTGGAGTTCTTGAGTGGAGCATGAAGATGTTTCTATTAGCTTTTGTAGAAACACTCCAAGACAATTTTTTTTATTGGTTCTATCATCTTTTCCTTTTGGTACTATCACTGACTAGAATACCATGAGAACATAGTTTGAAAATTGGTTCAAACCCACTAAGGATTTACATGCTCTTCTTGCCAAAATTTCTCAGATAAAGAAATAACCATATGAGCCCATACGAGAGTTTGTGGAAAACTTTAAAAAATTTGTCAATAAAATTCCAACAACCACCTATCTTGTGGATCAAATTCAGAAATTTTCTTCCTAAATGCTCAATTACCAGAAGTAATCTATGCATTGAGAAGGGATAATCTTGCTACTTTGGATGTTGATCAATGTTTGGCCATAAGTGTTGAAGATTATCTAATAATGTCTTGGAAATTAAAAAAAGAACCTCCTAAAGATAAAGCTTCTTCTTCTAATTCCAAAACCAATTCGATAAGCTACGTACAAAAATTTGCAAATGATCTTATAGCAATCAAAAAGCAATTGGTTCAAAACACTCCTTATAAAGATATCCCGAGGAGGAATTTTCAACCTCGAAATCATTTTCCTTCTACCTAGCCTAAACTAGCAATTGAAGCACCTCCCCTTAAGGTTCCATTCAATGTAACATGTGAGGTTCAAGAACCTGAAGATGAAGTGGAAGATGAAGAGTATGAGGAGCCTAAGGAAGAAGCAAATGAGGTTCTAGAAGAAGCAAGTGATTCTCAAGTTAATTTCCTTATCACCGAAGGGGTTGATGATGATGAAGATAATTATGATGAAGTAGTGACAGATATGAAAACGAATCATGTGATTTATGACCAGAGAATATATGAAAAAAAGGAAGGAGGTGAACTAGCCCATAAAGAAATCCCAAAGAATTTGGTTACTATTCCAGTTATTGCAAAAAGAGTAGCCCCTATCCCCACCACTTTCACTCAAAAGTTAAGTAACACTTCTACCTATTCATATTTTGTACCTAAAGATAATATGGCTTCAACCTCTATGTCCAAAACAACCTCAACTAATAAAAAAAATAGGCCTAAGGCTTCCACCTCTTCTAGTGTATATTCTTCATCTACCTCTGGATATTTTGTCATAATTGATCATATTTAGAAAACCAAGATCCAAATTTCTGAAGTCTGAGTTCTATCAAACTCACCCTGATGCCTTTTCCCAAGTAGTTAAGTTTTTCAAATCCATACCTAACTCATCATCTACCACTTCCAAAGGTCTATTGCCTACTCCCACCTCTTCACCACAAAAAATTTTATGGTTGCAGCACCTTCTACAATTGAAAATATTGAGCCATTTTATGTCACATTACTTATAGTTGGCCATAGGCTTAGTAATTGTGTTAATGATTCAGGAACATCCTACAATGTGATGTCTATTAAAGTTTCTCATTATTTAGGATTGACCTTAACACATGTACATTTTATCTCATTTTATTCTATGGAAAGTAAGGAGGTGCCATAGGGAGGATCAAGGATGCACAAGTAGCTTTTGTTGCTTTCCCAAAGAAGAGGGTCAAGCTACTATCTTGGTAGCATACATTCCTCCATCCTATGGCATGTTGCTGAGTAATAATTTTGGTAAGGAAGTGGGAGGAGAAATAAAAATGGGTTGGTCACATGCTCTCATCTTGGTTAGTTAACGGAAAATATAAAAATTTGTTACCGAGAGACAAACTGAGTATATTGTGTAGAAGATTGATGATCCTAAAGCACAAATTCTCTATGAAGACATTGGTCATGGTAATTACATGATCATGTTAGAAGATGAGATGAAGGCACCCAAAGGTGTGATGAATGATCCTAATGGTGTTTGGATTCTTGAATTTGATGGTAGTTTCTCTTCAATTTGTTTTGGAGCAGGTGTGGTTTTGTTTTCTCTTGAAAAAGTATTACCCTTTATATCATAAGTTGTAATTTGAAAATACAAATAATACAGTGAGAATATGAAGCTCTTATTTTGGGTTTGGAAATGGCAAGAGAAATGGGAATAAATAACCTTTGTGCATGAGGAGATGTAGAATTATTTTCAAACAAGTCAAGGGTTGTTTTAGGTTAAAAATAAAAGGCTCAAGAATTACAGGAATTTGGTATGGGATTCAATTGAGTTATTCGATGCCTTCTCCATTGAGGTTGTTCTAGAGAAAAGAATACTAGAGTCGATGCCTTAGTTTTATCATAATCATTTCTGATCCCTCACCATGACTTCTCTCAAGAGAAGTTTACAATCGAAATGATACACAAACCAAGTGTGCCAGATAATGTCTATAACTGGTAGGTATTTAATGATGATCAGCACTAACTCTCTTTTCTTGAGCTTAAGGAGAACTTTGGCCAACTATATTTTGAATGAAGTGAGGTTGCTCCTCGTGATTTTGTATCATCTTTTGTACTTGAAGAAGGAGTAGAAGAAGAATCGATAAGGATGGTTGTATAAGAATGAAAGGTAATAAGATACCTAGAGGGTTGGTAAGCCTAGAGGATTTTTAGACAAACATGATAGATATATCAAATAAAAATTATCTCATGGGGCTCACCAATCAGTAGAGCATGAGAAAATAAATATTGGGAGTGAATAAGAACCTAAGCTTATTAATATTGGCAAGTGTTGCACTTCAGGAAGAAAGGAGTAAAATGGTTGCATTGTTAAAAAGATATGTTGATGTGCTGGCCTATTCATATGATGATTTAAAATATTTCAGACTAAAGGAAATGCAACATTACATTCCTCTAAAATAAGGGATCAAGCCATTCGAAAAAAAAAAGGTAGACAATCCCAAGATTGCATATACCATTCATGAGGAGATTCAGAAGTTGTTGAATGTAAGGATAATTTTTGTACTCATCATTCATCTTGGATAGCTAACATTGTTGCCTGTAAGGAAAAAGAGTGGAGAGATTTGAATTTGTGTGGATTTTGAAAATTAAACCAGGTTTCCCTCAAGGATAACTATCCACTCCCCATGATGGATCAAATCTTACAAGTTATCACTAGCTCGGAGATGCTATCTATGTTGGATGGTTTCTCATGGTATAATTAGATCAAACTAGATGTTCCGGATCAGAACAAGATGAATTTCACAACACCCTAGGTTAATTTTGCATATAAAAGGATTTTGTTTGGTCTCATCAATGTTGGAGCCACTTTTCAAAGGGAAATGGATTTAGATTTTGGTGATTTAAAGGGAAAGTGCATTGTTATATATCTTGATGACTTGATTGTTTTCTCTAAGAAGAGGGAGGATCATTTCCAACATCTTGAGGTTGTTCTCCAAAAGTGCAGGAAGCATGGGGTATCCCCAAATCCAAATAAGTCCATTTTAGGTGTTACGGAGGGAAATATTGTTTCTAAAGACGACCCCAAGATAGACCTAGAGAGATTCAGGACTATTCAAAAGATTCCCTCCCAACGAGAAAAAAAGGAATGCATTCTTTATTTGGTTAGATAATTTTTTAAAGGATATTCATTCCTGGTTTTGTACAATTAACTATAAGCATAACTTCGATTGATGAAAGGAAAAAAATCCTTTTCCGGACATGGAAGGGAAGGAATTTTTAAAATATTAAAAAGGGCTATTGCTATAACACCATTTCTTTCTTTTCCGACTTTGAAAAGGATTTCATAATCTATTGTTATGCCATTGAGAATACTTTGGTAGTCATTCTGACACAGAATAATCTTTAAGGATGTGAGCTTCCCATTGCTTTCATGAGTTATGTTTTGAAAGATCTCATGAATTAAAATATACACAAATAGAGAAGCATGATTTTTTTGTAGTTAAGGCATTCAAACAATTCCACTTCTATATCCTCAATTCTCACTCTATTGTCTTTGTACTGATACAACCGTTAAGTCAATTCTCACACAAGAGGAATTTGGGACTAAAAGGGGAAATTGGGTGGAAAAGGTATAAGAGTATGATTTGGATATTAGGCCAACCAAACTAGTCTGAGGAAAGGGTCTCTATGAAATGATTGCTAACAGTGCCAAAGGTGATATCTCAAAAGAAGAAGATACTAATATCCCCACTTTCCTTTTCCTTAGCTCAACTGATGAGTGGTATGTAGATATTGCCTATTATCTAACTTATGGAGAATGTTGAGCTCATCTACAAGCTAAGGATGAGAGATATGTTAAACTAAGATCTATGAAATATGTCATCTCGGACAACTCATTGTTCAAGAGAGGGATTGATGGAATGTTTCTTTGATGTGTAGATAAAGAGAAAGAAGAGGTTGCTCAGGGTGTCTCATGATCAAGATTTTAGTGGATATTTTTCATCTGTTATGACTACTCATAAATCTTGCATGTAGGGTACTATTGGCCAACCTTATTCAAGGATGCAACTAAGTGGGTCATGAAATGTGAAGCATGTCAAAATTTTGTTGGTAGACCCAAACTAGCCACCTTACCACTCAAACCAATAGTAATAAAAGAACCCTTTCAACAATGGGGACTAGATTTCATAGGAAACCTCAATCTTAACTCAAGTGTTGTGAATACTCATGTTCTAACTGCTACTAACTACTTCACGAAGTGGGTAGAAGTCCATTCCGTTAAAATTACAACCTCTGAAGTAGTATGTAATTTTATTAAGGAGAACATCTTGATCAGGTTTGGAGTACCAAACAAAATTGTCACTAACAATGCCCCTAATTTATCTTCTTATGAATTGATGGATTTCTACTATGGATATGGGATTTATCTTACACATTATTCTGATTACTATCCTCAAGGAAATGGACAAGCAGAATCAACAAATAAAAATTGGTGACTATTATTCGAAAACTTGTGAATGAATCTCAAAGGAATTGGCACAAAAATCTCTACGATGCTCTTTGGGTAGATAGAACCACACCTAAAATAGTAATTGGTATGTCTCCTTTCTAGGTGGTGTACGAAATAGAAGCTCAGCTACTAGTAATGGTGGAACTGTTAGCTTTGCAATTAATGAAAGTTATTGAGGATTCAAATTTCACTAGTGTCTTGGAGAAAAGAATCATATACCTGCAGAAGTTGGATGAAGGTAGGTTGCAAGTGGTGGACATAATTATTGCACATCAGAAAAATTTGAAACAATTGTTTGATAAGAAATACATATCTAGGGACTTTCAAGTTGGAGATATTGTCCTACTCTAGGACAAGAGGCGAGAACCACGAGGAAGTCATTATAAGTTTGATTCTTTATTGTTGTGTCCTTTCAAAATTAGACACTTTTATGGAGAAAATTCAAATTATTTAAGCTATATGGATAGAACCTCTCTTTAGTTTCCATATAATGAGTAGTATTTGAATTTGTTTCGGTCCTAGGTGACTAGGAAGTCCTTTTATACAATGATCTATATAGTCCCCATTTTTGGTCTTTGATTTGTGGTTCATTGTTGTATGTGTGTGTGTGTCTCTTTTGTATTGCCACATTTTTACTCTATTTCCCAATGGTTTTTTAATGTTCTTTCCCAGAGATTTTAGGGTCCTTTGTCCTACCTTGTTTCTCTTTTGTTCAAGTCAATTCATCCCCAGAAGGAGCCAATTGTTGTCACCCTCCCAAAAATGTGTGTATTTTTGGCCTTATTCTTAAAAAAATTTGGTAAGATATCATTTACAAGGTATTATTTTACCTTTGTGAAGGTCTGAGAGGGAACAAATAATTTCCAATAGTTAGTCATTTCTTAAAATTTTGAGTTTTGGGACTTTTTTTGTGTTTTGCGGGTATTTTAGGTTTTGGTGTCCCTCATGTCCCATGTTCCATCAGAGCTCTCAGCTCATCGATTCCCTGACTTCCCCGCATTGAGCTATATTTACTTTGGGTTATGGGCATTTTGGATTGTGTGACTAACCTTTGTCACTTGTGCGCTAGTGCCACCGGTTACCCGCATCCCTGCAATTGCCACAATCCTCAAATGCACTAAGTCCCCTTTGTTTCTACGCGCATTTTGGCCTTGCAGCAAAGTGAACTCGTGTCCCAATGTCCCGTAGACCTCCAATGTGTCGCCTCCACTTTTATCCGATTTCCACGCCCTCTAGTCTTGTGTAGAAGTTTCGGTCCTTCATGTTCCGAATGTCTCGAATGCTCTGGACCTCTATTTCCCCACTGTAGACCACTTTTTTCACCGCACTTCTCCCATTATGGGAATTTTGAGTGTTCTCATCCTTTATGTCCCACATAAACTTGGGCCTCCTATGCTACCTTCTTCTACGTCATACCCGCACTATATGGGAAGTCGTTTCTACCTACAGTGTCTCCAAAATATCACAAGTCATTAAATGCCCTCATACTTTAATTATTGTCAACCTTTCTCTAACGAGGTTATATAAACAGATGGGTTGTTCACTCTTCACCGTCACAGTCTTAACCTAAGCTTTATGCACCTCAATATAAGATTTTAGCTGTAGCACAAAACTTCCTTCACCATTTTCAAAATTTCAAGTGTTTTCTAATCTAGTGAAGGTTGTTATTCTTTCAATAATCGAAGGTCGAGTTTCCGTAGCCCTCTGTGTGTTTTTCAAGGATAATTATCCCATGTGCCTCACCATATTTATTGAAGTAGATACCTTCTCATCTCATGTTCCTCGGCTCTCTATCATCATTATGAAGGTTCATTATAAGGGCCATGAACATCTTTCATCCCTTGAAACCTCTGTACCTAATATAGGAGACACAAATGTACAACACTTGGATTTCAATGATTTTTGGGCATGAATCAATGATGCAAACCCACATCTTGTGGCACAACACATCAAATATTACAAAATAACACATGTAGGAGGGTTCCTAGTCTCAGTTCAATGTGTGGACACAACTTTGGCATGTGCTTCTCACTTAGATCCTGATACAAGTGAAACAATGACTCCCACGTAAATTTCATTGCCAGATTGGATGTGGGGTGTATAAGGGATTCCTTTAGAATTCAAGCATTTGAAGATGCCAATTTCCTTTCCTTGGCATGAGCTCATAACTTGTTTGATCAATAATCTGATAAATATAGAACATGGTAGCCAAATCTTGGTTTAAGATCCCAAAGAAAGGATCTTCTAGATTGCCCAAATCCATGTGTCAAAGTGATTTTAAAGAAGAAATCTCTAACATCATCATTATCTTATCCAGGATAATGGGGCTCCCGTAAGCAATGAATTTCATTATTGGATGTTTCCTTTCATCAACATCATATGTGAGGGAAAAATAATTTGGATTAGGGAGAAATTATTTGTGCTAACCTGACTGAATAGTTGGCTAATGTACATAGGACTCATGATTTCTACATGACTTCTTATCTAATGTACACTGTTGGAGCATACATGGAATGGTTGGGTCTTTCTCTAGATGAAGATAAAAATAATTCTCCAATGTATGAATACTACAAAAATTTTACCCTAAAGAACAATAATCATCATTTTAGGAGGGTCAATGATGCTTTCACAATGTACATAGTTAGGCTCTGGAGGGTGATACAACTAGAAGATTCTTTGATGAGGCCATGCAGTTAATATCCATTTATGGCAGTTATTATATTCAATTCAGAAAATTATCCTATATTAGGTTGGCATGCTTTGAGGACTCTCCATACAAGCTTCCTATGTACTATAATGATAAGATTGCCTTGGTAGAGATTTGTAGGAAGCTAGATAGGTTGCACAAAACCTATAAGGATAAGAAGATAGGAGGTATAAATTTCCAAATAATTCTTGGAAATTATACTTGTAGGAGTGCTTTAGATGCTTAGAATATTGAGAGGACAGTGGCTTCTTTCAATTTCCATTTTTCGAAAAGGTCTGTTTTGATATCAAAGGTTTCATTGATAACAATGTAAGAATGGATTTCCATCACCTTCCTAATGTGGAGGACTACTGGGTAGATTTCTCAGACAATTATGAAGCAAGGAGAAGATTTTATGGTCACCTTTCTTTGCAACAAATCAAATATTTTGGCATCTATAAGGTACCTGATGAGCTACAGGATGATAATGAAGAGCTATAATCTCTTGAGTTTGATAGAACTATCAGGCATACTCCTCTGGAAACTATTGATTGGTTTGAGAAGGAAAAGGACAACTTGCAAGAGATCATAAATCCAGTCATAGTTAGAACTAAGGTTTGGTTTGATAAGAGAATGAAATCTTACAAAAGTAACAGAGTTACATCCCCTTCTCAGAAGCTTCCTCATCTCAGAGAGAGGCCTTTAATCCTACACGGCATATCAACTCAGTTGTCTCTTCCCCTCTTGGATGTTCAACCTTGGTATATACCGAAAAGGGGAAATTTGAGAATATGGAAAGCATGCAAGAGGCGGTGAAGAGGAGGGTAAGCTCTTATCTCCTCTAAAGCAATCTAAAATAGTATTGGATATTAAACAAATTGCCAATATTTGTGGTGATGAAGAAGAAGGAACTGGAGACTATGAGGAAAGAAACCTTGAAGGAAGTAGCATAGAAAAAGAGGAAGAAGAATATGATAAGAAAAATAATCATACTTGGAAGTGAGACCATGGTCATTCAAGAGAATCTAGTCAAGGAGCTGTGTCTGTTTCTAATATTGGGACATCTGTTTTAGAAGTATCAGCTGCACAAACCTTAGGGTCTATGAGCACTCTAGCATTGGGGCCTATTGTTCCTTCTTCTTCTATTTATTCATTTACTTGGGTTCAACCATTTGTAGACAATAAGAAAAGGAAGACTCCATCCAAAATTGTTGTCCCCAAATTTGATGTAGTGGCTGCTCTCTAGAACAAATCTAATTCCTCTTGCCAAAAAAGTGAAAACCACTTCCAAATTGGTGACTAATTCTAAAGGTCAGTAATTTCGGAGATTGTTAAGCCTAAAGTGGATAAGAATGAAAAATATTTGATGATGAGTGATTTGGAATTGACAAGGATCCCTTTGGGAGAGTCTACTCCTGAAAGTGAAGTACATAATTTGAAAGAAATAGTGTCTAAGGTGATTGAGAGAGTAGAAAAAGGAAATCAGTCTCAAGAGAAACTTGAAGAGCATATACAAGTTCTCTCAGACTTTATCAGATCTCTCCTAGCTAGTGATAAGGTAATTGATCCTACTCCTCTGAATGCAATTCCCCTCCTGTTGTTCTAACCAATGAAGAGGTCCAAGTTATTAAGGACATTCATAAACATGCTGCCTATGGGAAGGCAATGGAAGCAATGGTAGATGATATGCTAGTTTTAGGTCTAAATTTTATGGATGAAGCATATAAAGTATATGATAATATTTTCTCAATTCAGCAAAGATTCACCATAGTCATCACTAGTTTTGAAAAGGAGCTCAAGCTATGGGTAGATTGTATACAAGATCTCAAATAGATAAGTACAATTGATGAGCATACCCTCATTGCAAATAAATTCTTTGATGATCTCAAAGAACAATCATCCAAGAAATGGGTGCATAGTGTAGACTGGAAGATAAATATTCTTGAAGAGGAAATTGATGAGTTGAGGAATATGTTTCAAAGGGGCAAGACTTTCAAAACATGTGTGCAATATGAATTTAGAGACTCCGTCTATAGAAATACAAGTAGTGCAATATATCAAGGTTCAGTTCAAGAACCTAATCAAAGAAAAATTATTCAGGTATGAGGATATAACCAAAGAAAAGGTGAAAGAAATTTGTGCACTACGAACTATAATCATTGAGGCAATCAAAGGTTTTTCATAGAATGGAGATTTTTGGGAAGAAATGGAAGGTTTCTTAAACTTCTAGACAAATGTCATTGCTAACATCACCATCCCAAGAGGCATGGAAATAGCTGGAGTATTGGTCAAATTCAGAAATCAAATATTAAAAAAAACTGCAGTTGCTTCATGTTCAAATGTCCCTTGATTAGTGCTTGAGTCCTTCTTTAAACTCTTTTATATTCTTAAAATTTGGCATCTTGTTAGTGATGTATTTTGTAATTTAGGCCAACTTGTGATGTTTTTTATTAAACATTAATGATTCATTAAAAGAAGGGGAAACTGAAGAGACTCGGTTTGTAACTTCCTGAGTGGCTATAAAAAACCTCACTTTTAATTTTAAGGGGGTTGGATTTTGATGTCTTTTATGTAGAATAACTAAATTAACTATCAATACAGAATAAGTTTTATATTTTCTTGTGTTTAATCTATTTATGCTTTCTATCTTATTCGTGTGAGGTTAGATATGTTTGAATAGGAAACTTTGTATCCTCTTGTTGATGTTATGCTTAGAACTTTGTGTCTATTGCATATATGTCATGTATTTAGATGTGTATAATTCTGATCTTGTTCCTCTTGCATGCATAAGTAAGATATTATTCTGCCATCTATATGTCTGAAAGTGTCACTTTCCTCATTTTCTGAAATATCAATTCTTCTGCTCCCTTTTCTTATGTATTGAAAATTTTATGAGATGAAGACATCTAAAGCATCAAAATCCTCATCAAAATATTGATAGTTTGTACATTTGTAAATAAGTAGATTTTCTTAGTTTTTTTGTGTTCAATAAGGGAACCTCTCCCATAAAGAGGAGGGAGTGTTGTTCCCGACTATTGCTTTTTTTTCAAGGTCAAATTTAACAACCTAAATTTCGGGAAATATCAATGAATCTTTCCTATCTCTGTAAATTTGTATTTGTATTATATCCATAACCTTTTCGAGCTCCTATTTTGACCGGATAACCGGTATACGTGTAGAATTTACCAAGAAGGGATGTGGGTCTTGTTGTGAACCGCCCCCTTCAAATTCAACATTGATTCTTTTTCCCCACAAAAATGAAACAACCTTAAAATGAAAACATTTTTCCCACAATTGGCTCATAGTGATTAGGAAAAATATGATTAAATTCTATGGAAATTCTTAATCTAATTTATATTGTAGGATTAAATAAATAATCAATTAAGTACATAAATTAACCCAAACAAAATAAGCTAGAAAGTATAAAACCTGGAGTGCAAATAGGAGATAAAATGAATTAGTTGTTTCGTAAATATCCTAAAGGTTTACAGATCTAGAAAACTAGAAGATCGAAAGCACATACTCTCACAATGAATCTCATAAAAATGTAGATCTAGAGGAACATCTTTGGTCAAGGCCACTTAGAAAGGAGTTGGGGAACCTACAGCACCACGAGACTTGTAATCGGTGCCTATGATTGCAAAAATGCTCGAAAACCATCTTTCACATGTTGCAAGTTGTTCATTGTACTTAGCCTTAGGTTATTATTTTGTCACACAATGCTTGTCCAGTTGTTAGAAACTTACAATGAAATAATGACATGCAAAACCCTCAAAGGGACATTAAATCCTAAAAAGAAAGATATAAAATAAGGCGTTAGACTTTCCTCAATTGTCACAATGGTGATCTTACAACTAAGCATTGCACTACATCCTATACCTTATGTAGTTTTGTGTGTGTGTGGAATTGTGCCCTATGTAGCTCTTTTGCATGTCACACTTGGATAGCAAGAAAGTATCTATATGTAAAGAAATGTAATAGATGTGTGTATGGACTAGAATAAACTCCCCTCCTTTGAAGTGTATGTAGAATAATGCATTCCCTTTCCCTTAAATGGATGTTTGAATGCTCTTGAATAGCCTTTGGATGCAACCTTAGGTGGTGATAGCTAATGCTTAGTGTTTGGTCCTTTATTATAATCACATAACTTTATATTTAAATGATTCATTTTCTTTAATTTTGTATTTAAGACCAAAAAGGCCGAGTAAAAATATAAGATGCTCAAACAGCTAGAAATTACCCAAAAGATGCGAAAAAGGTATAAAGAGGTCATGGAATCCTAGAGGGGACGAGAGCACCTAGCACTAGAATCTATGATGATAAATTCTGAGGTGTGAAAAGAGAGATAGAGCTAGAAAGAGTGTAAGACCAAAAGTGGTAGTAGAAAGAAAGAAAAGTGATAGCCAAGGACATGAGTTAATTATTACTTTTCTTACTTAGGAATCATATGAATAGTAGTATGTAATCATGGCTATATAATTACCCAAAGTGTGTTATTGTGTGACTAAACTTTCCCCACTTTATGTTGTTAAGAGAAATATAGATAACATAAAGGAGATAAGATATGTGTACTTGATAAATATGTATATATATGGAGAGAATCATGCTTTGAGAGACAAGGAAAAACATGAAGTGATAAAAAGATGGAGTGTGTACACTAAAGATGAGAAAGTGAAAAAGTGATGAGATAATGACCCTATGGCGGAAACGCATGTTGTATATGTCGATGCTTATTTTTTAAAGGTAGGATGGTGATGGATGATGTTGACTACTGCTTCCCATATGGAAAAACCTATAAAAGAGAAGAATGAACAAGTAGTCAAATACACATGTATATGTGTAAAAATCATGTAAAAAAGTATGTAACATGAGAAATGTGAAAAAGGAACATGTGCACTGATCTATTATGAGAAAAGTGTGTAGAAAGGATCCCGTTGATGTTGTAGAAGACTGATTTTTTTGGCAATATCAAGCTAGTTGTGCTATTTGTAAGTTTTTTAAGTGATCTCACGCCAATGACCTAAAAGAAGTGTAGGAAGAAAACTTTGGTGTCATACTCTAACCTTTAACTGCTCCCGCAATGTAGAAAACTACTATAGATGGTGTGTAAAAATCCAATCTAGTTCGACCATTTTTGACCCAATGCCAAAAAATAAAGATGATGTATGTTGTGTGTTAAGGCCTATCTACCCTGTAAAAGCCACCGTGTGTGGAGTGCTACTGAGAATTTTCTACACTAAATAATTATGTTTAACTTCCCTAGTCACGGGTGTCCAAGAAAGGTTAGGGACACCTGCACGCCACTCTGTCCGTGTCTTGGCTCTGATGTTTGTGCTCGGTAAACAACCCAAGTAAGGATCTGATCCATGTCCAATGTTGATAATTGTGTTGTACCAGAACTATGTTGTTATAAACTATGTGTGTAGACTTTTACATAGGGTTATTGATTCATCCAAATTATGCCCCCACCTCTTTTAGAGTGCATGTAACATCACCGAGGAGAATTCGGCCCAAAGGAGGACTAACCGCTATACTAAAAATGTGCATTGCACGAGGGAGGGAGTGTGGTTGGTAGAAACCAAGGAACACAAACAAGTGGCTAGGAGACAAGTGTTAGTACAAGAAAAATATGCATGTAAAATGTAAGCTAGTAAACAAGAAGAAGATGTGTAAGCTAAGAAGCAAGAAGATAATGTAGACTGCAAAAGATGGGTTTCAAACATGAGACATCACTCATGATGTCACAAGAAAATCAAGGTTGACTAGGCCTAAAACATGTACAAGTGTGCACACAAGACAAAGGGAAAATCCCAAACAATGGCAAACAATGACAAGGAATGAAAAATAATAACAAGCAATGTAATGACAACCATGGTGGAAAATAAACCTGCAAGACAAATGTTGCATATGAAGCACCCATTATCATGTTAGAGAGATAAAATTTATGTAAAAGCGTGTATAATCCTATAATAATGTGCTATGAAATAATAAAACACGTAGGGTAGGAAAGTGGATGCCCTCAAGATCCGCTGTGGGACTAGTGTGAGGTAATCGTGCTAAACATCTATGTTGCGTGTATGGATATTTAAAATCATGTGATCACAACTATAAAGAAAGTAAATGTGCATGTGAGTATGATAAAGATAATTATATACAAGATATCTATCTAGCACGTGTAAAAGAGTTTTCAAGTAACAAGTAAATGTAAAAATACTAAATACGACCAAGATATGTAGTATGGTGTGGAGTGTAAATGGAATGGAATGAAGAGTGAGTGTGATAGGAGTCACGTTCCCCCAAGTGAGTATGTATGTGTATGCATGTGATGAGGTTCATTTATATATGCCCCTCAACATTCAATAATGAACTGTAAATGAGAGTGTGTAATTGGGAAATTGAGTCATGTGTGTACTAAAAATATGTGATCATCAAATCATAAAGTGTAGAGCGTGTGAGTGAGTGAGTTATTGAATGTGTGAGTATGGCGAGGTCCATTTGAGATGTAGACCCTCAGGAGTCAAGTATGGACTATGGAACTAGATTGTGTCATAGGGTAATGAGTGTAGCCTATAAAAGTAGATGATGTAGTGTAAATGCGTAGAGTAGATGATGCATAGAAAGAGATGATAGTGAAGTGTGTAGTGTGTATTGTAGTGTGTAGTGTGTGAGATTCATGTGTATAGGATGCCCTTAATGATCAAGTGTGAAATAAATCACAAGAGTGCATCATCATGGAATGATGATATAAATGCATCAATATGTGTATGATTAACATCAAAGACTAGATCTGATATGTGTAAGATGTATGATAGATGATAATGCTAGAAGGTGTGGGGCGAGTAAGTGTGAATCCCCCCAAGTGTGTGCAAATGATTTTCTTATTTGATGAATGATGTTTGGAATAGATAGATAGGTGAGGTGTGAAGATGATGAAGTATAATGGATAGTGTATAGTTGATGTGATAATTGATGAAAGATTGTATTGTATGCGAGACTAGTGATAGATGGTAATAGATGTATGTATGTATGAGTGATTATGTAATAGATAGAGATGTCAATGAAGCATGTAATGCAAAGATTAAATGGGGTTATTATTGTAAGATATCCCTCAATAGTCATGTAAGAACCGTAAGAACAAGAGTATTTCATCATGAAATGACGATGCAATTTTATCAAGTGGTTTGTATTGATTCTTAAGAGATATTAAACATTAAGTAGAGAGCGTCGAATGCATGGGATGATAGAGACATTTGATAGCAATACAAAGGGGGATAATATACAATACTCCCCATGTATGTAAGTGATGGAGATCTAGTCGATGAAACTAAGTGGATCAATGTAAGGAGTATTTTCCTGTACAAAAGTGATTGGATCATTGAAGTGGAATTTTTTAGGAGCCTCAAATGGTGGAAGTCAAAAGAGGCCAGCTAGAGCTTGCATGTCTTGCATAGAAATTGGTTGCTTGTTTGGTAATGTTATAGAAGACTTGATAGGAGAAAAAGGCGGATTGATTTTGAGAGGCGGTTGCTTAGTTTGAATTGATGATGTCACAGATGATTTGAGATGAGAAGGTGTTAGATTGATTTTGAGAGGAGGTTTCTTGGGTGGTGCTTGAATTTCCATAGAAAGCACATTAGAAGTAATATTAGCATGATGCTCTTTGGACATAGATGAAGAATATTTAAGAGCCATTTTGGATGTAACATTTGTCAATGGGCTTGCCATAGAATGTTGTACAACAAATAAGATAAAGCCTTGAAAATCAATATGTTTGATTCTTCATTATAAAGCATAGAATTCATTTTCATTATGTCCATTGATTTGATGATAATTGCAATATGGATGGCCTTAATATTTTGCAAGACGATAAGGAGGATAGCCATGAGTAGATGGTAAAGTGAGAAATTGATGACTAAGGATCTCATTAACAATGTAATTTTGCTTAGATTTGTGATTAAACATGAGAGGCTCGGTAATGGCAATACTTGAGGCTCACCGATATGTGCACTTTGTAGAAGACATAACATGAAGATGAGATGTAGAAGGAGAAAAAACATGAGCTGAGAAGTGTAGTGCCCACTTCCCTTCGACATCTTTTTAGATTATTGATTTTGATACTGTCGACTACACTTATGGATATATTATAGCTTTTTGATATAACATGATAATAGATGTTAGAGATACTGGAATGTTTTTAATTCGATTCATATAGGATACATGTGGACCATTAAAGACATTTTATATTGATGTTGATATACTGTTGACATGGTTATTTATATACATTTTTGACATGTGATTTATTTCGTCATATTGAGTAGACCTTTGATAATTGGATTAATGTTGTGATAATTTTGGCATGGATGAAATGTGGAATAGAAATGTTTCTAGAAATTGTAAATGATATAGTATTTACCTAGATGATATTGATTCGTATATAGATGGTTTTAGATTTATATTAATATGGCCATGAGGCCGAAGAGGGTATTTAAGTGTTTTGCATGTAAAATTATTCACAACAAACATCGGGGGATTGGAGACTAACCACATTGGAATTCTAGATGAATTCAACAAGGGTCACCATGGCAACATGTAATTGTGTGTGTGTTAGAATTATTTGGTTAGGGGAAAATTGTGACCAAGGGGTCATGTGTTGTCTTTTATTATTAGTTCCCTTTTATTAATGTTAGTATGTGTTTCTTTTAGTAATATAATTTACTTGTTTTAATTATTTAGATTTTGATGTATGTTTTACCCACCTTTATTATTAATGGGTTGTAGTGTCTTAATTAAGCTAATTTAACCTTGTCCTAAACTAATTAAAGATGTGACCAAAATGAGTTCATTTATTAGACTTGATTTGCTCTTGGATTTTGTGTTGTGTGTTGAATGCTTGAGATCTTGAGTGTTGTACACTCTACCCTTCATGGGAAACTCGAATTTGGCCTTAGAGGCCAAATTTGGAAGCTTGTGGGACAAGTCAAACTTGTCCCACACCTCTTAAATTACTATGCCAACCCTACCTATGGGTTGGGGGTCAAAATTAGACCCCATTAGGTGTTTTGGGAAGATAAAAAGGTGAAATGTTTATTGCACTTTCTTTCAAGTAATTAATTTTGTCCTTAGGGGGTGTGGGCTTAGATGGTGTGTGTAAGTAACTTGTCATTCCTTCAACCACTTATTAATGGTGCTTTGGAATATGAGGTTGACTAAGGTGATGTGGAGTGGAGAGGAAATGAGGTGGCATCCTACTTGGAGCCACATCATCCTCCTCTCTCCTTTTTCTATTTATTGAAATTATTTTGCTTGTTTGGGGGTTACTTCATTATTTTGTGCTCTTACATTTTGGAGAGTTAGAGAATTTTTGGGAGAACTTGTGGATTATTAGAGCTTGTGGATTCTTCTTGGTTTTGAGGAGCTTGGAGATTTACTCTTGGAACAAGCTCTACTATGGAAAGGTAGGAGCTTTACCTTGTTTATGTTATGCTTTATTTTGTGTTTATATGTTATCATGTTGAGTATTTTTATTTGGAATTCTTGTTGGGTGTGGGTAAATTTCCTAAGTTTTGGAGTAGGAGGAGACTATGGGGAGATTTCATGTAGGAGGCATAAGAGTTTACCCTTTTGTTGGAGGGATTTTGGGTTGGATGCCCCACCTTGTACAAGGAATGCTTGCATTTCTTTCTACTTTCTTTTATGAGGGAGGCATAAGAGTATGTGGGAGGTATAAAGGGTACTTGAGGGAGGCATAAGAGTATGTAGGGGACTTGAGATATGCATTGGAGGATTTAAGGTGGGCATCCATTCCCATTGGGAGGAATAAGTGGCCTCCCCAAATGTCTTGTTCCTTTGGCTTTCATTCTAATCCTTGGTTTTTGTTATTTTGATGTTCTCCATTCTTGTGTGTTGTTAATTTGAATATGGTGAAATGGTTGTGAAATATTTTTAGTGTTGTGGAAGCTTGTTGTTGCCATGTGTTGAAATTATCTACCATTTGAATGTGGTTGGGGCTCAAGGGCCAATGGAGAGGATGACTTCTCCTCTTTATTGGATATCTTGGTTGGGTGGAGAGCGTTGCCTATCCCCCATTTTGTTGTGAATCAAATAAATCATGTTAGAGCCTTCTTGTTGGAGTTGGGAAGCTTGGAGCTTTTGGTGGAGTCCCTAAGAAGATCCTTCTTGTAATAAAATTCCTTTGTGTTATTCCCACTTAGAGTGGAAGAACTTGTAATATTATATTCTATTTTAGCTTCCATTATTGTAGGATTTTCCCACTTCAAGTGGAGGACATTATATTGGTCTTGTAAAGGAAAGTATTCAAATAGTTGTTATTAAAATTGTATTGTATGTGGAAAGAAACAAATAAGAAAAGAAAGAAGAAAGATTTATATTGTAGAGTTAGTTTTGCAAATAGAAAAGAACATAATCCTCATTGTTGAAATCTTGGTTTTATTGTGAGAAAAGTGGTTCTTTGTGTTAAAAGATTTGAGCTATTTCAATGGAAAAGAAAGTTTACTTTCATTATGAATTTGTTTAATTGTAAATGAGAAATAAGAAATATCGAATTTGTAGATGTTGAAAATGTATACTTAGTAAAAATTGGAATGGAAAATAAAGTTGTTATAGTTGGTTGAACATACATATGTTATAGTAAAAATGGGAACAAGAGAACAAGTTTAAAGTTTATTGTGTTTGCAAATATTGATTTTTGTATGAAAATAACAATGTAGAAGTAGATATAAAAAAAAATTTACTTTTGAAATAGAAAGAAAATTTAGTTGAACAAACCTGGAATAGATCTAGTTGTTGCAATTGGATTCCTAAATGTTTTAAATGAGTAGTTTTAATAAAGAAATGAAAAAATGGAAAGAAACCTCAAAACTAGAAACTCTATATGTTCAAAATTAAGCTCAGAATGTAATTTAGTACCTTATAGTAACTTTTAGTTTTTGAGAATATTCCAGATTCAAGGTTCTATTTTTCACAATTAGGACTGCCGCCCTGTGCAGAGTAGCGGTCCTGTAACCTCTGCTCAGGCTAAGGAAGTGGTCTCAAAACCGCCACTCAGTAGGGCGGTGGTCCATGGTTTGTCACCTAGGTGGGATGGCAGTCCCAGGACCGCCGGTCTGCTCTGGGTGGCGCTTCGCACTTACGACGAGTAACTCTGCGGATCCGTGCCTATGTGAAAATCTAACTTGTTTTTACTAAAATTTAAGATGTAAAACTTAGCCTTTAAGCACCAGCAAGTAAACAATGTGTAATTTCCTTGGAGTTGAGAAATAAAAACATACAAATGGTGGATTAAAAGTATTCTTTCATTTATAACAATGGGGGTAGGGTTTTCCCCAAATAGAAAACCCCAAATGCTCTTAGCATGGAAACAAAACCAGATTGGTGGAGGAAACCCTCCCAATCCTTAAATAGAAGTAATAACAACAATAAAACTTTAATCTAAGCTAATCTAAACTAGATCTTCTTGTAGAATCCTCCATGGCTCTTCCTCTTTTGCTCCCATGGCTTCCTCCTCTCTAACCGACAATTTCAACAAAAGAAATAAGCTAAATGAGAAGAATTGAATAAGAAAAGGTTTAATAGAAATTCATAAGGAAATTTAGGGCTAAGTTTGGAACCCTAGGATCTAGTGGCCAAGATTGATTTGATCTAAGGGTGGAGGATTCACCCTACTTTTGTTAGGTAGAAATGTATTTTAAATGTTTAATTTAAAATCCTTAAGGGTATGTGTAATTGGGGAATGGGGCCATCTAATTGCCTTAGAATGCTAACCTTTGTTAGTTCTTAGCAAGCCTTAAGAAGTCAATGGAAAGGACTCTAAGTAATAAGATAATAAATTTAAATAAATTAACATAAGGTTAACCTTGTAGGATTGAACATTATCTAAAGAGAAGAAAATATTTAATTAAGTAAATTAATCCTTGGTACCTTCTTAGTTGATCTTTAATGAATCAACCTTAGAGGTAAAGAAAATTTAATATGTAATATTTTAATTAGATCTGGGCCAAAACCTTAAGTTGAGTTAGTAAGGTAAGTTAATTTAATGAACCCTAAGAGTTAAACATCCTTGTAACCTTCTTTTAATTTAAACAAATAATAATAATCACAATTTTCAGGTTAAGTGTTAGGTTAAAGCGTGTTCCTAGAGCGTCATTTTTATGGGTGTTACACTTGGTATCAGAGTCGTGGGTTCAAAGCTTGGACTCTTGGGCACACCTAGAAAACATGAGACATGAACTTTTAACCTAGTGCAAAATTGTTCTTTTGAATCTAGAAAACCACACTAGCTGATATTTGATAAATTTAGAAAACATAGAAAATTGAAACAAGACCTAGAGAAATGAACTAACTCTCACCTTGATCTGTGGAGGAGGCGTGGATCAGACGAGGGGTCTTTTCACATAGACTTAGATGTACCACCTCTAGAGTAGGTTGTAACATCCATTCTACTTTAGATTTTACAAACGCTTTAGACATCAATACGCTATACGCGGAGAGCCCTTGGGAGGAATATTTTCTAGACATGACATGGAGCCGTTAGTAGAGGCCCATGTATCCCCTCGACACAGCGAGGAGTATAGGGAAGAGAAATTATGTGTGGAGTTAGATAGGATAGATTCACAATAGAGAGGACATGGGGACAGGATCTCGGAGTCATAGGGACAGTCTCTGAGCCCTAGACAGAGGGAGGAGCATGTAGAAAGACTAGGGGTCGTCGTAAAAACGATTCTGCAGACCATGTCAGGGAGATCCTGAAGCTACGATCGTCACACTATTCTAGTGATACATGAGGTTTTCAGGCAGAGGCCTGGTTGGTGAGCTTAAGCGGATGCTTCAAGCTCTATCCTTGTACTAGCAACACAAAATCTCATGTTGTGATCCATCTTCTGAGGGATGGAGCAGGAGTCTAGTGGAGGACCGAGGAGCAGAAGCTCCATGTTGACTCAAAGATAGTTACCTGGGAGCTATTTGAGGAGCATTTTAGGAGTAATTATTTTCTAAGGAGGCTTATACAATAGCAGATAGATGAGTTTCATGACCTCCATTAGGCATTGATGACTGTAGCTGAGTATGAGAGTCAATTTTGGACCTACTCCATTATGTCGACTATATGTAGGATGAGAAGGTATGGATTCATAGGTTCATCTGGGGCCTAAACTTGGATTTGGGTGGCACGGTGCGCATTCACTACCCACAGACATTAGCAGAGGCCGTGGAGAAGGCCTATATTATAGAGGAGACACAAGGGAAGATGTAGCAGGCTAGAGACAGAGTTCGGAGCTGTATCTAGTAGATGCAGGATGGCAGATCGAGGGGGTTAGTTCCTCCTCCACGTGGTGGAAAAATTTCAAGACAATCTTCATTTAGGCCACCATAATAGCCACCTCAATAGCAGCAGCAGTGACCTGCCCACCTTACAGACCTCCTCAGAGATTTGATGCTCAGAGGGGGCGAGTATGGGGCCTCCTCCTAGAGGTCCCATCAGGACACAAGGTGCACCGAGAGTTCTATCAGCAGGAGCTCATTAGTAGAGACTCATCACTGCCCCAGAGCTTGATTGTCAGGATCCATAACTTAGACCTCTAGAGTACCGGGCCGGAGCCTGCATCTCACCTGAGAGGACCGGAGATGTTATGGTTGTGGTGTTCTTTGGACATCATTGGAGAGATTGCCCATAAAACCCTAGCAATAAGGGTAAGATGTAGATCTCAGAGCCTACTATTGGAGATATGGCATGGAGCCATCGGATCTACGCAGTGGTCGAGAACCGCCAAGCTAAGCACCAGAGTACCATGATAGAGATGACATGTAGTATTGGTGGTATTTCCACCTCTATATTGTTTGATTCAGTTCATCTAATTCTTTTATTGCACCATCCTTAGTAGAGTGTTACAGGCTGGTGGCAGTTAGGTAGGGTCATAGTTGGGATGTTGAGATGGCTTCTAGAGCCAAACTTTGGTAGACTCCTTAGTTAAAGAGTGTGTAGTGGATTTAGGACCCTTCACCACTACCTTGGATCTTTGAATCCTTTCGTTGGGTTCTTATGGTGTCATCTTGGGCATGGACTGGTTGTCTACACACAGAGCTAGAGTGGATTGTTACCATAAGACTATTACTTGTATAGATGATCTAGGAGTGGAGTTAGTGATATCAGGAGTTAGGAGGCTTGTTTCCATTCGTACTATCTCTGTTATGCAACTTAAGCAGTATGTATGATGGGGTTGTCAGATGTATGCTGTTACAGTTAGTGAAAGATCAGAGGATTAGTCTAGTGGACCATCCCTTGATGACCATCACATTTTAAGAGAGTTTTCTGATGTTTTTATAGGGGAGCTAGCGAGGTTACCTCCCCCACATGAGATATATCTTCACATAGATCTAGTTCTGGGTGTAGAGCCTATCTCACGAGCACCCTATCAGATGACTAATCCTGAGCTATGTGAGCTCAAGTTGCAACTTGAGGGCCTCTCGTAGAGAGGCCTAATCTTTCCTAGTGTATCCCCTTAGGGTACACCGGTGATCTTCGTGAAGAAGAAGGATGGATCTCTATGGTTTTGTATTAATTACCATCAGTTGAACAAAGTAATGATCAAGAATCATTACCTCCTTCCATGCATTGATGATTTATTTGATCAGATGAAGGGGGCCACAATTTTCTCCAAGATAGATCTTAAGTCAGGCTATCATCAGCTGAGGATCACAGAGGCATATATTCATAAGACCACCTTCCGTACGAGATATGGCCACTACGAGTTCACAATGGTACCTTTTGGTCTGATGAATTCCCCCGCAGTGTTTATGAGCTTGATGAATGGGGTGTTCAAGAATTTTCTAGATCTCTTCATGATAATCTTCCTTGATGAAATTTTGATTTTCTTACTATGTGTGAGGAGCACGAGGAGAACATTCGGCAGGTTCTTCAAAGTGTCTCCGTGAGTAGCATCTTTACGGGATCTTAGAGAAGTGTGTGTTCTTTCGATAGAAGTGCAGTATTTGGGCCGCATCATTTTCGGAGAAGGTATTGCAATCAATCCTTCCAAGATTCAAGCCATCATGGATTGGACAGAACCCACTAGTGTGATTGATGGTGCGTAACTTCATGGGTTTAGCAGTTATTATAGGAGAATTTTCTAACTTTTCTTGGATTAGCACCCCATCACTTCCCTTCAAAGTGGAAAGAGAAAAAAAAATTTAGTCATACATATGTGATCGGGCCTTTAGTACATTGAAGGAATGCCTCATGACATCGCCTATTCTAGTAGTGTTAGATCCTCGTGGTGAGTTCTATGTTTGCACTGAGATGCTTCTTTGGTAGGAATTGGAGGTGTGTTGATGCAAGAGGGTAGAGTAGTTACTTTTGAGTCTCAAAAACTCAATGATTATGAGCTCAATTATCCAACTCTTGATCTTGAGCTTTCAGCAGTTGTACACACCTTAGTGCGGTGGAGACATTTTCCTCTTGGCCGATAATTACACTCGTAATCGATGACTTGAGCCTTCGTCACCTCTTCACGCAGCCCAATCTTAACCTCTTGCTAATGGCATTGGATGGAGTTGCTTTTTGAGTATGATATGGAGATAGAGCATGTGAAGGGGAAGGATATTATGGTTGTAAATGCTTTGAGTAGATGGAGACATGTGGCTATGGTTACTTTAGTGGCCATAGATTTGCGGAGCAAGATTTTGTAGTAGCTTCCTCGTGGCGGTTTCTACCTGTAGCTAGAGCAAATATTGAGTCCCAAAGACCCCTTAAGGGGAGAGTTGGTGAATTTTCAATAGAGGTAGATGGCCTTCTTAGAAACAGAGGTCATATATATGTTCCTAGAGATGGATAATTGAGGTAGGAAATCTTGACAAAGGCTCATCATGACCTTATTCAACCCATCTTAGGGTGAAGAAGATGCATGCCACCTTGAGACAATTGTACCATTGGAGAGGACTTCGGAGAGACGTGGCTATGTTTGTGTCATGTTGTTTAGAGTGTCTAGAGGGTGAAGTCCAAGCATCAGCATCTAGTTGGCCTTCTCTTTCCTCATGCCATACCAGAGTGGAAGTGGGACACCATTTCCATGGACTTCATCATTGGGTTATTGACGTTAAGATACCACCATGACACCATTATGGTCACGGTGGATAAATTGATGAAATTAGCTCATTTTTCTCTCGGTGAAGACTACCTATACATCCAGTCTAGTGGCATGGGTATATCTTGATGAGATTATCATATTACATGGGATTCTATGGAAGATCATTTGCGACCGCAATCCTTTATACACTTCCCACTTCTTGACCACCATGCAACATGCCCTTGGGATGAAGATCAATTTGGTAAAACATATCACCCCGAGAGGATGGATAATTTGAGTGGGTGAATCAGATTTTGGAGGACATGCTTAGGATGTACATTATGGATCACCAATTGAGATGGGAGGAGTATCTATACTTGGTGGATTTTTCCTACAATAATAGTTTTCAAAGTTTGATAGGCATGGCTTCTTTTTAGGCACTTTCTGGTGGAGAGTGCAGGACACCTCTTAGTTGGGATAGGTTAGAGGACAAGGTTTTGTTATCCACATTTTCCCCCATGAAAAATATTGGATCAGAATGACCCCACACTGAAAGGATATGAGAAATCATGTTCGATTCTATAAATAGATTGTAATAGGACTCTATAATGGAAATGGTGGGGCCTACAAAGGTCAAACAACCCTGTGTGGGAGAAATCCAGAAAATGACTCTATCGAGTGAATCTGGGCCTTAAATCCATTCTACAAGTTACATGTGGGCTTGGAAATAGAACAATAGGGTCGAAGGAGGAGGAGCAAAGTGTCACCAAGAAGCTTGAGCAAGAAAAGGAAGAAGCGGAGAAAATCTGAAAAACCTCAGGTTCAAAACAGTTTAGAATGAGTCCAAAATCGGCTAAGTATGGAAGACTAGCAGAGAGAGCCACATGTCGGAATGACGCTTCTTCAAGGATGAGTTCAAGAAATGAATATCAAACAAGCGTCACGCCTCCACACGTCTAGAACCCCAAAAGTTGTGCAGCCATTGAAAATTCTTCGGCTAGACAGGAAGGTGCTAGGTGTTGGCTTGGTGCAAATCCAAGATGGGAGCCAAAGGTGAAGACTCAAACTCACACCAGCCCTCCACATAGAAAATGGTCAACATAGGTCAAAAGGCATACGGGAAGGCCTAAAAAAGGGTTAAGTATAGAAGTACTAGCAGAGAGAGCCACGTGTCGGAACGACGCTTCTCCAAGGGTGAATCTAAGAAAGGAATCTCAAAAAGCACAAGTTTACCATGTAGCCCAGGGTTAGGAAAGGTAAGGTGAAGATCGTTGAAAATTTCAAATACCTACGGAGGCTTCCAAGTGTTAACCCGACGCTCCTTCAAAGGCAAAATCTTGATCGGGATTTTAAGCAAGCGCGAAGCCTCCACACGTCCAATCTCTTTAAAGGGGACAAAGTTGGTTGAATAGTCAATGCATAGTGGCAAGCCGGCGGAGAGTGCCAAGTGTCCAAACGGCACTAACTCAAGGGTGAATCGAGAGAGGGTTCTCAAACAAGCGCCAGACCACTGCGTGTCCCCAGTCAAGGAATATGACCCGCCGAGCAAAGAACTTAGCCAAGAAGCAAAAATAAATTACAGCGGTGGGCAGAGGAAGCCACATGTTAGCCCCATGCCATTCCAAGGGAAAAATATAGAGGCCACCTTCAGACAAGCGCTAGCCCTCCATGTGTCCCATATTAAAAAGGGGGCCCATTTTTCAAACTGGTTTTCCTACCCTTTTATACGGACTGATACAAACTTTGAAGGGGCATATCTTTCGACTCAGTGGCTCAAAATATTGCAAATCTGACACCATTGGAAAGATCTTAGCTTCACCCATGCCATGGAGATCTAAAACTTTAAGTTTGGGGAGGTTAGGTAAAGAAAAATGGAGAAAACATCTTCAAGGCCATTAATGTGGATCTATCTGCCTCAACAACCAGATCAGATTTGATTTGCTCCACCGTTTCCTTTTCCTTCAAGGCGCCGAATCAGTGGTTGATGCAAGTTAGGGTAGATTTGAGGGGTAAGATTTTGTAGGAGACATTAATAGCAATGGTTGAGCTTCAACTTTTTTTCTCGCTTCTCTCTCTTTCTTTCTTCTCTCTGATTGAGTCTATAAATATAGGGTCGGGACTCATTGTAAAGGGTTGGACATTCTTCTATTTTGTAGGCTCCCCTCTTCCCCTTGGCAAGTGAATTCGTGGAGTTTTTAGACCTCCCATATATATTGTAAACACAAATTTTCCTTGTTACTATTGTAATGCATCATATCAAGCCGTGAGAGAAATAATACATGTTTTGTGGGTGATCTTCATCCCTTTCTGTGTTAATTGTTGTTTTCTAATCTATCATCATGACTTTGGTTTTTTGTGTTGCGTTCTTTTGGTTTTTGTCTACCAGCAAAAAAAAAATTCATCACTACTTTGGTGTATCACCCGGTAGCTTAAATTTTATTTTCTTTGCATTCCTTCTTTAACTTTGTCTCCTTGGCAAACTAGATCAGGATTTAGGATAGATTTTATGCGATTTCATGTGTACACCTAAATAGAGGAGTAGGAACTAACCTTAATCTAGATATTTTTTCCCACATGCGAAGTCCCACACTTTGGGGGAAAACTCGATGTTATGTAAATCACACCAAATGAATCTACCTTAGAAACGAAGATTTGACGAATAATTGGGGGTGCTTTGTGATTTTGCACTAACAGCTTTGGCATGCCCGGTGGGACTAGAAGTCTCCATCCTTACTATAGTAAGATCGATGTGCACTTTTTGTGATTCTAGCTTTTGAGAACTGCACATCTGGAAACTCCAAAAGGGACAGAATCCACTGGTTTTAGCAGTCCAAGTTTCCCAAGTTCATGAGAAGGATACAAACTAGGTCAAGAACAAGAGCAGAAGGATAGTTTGTACACATACACTTATCTCCAGACAAAAGGAGAAGAAGAAGAGCCTAGAGGTCTCCATCTCCTCCAAATAGAGCTTTATCAACACCTCCTCCTAGTAGGTCGTTCTTTCAATCAAAAAGGGTGCTCAGGAAGATCAGGATGGCACACCAATAACCAAATTCTTATGTCAATTTCACCTGAAGTAGACCACTTTCTCTCGAATGCACAAAATCCAGTCCCGGTGGCAGCATTAAAGAGCATTCCATATTTCACTAGAGAAAACTAGACTTGTCTCCAAGTGACCACGTCCAAGACATTGCAAATTTCTATACAATCCATGAGATCACTGAAATGGACATTGCGGTCAAGTTGCTAGCCTCTTCACTCAAGGGAAAAGCTTCACAATGGTTCAGGAGCTTGGAAGCATGCTCTATTCAATCTAAAGAGCATCTGTGCACAACTCTTCACAACCAGTTTGGAGAAAAGGGAGATAACCTATCCTTGCTGGAGCATCTGACAACAATCAAAAGATCTCCAAACAAGCAACTTATAGATTTCAACCTCTGAATTCAATGGACCTGGGATAGGATTCCAATAGCAGTAAAGCCCACTAATGAAGGTGCCTTCTTATACTTCCTTAGAGCTTTAAATTCTGATATTTCTTTGATGATTCAATCAATGGGGGGCACAACCTTACCTGCATCCTATAGCCTTTCCATAGGAGCTGAGAACCGTTTGATTCAGGCTGGAAAACTTGCTCCTAGGCCATCCATGCCTCTATACCCCGAGTTAGGAAACCCAGGTACTAGCCAAACACCCACATTAGCTCCTATACCCACCCCAGGAGTCAAAGTTCAGCTGAAGCCTCCACTTCATCATCTAACACCTCAAAGGAGCTTCAGGAAGTTATGAAACAAATATAGAACCTGGGAAATGAGCTAGTATGCATCAAAAGATAACAGGCTCATAGTTCTATGCCATATCAACCCCAGGCTCAGTATCAAGGTAGACCCCTATATCAGCAAAATAGACCACCAACCCAGGATGTAAATCAAAGTCAACACCAAGGGAAACCTCAAGCTACTAGACCTTTCAAGTCATATGATCCAAACACAGCTTCAACATCAAGCGCATTGGTCCCAGCACATAATAACATGGCACAAGAATATGATTGGTGTTTCCCCTACAATTAGCCACATAATCAATCTATGTGTTTCAATGGTGCTCTAAATCAGGCTCTGATAGTGCAAACCATTGGTGTGTCACAAGAACCTAGCTAGGAATAAAATCAACAAAGCAAGGAGCTCAGTAAGAGGGACCCCCAAGTGAAACCATGCTTGTCAATTAGCAAGCTCAAGACTTTTGTGGAATGAATCAGACCCCTTCTCAAAGTATAGCTACCAATACACGGTCCAAGAAGAGAAATATTGGAGAAGGAAATTCACCAAGCTTAGGTGATCCTCAACCCTCTGTTGCTCCACAAGGTATTGGCATTCAAAATACAATTCCCAATATGCAGAGTCAATCCAAGCCACCTTCCAGACCTACTCAGGCACCGGTTGTAACAACCCATGTGCAAGAGAAAAATGTACCAGGGAAGGGGCAGCAGAAGGACAATTCATTTAATATCATTGAGAAAATGAAGAGGAAAAGTGTAAACATTTCTTTGTGTGGGATTCACCGACCATTCCAGGCGAGAGGATCTATTGTAAACTGCCATGCAAAATTGGTCAAGCTCAAATCAACCCCCAGCCAACAAGAGAAAGTGCTTACCAATATGTCTCAACATGAGAGAAACCATGGAGAACAACGAGGTAAGAATATGAATCCTCCTCCATTTTATGTTTCATTAATCATTGGAGAAAAAATGGTGCATAATTGCATGATGGATTTGGGGGCAAGTAGTTCTATGATGCCCAATCAAAAAGTTGATCAACTGGGTCTCTAGTATGAAGTCATCTCTAGAGGAGTAGTAAAATTGGATGGGACAATAGTGACCACTATTGGAGTCATCAAGGATTTGAGCCTCACTTTGCATGCCTACCCTAATGTGATCTGTATTGCAGAATGTATCAGTCATAGACTTGCCACCACATTTTACATTGTGTTTGTCCAGGACTTCACTGCCAAAATTGGAGGATATTTGTTTGTTGACTGGTCGCATATGCTCTTTAGAACAAGGTATGGAGCAAAGGCCATAATCAGATCTCGAGCCCATAGAGGATTATCACATTGAGTCCTATGTGCCTAGCCCAATCAATGCAAATTGTTCGGCTTTTGATCAGGAGGACCTCCTAAACACTTCTGAGGTAGATACCAAAGTAGGGTGTATCCAGACCTGACTCTTGACGAATGGGTGGTCAAAAGGCATGATTTTGATCCCTATAAGGAGATGGAAGAATTTGAACTAGGATTCTACTGCCTACATGAGGAGAATCATCCTCTTCCTGACATCCTCAAGCTAGAACGCAAAGATGACAATGAAGTATGGAAATTGTTCTTTGATGGCTCAAGGAGCAGATAAGGAGCCGGAGGAGGAGCTATGATCATGTCCCCCCAAGGTATGAAGTATTATTCAACCTTCATATTTTAGTTTTCCTACTCAAATAACACTACAAAATATGAGGCTTTGGTCCATGGATTGCATTGGGCCAGAAGATGAGGAATCAAGAACCTACAGGTGTTTGGTGATAGTGAATTGGTTGCCAATCAAGTCAAAGGACAAAATGTTGTTAAGAAAAACCTACTCAAAAGATACAAGATTAGGATATGGGACCTCATGGAGGATTTTGAATCTTTCAACATTGTGTCCATACCGTAAAGGAGAATGAAGTCATTTGATAGGCTTGCGACAGTTGGAACAATGTTTGATGTGGTTGAAAATATCAAGAGGGACAAAGAAAACCACATATCCATGTGATTATGAGGCCAACAATGCTAGATAATAACACATGCTGGTAGGTGTTTGAGAATGATCAGTAGATCATCAATTTTTTGCAAGAGGAAGTTGAATTCTCAACTAGAAATCAAAGTAGACTAGAGCAAAAATATGGAGATCAAGTAGTGCAGCTGCATACAAACAAGCTTCCCAAAGGCTTAGTGACATTGGAGTCTATCTTCAACCCCAATGATCAGTTTCGAAAAGAAAAGGCTAATATACAGATCAAAGGAGAAGATTCAGAGTCAATTCTGGTTGGAGAAGGAAAAATGCTTCAAATTAGAAAAGTGGCCACCGAGCAAGATAGGTATGAATTCTTGCAACTTTGTCAAGAGTTTCCAGATGTATTTTCTTGGAGCTATGAGGACCTTAGAGGGTTCAATCCAAAGTTAGCACAACACACAATTGAATTAGATCCATCTGCTAAGGCCATCAGGAAAAAGTAGAGACCAGTCAATCCACATATTGAGCCTATGATAAAGAAAGATATGAATAAGTTGATAGAGGCAAGTATCATATTTCCAATCAAACACTCAAGTTGGCTCACAAATTTGGTCTCGATTCACAAAGAAGAGTGGAGAGATTAGGTTGTGTGTTGAATTTCGTGACTGAACAGAGCATACCTCAAAGACCACTACCCACTCCCTCAATAGAGCAAATCTTGCAGGTGGTGTCTAGATCAAAGAGATTCTCTCTTCGAGATGGATACTCATGGTACAACCAAATCATGGTGAAAGAAGATGATCGGTTCAAAACAACTTTCACCACCAAATGGGTCACCTATTCCTATAGAAAAATGCCATTTGGATTGTCTAATGTCAGAGCCACTTTCCAAAGGGCAATGAATATGGCATTCAAAGGGCTAATCAACAAGATAACTTGATCTACCGCATGACATTACCGTATTCTCCGTAAATGCAACAGACCATCTTTTTCACCTAAGACGTGTGTTCCAAAGGTGTACGAGATTTGGGGTATCACTTAACCCTAAAAATGCATATTCTTGGCCCATGAGGGCAGGCTTCTAGGCCACATTGTGTCAAAGGAAGGTTTGGCAATTGACCTAGATAGAGTTGAAGCAATAAGAGCATTGCCATTTCCAAGCCATAAGAAGGCTCTTCAAATATTTTTAGGAAAAATCAATTTTGTCTCAGTATCAAAATTTGCTTCCTTGTTAAGCCAATCACATTGATGTTAAAGAATAGTTTAGCGTTTAGGTGGACAATTGAAGGAAAAGCAATTTTGAGGGCATCAAAGAAGTTATATCACAAGCCCCAACTCTTGTGAATCCAAATTTTCTAAGGATTTCATATTGTATGCCTTTGGTGGTAGTGACATGATTTCGTAATCCTAGTACATCAAAACAAAGAAGATATAGAGCAACCAATTTATTTCTTGAGTCATGGTCCTGGAAGATTATGAAATTAAATACTCTTTCATTGAAAATCGGTCCTGGTAGTGATCAGAGGATTGAAGAAGTTTAAGCAATTGGTTTCGAAAAATAAAATCCAACTGTTAGTCTCTCATGCAGGAGTTAAAGACTTACTTCTCATAAAGGATCTAAATGAAAAACATGTAGGATGGATCACTTGTGTCATGGAGTATGAAATTGAGATCAAGGTCACTAAGCTGGTCCATGGGAAGGGATTGTGTGAACAGCTGGCCTCGAGTCAACAAGAAGAAGCAAGTGATGAAAAAGATGTTATTTTTGTCCTGCATGATAGTCAAGAGGAAGAAAATGAGGATGTGACTGCTCCTTCTTGTACTTAGAACATGGTGCACTTCCTTCAGATAGGCCTATGTCCTCCAGGAATGAGTAAAACAAAAAGGAGACATTTTAGGCTACAAGCCATCCCATATGTGCTTATTGATGGTGTCTTGTTCAAAAGGGACATCAATGGCATTCTGTTAAGATGCATTGGGACAGATCAAATTGAAAGAATGTTACAAGAATTCCACGATGAAGCAGTTGGAGGCCATTTTTCTCCACGAGTGACAACATTAATATCATGAAGGCGGGTTATTATTGGCCCAGGGTGTTTAGTGATTGTTATGCATGGATCAAAAAGTGCAAGAACTATGCATTCTTCAGAGGTAAGGAAAAGCTAGTAGCACTACCATTGCATCCAATTTCAGTAGATCGGTCATTCATGCAATGGGGATTGGACTTCTTCAGGGGTCATCAATCCAAATTTGAGCCAAGGCCATAAATGGATTTTGACGGCAATGACTATTTCACCAAGTGGACCGAGGTAGTGGCACTCAAAGAGGCTAATGAGTCTAACATATTAGATTTCTATGAAGGGATAGTGACCAGATTCAGAGTGCCAACCACCATTATATCAGACAATGCATTGGCATTCATAGGTTCCAAAATCATAGGATGGGCCATGAGGAATGAGATTTACCTAAGCACTTCATCAAATTATTACCCTCAGGGTAATGGCTAAGCAGAGTCTACAAACAAGAACTCTTGAAGATTATCAAAAGAACTCTAGATGAAAATCAGATAACCTAGCACACAAAACTCAAATCAGCCTTATGGGCTGATAGGACAACACCCAAGAGGTCTATAGAAACTCTCCATTCAAACTTGTCTATGGGAAAGAGGCAGTGTTGCCTATATCACTTGAATTTCCAACATTGGAACTCATGAAGCAACTGGAGGTGTCCGAGTTTGAACCAATGGAGGCCAGGTATGCAGAAGCTGATGGAATTGGAAGAGACTAGAGAACATGCACTTCAAACAATAGAGAAGGATCAGCTTCAATCAAGAGATGCTTTGACAAGAAGGCAAGAGCAAGGACCTTCCAAGAGGGAGACCTAGTTTTGAAATGGGATGCAGATCAGGAAAAACCAAGAAGACATTCCAAGTTTGATGCCATTTGGAGTGGCCCTTACATGGTCACAAGATGTAAAAGTAGCAATGCTTTCCAATTGTCTACCTTGGATGGTGAAGAGTTGCAGATTCCAGTGAATGGAATCTATCTTAAACACTACTACTAAAAGGGAAGTTCTCACCTTGTATATATTAGTTTAGTTTCTCATTCCTCTAAGTGCTTGTGCACATTGTCTTGTTGTAGTTTAGGTTTCTTTTCTCCTAAGTGCTTTTTGCACTCTACATGTTATACTTGGAACATGTATGATTTCAAATTGTGTATATGGTTGTGGTGCTATTTTTTTGCTCCTACATAACTCATTTAGAAATAGAAGAAGCCCGAGTCAAAACAATTTTCTACTCTCAAAACCATTGTTCAAGATTTATTATGAAGATTGAGAGTGCAAACAATTGGGCTCGTGAATCAAAGGTAGAATTAGTATCAGACCATTGTTCTCGACTCCATGCCCAACGGATACGACAAGGCAATTGGTCTTTTCATCTAGCAGGCAGATACCCCTGTGAGTCACCAAATTGTTATCCATATTTTGCCCCAGGGAAAAATATTGGATCAGAACGACCCCGCACTGAAAGGACCTGAGAAATCATGTTCAAATCCTATAAATAGATTACAAGAGGGACTCTATAATGGAAGTGGTAGGGCCTGCGAAGGTCAAACAACCCTGTGTGGGAGAAATCTAGAAAATGGCTCTATCGAGCAAATCCAGGCCTTAAATCCATTCTACTAGGTTTACAAGTGGGCTTGGAAATAGAACAACAGGGTTAGAGGAGGAGGATCGGTGTCACGAGAGAAGACCGAGAAATAAAAGGAAGAAGTGGAAAAATATGAAAACCCTCGAGCTCAAAATAGTTCAGAATGAGTCAAAAATCGGCTAAGTATGGAGGACTAGCGAGAGAGAGCCACATGTCGAAACGATGCTTCTCTAAGGATGAGTTCAAGAAAGGAATATAAAACAAGCATCACGCTCCACACGTCCGAACCCCAAAAGTTGTGTGGCCATTGAAAAGTCTTCGGCTAGACAGGAAGGTGTCAGGTGTCGGCTTGGTGAAAATCCAATATGGGAGCTAAAGGTGAATACACAAACTCGTCAAACCCTCCACGTAGAAAATGGTCAACGGGGGTTAAAAGGTAGATAGGAAAGGCCTAACAAAGGGTTAAGTATAGAAGTACTAGCAGAGAGAGCCACGTGTTGGAACAACACTTCTCCAAGGGTGAATCCAAGAAAGGAATCTCAAACAAGTGCAAGTTTACCACATAGCCCGAGTGGTCGAAAGGTAAGGTGAAGATCGTTGAAAAGTTCAAATACTTGCGGATGATTTTAAGTGTCAACCCAATGCTCCTTCAAAGGAAAAATCTTGATCGGGCTTTCATGCAAGCATGGAGCCTCCACGCGTCCAATCTCTTCGAAGGGGACATAGTCGGTTGAATAGTCAATGCATAGTGGTAGGCCGGTGGAGAGTGCCAAGTGTCCAAACAACGCTAACTCAAGGGTGAATTAGAGAGAGGGTTCTCAAACAAGTGCTAGACCATTGCGTGTCCTCGGTCAAGGAATATGACCCCACGAGCAAAGAACTTAGCCGAGAAATAAATAAATTGAGCAAGCCGGCGAAGGAAGCCACGTGTCAGCCTTGCACCATTCCAATAGAAAAATACAGAGGCCACCTTCAGACAAGCTCTACCCCTCCATGTGTCCTGTATTAAAAAATGGGGCTCGTTTTTCAAACTGTTTTTCCCGCCCTTTTATACGGACCCAATACAAACTTCGAAGGGGTATACCTTTCAACTCAAGGCTCAAAATATTGCAAATCTGACACCATTAGAAAGATCTCGGCTTCTCCCACACCATGTAGATCTGAAAATTTAATTTTGGGGAGGTTAGGTAAAGAAAAATGGAGAAAATGTCTTCAGGGCCATTAATGTGGATCTATCTTCCTCAACAACCAAATCAGATTCTATCTATTCCACTGTTTCCTCTTCCTTCAAGGTGCTGAATCAGTGGTTGATGTAGTCAAGGTAGATTTGAGGGGGCAGATTTTGTAGGAGACATTAATAGCAGTGGTTGAGCTTCAACCTGTTTTTCCCGCTTCTCTCTCTTTCTTCTCTCTGATTGAGTCTATAAGTATAGGTTTGGGACTCATTATAAATGGTTGGACATTATTTTGTTTTGTAGGCTCCCCTCTTCCCCTTAACAAGTGAATTTGTGGAGTTTTCAGACCTCCCATATAGATTGTAAATGCAAATTTTCCTTGTTATTATAGTAATGCATCGCATCAATCCAGGAGAGAAATAATACATGTTTTATGGGTGATCTTCATCCAATTCTATGTTAATTTTTTTCTTCCGATCTTTCATTACGACTTTGGTTATTTGTGCATGTTTTTTTGTTACATTCTTCTGGTTCGTGTCTACCAGAAAAATAATTATTCATCACTCCTTTGGTGTATCACCTAGTAGCTTAAGTTTTATTTTCTTTGCATTCCTCCTTTAACTATGTATCCATGGAAAACTAGAGTAGGATTTAGGATATATCCTCTAGGATTTCATGCATACACCTAAAAAAGAGGAGTGGGAACTAGCCTTAATCCAAAGAGTTTTTCCCACCTGCGAAGTCCCACACTTTGGGGGAAAACACGATGTTATGAAAATCACACCAAGTGAATCTTCCTTAGAAAAGCAGATCTAATGACTCATTTGGGGGTGCTGTGATTTTTCACTAACAGGTTTCTCTTAGGCCAGCATTACTACAGGATATGGAGCAGCATGTTATCTTGATTAGATAGATATTGCAAGAGGTGGAGGAAATGTAGAAGAAGTATGCGGACTAGCATAGGATAGATCGTAGTTTTGAGGTAGGCACGAAGGTGTTTCTTTGTGTCAGACCTCATAAGAGCCCTATCCATTACGGAAAAGGTTCTAAGCTTGCTCCTAGGTTTTTGGGTCCCTTTGAGATCTTGGAGCGCATCAGTCCCTTGCCCTATCGTCTAGCTTTGCCACCTGGCTTGTCTCGCATCCATGATGTGTTTCACGTTTCCGTGCTTAGGAGATATATTTTTATCCTTTTCATGTGCTATATTGGACTACATTTCGGAGTGCGAGGATCGGGGTGGGTGATGGTGGAGCCCATCCGCATTATAGAGCGTAGGAACCTAGGCCTTCGCGGTAAAAAGAGATTGACTAGGATCGGGTCCAAAGTGGGATAGATATGATGAGACTAAAGCTACATGGGAGGATGCTACGTTACTACAAGTTTACTTTCCACACTGTTCTAGTGACTTCCGGGAGGAAGTCGAGTCTAAGGGGAGGGGGATGTAATGCCCACTTCTCTTCGACACCTTTTGGATTATTGATTTCAATCATCGACTACACTTATGGATATATTATAGATTTTTGATATAGCATGATAGTAGATGTTAGAGATCTTTGGACTATTGTTTATTCGATTCATATAGAATGCATGTGGACCATTAAAGACATTTTATATTGATACGATATACTGTTGACATGGTTATTTATATACATTTCTGACATGTGATATATTTCATCATATTGAGTAGACCTTTGATAATTGGATTAATGTTGTGATCATTTTGGCATGGATAAAATGTAGAATAGAAATGTTGCTAGAAATTGTAAATGATATAGTATTTGCTTAGATGATATTAATTCATATATAGATGATTTTAGATTTATATTGTATATTTTATCATAGATGTTTTTAATGCGGTCACGACGATTACCGACGAGGGTATTTATGTGTTTTACAAGTAAAATTATTCACAACAAACATGGGGGATTGGAGACCAACCACATTGAAATTCTAGGTGAATTCAACAAGGGTCACCATGGCAATATGTAATTGTGTGCATGTTTGAATCCTTTGGTTAGGAGAAAATTGTGAGCAAGGGGTCTGTGTTGTCATTTATTATTAGTTCCCTTTTATTAATGTTAGTATGTGTTTCTTTTAGTAATGTAATTTACTTGTTTTAATTATTTAGATTTTGATGTATGTTTTACCCCTTTATTATTAATGGGTTGTAGTGTCTTAATTAAGCTAATTTAACCTTGTCCTAAACTAATTAAAGATGTGACCAAAAAGGAGTTCATTTATTAGACTTGATTTTCTCTTAGATTTTGTGTTGTGTGTTGAATGCTTAAGATCTTGAGTGTTGTACACTCTACCCTTCATGGGAAACTCGAATTTGGCCTTAGAGGCCAAATTTGGAAGCTTGTGGGACAAGTCAAACTTATCCCACACCTCTTAAATTACTATTCCAACCCTACCTATGGGTTGGGGGGTCAAAATTAGACCCCATTAGGTGTTTTGGGAAGATAAAAAGGTGAAATATTTATTGCACTTTCTTTCAAGTAATTAATTTTGTCCTTAGGGGGTGTGGGCTTAGATGGTGTGTGTAAGTAACTTGTCATTCCTTCAACCACTTATTAATGGTGCTTTGGAATATGAGGTTGACTAAGGTGATGTGGAGTGGAGAGGAAATGAGGTGGCATCCTACTTGGAGCCACATCATCCTCCTCTCTCCTTTTCTATTTATTGAAATTATTTTGCTTGTTTGGGGGTTACTTCATTATTTTTGCTCTTGCATTTTGGAGAGTTAGAGGATTTTGGGAGAGCTTGTGGATGTTTTCTTGGTTTTGAGGAGCTTGGATATTTACTCTTGGAACAAGCTCTACTATGGAAAGGTAGGAGCTTTACCTTTCTTATGTTATGCTTTATTTTGTGTTTATATGCTTGTGTTGAGTATTGTTTTCTTTGGAATGCTTGTTGGGTGTGGGTAGATTGCCTAAGTTTTGGAGTAGGAGGAGACTATGGGGAGATTTCATGTAGGGAGGCATAAGAGTTTACCCTTTTGTTGGAGGGAGTTTGGGTTGGATGCCCCACCTTGTACAAGGAATGCTTGCATTCCTTTCTTGTTTCTTTTATGAGGGAGGCATAAGAGATTGGGGGAGGCATAATAGTATGTGGGATGTATAACGAGTACTTGAAGGAGGCATAATAGTATGTAGGGGACTTGAGATATGCATTGGAGGCTTTAAGGTTGGCATTTACTCCCATTGGGAGGCATAAGTGGCCTCCCCATAGGTCTTGCTCCTTTGGCTTTCATTCTAAGCCTTGTTTTTGTTGTTTTGATGTTCTCCTTTCTTGTGTTGTTAATGAATATGGTTGTGAAATATTTGTTTGTGTTGTGGAAGCTTGTTGTTTCCATGTGTTGGAATTATCTCCCATTGTAATGTGGTTGGGGCTCGGGGGCCAATGGAGAGGATGGCTTCTCCTCTTCATTGGATATCTTGGTTGGGTGGAGAGCGTTGCCTCTCCCCCATTTTGTTGTGAATCAAATAAATCATGTTGGAGCTATCTTGTTGGAGTTGGGAAGCTTGGATCTTTTGGTGGAGTCCCTAAGAAGATCCTTCTTGTAATAAAATTCCTTTGTGTTATTCCCACTTAGAGTGGAAGAACTTGTAATATTGTATTCTATTTTAGCTTGCATTATTGTATGATTTTCCCACTTCAAGTGGAGGACATTGTATTGATCTTGTAAAGGAAATTTGTATTCAAATAGTTGTTATTAAAATTGTATTGTATGTGGAAAGAAACAAATAAGAAAATAAAGAAGAAAGATTTATATTGTAGAGTTAGTTTTGCAAATAGAAAAGAAAGTAATTCTCCTTGTTGAAATCTTGGTTGTATTGTGAGAAAAGTAGTTCTTTGTGTTAAAATATTTGAGCTATTTCAATGGAAAAGAAAGTTTACTTTCATTGTGAAGTTGTTTTATTGTAAATGTGAAATAAGAAATATAGAAGTTGTAGATGTTGAAAATGTATACATAGTAAAATTGGAATGGAAAATAAAGTTGTTATAGTTGTTTTGAACATACATATGTTATAGTAAAAATGGGAACAAGAGAACAAGTTTGAAGTTTATTGTGTTTGGAAATATTTATTTTTGTATTAAGAAAATAACAATGTAGAAGTAGATATAAAATCTATTATTTTACTTTTGAAATAGAAAGAAAATTTAGATGAACAAATTGGAATAGATCTAGTTATTACTATTGGATTCCTAAATGTTTTAAATGAGTAATTTTAATTAAGAAATGAACAAATGGAAAGAAACCTCAAAACTAGAAACTCTATATGTTCGTAATTAATCTCAAAATGAAATCTAGTACCTTATACTAACTTTTAGTTTTTGAGAAAATTACAGATTCAAGGATTTGTTTTTGAAACATGGACGCGCCTTGCGTGTAGAGCGGCAGTCCGTAACCTCTACTCGAGCTAAGGCGGTGGTCTCAAAACCATCACTCAAGGTAGGGTGGAAATCTGTGGTTTGTCACCCATGTAGGACGGTGGTCCCAGGACCACCGGTCTGCCTGGGTGGCATTTGTCACTTACGACATAACTCTGTGGATCCGCGCCTATGTGAAAAATCTAACTTGTTTTTACTAAACTTTAAGATGTAAAACTTAGCCTTTAAGCACCAGTAAGTTAACAATGCGTAATTTCCTTGAAGTTGAGAAATAAAAAACATACAAATGGTGCATTAAAAGTATTCTTTCATTTATAAAAATGGGGGTAGGGTTTTCCCCAAATAGAAAACCCCGAATGCTCTTAGCATGGAAACAAAACCAGATTGGTGGAGGAAACCCCCTCCCAATCCTTAAATAGAAGTAATAACAACAATAAAACTTTAATCTAAGCTAGATCTTCTTGTAGAATCCTCCATGGCTCTTCCTCTTTTGCTTCCATGGCTTCCTCCTCTCCAACCTGTAATTTCAACAAAAGAAATCGGCTAAATGAGAAGAATTGAATAAGAAAAAGGTTTTAATAGAAATTCATAAGTAAATTTAGGGCTAAGTTTGGAACCCTAGAATCTAGTGGCCAAGATTGATTTGATCTAAGGGTGGAGGATTCACCCTACTTTTGTTAGGTAGAAATGTATTTTAAATGTTTAATTTAAAATCCTTAAGGGTATGTGTAATTGGGGAATGGGGCCATCTAATTGCCCTAGAATTCTAACCTTTGTTATTTCTTAACAAGCCTTAAGAATTCAATGGAAAGGACTCTAAGTAATAAGATAATAAATTTAAATAAATTAACATAAGGTTAACCTTGTAGGATTGAACATTATCTAAAGAAAAGAAAATATTTAATTAAGTAAATTAATCCTTGGTACCTTCCTAGTTGATCTTTAATTAATTGACCTTAGAGGTGAAGAAAATTTAATATGTAATCTTTTAATCAAATCTGGGCCAACAACCTTATGTTGAGTTAGTAAGGTAAGTTAATTTAACAAACCCTAATGGTTAAACATCCTTATAACCTTCTTTTAATTTAAACACAAAAAATTAATCAAAATTTTCAGGTTAAGTGTTAGGTTGAAGCATGTTCCTAGAGTGTCATTTTTGCGGGTGTTACACTTGGTATCAGAGCCGTGGGTTCAAAGCTTGGACCCTTGGGCACACTAGAAAACATGAGACATGAACTTTTAACCTAGTGCAAAATTGTTCTTTTGAATCTAGAAAACCACACTAGCTGATATTTGGATAAATTTAGAAAACATAGAAAATTGAAACAAGACCTAGAGAAATGAACTAACTCTCGTTTTGATCTGTGCAGGAGGCGCGGATCAGACGAGGGGTATTTTCACATATACCTAGATGTACCACCTCCAGAGCAGGTGGTGCTGGCCATTCTACCTCATATTTTACAGACGCTTCAGGACGTCAATGTTGTTATACGCAGAGAGCACTTGGGAGGACGATTTTCTAGACATGACGTGGAGTTATACGTAGAGGCCCATGTATTCCCTCAACACTACGAGGAATATAAGGCAGAGATCTTCCGTATGGAGTTGGATAGGGAAGATTCGCCACAAAGAGGACATGGGGACAAAATCTCTGGTCATAGGGACAAAATTTCCATTTAAGGGAGTCGACTTGGGGCCCATATGGCTAATTTTAAACCATAGGATTAAAATCCTTATCCATTGTTGGATTCATAAAACCCTAAAATCATCTCAAGGAATTGCATTATCCTATCCCGCCTCACTTTATCCCCTGCATTTTAGCTTCTTCTTCCGGGGGTGGTAGGTTACACAGAGGAAGGTTAAACGGTGGGGAAGGAGGCCGTGAAAGGAAGGAGGTTGGAGAAGGAAGAGGGAGGAGGGGACGATGCGGAGTGGTTTTGGTGTGTTTCAGGTTTGTGAGCTATTTGGGGTCGAAAACCAATGAAAACACAAAGTGAAGGGGAGAGGCTCGAGATCAGCCCCGCCACCCATCCCTCCAAAAACATTTTTCTTATTTTTTAAAAGTTTGTTTGCATAACGATAAAACAACTATTTTCTATAAATAATTATATATGTAAGCTATATAATTTTTTAATGAATAAGATATTATATTAAATTAAAAGTAAGATAATGAAAGATAATTCAAAAACAAAAGTGGGTGTGCTCAAAACTAAGATTATGCTACTACTGCAAAACGTTGACCACTATAGGGCGTGTCATGATCATCTCGCCATTTGGATCTAGGAAGGTTTTTTCTCATTGCCCAAAACCTCCCAACAAGATCCAGTGTGGCATTATTCTTCATTGTCTTTCACATCATCGTGAGTGGGAAAGATGGCTAATGTCATTCTAGAGACCTTGTCCGATGAGGTGAGAGGCTCCACCCATCATGGGTGTGTGGCTCAGGGGAATTTTTGAGCCCTAACCAAGCTAATGAGATGGCGAAGGGATCCCCAACTCTGGTGATGATGTAGGGTTGGAGGAAACAAGATCCTCTATGGCGACTCACTACGTAGGGACCGATGAGCATGACTCAAAGAGATACATTGGGAGTGGCTCCGACGACCACTTTAGTGATGACCATCGTGGGGTGAAGAGCGTCGAGAGGAGAAGTTGTCTCTGAGCCACGTTGCAAGGGGATTTTCCCCAATGAAGAAGAAGATTCGGAGGTGCTCCACCTAGAGGGCCACCTTATGCACTTACACTTGAATTTGTAGTAGCACATTGGATATAACCACCAACATTTTATAAATAGAGAAATGTTGATCAAATTAAACATTAGGAAATAAACAATAATTCCTTTCTTTCTAAAGTAGTAAAATAATCTCTCCTATGAAAGCATTCCAAATTTGGGAAAACTTGTGAGGAATTATGGGGCTATCACATAAAGGAATAAGATGTCAGGTGAAACATTTTGGTCTAAATGGAAGAAAGAAGGAATGAATCCAATTCCAAGCCTTTTGGGTTTTACTAAAAACTATAATAAGTGGGATAAGGTTTCTAAGTGTGTAAAGAAGGAACATTTGTGGGAAGAAATTAAAATTTGAACCAAACATGATCCAATTGGAAGGCCTCGATAGTGTTGAATCTCCACACAAGCATACTGCAGGACAATGTTGAATCTCCTTCTCCAAGTGGAAGGAGAGGAATGCCACCCCTACCTATTTTTGATCTTGTCAATCATGGGAAGATGAGGAGATAGCCAAGCATAACCTTTACGAACAGAGTACTTCTAGAAGGGTGTATCCACAAACCATTTCTAGTCTTTCCACCATCGACAAAAGGAAATCACAAAATGTTTTTGACTCATATGATCATGAAAAAAGAGATGATGTTCGTGATAATGGCACGATCATGTGAGGAAAGATTGATTAAGAATTGAGGTCATTCCATGAATACCAAGCTTGGATGCACTTATAAAAGAGGTCCTGAATGGTTCTAATTCCATTTTGGAAAATCTTAAGCACATGAATCCTTGGGACCTCAGCAAGGCACTAATCTTGGGATTAGATGACTAGAGACCACCACAAGGAGTGGTGGTTAATAGAGAGGCCATTTCTTTCCATATACTTTTGATGACAAAGGTGCCAACCAATTTGATAGGAACAAGAGTAGTGTGAAGTTTAGTAAAACCTAAACCCTTCTATGTCGATGGCCATAGGGGATACCTTCCTCAATGCCATGACACAGAATAAATTTCTAGGCTTCTTGTCCTTTGATGATGAAAATTATTCATTTGGCATAAAAGGCCCGTGCTCGACAAAAAATATCAATAAGGACCATTGCTCCATATTATTTGGGAAGACAACTGATTTCCCATGAAACTCTGTGAAATCCTTTTCCAGAGGAAGAATTATACTTGAGAAAATATTTGACAAGATTTCCCAACTTATCCATGGATTTTTGGATGGGACCCAACGAGGATGAGTAGTGAACATGTGTGGCTTCAAAAACTTTGGAGAAAATCTAGAACTTACCCAAAGAAAGACAAACTGTTTGGTGCTCTAGTAATGAGGATTTTCAGCCACGCGTTGAACAACATACCACCAAAGATCAGCAGGAGATGCTTGAAAGGTAAAGGGTATGCTAAGAAATTTAAACATGTCACCATGCTCATTCATCTTCCAATCATACGAAGCCATCAAGGGGGCGTAGGGAGGAATGATTGTCTATAAGATTACATTTTTCACCATTGAATGGATGAACCAGAAGTTAAACAGAAAGTGTCAAGCCACTACATGACATTACAAATGTTGCTTTCATCCTCAATTAGCATAAGAAAGGAGTCACCAACAAAGTGGCCATTGAGCAGTTGGGAGTTATCAAAAGAAGGCAAGGTAATTCCCCTAACAATCCCTTGGGATTTGGATTTGGCAAGAAGATAACCAAAACCTTCAACCAGCAAGGACATAAAGAGCAAGAGCTAAAGGAAAACCTAACGAATGGACCAGAAGAGGAAAAATGGCATTGAGATATGCCCATTAATGGTGATTTGAGCCGAGGTATTAAAAAAACATATTGACATGATTATAAAAAATATAACCAAAACCAAGGCCTAAAGCATAGCGAATGAAAGGCCACTCTATCACGTCGTAGGATTTATCAAAATAGATTTTAATGAATAGAGCTGGTTGAATGGACTGCGATCCTATTCCATACCTTCCTAGACTACTATACTATTGTCCGAATGTAGCTCCCTAGATGAAGCAAGTATGCTTTGGGTGAATAATGGCATGAAGAATGTTGCAGCCAAATAGTGAGAGATTTGGCAATAGTCTTGACCTGAATCATCGAGTGGGGTAGTAGGTTGACAATTGGTGATCAATTTGGGTTCCCCAAGCTTATAGATGAACTTGATATTCCCTTTTTAATGTGATCTCTAAGTGATTGACTTTGAAATTCTTCAAGATAAACTCGAAAGAGGTCCCGACCAAACATTTCCCACAATGATTTGATATAACTCGCAAGGAAAATCATCACAACCGGTGCCTTGTCGATGGAAATTTTCATGATGAATTTGTGAAGGTCATGAAGGGTGAGCATGCCATCGCAGGTGGTTTTATGCACTGAGAGAGCTTGCATGGCACCATGGCTAAACATTCCTCTAAGGCAACACATCGCTCATCAAAGCACACTTGAGCTTGAAAATACAACTTGTAATGGTTGACAAAGGCTTGCAACATAAGTTGTGGATTCGTGATCCAAGCTCTGCCATCACATATGCCAAATTTTTATGAAAATAATGTTTTTCTTTGAGGGAAAGAAATATTTCCTTTGAAACATGATCCCCCACTTTAAGCCAAAGTCTGGAGACACACACAAATTTGAGCACCCCGAGCATTGTAGTTATCCACGATTTGAATTTTCTAATGGAGCTCTGCTACGGAGTTATAAAATTTCATAAAGAGGGTTTCCTTCAAGTTCCACCACCGACCAACTAAAAGTGGAGGAGGTAGTGGAGTACGATCGAACCTAATTTTTCCACCTTTCAAGCGTAGATTCTAAGAAATCTAGTTGTCCTTGTCATCGCATCCTCCCACCATTGGGTCTAAATGGAATGAAGTGGTGGATCATATTTTTTCATATTACATATCCAATGCATTAAATTCCACACTCGCTTGATGTGAATGAATGTGGGCCCATGCTCCATTAAGGAAATGTTGAGAAAAAATTTACCTTTATGAAAAAATGGTCACCTATCCTTTCATGTGATACGAAATTAGATGGGGAAGTGGTCCGAAAGGGAAAAATTCGACATTACTTCCACTAGAAAGGAATAAGTTTTTTCAAACTCAAAAAAATATTTAGTTGACATCATGGCCATGTCGAGCCATTTGAGAACTCGATATGATTTTCCTTGGAGGTTGGACAAAGTTAACAAAGCTTCAGAGGTGGGTCTGCAAGAGGTGTTGGGGTCATTAAACCTAAATTTATTCCGCATAAAGAACCACGCCTCCCTTTCACGAACCTGTCTATTACATAAGAAGGTGCATGTACTTATCATAGGGTAATTCCACCATATTAAAGTCACTGCATATGACCCAAAAAGCATTGTGAATTTCATTTGGTATCCACCACCAAATATTGGCTCTTTAATATACATCTTTAGAGGCCTAAATATTGATGAAACCAAAAGGGAAACTTTCAATAATAAATAAGGCCCAGATGGCATGACTGGTGGGGTCGACACTATGGTACATAATGAAGGGCCTTCATTTGGGGGAAAAAAGGGAGATCAAACCCCCACACCTATTTTCATAATTATCTGGTAAATGTCAGGTTGTCACGCTAGATGGATTTTGAAACCATCGCCAACTAAAAGCCTGTAACTTTCACTTCCTGTAGACACAACATATCTAAGTTGGCAATTTTTTTGACAAGCATTACGAACAATATACTTGCGATTTGAGTCTGTGAGACCCCTCACATTTTATGACATGTAATTCATGAAGAAAAATTTTCAAGGGCCATACCATCCGCATCTAAGCCATCTAAGGCATGAAACTGATTTTACATAAATTGAGCATTATTGTGCTTCAAGAAATCCTACAACTCAATTTTCATTCACCATACATACTCTATATTATAATCGTCCACTTTGTAGATACAACACCGTGTGTCAAGATGTTATTTTGGTTGATCATGGAGTGGTGAGGACTTTAGGGCATTTTGGATGGGCCCTATGAACTACATTGTTAGCAACAATTACAAAGTTGGAAGAGTTGAGGAAATTTGGATGGAGTTTTTAGTTCCACAAGAATGGTGGTTGCCTTGGGTGTGCTAGAGAACTTAGGAAAGGGTATTAACTAGTCATCAAAAATTTAATCCTTGGGGTGACTTTAGCCATTCGATTGTTCCTTAATGATGATTGGCTCGGTCGAGCCATTGTTGTTTGAATCCTTAGTTTGAGCCATTTTGTTCTTATTTTTCCACCCTCCCATGGTTTTCCACCCTTTCTCCGAGGGGTTTGACAGATTCATATACCACCTTAAGCGTTGGAAGATTGCATAGGAAATAAAGAGGACAATCCTTGATCTTATGATCGAGAGGCCCGATAATGAAAACAAGTGTTACGAAGGTTAATGTATAAAACACCACGGGAGTAGTGAGTATTTTCCATTTGAATTTCCATGAACTCTTTCAAATCTTGGGAGAATTTGAATTCAACACACACGTGTTTATGAGGCTAAGCGTTGTAGAAGCGTTGAGGTTCCATGCAAACAAATCGCCCTATAGATGAGGTGATTTTGGGTAGAAAGTGGACACATGGCGGTGAAAGACTAGGGAATTCCACAAAAATGTGAACCTTAAGAGCTGCATACTCAGATACCACAAAATATTTGGTCCATGGTGTTGGTGCTCAGATTTGTTTCGCCCCATTTTCCATTATTTTCCTTTGATTTTTGTGTTCTGAAACATTTTGTCTATCAATGTGGGTGTTCTGGAAGCTTCTACCTCCACTTGAAATGCCTCAAATTGTTTGTAGAATCCATTGTCATGTCCCTCCTTGAAAAGTCTTCGAGTTTTCCCTGTTTTTCCCTAATTTCTTCAAAATCTGAGCTTTTCCATTTTTCCTATTTTTCCCGACCATGGAAGCTCGAGAATGGTTAATCTATATTTGTATGCCTTTGAAAATACAAAATCCATGGTCGAAAGGATGCTCGGAACCATGATTCACTTGTTTTTTTTTTTTTAAATTCATCCTTATTGAAAAATCGGGTTTTGGGAATGAATGATGATTTTGATGGTCTGACGGGTGTCTTTTTCCTATCAAAGTTATTCCTCAGCATTCGGTGGTCACGTGGATTCTTTTGGTTGGTCAGGGGATGGTGGGAAAATTCTTTAACTTATCACTTTTTGTTTTTGGCAAAAAGGCAAATTTGGTCTCGTGGCTCCGCTCATTTCTGATTGGTTCTTTTGGTGCTTACGTGGCTTCTTCTAATTGGATGGGGTGTGACGGGTTTGTTTTTGAACTTGTTCCTTTTAGATACTTCGGAAAAAGGTTTGAACTCGCCCGCGGCCCCGCCAGGCTCGATTAAAGCAAATTTTAAGTGGCAAGGAAAAAGTCTTACTTTGACCCCACAGGAGGACACGTGGCAAAGCTAATGGTGGAGATGCGGGCCTTCGAAGGTAAGTTGAATTTTTTTCCCTTTTGGAAAAATGGAATAAAATTATAAAATGGAAGTTCATCCCCGCCAAATCATTTTGAAACCTTAAGGTTTTTGAAGTTGCGCCATAACGACACATGGTGAGCCCGCGCTCATTCAAGGTCTCAAATTTTGGGGATCATCTCAAGATGTGCCATTGTGACACGTGGCAGTTTGAAAAGTCAAAGGGGGGGTAGGAGACCATCAAAGGCAAATTGGATTTTTGCCTCTTGTCATAAAAAAGATTAAAATCTCAAAATGGCCCGCAAGCCCGATAAGAAGGAGGTCAAGGTTGGCATTGAAAATGTCAAAAGGCGGGGAGGTGGGCCATCGGGGAAACTTGGATTTTTTGCCCCTTGATATTCAAATGACTAAAATCATCAAAATGACCCGCGGGCCCGATAGAGAAAATTCAAAACTTGCTCTAGTCAATGGCAGAGGTGCGGACTTTCAGAGGAAAATTGGAAAATTTCCTTTTGTGGAAAAAGGAGTTAAAAGTGAAAAAGGAAGCGTGGTTCCGATGGGACCCACATTGGGACACGTGTCAAGCCCATTTTTCAAGGGCAGAGCTGTGGGGAAAACTTGGAAATTTTCCCTTTTCCAAAAAAGAGGTGAAGTAGTAGAATTTGGCCATGGTTCCTTTAGGACCCACCTTAGGACACATGTCAAGCTCATTTTTCAAGGGTGGAGGCACAAAGAAAAATGTGAAAAATTTACATTTTTCAAAAGATGTAAAAGGAAAAAGGAACCCGCAGGCCCATTCTAGAATTAGATCTCCCATGTGGACGGTCCAAATTCAAAATAGAAATCAATGGCAGCTATGCATCTGTATCTGATTCTTCTACCATTTTCACTCCAGAGCTCTTGGAAGTGCAAATCTTCATGATTTCTTGATATTTCTTGCATGCCAAATAGGGAAGGGGAGTTAATTTGATATCTAAGTTTGGTGAGGAAGATCTGGGGATGTCTTTTTCCATTAAGATGAGATCTGACCTCTGGGCTCAATCGATCTTCCATTTTTCCTTCTCGGGCATGCGAAGAGACAGATTTGATAGATTAGGGGTGGAAGTGGTTGGTGAGTAGAGGGAAAGTGATCTACCAGAAGAAGGAGTTGAATGCGGGAGATATTTGAGGAGATCCACCCCCTGAGCACCTGACGAATTTTTACAGATCTGATTCTAGGAATCGCGATCGAGATCATGGTGAGCACTGGTACACTCAATGTCTCTGGTTTTGGGGGGAAAAGGCCCTATTGTAAAATGATATAAATAGGCATGATTTTTCCGTGAAAATGGTTGGGAGTTTGTGAATGTAGAAGTGTTAGGAGTCGAAACGATTTCCTAAGAGAAAAGTTTGATAGAGCCTGTCTTTCTGAGAAACTATATGAAGAAGCTGTTTATCTCCTTTGTGTTAAATTTGATCATGTCAAGGTGGTTGCGAGTGTAGCCATTGACAAGCTTTGAGATTGTTTGAGGAACTTTCCCCTATTGATAAATTTAACCAAACTCGAGTTAATCTATGTTATTCTTGAGAAAAATTTGTGTTTGCTTCGTTTCTAAATGTCTGCAAGTAGTTTTTCTTGTTCCGTTACATTCTTACATTGAAATTTGTGTGAATCACACAAGATCTTATCCTTGTGATAGTTTGGTGGCATTTTCAATTTCATTTATCAGAAGAGCTTTCATTTGATAGTGAAATAAACAAATTTAAAATCATTGTGACTCCTAGCATGACTATAAGATTGTTTGTTAGCCTTTGAGGGTATCTTAGGTGTGATGAAACAGAGATTGATAATGTTCAATTAAGTTTTCCAATTTGAGCCTTCATTTTGGATCCTTGAATTTTGTGTGAAAAGTGTTGATCTGGGCCTCCATTGGAGCACATATTCTAGTTAAAGGAACACCCTAGCTACTCTGAAAGCATTCTGCTACTCGAGGTTTCCATTTTTGTAAAAATTCTCAAAGATTTGGTATAATCAACTTTATCCTGCTTCACCTCCCACCAAAAATTCATTTAAAAACAACTTATCATACCCATACTACCCCTGTTTGTCATGTATGTATACAAATGCATAATTTTTACTACCAAAACATGCAAAAACAATCAGGTTTTCATTGTCTTTAGTGTCCTGAACCTTGTCTAGAAAATATCTCCATTATCTAGAGTGACAACTCGTGAGAGTTAAGTTTTGTTACATTGATCATATTTTCCTCAAGGTCTTATTAATAATTTCATAAGGAAGAATATCTCCATCTCCTCCACAAACAATAGGCTACAAAAGGGTCCTCTCACCTTGGTTGAAAGGCACAACCATAAAGTAGTGAGGATAGGTCAAATCCTCTTGAGGGTGCTACCCATTTCTCCACATCTGAGTGACAAAGAGCAAGCTGCATTTCATCCCCGGCTACAAAACAACACATTACATGCTTTGCTTGCCTCTAAGCTTCATGTCAGACCTGTGATGCTGCTCAGATTCTGAGGGAGAATTAATTTGGGTATCAACACAAGGAAAATGGAGCAAAAGTGAGTTATGCACATACCAAATGGAAAAGTAGTTCAAAATGGTCAAGGCATGCAATGGGTCAGAAAATTGGAATAGGAAAAAAACCTTTGGTCATGTTCTACACACTTTTGAGTCAGATGCCATGAGCTTCCCAGAATGAGTTAACCCATGACTTTAGCATGCTTTCAGAGGGGATGCAACCCACAAAATACCCAATAAGGAAAAAATGTTTGAGCCATTAGCATGCAACATTAAATTCAGGAATGGGTAAAATAACATCAGGAGGAGAAGTATTACCTCGTGAAATACCTTCTAAAAAAACTTCAGGGGCATTTCTGCGGTGGAACCATTGTTTGAATCTCCACATGCTCTATCCTTAGAACAATACTCAAGCTCGATGTGGAAGGATAAATTATATAGTGGTGCCCAAAGGGTGTAAAAACCTTAGCACTAATCGAAAAATGTAAAATATCGTATCACCTAGAGATGTCACGAAGTATGGCATGCAAGCGAAAAACCCTAGTAGTGCTCTCTCCATTGCTTCAAAAATATAAAAATCCATAGTTATATAATTTTTAGATTAAGTATCCAAATTATTTTTCTATTATCATTATACAAACACACACAAAGTTTATAGCTATACCCATGAGCATAATACTCATACCATGATATATATATATATATATATATATATATATATATAGGCCAACTAGTTATAAAACTAAATATGAATACATACCAAATTTTAATAAAATGTGTTTATTATCATACAAACAAGCTAGCTATAAGACAATCAACTAAATACAAAGACATGTCAAGTTGAGATACTATTCATACCATGATATATTTAATACTTAAATAAATGAAAAAATGTGTCTATAATAATATAAACAAGCTAACGTACGGTCAAATTAAATACAATGATGTATCAAGTTGAGATAATATTCATACCATAATATATTTAATACTTAAATAAATGCAAAAATGTTATGATGATACATAAAAATATGTTTATAGTCATACAAACATATCACAATACAATAAAACTAAATATAAAGACATATCCTTCAACAAAATTAAAAAAATACATTTTCAAATATTCATAGCAAGATATTTATACTTAAAAGATATTACAATTTTATAATCAAACATGTTATGTTTGGGTGCACATTTTTATGTGTGGAAGTGTTAAATATTGTACACTAAAAGTATTGTGTTGTCTAAAAAATTGTGCCTTATACCTCTAAAAACGTGCTCTTCTCATATGGGATGTATTTTGACCCATGGTTTTAGTACCCATGGTATTGTAAAAGTACTTAAGAATTTCCGTATTTATGTGCTTTTGTGCATATGGTAGATAGATAGAACAATATAGGTGTGTGAGTTCAAGTGTGAATTGAAAACATTTTATTGAGCATAGCTCCAAACAGATATGGGTATTGTATTGTGAGAAAGATGTGGCTTGTAATAAAATATGAGAAAGAGATTCTTGGTGGACATAGCCCAAATTGGGTGAACCACATTAGATATTGTCTACGTGTTGTGTTTTTTTTTCACATTTATTTCAGATCTGTGATATTTTTCTACATATTAGTTTCTATTATTATTATTCTATATGTGATTGTTCGCATATTTTCTCCCTTATTTCCTAACAAAACATTCAACTAAAATATGACCATTATATTCATTCTTCAAAATACAAACAACTTTATGATTTGTACACATAAACATAATATTCATACCATGATAAACAAGTTAATATCTATACACACAAACATAGTACTCATACTTCTTGACCATTTTTGGTCATCATGGTGGAGGGGTAAAAATTTATTCAGTTACTTATTTTTAGGTGGACAATCAAGAAGTACACAGCAATGACTAGGATAGGATTCAGGTTCAAGGATTCCCATTCCCCGATAGGGTCCCATTCTAGTTATCGTCTTCACCCGAGAATCATGCCTCATTCATTGAAGACTATTGCATGGTCCTAATGGAGATTGGAAGGGCATCATATATCATAAACTAGTATGCTAGGACAACAAGGAATCATGTTACAATTTAAAAAAACATTAACTATGGAAGCAAAGTTTCAAAATGGTTCATTCATTCATTTCTTAGTTTCGAATGATCGGAAAAGGTACGAGTATTTTTGTTTATTCCTTATGATTATATGCAGTTGTATTAGACAATTGAGTTTTAGATGTTCATTTAGTTTTGCAAATTAAAATCAATGCAAAGGAATCAACAGACAACTAATTGCACAAAACAATTATATATATTCGAAGGCAAATTGTACAAGTTTCCCCACACAAGCTGTGGGATATGAAAATATAAGAAAATAATATAGATAAATTAGAAACTAAAAATCTAAGGAAGAAAAGGGGAGCCATCATTACGAGAGCGAATCGCCTTTCCTCAGAATCGCTGCTCCAAGTGATTCCATGAAGATAAAAAGAAGAAAAGAAAGATATGTTAGAGCTTATGGTACCTTTGCTTCATTAGATTTTCATCTTCACATGTATGTGTAGTTTGTTACTAATAAAGGATTTTTAAAAAGGGAGTAAGGGAAGAATGAAACATTTGTTTCAAAGTAATCTTTAAAATTACATCTACATGAACAAATTGCAGAGTCTTTTCTAAATTTGAATGAGAAAAATAACATACATTTTACGAGTACAAATTTTCATAATATGATTTTACATGAATGTTATGTTCCAGATCGGAAATGAATGTCAAATTTTGCAGCCATAAGTACAAATATAAATGTGCAAGGTACAAATATGTGAATCAATTCAACTAAAAGGAGCTTCAAAATTGTATTTTTCTTCATACAAAAGCAAAGTACATATGTCTAAGGACAAAGTTACACCAATACAAGATCATTTAGAATTGTCGGTAACCATACAATTTGTAGAAATGTAAATTTTTCAAAAACAAAATAATGGAGATACAAATTTTCAAATATACAACAAACATACATCCAAGGTAAAGTGAAAAAAATTCCTTCATTATTTCAAGGTACAAGCTCCAAAAACAAGTTCTAGTTTTGCGAGAATGCGTCAAATTTTCAATCAAATTGTGCTTCAATTATCCATTTCAAAATTTCCAAACAATGAAAAGTTACAACCATCAAATGGAAATCTTGGCCATGTTTTCCCCCAGGCATTTTAAAAAATCCTAAAGAATTAGAAAATTATGATGGATGAGCTGATATTGGTGAGCTCGAGTTGAGATATGTAGAGCTCACTATGAAAGGAGAGGATGAGCTATTAGAAGAGAGCTCGAATCTAGCCGTGTGAAACAAATACCACTAAGATGTGAGAAAATGGCTGAGTTGGTGATATGATTCAGAGAGACGAGGTGTGAAAATGATCGAGCCTGAGGGGAGATAGAGTGTCGAGTTGGAGGTGAAAATGCATAGCTCTAACCATCAAAGAGAGCTAGTAATAAGAGCTCCAAGGGTGAGCTACAAGGATATACACCGAGTGGTGAGTAAAAATTGAGCTCAAGAAATGACCACAATGAGATAGAGAGTGCCACGTTGAGCCAATAAATAAAACTCAGCTCAAGCATTCTAGGCTACTTGGTAAAAACCCCATAAGTACAAACACTTATGAGACCCATCTCGAGAAATTTTCAACATGGAGAGCTAGGAATACATAGAAAAACCCATATTTCAAGGCAAGAGCTCAAATCGATACTTGAGAACACATACTGGCATCCTAGGCTCATGTAACAGACCAAAGTGATCACTAACAAATCACATCTTGACATAAATAGGGGTAATAAATGGCAAGTTTAAACCAACAATGGCTAAACAAAAACATGGCCAAGAAGATAATAAATGGTGAGAAACCAAAACTAAAACCACAATGTAGAGCCAAATCTAGAACAGAGCTTGAATGAGATAAAATAAAATAACTACAAAAACTTGAAAGATCAAAACCCATATAAGAAAATGAATGGAGTGTATTAAATCCCATCTCATATTCAATGCAAAGCTCAAAAATTCAAACAACTCACAATTATTTATGCATGGCAAGCTCGAATTGAGCCACAAAACATAATCCAACTCAGACTGGAAAAGCTATGGCGTTCAAGGCGAGTAGAAACAAAGTTAAAACTAGAAACCAAAGAGCTTGAAGGCACAAATCCAAGGTAACGAAGTGAACACCATGAAACAAAGCACGAGCTTGTAGCACACAAAATGACGACTAAGAAAAATAAAGCAAAGTAGAAAACATGGCGAACCTCTAGTGTAAAAATGAGCCCAAACTCGAAAATGGCGGTCAAGAGAAAAAAATGTAAGATTTTCCCAAGAACACACCTCCACCGAGACAAGCCAAATGCAAACGAAATGACTTTTAGGGTTCGAAACCTAATTGGGGATGGATCAACACAGGTGATTTTAATAATGGTTAAAATCATTTACCTTTTCAATAATCACTTTTTCCATGACCATGGTTGGGGTCCAACATGAATGATTTTAATTATTAAACCTTGCATGATGAGAAATACTTCTTAGCCAAGCTCAAAACAAATTATTTACCTCATGCATGCACCAAAAAGTTCCAAAAAAAAAACCAATGATTACCTTAAATTTTTCTAAGGAGGTGCATAAATACCTTAATTTTTGTAAAGCGAATCTTTGACTAAAGTCAACAAGGAGTTTGGACCGAGCAACAAGGAGAAGAGACCATGCAAGCCCATATTTTTTCCTTTTATAAATCATGCACATAATAATAGTCCTTATGATTAGTATTAAAAAATTGTAATTTAACTAAATGGGTCAAATTATGCATGTGAGTGCAAGGTGGGCTAAGTATTGGATTTGTTTCCAACTAGCTAATTACAGTTGAAAACTCAAAGTTGAAGTGTTGAACTTGTGTGAATGAGTTGAGTTAACTTCTCCTTCTCTTTTCTATATGTACCCATGTTTCTGAAGCAATTGGGAGGCTTGTGATTTTGACATGTCTAGGCTATGCCATATTTTGTACTCCAACACCTATTTGATGCAATAAAAGATTGATTTCCTCCATTTGTAGTTGATTTGAAGTGTGTTACATCAAGTTCATTGGTATGTGTTAGTGATTTTTTGTTTCCTTTGCATGATCACGAGTCTTAAACACCTCCATTAAGTGGTTTTGAAGCTTTTGCAGATCATTTTAAGTGCATATTAGTTTATTGACTAGTTTGAAAGTGGAATAAACCTCAAATATTCCCACAAAGCCTCTATTAATAGCTTGTTAAGGCCTTTTGAGAAAGTAGAAGTCATTCAAACAACAAATGAAGTGATTCTTTTCATGTCTTGAGCAGTCAAATAGTTTGTTTTTGTAGTCATAGTCTCAACACAATTGGTGGATCACCTACTTTAAATGCTTTCTATTAATTTTATGTTGTTTCTCTCCCTCACCCCCATCAAGAGAACTAGTTTAGGTGATTAATCTAGGAAACCAACCCTCTCTAGAGGTTCTTCTCAATTTGAGTCACCCACGCTCTAATAAGTTCCCATTGTATCAACTCGAAGAGAAGGATTTCATATTCCGCCTATTGCAAAACCAACACAACCATCCATAGTTCAGTCGGTGAGCTAGATGAGCTAATAGGGACATTGCAAACCATGGGAAATGAGTTAGTATAGGTAAAAAGGAAGTAGTTTTAAGACAATAGTCTTTATCAACCTCCTTATGGGCCTCAATATCAGCCTTATAACAATTATAAATACCTTGCTCAAGGTTATAGGCCTCTTCATAAATATCTAAGAGCTATTACATTAGCAAAACCACTTACAATTGTTGATCCAAATGCTCCTTCAACTTCTAAGGCCATATTTCTAGTGCATCCCCAAAACAATATGATGTAAGATCCTAATCTGCATCCTAATGCTCCAAATACATCCTCAAAAATGGTGGCACAAAATTTTCCTATGCCACAAATGAATCAAGAGGAAGAATTTTATCAAGCTCAATAGAGTGGATTTCTAGCACCACAAGGAGATCCAAATTTTATGCGGGGAAACCTGATGCAACCATGGTGAATTGGGAAGCTAGTGATCATGTGGCTCTTAATCAAGAGGTTGGATCCAAAGAAAGAAGTGAGTTAATGTAGTTATATCAAGATCAAGAAAAAGGTCCATGGTTGAGAGTACTAGTGGTCAAGTTGTTTCTTCATTTAAAGAAAAACATAATATAAATGTTGGTAAAAGCTTACCTTTACCTCAAATACCGAGTAAGATGTTGTTCCAAAAGTTCAGTTTAAGGTAGGAGTTGTTCCATTCAATATTGTTGATCATATGAAGAAAGCACATGTTAGCATGACTATGTGGGACACATTATCCATTCTAGGAAAAAAACTATTTACTTTTCAAAGAGCTTTCAGGCATTAAAATATCATCAAATCTAGCAGAAGGTAAAGCAAGTACAACCAACATGGTTTTGACAAATGTAGACCAGCAAGTTAAGTATCCAAAACAACAAGCAACCAAAGAAGTAAAGGTTGTTGTTGGTGATGTAAAACTTATAAAACCACCTCCTTTTTATCTTTCATTGATAATTGGTGATTCTTTGGTACATAATTGCATGGTAGATAGTGGAGCAAGATCACAATGATGGCCAAAATGGTTTTGGATAAGATGGGATCGAAGTATGAACGAAATGCTAAAATTGTATTACAGTTGAATGGTTCTCTAACCAAGACAATAGGAATGATCAAGAACTTGAAACTCACCTTGCATGCTTTCCTAGGTGTAACAATTTTGCAAGATGTGATGGTAGTGGATTTACCTCCTTATTTTTCCATGTATCTTTCAAGAGATTTCACCTCCAAAATAGGAGGTTATCTTTCAACTAATTGGTATTATATCATTTTCAGAACTAGGTATGGAACAAATATGACAATCAACTCTGAGCCTTTGTCTAATTTTCATATAGAGCCTTATACACCTAACATGGAAAATTCCAATTATGTCATCACTGATGATCAACCAAACGATATTGAATGTGAAACTCTTCATGCATTGGAATGTACTCCTGATTTGTTTAAGATGAAAGGAATAATGAAATTTATGAGTATGATCTATAAATATTTATTAAGGAACAAGGCCTTGGTATCTATTGTATTCATGAAGAAAATACCAAAATTCTAGCTATGGAGAAAAACAATCAGCTCGATAATGGTCTTTGGAAACTATTCTTTGATGGCTCAAAAAATCAGCATTGTTTAGGAGCTGGTGTTATGTTTCTTTCTCCTACTGATCAAAGGTATTTTTTCAGCTATTAAATTTAAGTTTATCTATTCTAACAATGTTTTAGAATATGAGGCACTCATTCATGGCCTAGAGTGGGCAAGAATGAAAAAACAAAACATTAAAGGTATATGGTGATAGTGAGCTAGTTATACATTAGGTAAGATGCTCCAATGGTTGCAAAAATCCATTAACAAGAACCTACAGACATAGAGTTTGGGATATAATTGAATATTTTATTGCATTTAATATCCAAACCATTCCTAGAGATATAAATAAGCATGGTGATAGACTTACAACTATTGGATCTCAGTTTGACATACATGCAAATATCATAAATGGTAGTTTGCATCATCATATCTAAGTTGTAGTGAGGCCATCCATTACAGATAACAACTCAAATTGGAATTTTTTTATGATGGTGCTAATACAAAGTGACAATTTGCAAGAAGAGGAAGTTGAATTTTCTTCACAAAATCAAAGAAAGATTCAACACAACTATAAATAACACATAATTCAACTCAAAAATAAATAAAATTCCTAAAGGCCTTATAAATTTTGAAAGTATATTTGGAAAAAAATGATCAAATGAAACAAGATAGATTTGTTCTAACTACTAGTGAAGATCAAAATGAAATCATTTGTATCCTTGATGAAAAAATCTTAAACTTAGCAAGGTAAGTTCAAAATCGAAAAAAAAAAAAAAAAAAAAAAATTATTATTGATTTGTGTAGAGATTATGCTGATGTTTTTACATGGATGTAATGATTTTAAAATGTTTGATCCATCATTGGCCCAACACACCATTGAATTGGAAAGTGATGCAAAACCAGTAAGGAAAAACAAAGACCAATCAACCCAAAGTTAGAACCATTGATGAGGAAAGAACTTGAAAAGATAATTGAATCATCCATTATATTTCCCATCAAACATTCTACTTGGGTGGCCAACCTTGTGTCGGTAAGGAAAAAGAATGGTCAAATCAGATTTATGTGTGGATTTTTATGATAGGAGAAAATCCACAATTAAGGATCACTATCCTTTACCATCCATGTAACAAATACTTTAGTTGGTTTCTGGTTTGGAAAGGTATTCTTTGCTTGATGGATATAGTGGATACAATCAAATACTTGTCAAGGAGGAATACCAATACAACAACATTCACAACCAAGTGGGGCACTTATGCATACGAAAAATGTCATTTGGGTTGTCAATGTAGGAGCAACATTCCAAAGAGCCATGGATATGGCATTTCAAGGTATTATCAATAAGTTTGTTCTTGTTTATTTGGATGACATATATTTCTTTTCCAAGGTTGCAAGTGATCACTTATCTCAGCTCAAGGAAGTGTTTGAAAGATGTAGAGAATATGGAGTGTCACTCAATCCCAAGAAGTGTTTTTTTTTGTTCATGAAGGCAAGTTGCTTGGTCATGTTATTTTAAAACATGGTATGAGTATTGATCTGAAAGGGTAAGTTTCATTCTTGCACTTTCCTTTCCAAAGCATAAGAAACCATTGCAAAGATTTCTTGGAAAAATCAATTTCATAAGGAGGTATATTTCTTCATTATCAAAGCCACTAAACAATATGTTGAAGAAAGATTAGAATTTTACATAGACAAAAGGAGTAAAAAAATTGAAGCCATTAAGAAAGATATAGCTTAAACTCCTAAAATTATCAACCGTAATTTTACAAGATATTTCATGTTATATGTTTATGTTAATGTCGTTATAATATCATGAATGTTGAATCAATAAAACAAATATGGTTTGGAGAAACCAATAGCATTTTTAGTTAAACTCTTGCTGGAGTATGAGACAAGGTATACATTTTTGAAAAGCATGTCCTTTCTATTTTCATATCTCTTACAAACTTTAGGCATCTTCTATCTAACAATGAGAATTCACTAAAAGGTTGCTCACCCTAGCATTAAGGAATTTTTGTTGAACAAGCATATACATGAAAAGAGATTAGGTTGGATAACAAGAGTTATGGATTATGACATTAAAATCAAAGTTACAAATCTGATAAGAGGAAAGGTTTTGTCTGAGCATTTGGCTCAATATTTTCAAGAGAACAAAGAAGTTGTCATATTTCAGCAAAATGAACTAGATCAAGCTGAAAACTCGGTGACCTTCATGTTGGTTTCATGACATGGTAATGTATCTTCAGCATGGTATGTATCCATGGAACTTAAACAACTCTAAAAGAGATATTTCATATTGCAATTAGCTCCTAATTTTATGGTTAATGGTGTACTATTGAGATGCATTGAACCAAGTCAAGATGAGAGAATACTTGAGCAGTTTCATAATGGACAAGGTGGAGGGCACTATGTTGCAAAACCAAAATCCCTTAAAATCATAATAGGTGGATACTATTGGCGAATTCTTCTTAAGGATTGCCATGCATGGGTAGGGAAGTTCTAGAAATGTGTTTTTTACAAGTAAAGAGAATCTTGCTTCCTTACCTCTTTAGCCAATTTTAGTTGACCAACCTTTTGTCCAATGGGGTTTGGAATTCATAGGCCTCATTAACCCACCTTCAAGCATGGGTCATATATGGATTCTTACTACAATAGATTACTTTACACAGTGGAATAAAGTGGTGTCCTTGAAGGAAGTAAATGAGATGAGTTTATTGGATTTCTACGAAGGCTTATTAACAAGGTTTGTTATTCCCTCAACCATTATTTCAAATAATGCTAAGGATTTTTTAGGTAGAAAGATTGTTACATGGCCTGTAAAAAATGGTGTTTATCTCACTGCTTCCTCTAATTATTATCCACAAGGCAATGGCCTTGCTAAATCCACTAATAAAAATATTTTGAGGTTTATTATAAGGACTATTGATGAAAACCAAAGAGGATAGCATTCTAAATTGAAATCAGCCCTATGGGTTTATAGGATCATACACAATATGTCTATTTCCAACTCTCCATTCAAGTTTGTGTGTGGTATCAAAGCAAATTCTCCTATTTCTCTAGAGCTTATAGCCTTGGAATTAATGCACTAAATGGAGTTGATGGATAATGAACCTATGGAGGTGAGATGTGCTCAACTTATGGATCATTAAGAATTAAGAAAGATGGAAATGAGATCCATGGATCTGAATCAATCATAGGTTAAAAGAACTTTTGATAAGAAGTATCCTTTAAGAAGCTTCAATGAAGGTTATCTAGTGTTGAAGTGGGATGATGATAGATCCAAACCAGGAGGCCACACAAAACCAGGAGGTCACACAAAGTTTTATTCTTTGTGAAGTGGACACTACATGATTATCATCTATAAGCCTCATAACGCCTTCCAACTTGTATGGATGGATGGTGAAGAGCTTCCAATCCCGATTAACGAGATTAATTTGAAGCACTGTTTCTTAAAAGATAAGTCGTCCTTGCACATTGTTTTCATTCTTTCCTCCAAGTGTTTTCAACACATCTTTCTATTTTGTTTTGAATAAGTGGTCACCTTCTTATTGGCTAACCTTGTGGAGTTGTATCTTTCCTCCAAGTGTATTTTTGCACATCTTGTAAGTGTTTTTTTCTATCATTTTGGAGGAATTTTTTTCTTTAGGAGGACCTCTTGGCATTGGAAATTATTGGTCAAGTTTGATGAAGGATTCACATTGATTTTCGTGGTTTGGAAGAGAACATATCAAATATTTTCTTTATGATTAGCAAGAAATCAGTCAAAATATCCGCCAAATATGTTGGACATTTTGGTCATCATGGTGGAGGGGTTCAAAAAAAAATTAGGTTACTCATTTTCAGCGGATGTTTAGGTAATACACATGTAATGAACAAGCTAGGAATTAGGTTCGAGGATTCACATTCCCCATGTAGGAATCCATTAGGTTGTCATCTTCACCAGAATCATGCATCAACCATTGAATATTGTTACGAGGTCTTGATGGAGATGTGAAGAGCATCATATATCATAAATTAGTATGCTAGAATAACAAGGAATCGGAGTCATAGTTTTAAAAATTGTGAAGTATGGAATCACAGTTTCAGGATGGTTCATTCATTCATTTTTAGTTTCAAATGATCATGAAAGGTACAAGAAATTAATTGTTAACTCCTTATGATTATATGTAGTTGTATTAGACACTTGAGTTTCAAATGTTCATCTAGTTATGCAAATGAAAAGCAATGTAAAGGAAGCTGAGACAACTCATTGCACAAAAAATTGTGTATAAGGAAAATTGTACAAGTTTCCCCACACATGTCTTGGGATATGATTATCTAAGAAAAAATACAGATAAATTTGAAAGCGAAAAAATGTAAGGTAGAAAAAGGACCCTTCATTTCATGAGAGATGAATCCTCTTCCTTATAACTATTGCTCCAAGTGATTCCATGACGTTGCTCTAGTGTACTTGAAAGAGAAAAGAAAAGAAAGATATGTTAGAGCTAAGGGTACCTTTTCTTAATTAGATTTTCATCTTCACATGTTTTTGCATTTTGTTACTAATGAAGGATTTTAGAAAGCATAATAATGGAGGAACGAAACATTTGTTTTATTAATCTTTAAAAGTGCATCTACATGAAAAAATGCAAAGTCTTATCTAAATCGAATGAGAAAAATAACATTTTGTAAGTAGAGATTTTATAAATATGAGTTTACATGAATGTTATATTCAGATATAGAAATGAATGTTAAATTTTACAACCATCGGTGCAAATCTAAATGTGTAAGGTACACATATGTGAATCACTTTCAAGTAAGAAGAGATTTCAAATTATAGTTTTCTTCATGCAACAATAAAGTACATATCTCAAAGGATAGGTTCCAACAATACAAGATCATTTAGACTTGGAGGTAACCATGCAATTTATAGAAATGACAATTTTCAAAGAAAGAATAATGGAGATAAAAAAATTAGATATAAAATAGTAACCATCCAACATAAAGTGAAAAGAGAGTTCCTTCATTATTGCAAGGTACAAGTTCAAAAAAACAAGTTCGGTTTTGCAAAATGCATCAAATTTTTAATCAAATTGTGCTTAAGCCATTTAGAATGTCCAAAAATGAAAAATTGCAATCATAAAATGGAAATATGGGCCATGTTTTACCCCTTAAGTTTTACAGAAAAATCCTAACCAATTCGAAAATTATGATGGACAACCTAATAATGGTGAGCTCGAGTTGAGCTATGCGAGATCTCACTAAATAAGGAGAGGATGAGTTGTTGGAAGAGAGATAGACTTGAGATGTGTCAAAAAAATACCACCAAGCCACGAGAAGAATGGATGACTTGGTGATACGATACAACGAGCGAATGTGAAAAATATCAAACCACATGGGAGAGACGAGTGTCGAGTTGGAGGTGAAAATGTATAGCTTTAATCATCAAAGTGAGCTAGTAATAAGAGCTCTAAGGGTGAGCTACAAGGATATAAGTTGATCAAGGAGTAAAAGCGAGCTTAAGAAATGACTAAAGTGGGCTAGAGAGCACCATGTTGAGCCAGTAGATAAAACTCACTCGAGCGGGTTTTAGCATGACCAAGCTACTAGTACAAACCCCATGCTACAAACACTTACAAGACTGGCTCCAGCAAGTTTCAACATGACAAGATAAGGTGAATGCATGATGAGCTAGGAATACACAAGTTGACCCTGATTTCAAGCTAAGAGATCAAATTAGAGACTCGAGCACACAAACGGAGAACCCCAAACTCTAACAACAAACCAACATGAGCCCTAACAAATCACAACTCGAGTTAAATAAGTGTAACAAAAGACGAGTTCAAACCAATGCAAGCCAAACAAAGCTAAAACCAAAATACAAATCCAACTTTGGAGCAGAGATCGAATGAGGTATAATAAAACAACTAGAAAGCAACTCAAAGCATAAAACCCAAATAAGAAAACTAATGGAATGCATTAAATCCTAGCTTAGATTCAAGACCCATGCACTCATATTTAATGCAAATATCAAAAAATCAAACAAATTACCAATTTTTATGCATGGGGATCTGGAATCAAGCCGGAAAAACAACCCAACTCGGATTGGTAAAGTAATGGAGTTCAAGGTAGAGTAAAAACAAAGTTTAATTTAAAAACTAGAGAGGTCGAAGGCATAAATCCATGAAAAATAAGTGAACACCAAGAAATAAAGCATGAGCTTGTAGAAAAAATGATGGCCAAGAAAAATGATGCAAAGCAAAAGCGTGGAGAACATCCAAAGTGTAAAACCAAAGCCCAAACTCAATAATGGTGGCCAAGAGAAAAAAATACGAGTGTGGGTTTAGGTTACCAACCTGTCAAGACTATGTGTAGTGCCTCATCTAATCTCACTCTTATCTTTAGGGAATAAACTAATAAAGGATCAATTCATTGTTTTAAGCACTGATCAAGATCTTCGAGATTCTTCAACAACATCCCACACATCGTATCCCATAATGCTCCAAAACTTCTAGAAGAATCCATCTTGGAAACCATCAGGACTTGGGGCTTTATTCTTGACCATAGAGAACACAACCTTCTCAAGTTCATCTAGGGAAAAGGGCTTAAGAAGGGCATCATTTTGATCTTCAGAAATCATAGACGAGATATTAGCCAAAAGAGAGGATTGAGCCTCATCAAAAGAGATTTTTTGATCTAAGAGAACCATCCCTTCACTATTCTTAATTTCAGAGATAAAGTTTGAACTCCTCGATTTTCTGAAGAATTTAGAATTTAGAATTTTTAATTTTTGTCCCCATCCTTAAGCCAAAGTTCTCTCAATTTTTGCTTCCAGAAAACTTCCTCCCTCAGGAGCAATTCACCAAGCTCGGCCAGAAGAGATTTCTCCAACAAGTACTCCTGCCTCATACCAAAATCAAAGACCTTCAAATTTAGAGCTTTCAAATCAGCTTCCACTCTAGCTTTTCTTGGAAGATATTCTTAAAACAATTCCTATTCCAATTCCACAAGTCTCCTTTGAGAAGCTTGAGCTTTTGAGCTAACACAAACATTTTTGTTCCATCGATCTTATAGGAGTTCCACCATTGCTTAATATTACTTTCCAAAGAGGCATCCCTAAGCCACATCAGTTCAAACTTAAAGGGGATTTACGAGGAGCAATATCAATATTGACTCGAGGGAGACACTGAAATTGATCGAACTGGACAAGTCTCCTTTGAGAAGCTTGAGCTTTTGAGCTAACACAAACATTTTTGTTCCATCAATCTTATAGAAGTTCCACCACTGCTTAATATTACTTTCCAAAGAGGCATCCCTAAGCCACATAATTTTAAACTTAAAGGGGGATTTATGAGGAGCGATATCAATATTGACTGAGAGAGACACTCGGAAAATGATCCGAACCAGACCAAGGCAACACCAAGCTTTCAAGGAAAAAATTATTAAGAGACCAATTGGGACCACTAAAAACCTATCCAGCCTCTCCGCAATATTACAGAAACCTCTTCTACGATTACTCTAGGTGAACCACCCCTTCTTGGGTTCAATATCAAGAAGGGAACAATCACTAATAAAGGAGCAGAAATCTACCTGAGATTGCAAGTTCCTTCTAAGACCACCTTTCTTATCCTCTCTCGAGGTAATAGCATTGAAGTCACCCCCAAGTAAAAGAAGATGTTCCTCCAACGATTGCAGGGACCTAGAAAGCTCCAACCACACCGATCTTTTTCCAATGATACTATTAGGACCATATATATTGAAGAGATAGAAGGAAGTTTGGGAATTCTTGGGACTAATAAGACCCATTTGCCGATTGAGGCTCGCAAAATAAAATCAACATGCGAGTCGACTCTCCTTCGAAAGGAAACCCAAGCCTCTTGAGGCTCCGGTGGCATCCAAAAAGAAACCCTTCCAACCCTTAGCCATCTTACCCCATAAATCTGCCACCTCCAAAGTAGACATTTTTGTTTCCTGCAACAAAACAACGCAAGCATCTGAGGAAAAGAGATAATGCTTGAGCAAGTGTTGTTTGTCAGGGGTATTAAGACCCCTGACATTCCAAGAGAGAAGCTTCATTGACAGAAGGGAAGGACTTTAACCTTCCGGAATCGGCCTTCTCAAATTTCAGGACACTCGCTTGCACTGCGTCCTCTTCCTTCGTGTAATTTTCTTCTTAGATTTTTACCTCTTTTTCCCATTGATCCACAATTGACAAATTTTAATCCTTCTTGACCTGCAACAATTTTAGAGGAAACCAAAACAGGAACCAACTCATCTAGTTCAATTTCCCCATCCTCCAAACCGCCACCCCCTTGAAGGGACTGGAGCATCTTTTCCCCCGCCTTTTCCGAAATCCAATCTTGAAGATTATTCAAAGAATCCGCATGCCCCTGTTTGAAACCTTCCTTAATTAGGGACACTAGTTCCCCCAAATTCTTATGAAATTCTTCAATTTCCTTCAACAAAGAATGAGGGGACGGTTCCCCAACTAGAGGGGCATCATGGATGCCATCTTGCTTCCGGAGAGCACTGGATAAATCGAAACCAGGAGGAGACTCATTTCTAAGCACCTGTCTCCGAGTTTCCTCCTTCCGCATAAGAGAAAACTTTGATTATTTCTTCAATTTAAGCATGCGATCCTTTCTCATATGCCCCATATTTCTGTAGTAGAAACACTTCGCATTAAGCCCCTCATAATCAATGACTTGGTTCCTAGGGCCTAGGATGGGATGGAGATAAAAGTACATGAAAGTGGGGAGGTCGAATCCATTTCCACACGGATCTGGTGTGGATTTCCTCCAAAAATTCAAGGAAGGGTTGTGAATGGGCACGAAGGAACCCAGAGAATTCACGATAGACTTAAGGGCCGACCACTTGCAAAATTTAAGGGGCAAACCATGAAAACTTAGCCAAAGCGACGCTCGGGAGATTTTTTCCTTTCTTGGGTCAAAATTTGGAGACCAGGGATGAAAATACAAGCTAGAAGAATTCAAAACCCAAGGGCCACCCTTGTATACCTGGTCCAACAACTCAAAAGAGGGAAAACATACCTAGAAGAAACCATTGGCAAGAAAGCTAACCCTAGGTTTAACTTTATTGCCCCAAAACTAAGCAACCCAATTCAATATTTGTCCCCTTAAGAAGTGCACACCAAAAACTTACAAAAAATAGCCTTCGGTACCGAACATCCATGAAATCATCTTCAGGGAAGGTAGGAAGAGACTGCTAAAGGCTCTCCACTGAAATTTAAAAATTGATGCCACCGACCTTAATTTCCTCCACTTATTTCAACTCGTCGATTGCATTCAAAATTGGATTAGAAGGGACTTTCTCAGGCACACAAGTGGAGGGCTTGGCATGCTTTGATTCCAAACACACTTCCGCAACTAGATTCTCCAACATAGGTGCACAAAACATGGAAGCCAGAGATTTAATGACCACTCCAATTCAATATCTGTCCCCTTAAGAAGTGCACACCAAAAAACTTACAAAAATAGCCTTAAGTACCGAACATCCATGAAATCATCTTCAGGGAAGGTAGGAAGAGACTACTAAAGGCTCTCCACTGAAATTTAAAAATTGATGCCACCGACCTTAATTTCCTCCACTTATTTCAACTCGTTGATTGCATTCAAAATTGGATTAGAAGGGACTTGCTCAGCACACAAGTGGAGGGCTTGGCATGCTTTGATTCCAAACACACTTCCGCAACTAGATTCTCCAACATAGGCACACAAAACATGGAAGCCAGAGATTTAATGACCACTCTCGGGCCAAGCTTTTTGACCATTGCAAACACTTCTACCTCCTCTTTTGAAGTCCAACCATATCCCCAAAAGCCCTCACGTCTTCTATTGCCCACAGGGATCCTGTTAGCGACCAGTGAGGACACCATTTTCACGAGAAAACCTCGGCATTCTAAACACACTTCCGCAATGACAGATTCTCCAACATGGGCGCACAAAACATGGTAGCAGAGCTTTAATTACCACTTCAAGCCAAGCTTGTTGACCAATGCAAACATACGCCTCCTCTTACGAAATCCAACCATATTCCTAAATGCCCTCGCGTCTTCTGTTGCCCACATGGATCTTGTTAGCGCCGGTGAGGACACCATTTTCATAGAAAAACTCTTGGGCCACACCCATGACCTCCTTATCTTTTGAAAATTCAAATTTTTCACTCATTTCACCTTTTGGCTCCCCATCATCCTCTCTTCTCTGGATGATTATTCACTTCCTACCTCCAAAGTTAACACAACAGTGAGACTTGGAACTATTTATGTTCCATCTATTGCTTTTAAATTTCAGCGAGAGAGCCTTCGGTGGTCTCTTTAGGGAAGGCGAGAAGAGACCACTAAAGGCTCTCCATTGAAATTTAAAAATTGATGCCACCAACCTTAATTTCCTCTACTTATTTCAACCCGTCGATTGCATTCGAAATTGGATTAGAAGGGACCTCCTCAAGCGTGCAAGTGGAGGGCTTGACAAATGTCAATTCCAAACACACTTCCGCAAATAGATTCTCCAACATGGGCACACAAAACATGGAAGCCAGAGCTTTAATGACCACTCCTGGGTCAAGCTTGTTGACCAGCGCAAACACTTCCGCCTCCGCTTCTAAAATCTGACCATATCCTCGAATTCCCTCGCATCTTCCGCTACCCACAGGGATCCTATTAGCACCAGTGAGGAGACAATTTTTGCAGAAAAACTTTGGTGCCACACACCCAACACCCATGACCTCCTTTATCTTTTGAAAATTCAATTTTTCGCTCCTTCCGCCTCTCTTCTCTGAATGATTATTCACTTCCTACCTCCAAAGTTAACACAATGAAGTTGGAAGTATTTATGTTCCATCTTTTTCTTTTAATGGACATACAACATCTACAAATTCTTCCCTCTAAGGGATATATAACTAGTGGTGCCTCTTAGGGCTAACTAGACTTAACTCTCGATTCGTCACTACAACCGATCCCAACCTTTGTCTCTCAAACCATTTTCACTCTCTCTACTTTGTTCCGTCATGGCCCTCACAGGCATACTGTTGTGTTAATACCATCACACCATTGACTCTCTGTCGATTCCTTTACTCTTTTACCTCCTCACAACTCTTGGTCACAAGACATATTTTTCTCGGTGTAATTTTCTTCCCCGCATTCTAGTTGGTTCCATACCCTCGAGTCCTTAAATTTATTTATCATTTCCTTTATCTTCTTCATGGCTATTACGTTAGAAATATTTTTTATATCTTCGCGCCATCTAAGCTCCCTATTTTTTTCTCTAACCACCCGATGGAGAACACACATCTCTACTAACTACCTCATGTTTCTCAGAACCCTCATCTGTAAGAAAGTACCCTGCTCTAATACCACTTGATAGGGGTTTATGTCTAACAGGTACTCCCGAGCTTACATCCCAAGTTAAAGCAACAAATTTGGAACTATTTTTGTTCCATCTATTGCTTTCAATGACAATACCGCATCTACAAATTCTTCCCTCCTGGGGATATAGAATTATTTGTGCCTCTTAGGGGTAACCAGATGTAATTCTCACTTAGACTCTATGGCCAATCGCATCCTGCTTGGAATTTGAATTTGATTATAGCATCTTTACTTCCCTTATCCATGCAATTTGGCTCCCACCAATCCCTTCGTGACATGTCATCCGGTGGTTGGTTCTTCCTTACTATCTATTCCATCATTTACTCGCCATCAACGACGTGACCATGCATATATGTTCTATCCATCATTTTCCCCTGTTATCTCTGTCACTACATTCTTATCTTCTTGTGCTTCACTCTTCACATTTTATTGCTTGTTTCAACACTTTTTCACACTTCCTTCCAATTCTCACTTTGACTCTATGGCCAATCACATCCTGCTTGGAATTTGAATTTGATTATAGTGTCTTTACTTCCCTTATCTGTAATTTGGCTCCCACCAATCCCTTCGTGACATGTCATCCGGTGGTTGGTTCTTCCTCGCTAACTATTCCATCGTTCAATTCTCACTTTGACTCATGGCCAATCACATCTGCTTGGAATTTGAATTTGATTATAGCGTTTTTACTTCCCTTATCTCATGCAATTTGGCTCCCACCAATCCCTTCGTGACATGTCATCCGGTGGTTGGTTGGTTCTTCCTCGCTAACTATTCCATCGTTCAATCGTCATCAACAACATGACCATGCATATATGTTCTATCCATCATTTCCCCTGTTAACTGTCACTACATTCTTATCTTCTTGTGCTTCACTCTTCACGTTTTATTTCTTGTTTCCAACACTTTTTCACGCTTCCTTCCAATTCCCTACATCTTTCTCCTCTTCTTTTGTGGACTTCCCCAACTTTTTTCGACTTGAGTGTGACCACCTTCTCTTCTTCTATTCCCTCGAATCATACTTTTTACTTTCGCTATCTGTTACGCTTCATATTTCCACGCATATCTCTTGCTCTCAACTTCATGTGTTCCCTAACTTCTTTCCATGCATTGTTCGCTACATTTCTTCATGTGCATTAATCTTCCTACTCTTCCTTGACCTACTTGTTTGGCCTATTGTCTTCTTCCTTTTCCCTAGCGCAATAACCCTTGCATGCCATCCTTCACCTTATGCATATCCCTTCACTTGGCTTCATGCCACTATTCTAAAGCCACTATTTTCCTTTCTCTCTTTGTTATCTCCATGCATTGTTCGCTACATTTCTTCATGTGCATTGTTCTTCCTACTCTTCCTTGACCTACTTGTTTGGCCTATTGTCTTCTTCCTTTTCCTAGCGCAATGACCCTTGCATGCTATCCTTCACCTTATGCATATTCCTTCCATGCATGTCCCTTCACTTGTGGCTTCATGCCACTATTCTCAAAGCCACTATTTTCCTTTCTCTCTTTGTTATCTCCTACGAACCACTTTTCCTCCCAACTACTTTCCGTAAGTTTAATGATCTACCACACTTTTTCACACTTCCTTCCGATTCCCTACATCTTCTCCTCTTCTTTTGTGGACTTCGCAACTTTTTTCGACTTGAGTGTGACCACCTTCTCTTCTTCTAAGCCCTCGAATCATACTTTTTACTTTCGCTATCTATTACGCTTCATATTTCCACGCATATCTCTTGCTCTCAACTTCATGTGTTCCCTAACTTCTTTCCATGCATTGTTCGCTACATTTCTTCATGTGCATTGTTCTTCCTACTCTTCCTTGACCTACTTGTTTGGCCTATTGTCTTCTTCCTTTTCCCTAGCGCAATGACCCTTGCATGCCATCCTTCACCTTATTGCTTGTTTCCAACACTTTTCACGCTTCCTTCCAATTCCCTACATCTTCTCCTCTTCTTTTGTGGACTTCCGCAACTTTTTCAACTTGAGTGTCACCACCTTCTCTTCTTCTATGCCCTCAAATCATACTTTTTACTTACTTCGCTATCTCATTACGCTTCATATTTCCACGCATATCTCTTGCTCTCAACTTCATGTGTTCCCTAACTTCTTTCCATACATTGTTCACTACATTTCTTCATGTGCATTGTTCTTCCTACTCTTCCTTGACCTACTTGTTTGACCTATTGTCTTCTTCCTTTTCCCTAGCGCAATTACCCTTCATGCCATCCTTCACCTTATGCATATTCCTTCCATGCATGTCCCTTCACTTGTGGCTTCATGCCACTATTCTAAAGCCGCTATTTTCCTTTCTCTTTGTTATCTCCATGGATTGTTCGCTACATTTCTTCATGTGCATTGTTCTTCCTACTCTTCCTTGACCTACTTGTTTGGCCTATTGTCTTCTTCCTTTTCCCTAGCACAATGACCCTTGCATGCTATCCTTCACCTTATGCATATTCCTTCCATGCATGTACCTTCACTTGTGGCTTTATGCCACTATTAAAGCCACTATTTTCCTTTCTCTCTTTGTTATCTCCTGCGAACCACTTTTCCTCCCAACTACTTTCCGTAAGTTTAATGATCTACCAATCTATGACAACTCTCCCTTATTCTACCCTCATCTTCCACTACCCACAAGGATCCTATTAGTGCCATTGAGGACAACATTTTCGTAGAAAAACTCTGGTGCCACATGCCCAACACCCACAGCCTCCTTATCTTTTGAAAAATCAAATTTTTCACTCATTTCACCTTTTTAGTGCTCCATCCTCCTCTGTTCTCCTAAATATTATTCACTTCCTACCTCCAAAGTTAACACTGATGGATTTGGAACTATTTATGTTCCATCTATTGCTTTTAATGGTCATACAACATTGACGAATTCTTCCCTCTAAGGGATATATAACTAGTGGTGCCTCTTAGGGCTAACTAGACTTAACCCTCACTTCATCTCTACAGCCGATCCCAACCTTTGTCTCTCAAACCATTTTCACTCTCTCTACTTTGTTCCGTCATGGCCCTCTAAGCACACATCCTTCTAAGGCCCTCCACGTATCTTTTGTGTTAATACCATCATGCCATTAACTCTTTATCGATTCCTTTACTCTTTTTACCTCCTCATAACTCTTCATCACAAGACATCTTTTTCTCAGTTAGTTTTCTTCCATGCATTCTAGTTGGTTACATACCTCTCGAGTCCCTAAATTTATTTTATCATTTCCTTTAGCTTCTTCATGAATATTACGTTAGAAATAATTTCCTATCTTCGCGCCATCTTAGCTTTCTAAACACATCTATGCTAACTTATCAATTTCTACAAAAACTAGTATACTTGCAAAGACAATATAACATTTAACAATATTAGAAACATATACATATAAATTATATACATATAATATATCTATACACCACAAATTCTAATGATAATATATATAATGCAATTGTTTAAATATTTATAAATTAAAACTCAAAAAAAAATGTAAAACAATTTCTACAAATAGTATACGTGCCAAAATATTGATATTTATAAATATAAACAATTAAATATCCATACAAATATTCAAACTATATACACAAATTTATCAAGTGTTCATTGTGCAAAATTTATGCCTAAAAACATAATTTGATTTAAATATAACAAAATTATGTAAATAATATATTAAAATTATGAACATATATGATAATAATACATATTAACATAAAAATACTTTAAAATAAAAAATTATATATAAAAATTTTAACGATTAAGGGGAGGGATAAGATAGAGATCAAAGCAGGTTGGGTTTTCTAACCATATAGCAACCGAGTTGCACTTGAGGGCTATAGAATTGGCAACTAAGTTTGGTCAAATGTGGTTGATATTTGTCAAGAAGTGATGGAATATCCACTTGATCTTGATCGCCCTAGCAATATCACCCTACCTTGCCCCTATATAGAGGTTGGGATGGCCGAATGTTAAAAAACAAATGTATTCAATGTAAAAATAAACACAATTTTCAAATATAAATAACTATATTTAATTATAAAAAAGTCTCTTAAAACTAATAATACAATTTATTAAAATAATTCCAAACATTATACTAAGATATTTATATTAAAATAAAAGATATAGATATATGTGATCATATGAACATTCAATTTTTTAATATCCTAATATATCATAATATTTGAATTGAATATGAAAGTAAGTAAAATTAAGAAATATAATTATATTTGTTGTCATACAAACATTTAAATTAAATATAAAAATAAAAACAAAGAGATCTTTTCAAATATAATTATGCTTAAATGATTATAAAAATATAGTACCCTTAAGCCTCTACACAATTTATTAAAACATCTCCAAATATATATTAAGATATTTATATATTTAAAATAAACTCGCATTAAAATTCACACATATATTTAAAATAAAATATGAAATATATATTAAGATATTTTATAGTTAACTAACATTAAAATTCATACATATATTTAAATAAAATATGAAAGTATATGTAAATTAAATATCAAAATATACAAATTTAAGAGAAAAATATATAACTACTAAAATAAGAAATCAAAAATTAAACTTTAATAATACAATATAACATTAAAAAATTAAAAATGTTTTATTATATTAAAATTTATACACACATATATAAATAAAATATCAAAAATATATATTTAAGAAATAAATATATAAATATAATAAAATAAGAGGTATATATCCATTCCTAAAATTAAAAAATTATACTTTAATAGTACAATATAACATTAAAAATATTATAAAACCTATACAAATTAAAAATAATACATTTGAACACCACAAAAGTAGTAGTTTTTATATTACAAGTATATATGTACACACACACACACACACATATATATATATATACAAAGAGAATTTGTAAATACAAATATGTTTATATATGATAATAAATAAATAAATTCTAATATACATATATTTATATATTATAATTATATATACAATAAAAACATATATTATAGCCATACATATTTAATAAATACAAAGAAGAATTTGTAAATACACATATGTTTATATATTTATATATTATAATCATATCTACAATAAATTAAAAACAAGAATTTCTAAATATACATATATTTTAGAATTATAAAAATTAAATATCCACCTAAACTATTCATATCAAAATATAAACTATATGCAATCAAAACATATATTAACTAAAGATATTCACATTAAAATACAAATTATTGTCATAAAAATTTACAAAATAAAATATCTATACTACACTCATTTTTAAATATTTACATATTTCAAAACATTTGTTATGACATTGCAAATATTTCTAAATCACACAAAAACATTAAAAAACTAAGCGAAGAGACATTTAAAATATACATATATATATGTTTAAATATTATAATCATATATAAAATAAAAACATATATAACCATACATGTTTTATATATATATATATATGTTTTCATTGATGGAGAGATCTAGCGATGGAGAGTTCTACGGGGACACGGTTTCCGCAGTTTCCGCAGTTTTGGCTGCAGAATGTCTGCGAACCACGGTTAAAAATGCTGAGGAAAGGCTGAGCTATAGCCAATGCAGGGCGTTTGTAGACACGGGTAAGAACGTCGCAAAAGCGGGAAGTACAGCCAGTGCGGTCTCTGCAGTTCTGGCCGCGGAAAGTCTGCGCAATATGACAAAACTTACTGAGGAAAAGCAGATCTCAGACTGCAATCGGACGGCTAGCAGAGAAAATGAGGAAATACTGAGATCCACACCTTTGGCTTGGAATAAGCTTTTTCAAAGCCCTAACCTCAAGGTGGGTCGAAAAGCACTTGAACAGGTTTACATGGGAAATGGACAAAGAGGGTGCCACCTGTCTTAGGGTCCCAGATGGTTTTGTTGATAGAGCTTTAAACAAAACAAACCTCTCCCTTGTTGGTAAGTTTCTTGGCTCTAGACCTAATATTGATTTCATTAGAAAATGGGCTATGAGAAAATGGAAACCCAAGGGAGCCCTAAGCATTACCATTATGCCAAAAGGTTTTTTCTTGGCTAAATTTAACCAACAAGAGGATTTAGATTCGGTGTTACTTGGAGGCCCCTGGTGGCTGGGAAATATGGGTCTTTTTTTGAAAAAATGGTATCCGGGTTTTGATCCAAATACAGAAAATATAAACACCATTCCAATCTGGTGTAGGCTGCCAGGACTGCCATTGCATCTATGGGATGATGAAATACTGTTAAATATTGCAAAATCCCTAGGCACACCTATTGGATTAGATGGACCCACAAGAAACAGATCCAGGCTTGCTTTTGCTCGGTTCTGCATTGTCTCAGCTATTGATCAGGAGTTTCCAGAGCACATAATATTGAAAACTAGATTTGGATCCTGGACTCAAAGAATTGAAGTTGAGACCTTAAGATGTAAGCGGTGCCAAAGCATTGGTCACTCTGATGAAAACTGCAACAAGAAGAAGACCCCTCTTTTGGTTTCTGATCAGCCTGGGATTGACTCAGATCTAAACAAAGTTAACAGGGATCCAAGCAAGGAAAGGAAAACTGAAGATAAAGGTCCCAGCCAGAGGAATGTGCAATTAAATAGCAGGGGGAAAAAAAAGAAAAAAGGGGGTTTTAGAACTCATATTAAGAAACATCTTGTCTGGCGTCCCAAAGATGCTACAATAGCTTTGCCTGAAACCCCCAACAAAGAAGTAGTGGACAAAACTGTGAAGGCATCTCCGGGCAAACCTTTTGAAACTTCTGTGAAGGATGACCTTGTTAAGGTTTCCTTGGAAGTGAACGAACAAGAAGGTTTAATCCCTTCTGGTTCAGAAGAGAAAGAAATCCTGTCATTCATTAGAGAGGAAGCTTGTAACAAGGAGAATATGGATGTGAGTGAACCCCTGGAGATCCTCTCTACTGGAGAGACAGGAATTGCGGATCCGGCCATACCAAAGCGATTTCAATGCGATCACTTGCAGATCTGTTGCAAAGATCAAAATCTTTCGATCATACTCCTGACAGTATCCATAAGGAACAAAAGGAAGGGGGGATCACGCCTACCATGGAAAAGAAGACCTATTTAATCCCTTCTGGTTCAGAAGAGAAAGAAATCCTGCCATTCGTTAGAGAGGAAGCTTGTATCAAGGAGGATATGAGGGTGTTTGAGCCCCTGGAGTCTCTCCCTACTGGAGAGAAAGGAAATGCGGATCCGCTGCCATACCTCAGCATTTCAACAGTGACTGAGCAGGTCTGTTGCAATCACACTCCTGTCAGTATTCATAAGGAACAAGAGGAAGGGGAGATTACGCCTACCAAGGAAAAGGAAGATCCAGACTCTGGGTTCACTTTGGTCATCTCAAAAAAAAAAAAAAAAAGAATGGAAGGTTTTGAAAGGATCCCAGAATCACTTTATAGTGAAAAGAAAAAGGAAATTGACAATTGGGACACCTCTACCTCCAGAAAAACCAGATCTTCAGTTAGACGAATAGCTGATTTTGGAGGAAGCTCGAAAAGAGGAAGACCCTCTAAAAAGACTCTCAGAGCTAAGAAAACAGAGAGGGATATTGCAGATGGTGTTCGGCAAGAATCGAACCAAAGAAGCAATTCCAATTACCAACCATTCCATATGAAGATCATATCTTGGAATATTAGAGGCCTTAACGGTTACTCTAAGCAAAGAAACATCAAGGAGTTACGGGACTCCAAAGAACCTTGGCATTTTGATTCTTCAAGAAACTAAGATGAAAGCAATAACCATGGATAATATTAAAAAAAAAATTTGGGACAGCTCTGAAATGGCGGCTGTTGATTCTCAGGGTGCTTCCGGAGGGCTGGCTACTCTTTGGGATAAAAGGCACTGTACTGGTATGATTCTTAGTGATAATATTAATCATCTTGCAATTAAATTTGTCACTATTGAAAAAAAGTGTGAATGGATCTTGTCTAATATTTATGCCCCTAACTCTGCTAGTGGTAGAAGAAAACTATGGGCTGATCTTAAAATCTTTAGAAACCAGCACAGTTCTGTTAACTGGCTTATCATGGGAGACTTCAACTCCCCTCTAAACCCAGGCGAAAAGTTTGGGGGAACCCCCACCTTCTCTAATGGAATGGAGGATTTTGCTGATTTTATCACTGAACAAAACCTCATTGATGTGGATCTGCATGGTAATAAGTATACTTGGAATAATAGAAGGTTGGGAAAGGAGCTCATTCAGGTGAGACTGGACAGGGCACTAATCTCAGCAAACTGGATTCTTAGCCAAGACTTTTACCTCTCTTCCCTGCCCAGAATTGGATCGGATCATAATCCGATTGCTTTAAGCTTTCTAAATTGGACCAAACCTGCAAGAAGCTCATTCAAATTTGAAAAAATGTGGATGGAGCACGTTGATATCTATGATAGAATAAAGGAATGGTGGGATTGGAATGGGGAAGGCACTGCCCAGTACAGATTGGTCCAAAAACTCAAAAATGTCAAAAAACAAGTCAAACTTTGGAACAAAAATGTTTTTGGAAACATCTTCGGAAAAAAGAAAGAGTTAAAACAGAAGCTTCAGGATCTTGAGTTAAAGATGGATACTATGGGGAGATCAGTTGAAGATGAAGTAAATGAAAAGAAAATTCTTTCTGAGTTGCACACGATCTGCAGTAGAGAAGAGTCCTTTTGGCGCCTTAAATCTAGGGCTATCTGGCTTAAAGAGGGGGACAGGAACACAAAGTTCTTTCACATGACCACTCTAAAGCACAGAGCCAGTAATAGGATCTTAGAGGTTTCTAAAAGCAACGGAAGTATCACTAAAGATCCAAACAGCATTAAGAAACAAGCACTTGAATTCTACAAAAATCTTCTTAGAGAGAGTAATGTCAGCAATCGGAAGCTATTTCCTTCATGCTAGAAGCCATCCCTCAGAATGATATTGAGGACCAGAAATTCAGAGATATCACTAAAGCGGTCACGCTTGATGAGCTAAAAAAGGCTGTTTTTTCTCTTGAGGGGGATAAGGCTCCTGGACCGGATGGATTCTCCATTAATTTTTTTCAGAAATTCTGGGAAATATGCTCGAGGATCTACTCAAAGCGGTTAATGAATTTTATAGATCGGGAAATCTTCTAAAAGAACTCAATAACACACACATTGTGCTGGCACCTAAGAAAATGGATGCAAAAGATTTCAAGGATTTCAGACCTATCAGTCTTGTTAATGCTATTTTCGAATCTTTACCAAAATTATTGCTTTAGTCATGCTCATAATGAAGGATCTCATCTCAAGGCAGCAGAGTGGCTTCATTAAAGGCAGGATAATACAAGACGGTGTGATTATGGTGCACGAAACTATGCATTCTATGGAAAATAACAAAAAGGCAAACATGATCCTTAAGCTTGATATGAATAAAGCTTTTGACAAAGTTTCTTGGGTCTTCCTTGACAGGATTTTATCTAAATTTGGGTTCACAGAAAAGTTTAGAAAAATTATTAAGTCTTGTATATCTACAGCCAGGTTCTCTGTGGTTGTTAATGGAGAGCCTGTGGGATTCTTCACCAGCAGCAGAGGTCTAAGGCAGGGAGACCCCATCTCCCCCCTACTCTTCATCCTTCTGGCTGACAGCCTTAGTAGAACAATTAGCAGAGCGGTGGAAGTCGGCCTTTTAAATGGTTCTAAACCCACTTCTCTCAGCCAAGCTGTCTCTCATCAACAGTTTGCAGACGACACCATCCTTCTTCTTCTGGCCTCAGTTGTAGAAGCTAAAGCTATCAAGGCTCTTTCGCAGCCTATATGAATGCTGCCTAGGGCAAGAGATCAATTACGACAAAAGCATCCTTTTTTTCTTTAACACCCCTGGGGAAAGACAGCTCAAGATTGCTAAAATTCTGGGCTGTAAAATTGGTACTCTTCCAGCAACATACTTAGGCCTCCCTCTTGGCACGAAGAAAGTCTCTCACACGGTATGGGATGATTTATTGACGAGATTTCAGAAAAAAATGGCCGGTTGGAAAGGGACCACTCTCTCTAGTGCTGGTAAGTGCCTTCTCATTAAAAGCACACTCCAAAGTTTGCCCATATATATCATGTCACTATTCAAAATTCCTTCCTCCTTCAGAGAGAAAGTGGAAAGGATTCAGAAAAAAATTTTATGGCAAGGCATGGAAGAAAAGTTCAGATTTCACCTTGTGGCCTGGGATAAAGTCTGCACCCCAAAATCTAGGGGAGGGCTGGGAATAAAAAATATTGAGAAAATGAATGAGGCACTCATTGCTAAGATGGGCTGGAGATTGCTTTCTGAGAAACAACCCTGGATTGATGTTATTAAAACAAAATACTTGAATCAGCAAGCTGTTTACTCCTATCTGCATGATGAGCAACTCCCCAATGGTTCCATTTTTTGGAATAATCTGGTTAAGAGTAGAAACTTCATTAAGAAGGGAAGCAAATGGAAAGTTGGGGATGGCAAGCGACATAAACTTACGGGAGGATAACTGGTCCAATGATAATCTCTTGGAGAGATTTGGGATTGCTAAGGATAACCTCATAAGCAAGTATGGAACTAAAGTCAAGGACTACATTGAAGGAAATGGCACCAACAAGAATTGGAAAAGACTTACTATGGAGCGTATTGAATCGAAACAAATTATCTCCTCCCTCCAAGACCTTTTAGATCTCTTCCCTTTGTGTCGGCTTGGATTCCAAGGATGAGTGATCCGAGCAATTCACACGAGGGTAAATACTCAGTCAAATCTGGTTATACCAGTCTTTTCCACAGTAACCAATCTGATTTTAACTGGAACTTGATCTGGATGCCTGAGTTAACCCCCAAAATAAATTTTTTTCTTTGGCTGGCCATCAGAGGCAAAATTCTCACCACTGACAATTTGATGAAAAGAGGATTTATCATTCCCAATTGGTGCCACCTTTGTAGGAATAACTATGAAGACATTAGCCATCTGTTCATACATTGTGATTATGCCTTTAGAGCTTGGAACTTTGTCCTTTCCAAATTTGAAGCTCTCTGGGTGATGCCGGAGGATCTTATTCAGCTATGGAATCAATGGAACCCACCATTCAGACATTGTGCTATCAAAAGAATCTGGAAATTAGCCATCCCGCATTTAATTTGGAGGATCTGGAAGGATAGAAATAATATCGTTTTTAGAAATAAGAAGCAGAATTTTAAATTCACTACTGGCAAGATCTCCCAAGGCATCAAAGAGGACATGGCCAGATTTAAACCTCCCAAGAACAATTGTTACCCTGAAAATGAAAAGCACATCTTATCAAATTGGCAGATCGGATATTGGAGCAACCCCGGGAATAGTGTGGATAGATCTTTGGTTAAATGGCATCCCCCTGAATCCAATTGGTTCAAGCTGAACTTTGATGGAGCCTCTAAGGGGAACCCTGGAACAGCAGCTGGAGGAGGAGCAATACGGGACCATAAAGGTAATTTGATTGCTGCATATGCTGGAAAAATGGGAATCCAAACCAATCATTTTGCAGAAGCTTTATCTGCTCTCTGGGGATTGAGAGTTGCACGGGCCCAAAATATCCAGAACCTCATTGTTGAAGGGGACTCCCTTAATATTATTAAACTGCTTAATCAGTCCTCTTCTCCTAGCTGGAATATCAAAGATTTTATCTCTGAATCCATAAGCATCAGTCATACCTTCAACAGCATCAGAATCATACATTCTTACAGGGAGGGAAACAAGCTGGCCGATGCATTGGCCAATTATGGCATTAATATAAATTTCACTATTTGGGATAATGATAGTATCCCTAATCAGCTTCACAACAGCATACATGCGGACCTTCACACGCAAACAATCTCTAGAGATATGCCTTAATCTTTGGAGGAAATCCATAAATTCTTCCACATGTGCTGTTTTAATTTATTTGGCGTGGCAAATGATATCTACTTCAAATGATAGCAAGATTTTGTTTAGGAACTTCAAGTGGAGTTGTCTAAATTTAAAAATAGCGCACGCGGGAGGTACAATAGCTGTTGATATTCGGATGCCAAGCTCCGCGAAAACCGAAGATAACTACAAGGTGAAAGCTGACAGGGAAAGGGTTTTCACGCGCGACTCCACGCAGGCTCAGATCGGCAATCATACAGCCGTTCGTGGGAGGACCAACGGCTACAGTTCCCATTTTTATGCGACCCGCAACAGTGAGAAACGAACCACTCTCAACGCCCAAAGGTATTCTGAAAATTGTTGTAACCAGCACATCATTGTGAAGATGGGAGGGCCTCCCTGCCAGATTGAGCCGTGCGCGGACCCTGACTGGAAAGAAAACACTGAGCTCTGGAACATTCTTAGCATCGGCGGATTCACCAACTTTGTGGAAAGAGTGCAAGGACATGATCAAAGCATCTCTGTTCGCTTTGCCAAGGAGTGGAATGAGAGGACGGTCGACTATGGAGGGCAGAAAATTCTTATTAATGAGGAACTCATAGCCGAAGCGACTGGCCTCAGCTTGGAAGGATACCGCTTCTTCAACAAGAGGGTTATCAAAGAGGTTGAAGAGAGAAGATTTGTGGAGGAGGAGGAGAAGCTTATATTCAACACCGCGGGTCTGCTTGTTAACTCAATTCCATCCCCGTATGATGAAGTCACCCGCATGATGATTCGCTTCATATCCTTGGAAGGCAGGTTTGTTACTGTCCCTGCCAAGCACCTTGTCTTTTTGAATCACTTTCGTAGGAGTAGGTTGGTTTGCTTCCCTCACTATCTGTTAAACTCTCTTGAGCGCTCCATTTTGGAGTTCCAGAAGCATACCCGGGTGGTTCCCTTACACCAAGGGCTTATTTTGCTTATTCACAAGATCGCCTTATTAAATTCCCTGCCTCCCTTCCTCTCTCGGCCCGGCTTTGTTGGGTTCCGCGCGCGATCCTGTCTCCCCGCCCCCGCTGCCGCCGCCGGTGCCAGTGCTTTCTGTACCCCACGGCGGCTGCTCATGCTTCTCCTTCTTTTCCTCCTGTCTGCGCCCCGCCACCCACCCTGTCTCTACCTCTAAACGTGTCACCGGGGCTTTAGGAGACTCAACCTCGAGTCACTCACGAGGGGTTGAACCTTTGGAGGACATTGCTCGTGATCTGCTGAACATTAGTAGTGCCAGTCCCCAGGCGGCACCAACGGATAACCCTTCTAGGAGATTGGAGGCCTTAGAGGCTGAGCTTAAATTGCTGAAGGATGAGGTCAAAACCTTGCTAAGCAAAAAGGCAAAAAAGCATTGAGGGGAAGGGAGCATCGGGCACAGCGATTGATGACATATACAAAAACTCGACCTCCTTAGACTCCCGCCTAGGGAAGATGAAGACTAGGCATGAGTATAATATCATGAGCCTTCTGGGGCCATCGAGGAGTTCATCGAAGGTCATGCAAGAAGTGTTTCACATCTTAGCGGTGTCCCGGCTACACTTTGGGGCAATGAGAAAGAGAGCAAAAGAACCAGAGAGGAGCTCGATAAGACGGATGTTGCTCATATGACCACGTTGGGCATGTATCATGCTTGGAAAAGAGTAAAGATGAGTATTGATCAAGCGGCCAAGAAGTAGTCCCGACTACTTTTGCTGGTCCTTATTGTTTTTATTACTGCTTCTTGGCTGTAGGCTTGCTTTTTTTTTGCCGTTGTTTTGCTGTTAAGTCTCGTTTGTGTAGTCAGTTTTTCAGGGCTTCGTTGTTCTTTCTTGTAACTTTTGTGCTTTACTACTGCTTTCTTTTCAGTACACAAGGGTATAGTCCCTTTCAAAAACTATTTACCAATATTAAAAAAATATTCACATTAAATATAAATTATTGTCATAAAAATTTACAAAATAAAAATATTTCAAAACATTTGTTATGAGATTGAAAAACATCATATATGTGTTTAAATATTATATATATAGAATAGCTACCTAAACTATTCATATCAAAATATAAAACTATATGCAATCAAAATATTTTAGTTTTTATTAACTAAAAAACCATAAAAATAGCTACCTAAACTATTTACATATATAAAAACATTTGTTATGAGATTGAAAAACATCATATATGTGTTTAAATATTATATATATAGAATAGCTACCTAAACTATTCATATCAAAATATAAACTATATGCAATCAAAATATTTTAGTTTTTATTAACTAAAAACCATAAAAATAGCTACCTAAACTATTTACATATATAAAAACATTTGTTATGAGATTGAAAAAAATCATATATGTGTTTAAATATTATATATATAGAATAGCTACCTAAACTATTCATATCAAAATATAAACTATATGCAATCAAAATATTTTAGTTTTTATTAACTAAAAACCATAAAAATAGCTACCTAAACTATTCATATCAAAATATAAACTATATGTAATCAAAATATTTTAATTTTTATTAACTAAAAAACCATAAAAATATTCACATTAAAATACAAATTATTGTCATAAAAATTTACAAAATAAAATATCTATACTACACTCTATATATATATAGCTACCTAAACTATTCATATCAAAATATAAACTATATGCAATCAAAATATTTTAGTTTTTATTAACTAAAGAACCATAAAAATATTCACATTAAAATACAAATTATTGTCATAAAAATTAGAAAATAAAATATCTATACTACACTCATTTTTAAATATTTAAAAATTTTAAAACATTTATTATGAGATTGAAAAACATTACCATTTCACATATATGTTTAAATATTATAATCATATATAAAATAAAAACATATATAACCATACATTTATAAATACAAATATGTTTATCTATTATAATCATATTTATGATAAAAAATTTATATATATATTGAATAGCCACCTAAACTATTCATATCAAAATATAAACTATATGCAATCAAAATATTTATTAACTAAAGAGCCATTTAAATATTCACATTAAAATACAAATTATTGTCATAAAAATTTACAAAATAAAATATCTATACTAAACTCATTTTTAAATATTGTAAAACATTTGTTATGAGATTGAAAAACATTACCATTTCAAATATTTCTAAATCAGACAAAAATGTTATGAAACTAACTGAAAAAACACTTTGTTAACTTTTATACAAAAATATTTGTCAATTCAAAACACTCAAAAACTTAAATATAGTCTACACATCACCTTAAATCCACGTCAGTTTCTAAAGGTAAACAATTTCCATACTACAAACTACCATCAATTTTAACATATTCAGACGTAATTATGTGAACTTCAATTACTAAAGGTAATTAATTTCCGAGATAAAAACTACCATTAATTTTACATACATTGTTTAACAGATTGAGACTTAATCATACACATGTTTAAGCCATTTATAATTGGTATAAATAAAAAAACATGACATAACACCTCACCATTTAAGCATTTATATTTTGTATTAAAAAAATTGGAATAAAATTTAAAAAATAAAAAATACACTATTCTAATAGACGACGCACCCTTCAAGGACATCAATGCCTATCCTTGAAGGTTTTGGAAGGCTTTTTCCAGCCCTCCTAAAAAAACATTTTTCCATTAAAAATATTGTAAAAATGTTTTACAATTGGAAAAAAATAGCACGTCAATATTTCCATACAAAAACTAATTAACACCTACAATACACCTCTCACCTCTCAAATCTTCTTTCGGCTTTCAAATTTTTAAATTTGAAATGCAAGTCTCATGGTTCATATACTTGCAAATATGGCCTGTAACCAAAGCGTCATATAACAAATATGGCAAATCCTATACTTAAATCATAGCCATAGGCCCATTTGTAGCATCACAATATTCCACAACCACAACTACCCCATACATCTAAACTCCATGATAAGGGAAAAAGAGTTAATTTTCTGTCTGCGGATGAAATGAAAGAGAGATTCAAAATTTCATCAAATTGCCCACTTTTCACGTACCTGCAATCATTGCATTACATTCTACCACAACTCGTTTGGGTTCTAGGGCCTCTTGGGCATTGATGTCTCATATTCTCCTGCAACTTTGGTATCACAATATTCCACAACCACATCCATTACAGGCATTCTCCAGACTCCAGAGAAAAGTATCACAATATTAAGGCCTTGTCCAAAAGACCGAATATCCGGGAAACACTTATAAAATATAACCAGATATAAAGATATAACAACAGGAAACACGGATGGGAAGGATTTGTGCAAGAAAAGTATTTATGTATATGTGTACATGTCTTAAACGCATTAACAAAAAAAGCATCTCTACAGTGTTTCTCACATTTTCAACAGGTAGTAAAACTGAAAGCATAAGAACTGGGACCGCTAAATTTTATATAACACATGTAAAAGGTATGGAAACCAACAAATTAACATCAGTATAAAATTAAAATTAACCTACAGATGGAGGGAGGGTGTAATCATACTAACCACACCCAGATGATAGATCATAGTTGAGGGCAGGGGATAGATCATAGTGAAGCTGTTGTAGATAAAATAATCAGCAAAGGTTTTAGTACATCGAATGGATTTTTGCATACAATTTAAATGGAACAACATTTAAAACGAACATATTATCAGTACAACATTTAAAAATAACATATTACCAGTTCAAATAAAACATAGGCGAACTGAATCAATAAGCAACATATCTGTAAGATGGCAGCAACCAAAGACAGGGAAAAATTGAACTAAAATATGTAAGTAATCGATTCAGGAATTTGCGAAAACATTATCCAAGCTGGAAGGTGTATCAAACAATTAAAAAAACCGACAACCCCCAATTACAGATGGAGGGAGGGTGTAATCATACTAACCACACCCAGATGATAGATCATAGCTGAGGGCAGGGGATAGATTATAGAGAAGCTTTTGTAGATAAAATAATCAAACAGGTATAGCAGAAGAGGTTTTAGTACCTCAAATGGATTTTTGCATACAATTTAAATAAAACAACATTTAAAAAAATAGATTACGAGTACAACATTTAAAAAGAAAAAATTACCAGTTCAAATCAAACAAAGGTGAACTGAATCGATAAGCAACACATCTATAAGATGGCAGCAACCAAAGACAGGGAAAAATTGAACTAAAATATGTAAGGAATCGGTTCAGGCATTTGCGAAAACATTGTCCAAGCTGGAAGGTGCATCAAACAATTAAAAAAACCAACAACCCCCAATTACATTACAGTAGAATGTGCAAAGCAACATCCGAGAGACGGGCATTCAGGGGAGAAGAAGCGGGGGTTCTGGACCTTGTTATCTATTCAGTCTGATATGGAATATTACAACCCTGCTGCTGCCTCTCGATATGGCGGGGTATGCTTTTTTTTGTCTTTCCTGTCTTATGTCTTACAGTTCCATGGACCTATTTTGGTAAGTTGTGGACATCAATGAATTTCTTTATATTGATCATTAAAGTTTTGTACCAGCTAATTTCTTTCTTTCATTATATTAATCATTAAAGTTTTGTACCAGCTATTCTCATAGTTTTAAGACATTCCCAACTTCAGGAAAACTGGCCTAGCCCTGCACCTACCTCTACTGAGGAAACTTAGCTTTCAATCATAAAACACCCCTATTTCTTACAACCCTGCTGCTGCCTCCTGGATATGGCGGGGTATGCTTTTTTTTTGTCTTTCCTGTCTTATGTCTTACAGTTCCATGGACCTATTTTTGTAAGTTGTGGACATCAATGAATTTCTTTCTTTCTTTATATTGATCATTAAAGTTTTGTAACAGCTAATTTCTTTCTTTCATTATATTAATCATTAAAGTTTTGTACCAGCTATTCTCATAGTTTTAAGACATTCCAAGCTTCAGGGAAACTGGCCTAGTCCTGCACCTACCTCTACTGAGGAAACTTAGCTTTCAATTATAAAACACCCTATTTCTAACAATAAAGAAAATAAAACCGTAAATCTGGTAAGATGCCCCTTTTCTTTCGTTTTCACATCTAATTTTCTGTTTCATTGCTTACACAGACCAAAATCACTAATTCATAACGTAGAGGACTTTGTTTTGGGTCAATTATTGGATGATTTTGATTGAGGCTTAACCAATTTAATTCTCCTTAATTTTGATTGGTTTATATCTTACATGTGTGAACTGTCTTAAGAATTCGTGAAAATCAAATTCTGTGTGAATTATAATTGAATGTACATAGTGAATATATATGTAAATCATTATAAACAAATTTAATGCAGTTGGTTTGCTCTTCTGAAGATTAATTGTTTCTTTCTTGGCTTTGGAATTTGACTGTCTTTGCTCTTAAATATCTTGCTTTCTCTAACTCTTAGTCTTGGCTTCTTCTTTTTCCTTCTCATCTTCTTAATCCCTTTATCTTCCTAAGACCTCCAACCCTTAACTAACTTTTTCGTCCAGAAAGAACTTCTCATCGGGAGATCATCTTTTCAACAAAAATATGCAATAGTGGTGGCACATTGATTATAAATCACCATCTTTCGCCACAAAAGCATTTTTTTTTTGGCTTTACATCAAAGTTGGCTCAACACTGCAAGGCTCGTCTAAGGCTTGATAAATTTGCCTATTCATGGCAAAGAGGATGCTCACATCGGCACATCCTAATACCCCCAATGGAATTAACATATACAATGACAGGTACATCCAAACATAATCCAGCAATCCTAATCTTCTCATCGAATGAAAAACAAGGAAATGTTTGTTTTCATAAAAACAGCCGTCTGATGAAATTTAAAACCTATAGCACAGCCCAATTATCATAAGTTAAAAACAGAGAACAAAAAAACTATTACAGTTTTCAATGCATTAAATAAATTTTCTACACAAATAACTATTATTGATCTGTTCACAGTTCACAGAGACGAAAAAGGGCACCAAATATAGTTTCACAGAATCAACAACACAAAAGCGCTATACATAAAATACCCAATAAGGATCGAATCCCCTCGATACCCTATTCCTTCCTTCAGTTAAAAGGGCCTGGCAAAAATCACATTTATTTTTAAACTGACCAAGGTCCTCCAAGTATAATAGAATGGTGAGTAAGCCTAACGAACTGGGTGTTCTGCTGAACCATAGCCTGCACTAACTTGGCCAGTTTAACCCCGCTACAAAGTATCAACTATAAAATTCACGAAACCTAGCAATACTAAACCCTGAGCTGCCAACATAAACCCGCATGATCTTTCCTTCAGAACTGATAATGTAAATCCCGGATGGGCCATTAACCATAAAGTAAATTTAGATATGAACCCAACGCAAGTAAAACTTAAATAGATAAAAGGAAAACAGAAATACAACAGTTAAAAGTTACAAATCTATCAAATACCATATGATTACATTCAGAAATCGTCTTTAATAGAAGAGGCCATTAATTAGTAAAAGAATCCATCTATAAACCCTAAGATAAAAAAGCCCTGAACAAAAATTTTAAACCACCCAGATCAGGTTAATATTGTACGTTTATCTAAATCACTTGCTATTTCAAAGACTCTATGAAAAAATTAGACTTTGCCAAATTGGCACTACTGCTTTAAAAACTCATAGATAAAATCACTTGCCTAAACTACGATCGAGTAAAATAATAAAAAAATCACACATTTGGAATAGCTATTAAATTTTTTTTCGCATCTACCACTTATTGTGAACACGAATTACATAGCTTTGTCTCCAAACATTCTTGCTTGAAATGTCAGTCCCATCATATATAAGCCCCTGTTATGCAAATATTCCAATTTGAGGAGAGTCGTGGCCCTGTTATGCAAATATGGACTGTAACAAAAGGCTTACTCAAGTTGGAAGTGAAACAGAGTGCTTATTAAAGTCATGATAGTTGAGCACAAAATGAACATTAACTGTGAATAAATATCTATGAAAAGAAATGGTTCTACATCCACATATCATTCACCATAGTTGATTACAATTGAAAAACTGAAAAGAAACAGAAAATAAAATAACCCCACACATGTAAACTCCAATCTGTTAGTTCACAAATAAAAAAAGTTAATTTTCAGTCATTTTCTAGTGTTATCATTATTGTATCAAACAACATTATTGTCTACGGAGGAAATGAACCATACAACTAGTAAAACTGAAAGTAGAACTGGAACCGTAAAATTTGATATATGTAAAAGGTATCGAAACCAGCAAATGAACATCGGTCTAAAATTATGCTCAAGGAGTGGGAAGATATTTGGTTATTTCTGTACTAGTTATATCCGACATAAAAGCAAATGTAGAAGTCAAACTCGTGATAATCAATCAATACTCAGGTAGCACTTCGTTTACAGCTTAGCATGGATCTGTGGCACAATAAAGTGGTATTGCACAATCCATCAGAAATACATCGTTTTGGATTATTCTTGTTATGAGGAAAAACACTTCATCTTCTCAAGTTAAAGGCCAAAGAGGGGAGTTGGTCGTTGCTCAAACACTGCAATTGGTATTTCATCCTTTTAAAAAGGATATAGTTTATTGGGTGGGGTCCTGGGGGATTCATCCTATGGATGGTGGGAGGGCGTGATATGGATAAAGGGGCATTCATACTAACCACACCCAGACAGGGGATGGTATCTAGCTCCCCTATAACTCATAGTGAAGCCTTTGTAGAAAACATAATCAAACAGGTATAGCCTCGAATGGATTTTTGCATACGATGTCCATAAAGCACAGAAACCAAATGTAATACTTATTACAAGCCACCGAGGGTTTTTTTGCATACAATGTCCATAAAGCACAGAAACCAAATATAATTCTTATTACAAGCCACTTTAGTTTTGGTCCAGCGTATAGCGAATAATTCTTATCTTCGTTAGTTACAGATATAGTCAAAGATACTTGGTTTTTGTTTTTGGTATACAGAACCCCTGCATTCATTTTAAAACAATAACAAATGGAAAACTGAAGCATAACAACAAATTTGGAGGTTCCCTACAAAAATCTTCTGTGTACAACAAATTTTAGCTTGTACAAAAACTGTTTTCGAAGTAAAAACTGTGACAAACTGAACTGCCAAAACTCACGAGTTGTACCATGAGTGAAAACGGTAGCTAGGGGACATAACATTGTCCTTAGCAGATTGTTTTTGTTTTCTTGGTATACAGAGTGACATAATTCTCCTCATGATATATGGTATGGCGGAAAATTTGAATTAAAAAAAAGAGCAAGGACCCAAAACCATATAACATTTAAAATGAACATATTACCAGTTCCAACAACAAAGGTGAACTTAATCAACAAATAACTCATCTCTAAGATGGCAGCAACCAAAGACAGCCAAAATTTAACTAAAATATTGAAGGAATCGGTTCAGGCATTTGTGAAAACATTAGCATGGATCGAGTTAAACAAATCCAAAACTACAAAAAAAACGATGCATTAACTTTAGAATTTAGGATTTACCAAGCTGGAAGCAGCATCAAACAATTACAAAAACCCACAAACCCAAATTACATAGAGTGTGCAAAGCAGCATCCGAGAGACAGGCATTCAGGGAATGAATCCAATCATGCTCAAAGAACTATCAACACAGCTTGTTTCATGGCAAAGAGGATGCTCACATTGGCACATCCTAATACCCCCAATGGAATCAACAATACAACGACACGTACATACAAACATCATCTAGAAATGCTAATCTTCAGGGAAACACTCATGGAATGAAATACGGGGAAATGTTTGTTTTCATAGAAACAATCGTCTGATGAAAAAACAGCTAACGCATTCAGGAAAACGGCAGACTGTTATTCACAAAAATAAAAGTTCTATCTGATGAAAAACACAACTGTAGCAAAGCCCAATTATCACAAGTTAAAAACAGAGAACAACAAAAATCTACTACAGTTCTCAAACCATATAACCATTTTCAACAGAGACAATTCTCACAGAGACAAAACATAATTCTCATACTACTCTTATCGATCTCTTCACAGAGACAATTCTCCTAAAGCTTATTTCAACAGACAGAGTACCAAATATACATAAAATGCAAAACAGGGATCGAATCCCCTGAGTACCCTATTCCTTACTCCAGTTAAACTGACCAAGCTTCTCAGTATAACAGAATAGTGAGTAACCTAGCGAACTGCCTAAGGAACTGCAGGGTTCTACAACACCATAGCCTGCACTAACCTGGCCAGTTTAACCCCGCTACACAGCATCAATTATAAAATAAATGAAACCTAGCAATACTAAACCCTGACCTGCCAAGCTGCGGAAAAATTGGTTCATATAATAAATAGTATGAAATTTAAACCCCAAACAGTAACAGTAAATCCTCTGCATTGCCTTAAATAGGTTGTAAACCAGTTAAATATAACATAAACCCACATGTCCTTTCCTTCAAAACTGATATGTAAATCCCAGATGGGTCGTTAATCATAAAATAAATTTAGATATGAACCCAAAGCAAGTAAAGCTTAATAAGATAAGGAAAACAGAAATACAACAGTAATAAGTTACAAATCTATCAAATACCATATGCTTACATTCAGAAATCGTCTGTAATAGAAAAGGCCATTAAGTAGTAAAAGAATCCATCTATAAACCCTAAGCTAAAAAGCCCTGAATAAAATTTGTAAACCACCCAGATCAAGTTAATATTGTACGTTTATCTAAATGAAAAAACTAAACCCCTATATTACAGGGGCAAAATAAACTTCATAAAAATGTCCTCCACTCAAATCTGAATAAAGATAATACTGTGGATTTGCCTAACCGAAGAATATAAACCCTTATATTTCAGGGGCAAATTAAACTCACCGTTTTCATGAAGACGATGTTTGTCCTGTCTCTGGCTGGTTTAATGCCCTTGCCCGCATATGCTCACAATTCTATCTGGTTCGTTTCCCTGGCTTGTCCGTCTCTTGCTGCTTTGGTCCCTCAAATAGAACACAAATATTCAGACAGAAAAGCTACTGAATCCCCAAAAACACAGCCTAAATAACTCAAAACACAGTTATACAGATAAAAACAACTCAAAATACACGCAGAATCCAAAAATACAGAAGACACAAGCGAAAATCCAAACAAAAAAAGAGTAGCAGAAGTTTTCGGAAAATGTACCAAAAAAATACAAACGAAACTATACAAAACAGGGAGCAGCAGAAAAACAGAATGAGAGAAATAGTGAGGTGAGAAAGGATTTAAGGGAGCCTTTGGCAACGGCACTGAGCGTTTTTTCAAAACAGTCACATGGTATGCTTTACAGCTGTCCTCCAGCTGTCCAATATTCATCTGCTCCTGCTCCCGCTCCTTCCAACGGATATTTTGGAACCTTCTAAGTAGATGCTAAATCATCTATTTAGAAGTAATTTTAAGCTAATTAAATGTTAAGCAATACGAATAGATTATTAATGGGTTTCACTTTAACCGTTGCATAAAATGTTTTAAAACATGTTTATTAGTTTGTATGTGCGTTTTTATTAGGACTTTCGTGGAGATTCTTTTAGACACTATTGAAATTAAATTATTTTTTTAGTTTTAATGTTGATGGGTGTTGTTTGAGTGAAAATAACCTTGTGAATTATGAATGACATGCTTCTAATCAAGAGTTGATATTTGTTATGTACAATGGTTATTCATGGGATCGATTTCGTCTCTTCATTACACTCGAATTGTGGTCAATATCCGTGGTCATCTAGGATTTCACAATCGGGAGAAATGTCATCTATGTATGGGAGAAAAATATATGAATCAAATATCGAATCCAAACACTTGAGATTGCAATTTGAGGAAACTCTTAATGGTGGTGATGAAGCTAACTATGAGGCCTTGTGAAGATCTATCATTTTAATTAATTTGAGAAAAGGAATTGGCAATATTGGATATTTTTGGTTGGGTGGCTATTAAAATAAAATTATGATGATAAATAATGGTATTTAAACTTAGATGACCATCTCTCCTAGATTCGTTTATTTCATCCCTTATGAATCTAGTGAGAATATATATGGCTTTTAGTGTTCTCAAGAGACTTCCTTTCGGATATTTAATATGAGGAGAAATTCTTCGAGCCTTGTACCAATAATGTTTTGCCTCCTAATGTTGAATCACCCCTTTCTTATTCAAATGATTGAAAAAAAATGGAACGCAGTATGTATGTGTCTTCTCATAAGAAATATGTGTTTCACATACTTCCTCCCCAAATGTTTTCCCAACCCCTAGAATCCTCATCCCTTAATCTCATTCTTGAGGCCCATCTTCCTCCTACAATTTTTCAATACTTCAAATATAAGTTCTTGACGCATCCTTATTGACATCTCCATTGCATCTCTCACATATGATTGCTATTTTAAACACAAACGAAATTTGATATGGGCACATGGATACTTGATAGATTTTATATTAGTGTTCCTAGAAGAGTTCCTTGAATATATAATTTAAGGAGAAATTTCTCAAGCCTTGCACAAATAATTTTTTTCCTCCTAATATCGAATCACCCGTCATTTCTTTAAATTATTGAAAAAAATGGAACATGACCTATGTATCTGTCTTCTTAGAAGAAATAAGTGTTCCACATACTTCGTCACCCAATATTTACTCAACCCCTAGAATCCTCCTCCCTTAATCCCCTTCTTGATGCACATCTTCCTCCTACAATTTTACACTCAAAATTTAAGCTCTTGAACACATCCTTATTGACATCTCTAGTGCACCTTTTAAGTGTGATTGCTAGTTTAAACTCAAACAAATTTCGATATGGTCACGTGGATCCTTAATAGATTTTATATTACATTTCTAGAGGTTGTATTTAATTTTGATCAATAAAATCATACAAATTTATTATTGAAATAGAGTTATATAGTATATTTCAAATATTTAATATTTTTTTAGTATTTTTCATATTTTATATTGTCTTTCTTAGTTATTTATTTAAATTATAATTTTATCATGTTTTCAATATATATTTTTTATTATTATTGTTTTGACACGTCGCATACATTTCCTACTACACATGCAAGTGTGTTGGTACTTCACTAAAAAATGTGTCATATAGAGCATCATAAAAATAGTTTTCCACACATTTCCTTGGTTTATAGTTGTCACCACCTAGATATCTCTATACAAACCCTTCTTCTACTCTCTATTTAATTGGTGTTCAATATTCTATAGGGTAAGGTGAAACATTCTCCTTCAACAAAATCATGGAAAGTAAATGCAAGATGTCACGATAAGATGAATATAATATTAAGTGTCTTTCCATACCATAGTCAACAAAGTGTTTGTTCCATTTAAGGATGCCATGTAACAAATTTTAACACACCCAAGGATCTCATGCCATCATATCACATAAGGAGGTTCAACGTGTCACTCACCGAGGCATGAAAGTGGATTGGTTCCTATCAATTTCGGTTACATCACAATGGATATAGAGATTAAATACTCATGCATAGCTTAAACAATGTATATGCACACAAACATAATGGAAGATATCAACAAAGGACAATATTCATCTCATTCATAACAATACATATCATTAGTCTCTCGATAACAATTCCATTAGTTAACCATATAAAAAAATGAATAACCATAGATTAATCACTAGCGAGAGACACTTAGCCTCCAAAAACCATCATGATTTGGGGTATTTATAGTAGTGGGGTATTTTTTTCAGCATATTCTAGAATTAATTACCTATTTTTCCTTGTAATAGATTACAATAATTAGCCAATATAATTGTTATTTTCCCATATGTCATTGATCCTTTGCATGATGTAGTTTATACAACATGTATTAGTAGTACACATTAATATTATATATTTTTATTCCACGTAGATCCATAAGTAGTTCCACTTAATCTATTCCAACGATGGGCTCGCATCCCCTTTTTCTCTCACGATCTACTAATGTGATTTCAATGTTTTCTCAAATACTTCGAGTCTTCTACATACCTACTTTTAATTGATGTCTTGACCATGCATGATGTCTCTTTCCACTTTGAAGTGAATCTCATTAACCATGTATCTTGATTAATTTGGTTTCAACAAGCCACATGTCAAAAAAATTACTCGAGTCTTATGCTCTAGATTTGGAGCCTTCTTGTCTTCTCACATATGTCAAATGTCTCTAGTGTATTCATTCTACATGCACCGGATGTCGAGTCTACTTACATTCCTCATGTGCATAATATGTCCTCCCTTCCTTGATTCCGTGTGTGTGCCACTCTAAGGGCTCTAGAGGGTTCGAAGTCTTGTTCCTTACCCATATTTATACATTATCCCAACTAGTAGAGAGTTATGTTTGGCATATTATGAGTGTGTATGTGTGAAAATTTATACATGAATCCAAAATATGTCAATTGGAGAAATGGATCTTAGTAGGAATGGTTGTAACAAAAATTGTCTATACTAGATAATCCCTAAGAAGATATAAGCATATATTTTGTCTTAAGTTTATGCATGATACACAAATGATTTTCTTCCATGCATGGTGTGGGGGTATTTAAAAAAAAAATCACATTTTATTGCTTATAGGAAGACTAATGGAAATGCATGGATGCATGAATTTACTTGTAGTATTGCATCAAACGGGGATATTAAAGTTTTTTGTAAATTTTGGAAAACATTGTGGAAGAAGTTGAATACAAAGTTACAATTCAGTTCAACATATCATTGGTATGAAGATGAAAAAATGGAAGTAGCAAACAAAATTCGTGGAGATTTTCTTAGATGTTTGGTAAGGGATAAGCCAAGAACATGGACTTAGAACTAGTACAACTGGAATTCACTTCTTACATTTCAGTTAATTAAATCACAAGAAGAATATCATTCCATTTTTTTATAAGACTAACCTATGAGGATTTGTGGAATTACAAGACTTACCATGCAAAGAAGAAAGGAGCGCAAAAGCATAATATTTTTTGCAATACATGTAAGATCTGCACCAACAAGTGTGGAAACAATTAGAGAAAATGAATATGAAAATCCCATACTCCCTTTCATCAATAAGTGTTAAACCAATAGGGAGTAATGAGATCTAATTGGAAAGTGGACCATATTATGTTTCTTCCAAGTCATAATTTATTTTTGATAAATTTTTATTGACATGTGTTTATAAACAAATGTCAAGTGTAGGAAAATCATGTTTTAACATTTGTGCATTACGAGGTGGCTCTAGTTTAATTAGTGTGGAAGGCGAAGAGGGTGCTAAACATTGGGTAACAATGACAACTTTCTTAGATAGTGATGATGGTGCATGTATTCACGTTGGATGTCATATGCCAATAGTGGAAGGAGATTGAGCTTGAGTTGGAGTATTCAAATTTGGATCTATTATCCTAATTGATGGTGTTAGTGAAAGTACCATAGCTTATAGCCACCATGAGAGTGATCAAATTTCACCTATGAACTTCTCCAACCATTTTTCAAATGATATTAAAATATTATGTTGATAAAAAAATAAAACAAAAATATTTACATCATGGAAAGAAAATTTAGGATTGAACACAATCGGAATAAAAGTAATATACGTATGGGAGAAAAATATATGAATCAAATATCGAATCCAAACACCTGATATTTCAATTTGAGGAAACACTTAATGGTGGTGGTGAAGCTAACTATGACGTGTTGTGAATATCTATAGATTTAATTATTTTGAGGTAAGGAATAGTCGATATTGGATATTTTTAGTTGGGTGACTATTAAAATAAAATTGTGATGATAAATATTGGTGCAATTACTTGTGCCCTACCCCCTTTCTCATAGTTTAGCTTTTTTTTGCTAGCTCCTCAATCTTGGCAGTGGCACATAAATCAAGTGTCATATCCTCTCCAGTGTTTCGCAGGCCCATAACCATCTAAATCAATTGGCCTATGATCCTCATTCTTCTCCTGAAGTAGAATAAATCTTCGTGCACCTGCAACATTAACCACCTAAAACGTGAGGCGGGTTTAGAAAAGAAGGGTAGCTCTCATAGCTTCAAAACTCCATTCTTTTGTAGTGCTTGTTGTACTAAGTCATCAACCTTAGGGTTTCTGAGCTCGTCAATCACCGGATCTTCTGACACTAGGTCCACTTGCATTATATTTTCATTATCGCATATTATGTGGTTATATTTTCTGATCTTACATTTATATAGCTTTCAGCTCCACATTTTTGGCCTTAATAACTCTAGGAGGGTACTGCATCTTTGAGTAGATCTACAAAGGATTCTTCTTTTCCACCACTGGTTTCTTTTTTTGAGCCTTCTTTGGTGCCATCTCCCTCTCCTTTTTCTCTTGTTCCCTAGGCATTATGTTCCTCTCTTTCGACTTCCCTAACTCGACTACTTCACCATTTCTCTTTCATGCCACCTTCGTCATGCTCTATTGTGTTCTTCCCTTCATGCTATGCCACATAGTTTACTACTGACTTTGCACAAGTCCACTAGTTCGTGATAGTACTTCATGTCGCTCTTCTTTGAAAAACCTTTGTCACACTTCGAGCTCGGGAGCACAAAATAAATTATCTAAGGCAAAGTAGTCAAAATGACTATTCTTATTTCTTATTTATAATTTATCAATGCCTTAGAGTTCCTCCGACCACATGTCCTAATGTATCTTTTTAATAAAACACTTTATTTCACTTAAGTCACTTCCGTGACTTCCCCTTGTGTTTTGCAGCTATAACCTTTAGGCACTCCAATACCACTTAAACTACCACAAACCTCCTTCACGCGCATCTCCATGTTGAAGTACATAACCTCTACACTATCTACTAAGTAGTTCCCTATAGTGCTTCCTATCTTATGTCATACTGTGTGATCCTTCCCTTCTTGTGGTCTTCAGATTCTTTCAACCCACCTTCATAACTACACGAATTTACGCATTTTAGCCATTACATTTCTCGTTCTTCTGTCTTCACGTTAATTTTCCCAACAGTCCACTGTTGAAGTTGTTGGCCTCCATGTTCAATATTGTTGCCCCATGTTCAATATAGTTTCTACCTAACCCCACAAAAATGTATGTGTGGTCCCCTACACATAGAACCTCTTACAATGAAATTAGCTACCGGCACACAAACGCGCAACAAAAACTGAAAATGATGACAAAGGAAATAACCAAAAGGACTAAAAGAAATCTAAACTAATTGGAAAAACTACCTTTTTTTCCTATACAAAAGCCTTATTTATAGTAGGGCTTCAACCTACTCCCATTGAAATATCCACGGTAATCTTGTCCCATCCAGTGCTTGTAACTAGCACATGCATGAATCAAGGATGTACGAGATGATGTATGGTCTTAACAAATGGACTTTAAGTTTCCCAGTATGGCGCATAAATTTAGAGTCATAAATCAAGACCATATGCCCAACCTTGAATTGTTAGTTTTTGATATGACAATCATGCCATGCTTTTTGTCGCACCTTATTAGTATTTAGACTCCACCTAGAAAGTGATCGCCTTTCGTCCAACTGCATTAATTTCTCTATGTGCTCCTATAGTGCTTTCTCATCACCTAATCCTCTTGTGCATGCAATACATAGAGATGATAACACAAACTCTCTTGGTAAACAACTTTAGTGCCAAACACCAATTGAAATGGTGTGGCCTTGTTCAATCTCTTATAGGTTGTCCTATACACCCATAGTATGAATGAGACTTTGTCATCCCAATCTTGTCTTCCCACATCACAAATTTTGGTCAGCGTGTGACTCAGTATCTTGTTAAATGCCTCAGCAGTTCCATTAGCTTGGGGGTGATATGGGGTGGTCTTTTGATGGGCCACCATGAACTCTACTAACAAAATCCTGACCATCTCATTCAAAAAGTGTGTGCCTCTGTCACTAGTCAGGCTTAAAGGACACCCATACATGCTGATTATGTTTTCCCATAGGAATCTTGTTGTTATGGTTGTTGTGCAATCCTTCATAGGTACTTCCTCTACCCATCTTGTTAAGTAATCAATATAAGTAATGATATAGTACGAACCAGTCCTTTGCATAGCAGGTGAAATTGGTCCTACAAAATCAATGGCCCACTTCTCAAATGGTTCAATGCTAGCTATCGGTCCCAAGGGCATCTCATCTCTTCTTCCTGGTTTTCAAGATGTTGGAGGTAGATGCTTTCCTACCAAATCCCCGGAAGGATCTTCCACGCAAAGTGGTGTTCGACATAGTGTCCTCCTGCGCAATCCCACCGTGCGCTTCGTCCATGATTGTAACATGATCATGTTCTAACACACACCGGCGTAAAACATCATCATGGCCTAGTTCATATAAGTCTCCACTAACTAACATGTAGGGTACAATGTTTTGGTGCTCAAAATAGTCTCACCCCATTTTGCCATTAAAATCTATCAATTTACCTCTGCCATATTTTATCCCCGTGTTGTGCCTGAGAAGTCTCTGCCTTCCTTTTGTTTCCATAACCAATCCTTCCTGGGCCGAGGATCACGTATGGATCCATAGTTGTTTCCTTGTTTCTCTGTTTATCTGGAAAGGGTCTGTAATTAGGGTCCCCCATTCTTTGTTCATCTAAAAACTCGGGCTCTCTGTTCTTTCCGTTTTCCACAGTCGGGATTTTTGTCCTTGTCATTTTTTCCCTAAATACTTGAAGAAAAATGAATGGATGTAGCTCAGAGGAATGTATTTGAGCCTTGTAACATTTCTAAATTATTTTCCTTGGAGAAAATTTCATCTCCGAGGCTCAAATGGTCATTTTTCCACATTTTACGGTTTGACGGGTGTTTTTCCCAGTCAAATTTACATCTTTGCATCAATAGGAAACATGGCCTCTTTTGGTTGGATGTGGCTCAATGGGGCACTCTAAAAATTCTATGGATCGCCTTGACCCAAAATTGGTCCACGTGGAGGAACGACGCTCATTTGAAGATTTGTTTTTTGGTTTGGCCTTGGAATTGTACGGGAGGACACGTGGAGGTTTATGCTACTTTTCCTAGACTTAGAAAAAAATTATGCAGCTGGTATAGTTTGGCGGAACAGGGACATGTGGTGAGCCCGCACTCATTCAGGGTCTTCGCTCTTGGGCACCATTTTGAAATTGCGCCATGAAGACATGTGGAGGCTTCCACCAGGGATTCCCATAGTCTTTTTCAAAAGGTTTTGAGAGGCCTGGGACACGTGGAGGGACTGCGCATGTTTGAGGACTAGCCCTTGAATTTCATTTTAAAGAAGCGCTAGGAGGACACTTGGAGGCCTCCGCTCACTTTGCATTTTGCTTGGACTTTCAATGGCCAAAGGAGATTGCCTCAGACCTTGACACATGGTGCCTTCCGCTAAGCTTTAAGCCTTCAAACAAAAAATTTTCGGGGCAGGATACGTGGTGAGCCCGTGCTCATTCAATATCTTGACTTTTGGGGACCATCTCAAGATGTGCCATTGTGACGCGTGGTAGTTTGAAAATTCAAAGGGGCGGGGAAGCAGACCATCGAAGGCAACTTGGATTTTTGCCTCTTGTTACCAAAAGATTAAAACATCAAAATAGCCTACAAACCCAATGAGAAAATAATCAAAATTTTGCCCGTTCAACGGAAGAGGTGTGGACTTCCGGGAGAAATTTGGAAAATTTTCCTTTTGTGGAGAAGGGAGGTAAAAGTAAAAAAGGAAGCGTGGTTCTGCTAAGACCCACATTTGGAAAATTTTCCCCTTTTCCAAAAAGGAGGTGAAATAGAAGAATTTGGCTACTGGGTTCCTTTAGGAACCACCTTGAGACATGTGTCGGCTCATTTCTCAAGGGCGGGTGTGAGGTGGAGCAAAATGTGAAAAATTTACATTTTTCTAAAATTTGTAAAAGGAAAAAAGGAACCCATAAGCCCACTCTAAATTGGATCTCCCACGTGGATAGTCCAAATTCAAAATAGAAATCAATGGCAGTTGTGACCCTGTATCTAATATTCCACCATTTTCACTCCAGGAGCTCCTGGGGATGCATATTCTTATGGTTTTTCTTATCATTTCTTGGAGTTTCTTACACGCCAAATAAAGAGGGGCATTAATATGGTATCCTGGTTTAGTGGGGAAGGTCTGTAAATGTCTCTCACCATTAATATGCAATTTGACTATCTTTCCTTGGCACACACAAAAGACCTGTTGATATTTGGCTTTGGTGAGAAAAATCCGGGAATGTATTTTACCATTAAGATGAGACCTGACCTTTGGGCTCGATCTGATCTTCCATTTCTTCTTCCGGGAATGCAAAGAACCAAATTGGATAGAATAGGGGTGGAAGTGGTTGGCGAGTAAAGGGAAAAGTGATCTACCAGAGGAAGGAGTTGAATGTGGGATATGTTCGAAGAGATATGCCCCCTGAGCACCTAACAAATTTTTACAAATCTGATTCTGGGAATCACGATCGAGATCATGGCGAGCACTGGTACACTCAATGTCTCGGTTTTGGGGGGAAAAGGCTCTGTTGTAAAATGATATAAATAGGCATGATTTTTCTGTAAAAAGGGTTGGGAGTTTGTGAAGGTAGAAGTGTTAGGAGTCAAAAACTGATTTCCTAAGAGAAAATTTTGATAGAGCCTGTCTTTCTGAGAAACTATCTGAAGAAGCATGTTTATCTCCTTTGTGTTAAATTTGATCATGTCAAGGTGGTTGTGAGTGTACAACCATTGACAAGCTCTGAGATTGTTCGAGAAACTTTCCCCTACTGATAAATTTAACCAAACTCGAGTTAATCTATGTTATTCTTGAGCAAAATTTGTGTTTTCTTCATTTTGAATGTCTGCAAGTAGTTTTTCTTGTTCCCGTTGCATTCTTACATTGAAATATGTGTGAATCACACAAGATCTTATCCTTGTGATAGTTTGGTGGCATTTACAATTTCATTTATCAGAAGAGCTTTCATTTGATAGTGAAATAAACAAATTTAAAATCACTGTGACTCCTAGCATGATTATAAGATTGTTTGTTAGCCTTTGAGGGTATCTTAGGCATGATGAAACAAAGATTGATAATGTTCAATTAAATTTTCCAATTTGAGCCTTCATTTTGGATTCTTGAAGTTTGTGTGAAAAGTGTTGATCCTCCATTGGAGCACATATTCTTGTTAAAGGAACACCCTAGCTACTCTGAAAGCATTTTGTTGTTCGAGCTTTCCATTTTTGTAAAATTTCTCAAATATTTGGTATAATCAACTTTATCCTACTTCACCTCCCACCAAAATTCATTTAAAAACAATTAATCATACCCATACTACCCTGTTTGTCATGTATGTATACAAATGCATAATTTTTACTACCAAAACATGCAGAAACAATCAGGTTTTCATTGTCTTTAGTGGCTTGAACCTTGCCTAGAAAATATCTCCATTATCTAGAGTGAAAACTCGTGAGAGTTAGGTTTTGTTGCATTGATCATATTTTCTTCAAGGTCTTCTTAATACTTCACAAGGAAGGACATCTCCATCTCCTCCATAAACAACAAGCTACAAAAGGGTCCTCTCACCTTGGTTGAAAGGCACAACCATAAAGTAGTGAGGATAGGTCAAATCCTCTTGAGGGTGCTACCCATTTCTCCACATCTTGAGTGACAAAGAGAAAGCTACATTTCATCCTTGGCTAGAAAATGACAAATTATATGCTTTGCTTACCTCTAAGCCTCCTACCATATCTCGTGATGATGCTGCTCTCTTTTCCGAGGAGAATCTATTTGGGTACCAACACCTTACTAGCACCTGGTGCGGGGACATAGTGGTTACAGTTCATATTCAGACCCTGGTAAAACACTTCTTATATGCTCCAAGTGTTGTGTGTAATTATTTTAGTTTCCACACCTAGTGCACTAGCTTTCATTGATAAATCTAGGTAAAGAAAAGTCAGAATCTTTCCATTTCTAGTTTCTAGTGTTGACAGACATTTGACAGATCATATTTAGTGCATTTGCACAACTAAGGTGGAAATCCTTAGTGGTGACTCCCTGTTGATCTGATTCTTAATGAATACCAGTGTCTTAACCTCTGTCAAGTGAGATTTGTTACTAACCTTTACAAAGCTGGAAGGAAGAAGGTCTTTCTTTGCTAGGGATCCTGCTAGGACACTATTTCCAAAGCTAGGAAAAACAAAGTTAGAAGGAAGAAAATCCTGGAGAGTTATTGGAGATCAGTAGACAAAAAAGGGATCTCCATTAATGAAAGTGATTGGCCTATTATTGAAGACTGCCATTCAAGTGCTTCTGAATCAAGTAGCCTCTTTGTGGAATTGAATTCTCCAATTGGAGAGGGGCCTTCATTTGATTTTGAAAAATTGCTTCTCATTCTGCCCCTGTCTTTTCAGAAGTTGATAGGGATTTCTAAGAAACAATACCTTTAGGTGATATCCATTTTGAAAGTTATACTCTTGTATTTTAAATACTCTTTGCCCCTTATCAATTTGTCTCCCCTCTAAGGTCACCTCCTCAAAACAACATGGCCCTACCCCCACCCAAACCTCCATTTGTTGTAAACACCTTTGGTCCTATAAATTTTACAGGGATGGCTGGTTACCCAAACGCAATTCCTTAGGATGTGAGAAATAGATTACCAAAGTTCCAAGGAAATAATGTTATAACTGGTGATCAACATTTAAATTTTTTATCAATATGATGGAAGACTTTGAGATTGAAAATGAAGATCTATATATCAAATTGTTTATCCATACTTTGGAAGAGGATGCAAGGGTTTGGTATAAAGCTTTGCTAGATAATTCCATTGACCCTTGGACAAAGATGAACAATGCATTTAGATTGCAGTATAGTGATAGAACTGACCCTAGGTTTCTTTCTATGTCGAATTTGAAAACATCAAGAAGAATCCTAATGAGTTAGTACATGATTTCAACACAAGGTTTAACAAGACCTTGAGGATATTTCCTGTTATCTTAAGGTCATGTGATGAATCATGTTTGATCAAATATTCAGAGGCATTTGATCAAAAAATTTCTTACTACTTGAGGGATAAAAACCCTACTAATTTGAGGTAGGCCTTCACCATGGCTCTGCAAATAGAGAACAACATCAAGGCAATTGGAAAGCCTCCAAAAAGAGAGGGTGTAAAACTAATTAACCTGGAAAATCCTCAAACAAGTAAGGCTGCTGATTTGGAGGAAGTTGTGAAAACTTTAGCAGGGGATGTCAAAGAAATATCATACAAATTACCCCGAGCAGAAAAAGGGATTGGGAAGAGTTCACAGGATCAACACAAGCAACAGGGCCAAGACAGGTTTACAAATAACCAAAGATCTTATTATAGAGGTAAAGGACCTGTAGGATTTGGAAATAGGTAGTCCCAAGCTGGGGAAAATAGAATGGTACCTGATCCTTTGGTTGCCAGAGTTTTTGTGGAGGAGACAAATGTCATTGAATGGTGTGACATATGTTTCATGCCCCATGCTCCATGTGAATAAGATCAACAACAACAAGAAGAAGCAGATGATGACAATGATGATGATGTTTGCATGATGGTTTGCCTCACGAGCTCACAAGAGGACAACTTTAACTAAGGTAATAAGTGCTAGAATTATCTTTGCTGATTTTTGGGATTGCATCCATAGGTACCTATTCTTCCTCCCTCTCATACTTTAGAAGTAGATGATGTAGAAGCTTTTTAATTTCCCAATAATGACTTTGAATATTTCAAGGCTTTAATGATAAATAAGTATGATGGAGGCATCCCATATGAGGAGGATAGGCAGTTGTTGATGAATGTTTTTGTGGCTCAAGAAAAGGAACACAACACAAGAATTAGGGTTTTCAAAGGGACAAAGCCTTAGGCCAAGCAAAAAAATCCATTGCTTTGAAATGATCCTAAAGAGGCTCCTAAGAAAGATACATCTGCCAAGGTCCTTGTTGTCATAAACAAAACTCATACCCTGCCTCATGCCCAAGCTGTCAAAAGTCCTGTGCCGTCTAATGATTCTGTCAACCTTCCTTCCAATGTCGCCTTGCCAAAGTCTGTCCCTTATGATATTGCCCAAGTCTTGAGTCAGATCAAGATCTCAGTTCCAATTGTTGAGTTGCTTAGGATCCCTGAGCACAAGAAGAGGGCATTGGAGTATTTTGGACTAAAAGAGGAGAAGACTACCCTAGGTAGAAACATAAACATTATGGAGACTCCACCAATCATTGAAGAACTAGAAGCACCACCAGCATCAAAAGAGCTAGATGAACCACCTGAGGTTTATTTGGGAACATCCTTGGTAGATTCTCAGCTGAATGTGGATCCATTCTTCACCACTCTGATCATTAAGGATAGATTATTGCACAACTGTATGTTTGATTCGGGGCATCATGCAATGTTATGCCTCTGGAAGTTATGAATGAACTGAATATCAAAGTAACAACCGCATATGGGAAGTGCACTACCATGGATTCTAGAGAGGTGCTATTGGTGGGATGTGTGAAGGGTCTGGTGGTATAACTTGTTGCCTACCCAGGAAGGAATTTGAAGCTTGATGTAGTTATTGTTGATTACCCAGCCAAGTGGGGTATGTTGTTATCTACAAAATGGGCTATAAGTGTTGGTGGGAGTGTTCAAATGGATATGTCCTATGCCACCATCCCAATTGAGGGAAGCCTTGTCAAGTTATATGGGGAAAAGAAGATGTTACACCTTATTGAAGATCCCAATAATACATCTTATGAAGTTTTGTACACAAGTGTTGATGTTGATAACTTTGTAGGATTTTCTAATGGAAAAGAGCACAAGATTGAAGAATGCAAGTTTCTTGAACAAGAAGGCTCTCTGTGGAATTTATTGTTTGATGGAGCTTACTCCAAGTTTGGAAATGGTGTTGGTGTTGTTCTGATCTCTCCAGGCCAAGAAGAGTTTGTCTTTTCCTTCAAAATCAACTTTGAGTGCACTAATAACATTCTTTGAGTATGAGGCATTGTTGTTAGGTCTAAGGATTGCTTAGAAATATGGTGTTAAAGACATCATTGTCAAGGAAGATTTGGAATTGATTGTAAAGAAAGTCAGAAAATTGTATGCCACAAAAAATCAACGAATGAAACAATACAAACATGCAGTTTGGGATTTCATTGAGATGTTTATTTCATTCAACATTGTGCATCATGATAGGAAGTTCAATGATTTGGCAGACAAACTTGCAGTATTAGGATCTCGGTTTGATAATTATGCAGTGTCCCCATATTGTGAATATGATGTTGAGGTGTTAACAAGGCCATCTGTATACTGACAATATTAAGCATTGGTAGGTTTTTGATGATGATGCTTAGGTCAGAAGATTTCTACAAAATAAAGGAGAGTTTGCTGATCAAAATATTGATTGGGATCCAATGGTGTGCGTAGAAGAGGGTAAAGAAACCTTGTTTTGAAAAGGAATCATCCAACTAAAGACTAATACCATTCCCAAGAGGACTGGTTGCTCTTGAGTCCAATTTTGATAATGTTGATCACATTATTAACAGATGCATGGAAGCCTTAAGGGATATTGAGGAGAATGACCTTGGCACAAAGGAAAAACCAAGGAAGATCTGGTTGGGAAGCAATCTCAGCAAGGAGGAGAAGCATTCCTACATCCAATTGTTGAAAAGGTATCAAGATTGCATGGCTTGGACTTATTCTGAGTTGAAGGCATACAGAGAGGATCTGTTTCAACATGAGATTCCCTTAGAATCCAATGTAAAACCATTCAGGTAGAAACAGAGGCCAATAAATCCACTCCTATCTCTTAAGATGCAAGAGGAACTGAAGAAATTGAGGGATGGAGGGATTATTTAGCCCACAAGGTATTCTTCTTGGGTTGTAAACCTAGTACCAGTCAGAAATAAGAATGGTGACATCACGCTATGGGTGGATTTTAGAAATTTAAATAGAGCATCAACAAAGGATAATTATCCTTTACCAAACATGGAAAACATGTTATACCTAGTGACTAGTTTTGAGCTACTTTCTACCCTGGATGGTTTCTCTGGTTATAACCAAGTTGTGGTGAAGGAATCAGAAAGGATTAAAATAGCCTTTACCACCCCTTGGGGAACATATGTATATGTTAGGATGCCCTTTGGACTAATGAATGTTGGAGCAAATTTTCAAAGAGTAATGGATGTTGCTTTTGTTGGTTACATCAATGATTTTATTGTTGTCTACCAAGATGATGTAACTGTGTTCTCTAGAAAGAGAAGTGATCACTTGCTGCACTTGGAAAAAATGCTAATAAGATGCAGAGAATATGGCATTTCACTCAATCCAAAGAAGTGCCATTTTGGAGTGTAGAAGGCAAAGTTGTTTGGTCACATTGTGTCACAAGAGGGGTGATGATTGATCCAGAAAGGGTAGAGGCCATCAACAAGGTTCCAATCCCAAGAACCAAGAAAGGAATTTAGTCCTTCTTTGGGTAGATAAACTTCATCAGAATATTTATATCAAACTTTGCTAAGTTGACCATTCCAATCACTTCCATGTTAAAGAAGGACTAGGTCATCAAGTGGGAGGAGGATGCCATTCAAGCTTTCAATGGGATTAAAGAGGCATTAAAGCATGCACTGTTCTAGCAGCTCCAGATTATAAGAATCCCTTTCAACTGTTCTCTTTTGCTTCAGAGAACACTATTGCATCTGTCCTATTGCAGAAAGATGATGAAGGGGTTGAGAGGCCAATTGCCTTTTTAGTAAGGCATTGCAGGGGGCTAAGTTGAAATACACTATTATGGAGAAACAAGCATTTTCCTTGGTAAAAGCAACAAAGGTTTTCAGGCCTTACATTTTGAGTTCTAATATTTTTGCTTATGTTCCCCACACCATGGTGAAAGACATCTTATCAGAGATGGAAGTCTCAAGCAAAAGGTGTAGATGGGTGAACAAGTTGCAATAATATGACATGGATATCCAAACCATGAAGTTGGTGAGAGGTTTGGGCTTGGCTAAGCTTATGGATGAGAGAAACTTACAAACTATTGAGGTGAATGAGGTAGGAGAAGGAAGGGTAGATGTATTTGAGAAAATAATGAGTTCTGAGTGGTACAAGGATGTGATTTTTATCTTAGACATTTATACTGCCCTGAGTATTTGAGTAAGAACTAGAAAAGGGCCCTTAAGTTGGCTTCCCAGAAATATGTCATTACTGATTATGGGTTAGCTTGGAAGAACCCTGAGGGAGTCCTCTTAAGGTGTATTACTGAAGATGAAGCCCTCAAGATAATTATTGATCTCCATGGAGGAGTTTGTGGGGGGAATTTTGTTGGAAGGGTCACACACACAAGATTTAGAGGGCTGGATATTTGTGGCCAACTCTCTTTAAGGATGCAACTCTTTTGGATAGTTATTTTCATTTTTTCACTCATACAAGTAGCTATATTTAGTGCCAAATCATTTTCATGGCTGCCCCTCTTAAGAAAGGGAAGCTAATTCTCTTTGCCAGTTGTAAGATTTGTTTAGCATTCTTCTCTCTAGTTAGTTTAGGAGTAGGAGTAGATTTTCTTTCAACAGAAGAAGTGCTTATGCACACTCTGCATGTCTCATTTGAGGCATGTATGATTTTGTCTTTGTATATATGTTTTGTCCATTTTTCTTCGAGGGTGCATAAGGCTAGGTTCTTCAATATTCATGGAAAGAAGACTCATAGTAGTCTATAATAGTTGCTAGCTCCAAAAGGGAACAAATCCAGAGCAACTTAAGTTGTTTTGAAATAGTCCATTTTAGGGATAGGTGAAAGCCTGGGTCAATACAATTTTCTACTCTCAGAAACTCCATTTTAAGATTTTCTTATGAAAATTGAGAGTGCCAACGCGCGAGCGGATTGAGAGTCAGGAAGAGGTCAACAAAGTGCAAAGAGTTGGGAGTCCATTTTATAAGAAGGATCAGTGTCAAACCATCATTCTTGACTCCATGCCCAATGGATGCTCCAAGGCCACTAGTCTCTTCATCTAGCAGGTAGATGTCCCCATGAGTCACCAAATTTTTATCCCAAATTTGCCCCCTTAGCAAATTTGGTCAAGAAAACTCTTGCACATAAGGAAATTATGAAGGAAATGACTCAGACCCGCAAGCTCACATTCTAGGATGACAAACAAGGTTGCAGGGAGACTCTACAATGGAATGGTAGGGCCTGCGAAAGTTTAAACAACCTTGTGCAAGAAGAAAGAGAAGAAACGACTCTGTCAAGTGAACATGTGCCTTAAATTCATCAAACAGGTTACAAATGGGCTCGAAATGAAATAGCAGGGTTGGAAATGAAGGAGCAGTGTCACAGAGAAGCCAGGAGCAAGAAGGAAAAGAAGCGGTGAAGTTTCAAAGTCTTCGGGCTCAAAACAGTTCATAAAGAGTCCAAAAATCAACTAAGTATGGAGGAGACAATGGAGAGAGCCATGTGTCAGCACGACACTTCTCCAAAGTTTAAATCCAAAAAGGAAAGCCCAAACGAGCACCAGTGCTCTTGCATGGCCCCGGTAGGTGAAAATGGAGAAACGCTCTAGGGCCTTTAATGTAGGATCTTCTTGCTCTTCAACTACCAGATCCGATTCGATTTGATCTGCTAGGGAACTAGAAGTGACATATTGTGGGAGGATTTGCAAAAGGCATTGATATTCAGTGGTTGAAATTTCAAAGTGGGATTCAATGCATTTCTCATGGTGGTTAGAGTAGGATTCAACTTTTCACTTTTCTCTCTCTTTTCTTTCTATATATACTATAACACTTCTTGTTTGAGAGGGAGAGACATTCTGGGCATAGAGAAACTCTGTAAAATTTGTTTCTCGATGCCATTTTTGAGCAACAAACCTTCTCCCACGCCTGGAAAATGTATTTATGCCTCTATTCCAGAAATGTAATGGTTTGTGCACCTTCTAGAGCAATAAAAACATGTTTTGTGGTGTTATTCAACCCTTTGCATCGTTTTGTTGTTTCTTCGTGCCTCTCCCTTCCGATTTGGTTTTTTTCGCATGTATTTCACATTTACAAAAAGTGCGGGATGTTGTGTTTCATGGAGTTTATTGGTGAATTTGAATATCTGGGCCATGTTACTTCTACATGACCTCCCTCATCTCCATCTTTTCTATTTCTTTCTCCCTCAATAGAATATCTCGCTTCCTTTCTTTGGTGTATCATCGATTTAGTGTAGGCTCTATTTTTTTCCTTTTTCTCTCTCCTTGGTTCCTTAGAATGGCTAGATTAGGTTAGATTTAGTTTTCCTACACTGGAGTAGCTCGTGGTAGGTAGTTTAGGAAGATGAACTAGCCTTCTCTAGAGGATCATTCCCATTTGCAAGTCCCACAGCTTGGGGAATGATCCAATGTTATGCAAATCACACCAAATGACCCTGCCTTAGAAAAGCAGATCAATAACTCATTTGGGGGTGCTATGATTTCACACTAACAGGTTGTACATGATCAGCGGGGCACTCTAAAAATTCTATGGATCGCCTTGACCCAAAACTGGTCCACGTGGAGGAACGACGCTCATTTGAAGATTTGTTTTTGGTTTGGCCTTGGAGTTGTGCTAGGAGGACATGTGGAGGTTTCCATTACTTTTCCCCAGACTTAGATAATTTTTTTATGCAGTTAGTACAGTTTGGCGGAACAGGGACACATGGTGAGCCTACGCTCATTTAAGGTCTCTGCTCTTGGGCACCATTTTGAAATTGTGCCATGAAGACACGTGGAGGCTTCCACCGGGCTTCCCATACTTAGTCTTTTTCAAAAGGTTTTGAGAGGCCTGGGACATGTGGAGGGACCATGCATGTTTGAGGACTAGCCCTTGAATTTCATTTTAAAGAAGCGCCAGGAGGACACTTGGAGGCCTCCGCTCACTTTGTATTTTTCTTGGACTTTTCAATGGCCAAAGGAGATTGCCTCGGACCCTGACACATGGTGCCTTCCGCTAAGCTTTAAGCCTTCAAACAAATTTTTCTAGGCCAAGACACGTGGTGAGCCCACGCTCATTCAAGATCTCAACTTTTGGGGACCATCTCAAGATGCACCATTGTGATGCATGGCAGTTTGAAAAGTCAAAGGGGCGGGAAGCGAACCATTAAAGGCAACTTGGATTTTTTTCCTCTTGTTACCAAAAGGATTAAAACATCAAAATGGCCCATAGACCTGATAGAAAATAGTAAAAATTTTGACCAGGTCTACAACAAAGGTGTAGACTTCGAGGAAATTTGGAAAATTTTCCTTTTGTGGAGAAGGGAGTTAAAAGTAAAAAGGAAGCGTGGTTCTGCTGGGACCCACATCAAAGACTAGAATCGAAAGGGCGAAGTGCGGGAAAATTTGGAAATTTTCCCGTTTTCCAAAAAGGAGGTAAAATAACATAATTTGGCCACGGTTCCTTTGGGTCCCACCTTGGGACACGTGTCAGGATCATTTCTCAAGGGTAGAGGTGCGGAGCAAAATGTTAAAAATTTACATTTTTCCAAAAGTTGTAAAAGAAAAAAGGAACCCGCAGCCCACTCTAAATTGGATCTACCACATGGACGGTCCAAATTCAAAATAGAAATCAATGACATATGTTCCTTTGTATCTGATTTTCCACCATTTTCATTCTAGAGCTCCTGGAGATGCGTATTCTTATGGTTTTTATCATTTCTTGGATTTTCTTGCATGCCAAATGAAGAGGAGCATTAATATGGTATCCTGGTTTGGTGGGGAAGGTCTGTAAACATCTCTCACCATTAATATGTAATCTGAGTATCAGATTCAACCCAATTTTTCTTTCCTTGACCTGTTTATATTTGGGTGTGGTGAGAAAATATGGGGACATCTTTTACCATTAAGATGAGACCTAACCTTTGGGCTTGATCTGATCTTCCATTTCTTCTTCCGGGAATGTAAAGAACCAAATTGGACAGAATAGGGGTGGAAGTGGTTGGTGAGTAAAGGGAAAAGTGATATACCAGAGGAAGGAGTTGAATGCGGGAGATGTTTGAAGATATCTACCCTATGAGCACCTGATAAGGTTTTTACAGATCTGATTCTGGGAGTCGCGATCGAGATCATGGCGAGTACTGTACACTCAATGTCTCTGGATTTGGGAGTAAAATAATCTATTGTAAAATGATATAAATAGGAATGATTTTCTGTGAAAAGGGTTAGGAGTTTGTGAAGGTAGAAGTGTTAGGAGTCAGAAACTAATTTCCTAAGAGAAAAGTTTGATAGAGCCCATCTTTCTCGAGAAACTATCTAAAGAATCCTATTTATCTCCTTTGTGTTAAATTTGATCATGTCAAGGTGGTTGAGTGTACACCATTAACAAGCTCGGGATTGTTAGAGAAACTTTCCCGCTAATAAATTTAACCAAACTCGAGTTAATCTATGTTATTATTGAACAAAATTTGTGTTTTCTTCATTTCTAAATGTATGCAAGTAGTTTTTCTTGTTCCCATTGCATTCTTACATTGAAATTTGTGTGAATCACACAAGATCTTATCCTTTTGATAGTTTGGTGGCATTTACAATTTCATTTATTAGAAGAGCTTTCATTTGATAGTGAAATAAACAAATTTAAAATCACTATGACTCCTAGCATGACTATAAGATTGTTTGTTATCCTTTGAGGGTATCTTAGGCATGATGAAACAAAGATTGATAATGTTCAGTTAAGTTTTCCAATTTGAGCCTTCATTTTGGATCCTTGAAGTTTGTGTGAAAAGTGCTGATCTAGGCCTCCATTGGAGCACATATTCTAGTTAAAGGAACACCCTAGCTACTCTGAAAGCATTTTGTTGTTCGAGCTTTCCATTTTTGTAAAATTTCTCAAATATTTGGTATAATCAACTTTATCCTACTTCACCTCCCACCAAAATTCATTCAAAAACAATTAATCATACCCATACTACCCCTATTTGTCATGTATGTATACAAATGCATAATTTTTACTACCAAAACATGCGAAACAATCAAGTTTTCATTGTCTTTAGTGGCTTGAACCTTGCCTAGGTTTTGTTGTATTGATCATATTTTCTTCAAGGTCTTCTTAATACTTCACAAGGAAGGACATCTCCATCTCCTCCATAAACAACAGGCTACAAAAGGGTCCTCTCACCTTGGTTGAAAGGCATAACCATAAAGTAGTGAGGATAGGTCAAATCCTCTTAAGGGTGCTACCCATTTCTCCACATCTGAGTGACAAAGAGCAAGCTACATTTCATCCCTGACTACAAAATGACACATTACATGCTCTACTTGCCTCTAAGCTTCCTGCTAGACCTATGATGTTGCTTAGCTTCTAAGGGAGAATCAATTTGGGTACCAACACAATGCGTATGGCTAACAAATTCCTTTCCAAGGTATTCATTCCCTCTAGTGCCACACCCATTTTGAGAAACACAACAATATCTTCCAAATTTGAGGGTGCACACTATAATCTAAATAGTTGTGCATCTAGTATTGTATCCTCAATGCTCGTGACGTCATCCCTTGAGTCAATCCCTGGATAAATGGTCAGGTCTTAAGTTACTCTTTCTTGGTTTCACCACAACTGTAAAATCAAACTCTTGAAACAACAAGACACACCAGATATGTGCCCTGTTGTAAAATGATATTTTTTACCAAGTACTTCGATGTCATGTGGTCCGTGTATAATATGAAGGTTTTTTCCAATGATATCGCTTAAATTTGTGTAGCATGCAGATCATTGATAATGATTCATGCTCAATAGTAGTATAGTTATCTTCTACTGGGGTTAGTTTTCTACTAGAAAAACACAAGGAGTGGTCAACAATTCCTTCTCCAGTTTGTGCTAAGATTACACCAATCGCCATCCCCGAAGCATCGATATGTACATGGAATGGTCTATCCCAAGAAGGAAAGCATAATATGGGGAAAATGATAAGCTTATTATTTAATGTGTCAAATGCCATCTGTTGCACTTCTCCCCAATGGAATGTACATCCGTGATTTAACAATCCTTCCAGTGGCACGTCTATTTTTCCATAACCACTTATAAACTTTTGTTAATACCTCGTATGCCCAAGGAATCCACACACTGTGATTTGGCTGGTAGGCTCCCCCAATCCCACAATAATGGCAACTTTGGAAGGATCTAGTAGAAACCTTCCTTCCATATGATACCCTCCAAAAGGGTTCCAAATGGAGTGGCGAAGAGACATTTCTTGATGTTGAGGGATATGCACAATTGCCGAAATTTCTCAAACATCAATCGTAAATTGTCACAATGGTCTTTCACTAGTCCATACATTATCCAGTCATCAAGGTAGACCTAAAGGAACTTATGGATAAAATCCTGAAATACCCGCACTGTGTGCGAAAAAACAAGCAAGTGCGTTTCTTTTGTCCAAAACACATGACTATGTAGAAAAATCTTCCCCACTCAGTGGAAAAATTTGTCTTTTCTTGGTCCTCCTTTGTAATTCAAACTTGATGATACCCGGATAATCCATCTGTGAAAGAATAGATCTCACACCCGGCTACTCCTTCCAGGATCTCCTTGGTGAAAGGGGTGTGAAAGGGATCAATGACACATACCACATTCAAATCTTTGTAATCAAAAAATATCTTTATCCTCCCATCCTTTTTAATGCTAATGACTATTGGGCTTATCCATTTTGATTCCTCAACAACCTCAATGATGCCTGATGTGATCATCTTGTCTATCTCTTCCTTTACTCCGGACACTTAGATTTGGGTTCATTCAATAAGGTCTCTTCTGAATTGGGTGCATCCTTCCTTTAACTTGATTTTCATTTCCCCCAAGGAGTGGTGAACTCCTTTAAGCTCATGGTACCCACGTGGAAATAAGTCTTGAAACTTGCAAACAGATCAATGATCTTTAAAACCTCCTTTTTTGACCAATAGTCCCCAATAGTAGCCTCCTTTGGTTCCATTTTTGAGCCAATGTTAACCTTATTTGTTTTGAGGGGTTCGTGGTAGGTGCGTGCTTGCTCATCAACACTATCTGTTACCTCACACGTACCCATAATATGGTTAACATCCAAGTTCTCCACTTCCTCACCATCTATCACATAGACAAACTTTCCATTCTATTTCTCCATGTAAGTGCGCTCAAGTTGTATCTCCTCTAATTATTCCTCATCGAGTGCCCGTCTAAGCTAGGTTACCCCAATAATTCTAGGATATTATCCTCCTCCATGGAACTGTCTCCCATAGTTAGGCGTTTAATAACCTGCAGCACCTCATTCACCAATGGCTTAAAACTTTGATACTCAAAGGTTTGCATCAAGTCATCTGCTAACTCCTGCTAGTTCCTTGTCCGACGGCGTAATTCAGAATGAACATTACCATGTGTGTGCACAACCTTGCATTGTGGAATAGAACTTGTGCACCTAGATGGAAGGAGGTAAAGCCTTTACGCCTTCCTTTCATAGATAATAAAATTAGTTGGCATGTTACTCCGAAGAATCTAATAGAGAGCGCAACCCTCACCTCGCCCCACCCTAGAAGATTTTCTGGTGCGCCATCCAATAATGTGTTTTTGTTCCACACAAAGTGTAGACAAGCATGCTACTTATTTTGATATCACCTCTCCATTGAGCTTCCATGGCTCGGAGGAAAACGTCATGGTTTCCGCCCCCCAGGTAGCAGTAATCGCTTCCCACTTAAGCACCTAAATGGGTGTGCCATTGTCACTCTTAGAATGGAGCCCCTTAATTATCACCCAATTAACTCATAAGTCCTATGTGCCCAATTTTCACATGCTACACTAGTGGTATCACTCATAGATTGAGTGTATTTGAACTGAATAACCCCTTCGTAGGATTAATCACCTCATGGTCCCTGATAGTGTGCACATAGATTCTATTGAGGAATTCTTCTCCTAAGGGCTCAATATAGGGTGTTGACTTCCCATCAGTTAAAGGGATAATAACTTGTTCTTCCTTGTTCTCAAAACTTATGTACCCCTTATTGAATTGTAGGTCAACATTGTTCTTATAACACCAGGGGCACCCAAGTAACACTAGAAAGTTATCTTCCTCAGCTAGCACCAAGACTTCGAAGTCTCCAAAGTGAATTTTTCCCCTTGGATAGTGATAGAAACATCCTTCAAGACACCAATGGGAATCACCTTTGTCTTGTTAGCCATATACAACACATTTGAAGATGACTGTAATGGGGGCCTTCTCATTTGATTCTAGGCATCCAGGTAAGAACATTAACTTCGCACCCATATCTATTAGAATATTGCTTTGGATCCATCTGTCAACTACTACATTCAAGGTAATCTCCTTATCATAATCAATGGTGTGAGGGGGAAGTTTAGTGTGCAGGATATTTTTCTCACACTCTCCTTTGGTGCATGGTAATTTCTCCCATGACCATTCCAGTAGCAAAGGGATGATATTCTCAAACCTCAAGCATCTTGCATACTTCCCCGATCTCATCCAAATCCTTCGTGGATCCTCAAAGATTTTTATTTTCTCTAGCTGTTGTGACTAATCCTTTAGGAGTTGGATCTCTCCTTGTAGGCTTCAAATTACATCCATGGTCTCTTAATAAACCTCTTTATGATGAGTAGGGTCCAAATACTTTCCGTGCACCACCTCTTCTCTAGTAACCAATGGCCTTTGCTTTGGTATCTCCCTTGGCACGTGTAACCTCATTTCACATTGTCACTAGTACAGTTCTAACTCTGACTCACATGCCACCCTAGACATCCATTACAAGTCAACCTTCTTCATGCTTACCATTCCCGTGCCTTTATCTTTCCTTTATTTTTGGCTCATGTGTTCAAATAATCTGTGGGCACTCTTCATAATTGTTCTTCTTTCCACGCCAATATCATTGAATAGCATTAGTGAATTCACGCTTATAGTGCTCGTAGACCCAAAGTTGTAACAAGCTCCATGTGGGAACTCACTTCTTCCACTTCTACGATTACCTCAATCTCGAAATCCTCCACGAAAGCTTCTTCTGTGGGATCCTCCATCCGCACGCCCTTTATAGTGATGACCATCATCCTTAGAATTGTTTGCAACATTGGTCTAGGGCACCCCAATATTAATGGAATCATGTATTTGATCAATCAATCTACAATCCTTGGTGTCATGAGTAATGGAGGTGCAAATCTTGTAGTAATAAGACACATTCTGATGGATCATACGCTGCAAGATGACGGACACCTACTTGCATCATGATATTTATGGAAAATATCACAATTTACCATCATGGCGTGTACCGTTCTCCAAGGACAACTCCCTTTGTATGACCCTCTACCTCACAATCCATGCACCACATGCCACTACAAGTCTCATGCATCGAGTTCACAAATAGATTCTCCAGCTTCTTGGCCACCGCAGAAATCTGAGCTTCAAGAAAAGGGCTCACCCCAAGATCTCACGCTTCCTACAACCTCGGTGCATGTAGGGAAACCTCCAAGGCCTCATGCGGGTATGTGAAAGTGTTATCCTAAAAATGTTATCAACCCTCCAAAAAACCATTAAGCATGATGACAAGGATAAATATCATAATAAAATTTTGATAAGAGAGTCTTAAAACACGCATCATATTCCCGCACACTCTTGGCCATGCATTTTTTAATTTCCTTCGGCGCCCTAATTTTCTTGTTTAAACTGGAATATGAAATTCAGCTAAGAAGGAATTATGTAGCATGGTGTAATCTACCACTTTCTGGTGGGGGTCATAATTTTGGTACCAACTATGTGCACGTCCTTACAATGTTGTTGCAAAATGACTTGCCTTTCATTCTCGGGGTAGTGATCCCCTTTGCACACCATAAAGAAGAAACACTTGTGTACATGCTCTACAACATCCTCAACACCTTTGTATTCTGGAAGATGCAAAGAAATTTTCAAAAATACTTGTTGAGGTGGTTGAGGCCCTTGTCCCCCGATCCGAACCTTGGTTCCCTTCGATGTTTTCTCCACTATAAGATCCACTAGATCCACCAGTGCATGTCCCTCCCGATCCACAAGATCCACAAGGTCCACCATGTCCACTATTTCCTATTCCACCAGATCCTCCTCCTATGACTGGAAAGGGTCCTAAAGTGGTCATGCCTTGTGTCCCCACTGTCATGTTAAACTATGCGCCAATAGTCTGTGATATTGCACCACTACCAGATGTGTGTCCCGCACCACTTCCAAATGTGATACCCAAGATTTGTGTACCTAAAATTTTCCCAAATTTCATTCTAGACAATATACCTCCAAACACAGGAAATGATTGTGTAGCCATAGATGTGCCAAATGAAAATTTATACCTCCTAGGTGTTGATCGGTCACTTCCACTAATACCAACTAGGTTAGTAATACTTATCTATATATTTTGAAAAATAAGCGCTAAGGGTTGGTCACTAGGTGGATTCAGATGCATGTCATTGACTCATCTCCTTTCTTCATATGACGAGCCTACTTCAAAATCTAACGGGGTTTCTCTTTCGTGCTTACCAAGATGGGGTATCATAGACTACTCAGGATCTATGTCCTCTGTGTGAACCTCAATTCCTTCCCGCAACATTTTCCTCCATAAATCCATCACTCTTATAACTTCATGTTTTCTATCTAACTCCCTCTCATGAGCTTCATTATACTTGATTCATCTCTCTTCCCTCTCCTTTTCAGCCACAAGGTCCTGTCATCTTCCTCCACCATAGCTTCCTCTCCCAACACTCAGAAGAAGCTTATCCGGCCATAGGAAATGCTTCCAAACTCAGTGTAATGATCAAGATCTTTATAGCTAAAGGGATAACATACAAGAACGATCCTCTTGGCTCCCTCAAAAACTCAAACTCAGCAATCTCTAGATAGGAATACATAGAAATCATGTACTCCAAGGTGTAACTCATCAACACTCTACTCCACCAATGATCAACAACACGTGTCAAAGTCAGATCAACATCATGCATCCTTTGATACTTATCTTGGGTCCATACATGAGATCTATAGTACCAGCTTGATCTAGATGCATACGCTGAAATCCATTTATACAAATCCACTAGAAAACAACAAAATAAGGTCTCATATAACTCATGATACATATGGTCTTCTACCCATTTACGTGCATCAAACTTAGGTCTAGTACTAAATATCTAAGAAGACTCGTCCTCAGTGCTCTTAAGCCATGCTTCAACACTGTCCAATGTCAAGCACTTTTTCATCATGCACCATTCTCACAATAACTTCGAAAAGAGGTCCCGGTAACATAACCAAAATGTAGTCTCTATTCTCACCACCTATTTCAAAGAGCTGATCCCAAGTGCGCCAACATATCATCCATTATAATCCTCAAAGCTCACCTAAGGCACACGCAGTGTCGAGTCCCTCCTTTATGTGAGCTTCATGAGAATATTCCTTCTTAACATGAGGATGTAATATAACCATAAAAAAAGTGCATTCATTCATGGAATTTAAGATGTAAGCACTAACTCCTAGCCTAATGCATTCCAAGCATAGATTAACATGATCAACTAAAGGAAAGTAGAATCAACCCATGAGCATCATCAAGAAAACCCGTAACACACACATGAACATAAAGGAAAAATACACAAATCAAGATCCATCACATGAGTGTTTCATAATCACTTCATTATATTCATAAGCCAAAATATGGTAGCCAAGATTACATCAAGAGAGTTCCATTGTTTCGAATGTTCACACTAGCAGAGCTTACTTTACATCACAAATCTCACCATTACATATTTTTCACACACACTCCTACTCCTTATTTACCCTTACTTCTCGATAACCATCATACCCATAGAATAATCATTCTCCTTTCATCTTAACCACTCATCATCACATGTGAAGGCCTGATGGAATATTTTCATCATTTCTCTACCACTACCCAGGAATATGCCAGTGTTTCCATGTGTTTCCTTCAATCAAGTTCCTTCTAGAATGCATGTTCCAGCTAATCCTTAACAACCTCAACTCCTTATCCTTTCATGATAACCGTATTGATGCCCTGGAATATCCTTTATTTGATCCATAAGTCTCCATAGCTTATCCATATTTGTATTTGGTCACTTTTCCATTCGCTCCCTATGCATGTCTTTTCCTACTGTCTAAAACTTACTAATTCCTAACTTTACTCTTCCTCGCGTGAGACTTGGCACCTCTATGAGAATTACTTATGCACATGCCTTCACGCCCTATTTCTACACACCACAAGGCTTCACGCCTTAGGTGCTTATTTAATTTTGGGGTCCAATAACCGCCGCTAAAAGTCAATCCACCTTTTCCTATCAAGTCTTATGTAATGTCATCAATACCACCAAAGCTACAACCATTCAAGGTTCCTCCACATCCTACTCCACTTTCATTTCCAATTCATTTTGTTAATGCAATTACTCCTTATACAAATTTTCAAGATACATCTTTGCCACTGTGCATATTCCCGTTGTTGATATTTCCATAAATTCTTCCACCACTTCACCCAAACTTGGTCTTTACTAGGTGACTCTTGTCACCTCACCACCCAATGACACACTCTTGTGTTTTGTTTCACACTTGACTGTTGAGGGCATACTATACACATGAACCTCACACACTACATGGTAGACACTACAAACTATGCATTACACATCCTCATACATCCTACATCTTTTTATACATCATCTTACATTTTACATCCTATATCTATTATTCGTCATTCAAAATTTGTGTTTCTTATGTTATGCATCTTCCACACGTATAGTGTCCACAAATATTGCATCAAATTATATACACCGCATATTACACTACACCTACTACTTATTTTAGGCATTTTACAAATATAATTTTAAGCGTTGCACTCATTACCAGATGACACACTCTTGTCTCATGGTCCATACTAGAATATTGAGAGTATACATAAAAAATGGACCACATTCACACACTCAATCCTTTTCTCATCCGACATTCATGTATTAGTGATATACATCATAGGCTACATCATCACTTTCACTTACATTGTTTAGTGGTATACACTTTATTCTAACTCGCCACTCCTTCCGCTCATCTTGTAGTGATATATGACATGGGCTGCATCATCACTTACTCTAGCATCATCATTACTTATTCCGATCATCATTTAGGGATATATGTCATAGGATAAATTATCACTTCTTCTATCATCCTTTAGTGATATATGCTTTAGGATAAATCATCACTTCTTTCGTTATCTTGTTGTGATATATGTTTTAGACAAAATCATCACTCATTCTCACACCTCATCTCTATGTCACATATCATCACTACACATTCATCACATCATGCTACACACAACATATATTTTTACCATTTCCCAATGATGCACTCTCGTTTACGGTTAATTCTTGACTATTAAGGGGGCATAAATAAATGAACCTCACTACATACAATTCCATTCACTTGGGGGAATGTCACTCCTATTGTTCACTCTACATTCCATTCCATCCATCCAAAACATATTACCTATCTTGGTTGCTTTTACTCTTTCTCTCATTTACATCTACATTTTCATCTTATTACACATGCTAGATAGATATCTTGTATGCCATTATTTTTATTCTACACACATACACATTCACTTGCTTTCTAGGTATGATCATAGATTACACAGGTCCATTACACGCAACATGGATGCTTGGCATAGTACCTAGTACCAATCCCATAGCAACTTCTAGGGGCATCCACTTTCATACACTATAGGTGTTATTGTTTCATTTTTTACTTAGCACTTTCCATTATCACCTTATACATGATTTTTACATACATTTTATCTTTCTAATGCGTTAATGGGTGTTTCATGTGTAGCATTTATTTTTCAAGATTATTTTCCAACATGGTTTTATGTTACTTTTAGTGTACTTGTTTGTCATTGTATGCCTTTATATGCGGTCTTTTCCCTTTGTCTTGTGTGCACACTTGTTTTTTGCGGACACTATGGCCTTGATTGTCTTGCGACACTATGAGTGGTGTCCCTTGTTTACAACCCACTTTTGCAGTCTACATTGTATTTTTGCATGGTTTAGCTTACACATAGTTTGTCTAGCTTACATTTCATATTATACATGCATGCTTGTCTTTTTTTATAGTAACACTTGTTTCTATCCACTTTGTTTATGTGTGCCTTGGTTCTACTAAACACATCCCCTTCCCTCTACACGGCACGATTTCAGCGGTTAGTTCTAATTTAGGCCATGTTCTACTACAACCACATTGCATACGCACCCAAAGAGGGGGGAATCATTTGGTTTTACACACATCACACAATACAAGCATCAAAGTATAATTCAGTTTTTAGTTTTCATCCATGACATAATGGGTTACACAACGAGTGGGTTCAACATAGTCTATAGAACTCCATACACAACGGATTTTATAGGCAAATTGTCCTTAGCATTTCGGGGAGAAGTTATAGGTTATAGGATAAACCAGAACTTCCTCTCTACACTACTTCACCATGGCGTTGGATTTCCAAAAAAAAGTAGACAAGACAAATATTTCTATAGTTTTAGGAAGTAGTTATAGGTTGGAGGATAAATTTGACTTTCCTACCTACACTTCTTCATCCAGTGGTGTGAAATCACCCAAAAAACTTGCACTTCATCAACAGGATCCTATCTACACCCTTTTTCTTATATCACGAATTATGTGCACATGTTTGTTTTTCATTTTTATACTTTCATTATAGGATTTTGACATACATACATGCATCTTTACACACACGTTTACACATATAAATGTGTATTTGACTACTTAATTGTATTTTCTTTTACAGTGCTACGTGTGTATGGGAAATAAGTAGTCAAACATCACACACAATGGGTACATTACATACATTGACACTAACATGTAGGTAAATTAAACACATTGTAATTTACACACACACTTTCACCTTAGGTTCACTCTCATCACCTTTTACACTTTTTACGTCTTTAGTCTCCACGCTCCATATTTTTATCACTCCAAGATTTTTCTAGTCCCTCGGCATGATTTCTACATCAATGTACATGGATATCAGGTACACATGACTCTATCTACTTTAAGTTACTCGATCATTTTTCTCACCAACATAAAGTGGGGGAAAATGTAGACACAAAATCATGCACTTTAAGTCATTATTTAGTCTCAATCACATACTACTATTTACATGGTTCCTAAACAAGAAGAGTATTGATTAACCCATGTCTTTGTCCACCTTTCGTTGCTTTCTATTGTTACTTTTAGTCTTGCACCTTTATTTACCTAGTTTGTCTTTTCATACTTTAGTTTCACCTTTTTATTTGGAGTGCCTAGCCAAGACGCCCGACGTCGGGAACCCTCATCTCGTCTGGGCACCACTATCGTTTTTACACTTTACTCTCACTTTTTGGGTCCTTTCTAGTCATTTGATCATCTTATCATTTTGGTAGTTGGCCTTTTCATGGTTAATTACAAAATTAGAGAGAGGTAATCATACGAATATAAGGTTATGTGATCATAATGAGGGATCAAGCACTAAGAACTAGCTATCACCACCTAAGCTTGCATCCATCAAAGGCATATATAGCTACATTTGCATCCATATAGCTCCATCACAAGGGAGAGAAGGCTAATTCATCTGCATTACACTTCATAGGAGGGGAGTATATTGTTTTCATGCACACATTATTTAGCTTCTACATCTAATTACTTGTTAGATTTACTCACAAAGTGCGACTGGTACAAGAGCACCATGGGGAAAACTTCCACACACGCACCTAGAACTACATTGGGTTTGAGATGTAGTGCAATGCTCAGCAATAAGATCACTATTGTGGCATCTCGAGGATAGTTTGAACCCTTCATTTGCATCTTTCTTTTTTAAGGTTTTGATGCTTTGTGTGGGGTTTTTTACGTGATTATTTATTACAAGTTTATAACGACATTAATGAACCAAGTGTGAAAATCACATGATCAAAGGAGAATAATTACAAAGACCTAGTGAATATATCATAATCAAATTCTAACCTTTTGTGTAGACCAGGGCCCTTAGATTGCAAACTAGAATGCCCTATGTGTCCTTATCCTTCTCTAGGTGCCCTAGTCGGCCATATATACCTCCACCGTATCATGAACATTGTTATAGTTTTGATCATGGATTATTATTGACTCTGATTCATATATGATGTATGATGATTAATAGGGACATTTTATATATTGATGATGATATATTGTTCGACATGGTTATATATTTATGGATGTTGTTAGGACATGTGACATTTTGGATATATTGAGTAGACCTAAGGAAAATTGAACTAATTTGATGATGATATAGTTGTTGATGAAATTGTAAGTGATATTGTTGATTTTCTTGATGTTGTTGTGATTCATATATATATTGATGACTTTGGAAGTATATTATATTCATTTGGATGTTCTGATGTGGCCATGAAAGGCCGAAGGAGGTATTTGTGTTTTGTAGGTTAAAATATCACAACAAACATCGGGGATTGGAGACCAACCACATTGGAATTCTAGATGAATTCAACAAGGTCACCATGGAACTTGTATTTGTTTGTGTGTGTTTGATTGTGTTAGGGATTCCCATGGGGGGATCACCTTAAATGTGACCAAGGGGTTTTATGTATTTCTTTTATTTGGTCCCTTTGTTTAATGTTTTCATGTGTTTATTTAGTGGTGCATTGACCCCTTTCATTATTTATTAAATGGTGTGTTAATATTGTGAGTAATCATGTTGTTAAGTTAATTAATTAAAATATGTCATAAGAAAGTAATTAATAGAGTTGTTGGCCTTGAATTAAAGTGTTGTAAGAAATGTGTAAGTGATGTGTAAGAGATATGTAAGTTGATTTTGGAGTATGAAACACTTCATCTTCTTTGAAATTCGAATTTTTCCTTGGAGGCTGATTTTGGAGGCTTGTGGGACAAGTTAAACTTGTCCCACACCTCTTAAATTTATTTACCAACCATACCTATGGTTGGAGGGTTAAAATTAGCCCTTCATTATGCATTTTTGTAAGTCAAGTTGAATGTTTAATTGCACTTTTCTTACATGTTTTAATTTCAGTCCTTTGGGGTGTGGGTTTGTTTTGAGTGTGTAAGTAAACTGTCATATTATTCACCCACCTATTTAATATGCATTGGAGAATGAATTTGAATTTTGTGTTGGGGTTGAGGATGTGTGATGTGGCATCCTACATGGATCACCCCATCCTCTTCTCTTCCCTCTTCTATAAAATTCAAATTCCTTACCTTGTTTTGGGGTTGCTTCACCTTTGGATAGTTCATTTTGGGTGAATTCTTTTGACTATTTGAGAGCTCTTGCTTTGGAGAAGTTTGAAGATTGTTGAATGCTTGTGCTTGGTGGATATTTGGATTGCTTGCATTGGAATAAAGCTATTGTTTGGAACTTGGAACAACTCCATCATGGAGAGGTAAGAGCTTGGCTCTTGAAATGCTCCTCTTTTATTTATGCAAATGTTATTGTTGTGAATGTTTTTGGCATGTTTGTGGGCTATTGGGTAGATGGCCTAGGAATGGTGTAGGAGAAGACTATGGGGTATATTTTTGTGGGAGGCATAAGTGTTTTGGGGAGGTATAAGTGTGGAGGGAGTTGGGATTTGGGTTCCACCTTACAAAGAAATAGCTTGCATTTCTTTACTCGTTATGGGGTGCCATAAGAGGTTGGGAGGCATAAGGAAATGTGAGGAATAAGGGGTACTTGGGGAGGCATAAGGGCATGTCAAGGGTTTTGATATACTATATTTTGGTGGTTTGTAATCAGGTGGTGATACCCATTTCCCTTTGGGAGGCATAAGTAGCATCCCCATAGTTTCTTGCTCCTTTGGCTTGCATGATGAAGCTGAGTTTTTTTGTTATGTTTTAATGTGGTTGCAAACTACATTCTATTTTGGACTATGTTTTAAATGTGAAATTTCATGTGTGTGTTGTGGAAGCCTTTGTTTCCATGAGTTGAAACACATTTCTATTGCATTGTGGTTGGGGCTCGGGGGCCAATGAAGAAGGATGGATTCTCCTTTTCATTGGATGTCTTGGTTGGGTGGAGAGCGTTGTCTTTCCCCTACTTTTTTTGTGATCAAATTGGAGAATGATGGATCTACATGTTGTTATTCTGGAGAAAAAAAAGAACTTTTTAACAGTTCATTGTTGAGATTATTCCTTATTGTAACCTTCTCCCACTTGAAGTGGATGACCTTGTATATATTTGTGATGGAAAGATGTTTTGTATTGACTATGAAAGTTGTAATTTGAAATGTGAAAGAGATATACTCTGTTTTTTGCTTTTGAAAGAATGTGAAAGAGATTGTATTTTGTATGTTGTATTCGAGGAATGGAAGAAAGAAGTTGTAAAAATATCCTTTTGAATCAATAAAAGATTGTATTACTTTTCTCAAATGGTATTATTAGGTATTAAAATCTGATTGTTGAATGTATTTTGAAATCTCTGTTGGAAAGATGAAAAGTGAATACATATGAAGAAATGTCATAATGTTTTGTTCTTTAGAAAGGAATGTTTGAAAATCAGAAGTTGTAATTTGGCATTTGAATACCTTTCTTGAATCAACTTAATAGTTAGAGTGTTTTGGAATGAATTCATAGTTGAAATTGGTAAATGTAAACAAATCTATTCGAATTGGATCATTGTTAGATGTTTTTTTAAACTGGAAAATGTTTTATCAAAAAGCACAATCGATCAACCTGCAACCTTGGAAAATGAAATAAAATGATTAATTGAGGTTACATGATCAAAATGACCCCAAAGAAACTAAAACACTTAAGAAATTTTTAAAGAACCTTTCAAATCAAGCAAAGGAAAAATTGCATTTGTTTTGTTGTCAAAGGTTGAAAATTTTGAATTGTAAATCAATAAAACAATATATACCTTGAAATCCATCCTAAATTCCTCTAAGAGAAATCCTCCATGTCTGTTTGGCATGTTGAGAAAGGAAGGAGGTCGAATTGAACAAAATTCTATAAGTCAAACGTTACCAAAGACACATTTTTAAAATCCTGTAGAATGTCTTCTTAAAATTGACCCTTCAAAGTTTATCAAAATTAAAATTTTAAGCTTCTTGTGAAAAGAGGACTTGAGATATTTCCAAAAGTCCTCATTTTCCAAAACCGAGTTCCTAGTCAAAAGTTATGGCCTTCTGAAGTTTTACTTCATTTTGGCTTCAAAAAAAAATCTAACTATCAAAATTAATTAATAAATTATTCTTGGGTGGGCATGGACCCACGGGAAAAAATTTCCTTTTGCTTTTTCCCAAAAACTCTAAAGGCATTATGTTCGTGGCTCTGCTGACCTAAAAAGCTTTCTTTTTGCCAAAAAATAATCTAAGTTTGAAAAGAAAAATTGGAAAATTTTCCCCTGGCCCCACCGCCCCACCTTGCCTTTTTAAATGTATCTTCACGAGTGTGGGCCCATAATCTTTAACTTAGATTTAAAAAAATTCACCGAAATTTCCTAATTTTCCCCACCGGCCTGCATCCAATCAATGCTGCCACGTGGCTTCATGACGACGCAACAATAAAGGAGCATGAGAATCTTTTTAAACCTTAGCACTTTCGAGATTAAAATTTGGAAATTTTTCTAAGTTTCCTCCATGGCCCCCTAGCGAAAGTGCGTAGCCAATCAGGTGCTGCCATGTGGCATCATGAGGTCGGTGGAGGGAGGGTCGAGATCCTTTTAAAACTTAGCGCTTTGGAAATCCTTGGGCAAAATACTAAGTTCTTCCGCCAGCCCAACCACCCACAGCCAATGAGAGCTTGACACATGGCACCTTGGGTGTCGTTGGAGGCACAAATCATTTTGATCCCTTAACACTTTTTAGTAAAAAGAGTAAATGTCTTAAGTCTCTCCGGATGCCTGACTTCCTGCTGAAATTTGGAAATGTTGACACGTGTCCCTTATGGGCTCGAGGGCATGTGGACCCCAAGTTTAAAGTTTTCCCGCCCGTCGGCCCACGCATGGGAAAAAAAACTTCCCCCCACCCCGGTCACATGGATACGTGGGCACATGGAAGTGAAATGCACTTTTTTCCCAAGAGCGCTAAGGGAAAAATTTCTTCCCTAGGAGGCCCGCCCTTGGGAAAATTTTCCTCCCAAGGCCCATCGGCCCATAACTTGAGTTTTATAGGGAGTTAGAAGGACTTCCTTATATATTTGGAAAGGGGAAGAAATTTCCTATCTAATGGAATGGTGTTTAGGAGTTTTTGAGTGTGGGAAATATGAGAAAAATCAGTTTGAATCTTTTAGGTCAGTATGTGAGTGGGTAAGAGGAAAATTACCTTCCTTATTTTCAATGTGTATTTCTAAAAGCATGAGTTGACCATTTTGGGGCCACCTTATGGGGAAAGGGAATGTTTTTCCTAACCCCTTGTAATGAGAGCCTTGTTTTATTGTTTTGGCCCCTGTAGCCCTCTAAGTGTAATTAAGAAATATTTAACCCTAGTGTTAATTTAATCTGATTATTAAATTAACACCTAAAGGAAATTTAAACTATACTTGGTTAATTATACTCACTAATTGTAATGTGGTCATTTTATATGTTGTTCCAATGGAAAACCTTATCTTCTTAACATGATTGACCTTGATGTACTTCCTTGTGTCAACTATTGCTTTGAGGCTTGTTTGTAGTCTCACCTTGAACAAAAAAAAATTATTCCATAATTTTTCTAACTAACCTAGGTTGTTCTTGGGTCTCGAGTGGGAGTTTTAGATGGGTGTTACACTTGGTATCAGAGCCATGGGTTCAAAGCTTGGACCCTTGGGCACACTAGAAAACTTGAGACATGAACTTTAAACTTATATTAAACCTAGCACACTTTTTGAATCTAGAAAACAACTTTGTGTGGAAATTGCATATTTTAGTAAACATGGAAAATTGAATAAAAACCTAGGATAATGAACTAACTCTCACCTTGGTCTATGTAGGAGGGTGAAGACAAGATGAGGGGTCATTTCACATAGACCTAGACTTACCACCACCAGATCATGTTGTAGCAGCTATCCTACCACATATTTTACAGACACTTCAGGATGTTAATGCCACCTCTATGCAAGAGGGACCATAGGAGCACATTTAGTCAGACATGATAGGGTGACATCCATTGAGGCTCATGCATCTCCTCGGCATAACGAGGAACATAGAGGAGAGAACTCCCATGAGGAGTCAGTTAGAGTAGAGTCACCGCAGAGGGGATAGGGAGACCAAGTTTTAGGACACAAAGATAGGTCTCGGAGCCCTAGGCTTAGAGATGAGCATGCAGAGAGGCCTAGGGGCCATCTAGACTATAGCTGCAAGATCACATCAGGGAGATCCTAAAGCTATGACCAGCTCATTATTCTGGTGACATAGGTGGATTTTAGGAAGAGGCCTGGTTGGTGAGCTTGAGTGGATGCTTCAAGCTCTGCCCTTGTTCTAGCAACACAAAAGCTCGTGTTATGATCCATCTACTGAGGGATGGAGCTAGTGTCTAGTGGAGATAGAGGAGAAGAAGCTCCATGTTGATTCTGAGAAGTTACCTGGAGCTCTTTGAGGAGTGATTCAGGAGTAGATATTTATCATGGAGGTTCATACAGTAGAGGATTGATGAGTTTCATGACCTCCGAGGCATCTCTTACAGTAGAAGAGTATGAGAGTAGATTTCTAGATCTACTCAGTATGTTGATTACATGCAGGATGAGTAGGTGTGGATCCACAGGTTCATCTAGGGCTTGAATCTAGACATTGGAGGTGTAGTTGGATCCATTGTCCATCAGACATTAGCTGAGGCCATTGAGAAGGCCTATATAGCAGAGGAGACTCGGGGAATACCCAATAGGCTAGAGACAGAGTCAAGAGATGTATACAACAGATGCAGGATAATAGATCAAGGGGGTCAGTACTCCTCCTCCTCATGGTGGACATGGTTCAACATAATCATCTTTTAGACCACACGGTAGCAAGTACAAGCACAAAGTAGTCCTCACCCACCTTATAGACCTCCACAGAGATTTGATGCACAAGGGTTGGAGTATGGGGCCTCCTCCTAGGGGTCCCATTAGGACACATAGGAGCACCTAGAGCTCAGTCAATAGGAGCTCTCGCTAGCAGAGACCTCATCAATCCATAGTCGGGTCATCAGGATCCATAGCACATCCCTCTAGGGAACCGACTGGAGCTGTTACTCATGGGAGAGGATTGAGTGGTTGTTTTGGATATGGTGTTGCTGGACACTTTTGGAGAGATTTCCCACAGAACCCTAATAACAAGGGTAAGACACAGATCTCAGAGCCTACTATTGGTGACATGGGGCACAATCATAAGATTTATGTAGTGGTCGAGAACTACTAGGCAGAGCATCAGAGTACAGTTATTGAGACTACAGGTAGCATTGGTGGTATTCCTACCTCCATTTTATTTGATTTTAGTTCTTCTGATTCTTTTATTGCACCATCTTTAGTAGAGATGTATGCAAAGTTGGTGGCGATTAGGAAGGGTCATAGTTGGGATGTTGAGATGGCTTTTGGAGCCAAGATCTTTGTAGACTCCTTAGTTAAGGAGTGTGTAGTGGATTTGGGACCTTTTACCACTACCTCGGATCTTCGTATCCTTTTATTGGGCTCATATGGAGTCATCTTGGGCATGGACTTGTTGTTTACACATAGAGCTAGAGTGGATTATTACCACAAGATCATATCTTGTACAGATGATCTAGGAGTTGAGGAAGCAGTGATAGTTGGGGTCAGGAGACATTTCTATTCGCACCATCTCCGCTATGCAGCTTAAGTGGTGTGTGCGATGGTTTTGTAAGATGTTGTTGTCACATAGTTAGTGACCGATCAGAGGATGGGTCTAGTGGACCATCACTAGATGACCATCCCATTTTGAGAGATTTTTTATGATGTCTTTCCAGGGGAGCTACCGGGGTTACCACCCCCATGTGAGATTGATTTTCATATAGATCTGGTTCGGGAGAAGATCCTATCTCACGAGCACCTTATCGGATGACTACCCCAGAGCTCTGCGTGAGCTCAAGTTTTGCAGTTAGAGGGCCTTGGAGAAAGGCCTAATCCATCCTAGTGTATCCCTTGGGGTGCACTGGTGATTTTTGTGAAGAAGAAGGATGGATCCTTGTGGTTGTGTATTGATTACCACTAGTTGAACAAAGTAACAATCAAGAATCATTATCCCCTTCCACACATTGATGATTTGTTTGATCAGATGAAGGGAGCCATGGTTTTCTCTAAGATAGATCTTAAGTCAGGCTATCATTAGTTGAGGATTATGGAGGTGGATATTCATAAGACTATATTTCGTACGAGATATGGCCACTATGAGTTCATAGTGGTGCCTTTTGGTTTGACTAATGCCCCCGCAGTGTTTATGAGTTTGATGAATGGGGTATTTAGGAATTTCTTAGATCACTTCATGCTCATCTTCCTTGATGACATTTTTATTTACTCACATATGCGTGAGGAGCACGAGGGGCACCTTTGCAAAGTTCTTCAGTGTCTTTGTGAGTAGCAACTTTACGGGAACTTGGAGAAGTGTGCATTCTTTTAGATAGAGGTGTAAGTATTTGGGCCATATCATTTTGGGGAAGGTATCATCATTGATCCTTCCAAGATTAGAGCTATTATGGATTGGCCAGCACCCACTACTGTGACTGAGGTGTGCAACTTCATGGGATTAGTAGGTTATTACATGATATTTATTCAGGATTTCTCTTGGATTACACACCCCATCACTTCCCTTCAATGGAAAGGGAAGAAGTTTATTTTTGGTTAGATAGATGTGAAGTAGGCCTTCAGGACACTGAAGGAATGTCTCACTACAACACCTATTCTTTAGTATTAGATCCACATGGTGAGTTCTTCATGTGCATGGATGCTTTTTGGTAGGCCTTGGAGGTGTGTTGATGTAGGAGGGTAGAGTAGTGGCTTTTGAGTCTCAAAACTCAAAGATTATGAGCTTAATTATCCGACTCATGATCTTGAGCTTGCGGTAGTTGTGCATGCCTTGGTTTGATGGAGACACTTTCTTCTTGGTAGGATATTCACACTTAGGACTGATCACTTGAGTCTTCACCACCTCTTCACGCAACCCAATCTCAATGCTCGTCAATGGTGTTGGATGGAGTTACTTTGTGAGTATGATATGGAGATAGAGCATGTGAAGGGGAAGGAGAATGTGGTTATAGATGACACTCTTAATAGATGAAGACATGTGATTATGGCCACTTCAGTGGGCACAAATTTGTAGAGTAGGATTCTACAACTTCCTCTTGATAGCTTCTACATTGCAGCTAGAGTAGAGATCGAGTCCTAGAGACCCCTTGAAGGGAATTTTGATGGTTTCTCATTAGAGGTAGATGGACTTCTAGGCACAGAGGTCAGATTTATGTTCCCAAAGATGAAGGCTTGAGAAGATATTTGACAGAGGCACATCGTGCACCCTATTCAGCCCATCCGGGGTGAAGAAGATGCATGCCACTTTGAGACAGTTGTATCATTGGAGAGGACTTCGTAGAGATGTGGCTCAGTTTGTGTCATGCTATTTAGAGTGCCAAAAGTGAAGGCCAAGCATCAACATCCAGCTGGCCTTCTCTTTCCTCATGCTATACTGGAGTGGAAGTGGGACACCATTTCCATGGACTTCATTGTTGGGCTACCGATGTCGAGATATCACCATGACACCATCATGGTCACGGTTGATAAATTGACAAAAGTGGCTCACTTTTCTCTAGTGAAGACCACCTATACAGCTAGTGTAGTGGCACGGGTTTATCTGGATGAGATTTCAGGTTACATGGATTCCATGGAAGATCATTTGTGACCATGATCCTTTGTATACTTCCCATTTTGGACTACCATGCAGTATGCCCTCGGGATGAAGATCAATTTTAGCACAACATATCACCCCGAGATAGATGGAAAGACTGAGTGGGTGAATCAAATTTTAGAGGACATGCTTAGGATGTATGTGATGGATCATTAGGTGAGATGGGAGGAGTACTTGTACTTGGTGGAGTTTTGCCTACAATAATAGTTTTTAGAGTTCTATAGGCATGGCTCCTTTTTAGGATTTGTATGGTAGAGAGTGCAAGACACCTCTTAGTTGGGATAAGGTTAGAGGACAGGGTTTCTCTTGGCCAGCTTTATTATAGGACATGGAGCAGCAGGTGGTTTGATTAGGCAAAGAGATGTAGGAGGCACATGATAGGAAGAAGAAGTACGCCAGAACCAACATAGGTCCGACCGTAGTTTTGATGTGGGCATGAAGGTGTTCCTTCATGTTAGGCCACACAAGCCCTATCCATTATGGAAAAGGTTCTAAGTTAGCTCCTAGATTCGTGGGTCCTTTTGAGATCTTGGAGCGTATGGCCCTTTGGCCTACCATCTAGCATTTCCACCTAGCTTGTCTCGCAGTACATGATGTGTTTCATGTTTTAGTTCTTAGGAGATATATTGCAGATCCTTCTCATGTGCTTTGGATTGGACCTCATTGTAGGTACAAGATCAGGGGTAGGTGATGGTGGAGCCCATTCGCATTATAGATCATAAGGACCCGGGCCTTTGAGGTAGAGAGATTGACCAAGTCCGGGTGTAGTGGGATAGATATGATGAGATTGTGGCTACATGGGAGGATGCTACTTTACTATGAGTTCAGTTCCCACATCTGTTCTAGTGACTTCCAGGAGGAAGTCAAGTCTAAGGGGAGGGGGATGTAGTGCCCACTTCCCTTTGACACCTTTTGATATTGATCATGACACTGTTGACTATATCATGGACATTGTTATAGTTTTGATTTAGTATGATGTTAGATGTTAGAGCATGGATTATTGTTGACTCTGATTCATATATGATGCATGATGATTAATAGGGACATTTTATATATTGATGATGATATACTATTTCGACATGGTTATATATTTATGGATGTTGTTAGGACATGTGACATTTTGGATATATTGAGTAGACCTAAGAAAATTGAACTAATTTGATGATGATATAGTTGTTGATGAAATTGTAAGTGATATTGTTGATTTTCTTGATGATGTTGTGATTCATATATATATTAATGACTTTGGAAGTATATTATATTCATTTGGATGTTTTGATGTGGCCACGAGGCTAAAGGAGGTATTTTTTTTTGCAGGTTAAAATATCACAACAAACATCGGGGATTGGAGACCAACCACATTGGAATTCTAGATGAATTCAACAAGGTCACCATGGAAATTGTATTTGTTTGTGTGTGTTTGATTGTGTTAGGGATTCCCATGGGGGGATCACCTTCAAATGTGACCAAGGGTTTTATGTATTTATTTTATTTGGTCCCTTTGTTAATGTTTGCATGTGTTTATTTAGTGGTGCATTGACCCCTTTCATTATTTATTAAATGGTGTGTTAATATTGTGAGTAAACATGTTGTTAAGTTAATTAATTAAAATATGTCATAAGAAAGTAATTAATAGAGTTGTTGGCCTTGAATTAAAGTGTTGTAAGAAATGTGTAAGTGATGTGTAAGAGATATGTAAGTTGATTTTGGAGTATGAAACACTTCATCTTCTTTGAAATTGAATTTTCCTTGGAGGCTGATTTTGGAGGTTTGTGGGACAAGTTAGACTTGTCCCACACCTCTTAAATTTATTTTACCAACCATACCTATGGTTGGAGGGTTAAATTTAGACCTTCTTTATGCATTTTTGTAAGTCAAGTTGTATGTTTAATTGCACTTTTCTTACATGTTTTAATTTCAGTCCTTTGGGGTGTGGGTTTGATTTGAGTGTGTAAGTAAAATTGTCATATTATTCACCCACCTATTTAATATGCATTGGAGAATGAATTTGACTTTTGTGTTGGGGTTGAGGATGTGTGATGTGGCATCCTACATGGATCCACCCCATCCTCTTCTCTTCCCTCTTCTATAAAATTCAAATTCCTTACCTTGTTTTGGGTTACTTCACCTTTGGATAGTTCATTTTGGGTGAATTATTTTTGATTGTTTGAGAGCTCTTGCTTTGGAGAAGTTTGAATATTGTTGAATGCTTGTGCTTGGTGGATATTTGGATTTCTTACATTGGAATAAAGTTGTTGTTTGGAACTTGGAACAACTCCATCATGGAGAGGTAGGAGCTTGGCTCTTGAAATGCTCCTCTTTTATTTATGCAAATGTTATTTTTGTGAATGTTTTGCATGTTTGTGGGTTGTTGGGTAGATGGCCTAGGAATGGTGTAGGAGAAGACTATGGGGTATATTTTGTGGGAGGCATAAGTGTTTTGGGGAGGTATAAGTGTGGAGGGAGTTGGGATTTGGGTTCCACCTTGCAAAGAAATAGCTTGCATTTCTTTACTCATTATGGGGTGCCATAAGAGGTTGGGGAGGCATAAGGAAATGTGAGGAATAAGGGGTACTTGGGGGAGGCATAAGGGCATGTCAAGGTTTTGATATACTATATTTTGGTGGTTTGTAATCAGGTGGTGATACCCATTTCCCCTTTGGGAGGCATAAGTAGCATCCCCATAGTTTCTTGCTCCTTTGGCTTGCATGATGAAGCCTGAGTTTTGTTTGTTATGTTTTAATGTGGTTGCAAACTACATTTTGTTTTGGACTGTGTTTTAAATGTGAAATTTTCTTGTGTGTTGTGGAAGCTTTTTGTTGCCATGAGTTGAAACACATTTATTGCATTGTGGTTGGGGCTTGGGGGCCAATGAAGAAGGATGGCTTCTCCTTTTCATTGGATGTCTTGGTTGGGTGGAGAGTGTTGCCTTTCCCCTATTTTGTTGTGATCAAATTGGAGAATGATGGATCTGCATGTTGTTGTTCTAGAGAAAAAAAAAAGAATTGACAGTCATTGTTGAGATTATTCCTTATTGTAACCTTCTCCCACTTGAAGTGGATGACCTTGTATATTATTGTGATGGAAAGATGTTTTTATTGACTATGAAAGTTGTAATTTGAAATGTGAAAGAGATATACTCTGTTTTCTACTTTTGAAAGAATGTGAAAGAGATTGTATTTTGTATGTTGTATTTGAGGAATGGAAGAAATAAGTTGTAAAATATCCTTTTGAATCAATAAAATATTGTATTACTTTTCTCAAATGGTATTATTAGGTATTAAAATCTGATTGTTGAATGTATTTTGAAATCTCTGTTGGAAAGATGAAAAGTGAATACGTATGAAGAAATGTCATAATGTTCTATTCTTTAGAAAGGAATGTTTGAAAATAGAAGTTGTAATTTGGCATTTGAATACCTTTCTTGAATCAACTTAATAGGTTAGAGTGTTTTGGAATGAATCATAGTTGAAATTGGTAAATGTAAACAAATCTATTTGAATTGGATCGTTGTTAGATGTTTTCTTTTAAACTAGAAAATGTTTTATCAAAAATCACAGATTGACCTTGCAACCTTGGAAAATGAAATAAAATGATTGAATTGAGGTTACATGATCAAAACGACCCCAAAGAAACTAAAACACTTAGGAAAGTTTTAAAGAACCTTTCAAATCAAGCAAAGGCAAAATTGCATTCGTTTTTGCTATCAAAGGTTGCAAATTTTGAATTGTAAATCAATCAAACAATATATACCTTCAAATCCATCCTAAATTCCTCTAAAGATCAATCCTCCATGTCTGTTTGACATGTTGAGAAAGGAAGGAGGTCGAATTGAACAAAATTCTATAAGTCAAACTTTACTAGTACACATTTTTAAATCCTAAAGAACGTATTCTTAAAATTTCTCCTTTAAAGTTTATCAAAATTAAAATTTTAATCTTTTTTTGAAAAGGGACTTTGAGATCTTTCTAAAAACTCCTTGTTTTCCAAAACCGAGTTTCTAGTCAAAAGTTATGGCCTTCTGAATTTTTACTTCATTTTGGCTTCAAAAAAAAAATCTAACTGTCAAATTTAATTAGTAAATTATTCTTGGGCGGACCCACGGGAAAAATATTTCACTTTGTAATTTTTCCCAAAAACACTAAAGTATTTACAAAATTCTCCTCCCCGACCCAAAAGCTTTCTTTTTTTTGAAAAATAATATAAGTTCGAAAAGAAAAATTGGAATAATTTTCCCGTGGCCCCGCCGCCCTACTTGCCTTTTTGAATGTATCTTTACGGCACGCACGGGCCTGCAATCCTTAACTTAGCTTTTCAAAAATTTCAGCAAAATTTCTTAACTTTCCCTGCTGGTCCACAGCCAATCAAAGTTCTACCATGTGGCTTCATGAGGCAACAACGAAGGCGCGGATTCTTTTTAAACTTTAGCACTTTCGAGATTAAAATTTAGAAATTTTTCTAAGTTTCCTCCATGGCCCCGCCGCAAAATTGCAGACCAATCGGGTTCTTCCACATGGCATCACGAGGTGTCGGTGGAGGAGCAGATCCTTTTAAAAACTTAAGGGTTTGGAAATCCTTAGGCAAAAATGCTAAGTTCTTTCACAACCCGACCACACCTAGCACCAATGAGAGCTTGACACGTGGCGCCTTGGGAGTCAGTGGAGGCACAGATCGGTTTGATCCCTTAATGCTTTTCCGGTAAAAGGACTAAATGTTTTAAGTCTCTCCGACGGCCCGAATTCCCACTGTAGCTTGGAAATGCTGACACGTGTCCCTTATGGGCTCGCGGGTGAGCGGAGGCAGCACTAAAGTTCTTCCTCGCTCTGCCAACCCACGCATGGGAAAAATTTTCTTCCCCACCCTTCCACAGATGCGTGGGCACGTGGAAGTGAAATGTGCTTTTCGCCCAAGAGTGCTAAGGGCAAAATTTCTTCCCGAGCCCGTAGGCCCGCCCATGGGAAAATTTTCTTCCCAAGGCCCGCCGGCCCATAACTTGAGTTTTATAGGGAGTTAGAAGGACTTCCTTATATCTCTATAAAGGGGAAGAAATTTCCTTTCTAATGGAATGGTGTTTAGTGGTTTTTGAGTGTGGGAAATATTAGAAAAATCAGTTTGAATCTCTTAGGTCAGTATGTGAGTGGGTAAGAGGAAAATTACCTTCCTTATTCTCAATGTGTATTTCTAAAAGCATGAGTTGACCATTCTAGGGGCCACCTTATGGGGCAAGGGAATGTTTTTCCTAACCCCTTGTAATTTGAGCCTTGTTTTATTGTTTTGGCCCCTGTAGCCCTCTAAGTTTAATTAAGAAATATTTAACCCTAGTGTTAATTTAATCTGATTATTAAATTAACACCTAAAGGAAATTTAAACTATACTTGGTTAATTATACTCGCTAATTGTAATGTGGTCTTTTATATGTTGTTCCAATGGAAAACCTTATCTTCCTAACATGATTGACCTTGATGTACTTCCTTGTGTCAACTATTGCTTCGAGGCTTGTTGTAGTCTCACCTTGAACAAAAAAATTATTCCATAATTTTTCTAACTAACCTAGGTTGTTCTTGAGTCTCAAGTGGGAGTTTTTGATGGGCGTTACAACTGTTGTAGGTGACCCTATTATTTGTGAGTGATGAGAAGCATTGATTTCCCTCCATCCTCTCATGCTTTGACCTCGATAAATGATGCTTCTTACTAAACAAGTATGATCATTTCAATAAATTGTTTCCACATTGTGATTTTTTTTTTTCCTCATGCAATGTGAAATAGTTTATTTTCTAGACATCAAGTAAAAAAATGTGTGTGATGCAATTTTTATTATTTTAAGGAATTTTTACAATGACACGAATTTTTAATTTAACTAATTTTATAACTATAATTTATAATTCATCATGATTAAAACTAATGATATATAACTCACTTTTTGGGAATACCATTTAAGAGGCAAACTATATTGACCTATAAACTTATCAACAAACTAAATTAATTACAAAATAACAACTAGAATAAACTTAGACGAAGCTACGTATTTTCAAAACATTTTGATATTGCTTCACACGCATGATATTGAGTTTTCGTAGTCTTTTCTAAAGACGAATTAAATACTTTGATGCCCGGTAGAACTTTCAAAGATTATAAGGATTAACCTATGGATATGCGTGTTACAAATTTCTCACCTATGTTACCAAGCTAACGGAGAAATGTAAATGGAGGGATGAACTTAAATTCATGTGCAAGTATTCTCTCCATGTCCTACCTAGATATTTTGGAATGAGCTCTTTGCTCCTATTTTTGGAATGAGCTCACTTTACTCCGTTGATTAATGCTTTGGATTTGTATATTCAGATTTTCTTTGGCCTCTAAGAAATGATTATTTGGAATAATTCCAAGATCTTATTTTCTTAGTGTCACACCAAAACACTTCCTTCCACACACTCTTCTTTACACCGTCTACACACCAACTATTTGGTGTCAAAATCAATTAGGACAACAAAATACAATGCAGCGATCCGATTAGGATAACACATCCATTGATCCACCACACATGACAACACTTATGATTTCATACAGTTGTATGCTTAGAGAGGCACATGGATATGAGGACACATATTCTTGGGCATCTCACGGGTCTACAGATTAAAACAAATGAAATATAACCAATTTTCAAGCTAGATAAATTGATCAAGGAAATTTCATGAGTTGGGGAAATTAGAGATAAATTTGTATTTTACCCATGCGAAACTTAAATCTCCATATCATTTCTCCGATACTAAATGAAAAATTTGTTCCAGATCGCACAATAAAGATCGGATATTTAACACTTAATAATAATCTAATTGATTCATACGGGATATGTAACTCCTATAAATAAGGAGTTTAAACCAAATACAACAATCTTCCTTATTTTATCTAAACTGCCAAACTCTCCATACTTTTTAAATACGAGAGTTGTTTTAACAACTCAAAAACTCACATTATTATCACAAATACAATGTACGCACTAATAAACTATGAATTACCAACATTTTATTTGTCTTTACGAACGGAATATCCGAGATTCGAAATAGATAATTAGGACATCATTTTTTGTTTGTTTGTATAGCTAATGAATATAATATGATTTTTTCTTGACCCCTTCTAGGGGTTGTGAAAAGTAAGAGCTTCAAACCCGATGGGATCAGTAAGTGGATTTTCTAAATACAAGACATACTTTGCATGGAATTTATCCATTGTATTAACAAGTGTTGGAATTATGCACTCCTTGTTGATGAAATAGTTCTATTGATTTCTGAAATATACCTTGAGGGATACCACTTAAAAATGCACAAAAATATAAAATTAAAGTAAACACAAATTTTGACTTTTGCAAATGTTTAACAACTAGGCAACGAATCAAGAAAATTGATATCTCTCAATATACTCACTTAAATCAATTGAAATTTTTAGGAGAGATTGCTAATATTATAAAGAACATCAGAAAATTATTTTTGGAATTTTTGGAATGATATAATGCACCAAAAATTACGAAAGCCCTAAACAATGGTAAAACTTCAAAAATTTGTAACTTCTCTAATAAGCAAGATAAAATTATGAAATTCTGGAAATTACATCTACTAATATGGAGAACAAAACCCCAACCTTCATATCTGAAAATGGTAACCTAGAAACCCTCCAAATAAGGTATGCAATCTCCAAAACAAGTCGCCCCCTTTGGAAAGTGATCAAAACCCTTTGAAAAGTCTCTAGAAATTATACCAATCCTTGCTCTTATCCTTGCTGTAAATATGATATGAAAACACTTAGATTTTCTCCACAATTTGTCTCTAAAACCCTCAAAACCCTTCCTCGAAACCTCCGAAAATATCTCTAGAAAACAACCCTAAAAACAACTCCAAATGATAAGCTAGGGTAGATCTCTCACTACCAAAGAATGTCTTGCTAGCTAGGGATGGATCACTCACCACCAAAGCTAAGGTCCCTATGGGATTTCACTCCACAAGCTGTAAATTTGTAAGTAGCAATTGCACATGAAGAAGGAAAATATTTATGTATGCAAGAAATTGACCTTTCCTTTTTCCTCCCACTCTGTATAGAATTTTCCCAAGGAAACAGAGCCCCAAAAAGCCACAGTCACATTTTTCCTTAGGAAGGACCAATCAAATAAAAGTAACTTAAGTGAATTTTTCCCTTTTCAAGTCGCTATGGTCTACAAGTGACCCCAACACAAAATTAGAACATTAAGTGTCATGTGGCCCCTTCCTAATGACAAAACATAATATCTAGTCCCTCTAAAACACTTTACGCTTATGTCAACAAAGAATTATAACAAAATGGACTAGATATTCATACCCAATAGTTCCTAGCATCCATAGCCCCTTGGGTATGACCAAGGCTTGGACTCGAATTGGCCCTTAGGACTTTGGCATAGGAAAGGGGAAATTACAATTTGTTACAAATAGATGTAACATATGTGGTAGATAACTTTTAATTATGAAATCATTGTGATTTGTTAGTTTACATTGACATGTAGATGATGGATGAATATATATTTTGTGTCGATTTCATCACTTATTATTTTAGCGATGAGACTAGTGGAGGGGTATTGCAGCACATAAGCTCCCATGATCCCTATTATGTTGAAACACACCTATGGAATACCAAAATTCAAATCTTCCATCCAATATAGAAGGTATCACTTATGATGCAAAAATATTTCATGAAGTATGCAAAAATATTTCATGAAGTATCCTCAATAATTTTATCCATATATTATTCATAAAGCACATAAAGATTAATCTAATAAAAGGAAAAATAAATTATTTTCCCCTTGTAAAGGAGTTTATTTGGCCTTCTAAGAGAAATAAATGAGATCCAAAGGAAACAAAGTGGATGGATTTTTTTTTGGGTATGTATCCAATGGATATTACAACCTAATTCATTCTTTATCCCTTCTTGGGTCTTGCGAAAAGGAGGATATTTGGGCCAGACGGGATTTCGAATGGCCTCCTTTGAACACTATATATACTCTACTTAGACCCCATCTACCAATTGAAAAGAATTGTAACACCGCACTCAATGATGATGGTGTAATTATTTCAATGTATTACAAACAAATGAACAACATGTGGTATATATATGGCATTTGAATATCATTGTAAATGATTATATGATATTGGCATGTGCGCAACATGCGTGGATATATACAATGAAATTTTCATCACTTAGGAGATTTGGATTGTAAAAAGGATTAGAAGTCTGACATGAGTATATTTTTTATTTATTACACAATCCCGTTGTAATGTAATATTTAGATAAGACGTAGAGTAGAATATATAGCTATCTCTTAGATAAATATAAAATGTTAATAATATCATTTTGTAGAATAATAATAGAAAAGAATTGGTAACTCAACAATCACCTCATAATGTATAAAATTATGTAAGCAATATGCACATAAGGTTGATCTTGGATCATAATAGAAATCTATGTTAATCCCTCTTATTCTTAAGCATGTATGTGTTTTGATTTGGTATTAAGTATTCATGTTATTTTATACATTATCTAGTTCATTGTATATTCTTTCATTAAACAATTTCCTTCATATATATATTTTACAAATATTAATTAAGATTTAATATGTCATGTGCATAGTGCTTAATAAACTAAATATGAATTAACCTAGACTACAACCTATTACAAGTCATGATGCCCTAATCTAGGGATCTCTAATAGCAATGGTTCCATTATTGAGACCTTAAAATATTAAGACGGTTGACATGATAATGAGATTTGTAAAAATTGATGAAGGAGAAGATGAAACATTTTACAAAAGTTGAAAATACTTGACATGAATTACTACTAAAATGATCCATTTGAATTACATTTATAGATAAATTCATGAGATTTTTCGGTGTAATATTCTTGAACAATTAACTAGTTGGTTTAGAATTTTACTTCTTTAGACATGAACAAAAAGAAGAATACAAATGGTCAAAGGAAAAATTTAAATGTTGCACTCGAATTGGATGTTCCATGGACCCGTGTTGTTGCTCATTAGATGAAAAATAAAAAATTAGTGGGTGAAATTATTGTCCCTTTTTAATTCAATGGATTCTATTGAAGCATAATTTATATTTGGATTAAGAGGGAAGTTTTTAGAAAATATCCTTTTATGGTCAAGATGTTAGCTATGGAAAAGGCCATGGTGCCAATTCCATGGAGTATGGAGTAGTTGACTATGTTCCAAAGAGATGTAATCCTAGAAGGGGAAAGATGAAGGGGCCAAAATTAAAGAGGATTATTAAAAGGTATGAAAAGTATCGGAGAGAATAAAAGAGTATGATTGAAATACTATAGAGATTTCTTTAAAAATGCAATATATGGGGAAGTTCTAATAATTTTGAAGGAAATAATAAACCAATTATGAATAGGAGTAAATTAGGATATGTTTCTAGAGAAGGAGGGAAGGATTCTCTTAGAGAATCCATTGATATTTCCTAAGAATAATTACAAATTGTCGATAAGTGAAAAACAAGGTGTGTACCCTAAGTACAGAGCCAAAGGTAGGAAACCAAATAACTAAATAGGAAGCCATAGGTGGGAAACTAGAAGTAGTTAGAGGTAAATTCATGAAGCACTTAGTATTGAACCTAGAGAAACCATCATGGAGACCATGGTATTGCATAAAATAAGAGAACATAGTTTATAGGAAAAAAATTAGACTAAATGTATAAAGTCCCCAAAGAAGATGATAATACCCCTCTTCTAGGATATATGTTACTAGAGATATATAGAGATTTGATTACATGGGTTTGTGTAAACAAATTGGAGGATTTGAAAAATTTGCAAGAATTATGAAGAAGATTAAGCCAACCACATGCAATATAGATAATTTTGAATTTAAGAGAAGAAGAGATGTGTGTGGGAGAGTTTACTAGGTAAATAGAGTTATCGTTAAACAACCCTTAGTTATGTAGCATATCATTAACGAGAAATTTTGAAAGGGGTGTGGAGTGAAGTTATAATAGTTACGTAAGCCCAAAATATAGATTTAGCCTCCCATAATATGAGGAATCAAAAGAATAAAATCTAAATTCTAGTAAGGTTAGTCTAAGATATTATGTGAGGATCGATTAACCAAGTGAAAAAGTGGACCTAATTTAGATCCCATGTTACACCACTACACAAAATCAACTAGGAATTAAGTTTGGGATGGGAAAAAGTATGGCTCATCACCATAATCCTTATACAAGATGGTTGTCTTATGACAGGTCTCTTAACCTTGAAAATTACTTAATAACTTATGATATGTGTTGGGGATTAAAATGAGTCACGAGATGATACCACGAAGAATTATAAAATTTTATGGGAACTACATGTAAGATCCTCAAAGTTTATATATTCTAGAAATCTTAGTATGCAAACATTGCAAGACGTGCGGAATTCACTCACACAAGAATTCAAAAGAAAGAAATGTATAAGGGAGACTATTTATAATTTTAAATAGATTAAGTAGATAATGGGAGAGAGTATCATGGAATATGAAATGAGGTTATCGATATGATTAGAAAATCCAATTTTAATTGCGATGAATCAAGTAAAGCCACCTAGCTTACGGAAGGATTGTGAAGAACATCTATTTTGTAATTGCAAAAACAATATTCAGCACTAAATCAGAGGCCATTGAATTGGATATCCGGTAGAAAAAATTGAGGATTATGAAGAAGAAAAATTATCCAAACAAAAACCTGAATCCGAATAGATGCAACAATTTGATGATTGGATTAATCATAGGAAGGAAATAAATTGTCACCAAAATATTTTGTAACATTATTAAATAAATTGTAATATTATTAATAATGAGTTTATAGAACTCATATTAATAATATATTTGTAATATTTAAATTATTTGAGTGATTTTTGAAAACAATTCACATAGTTATTTTGTAGTGTGAGTGATCCTAGGGATGTTTAAGAGATATTAGGAGATACGTTTGAGAGATTCATGGAGAGAGATATGAGGGATTGAATATGAGTGTTGAATCCACCATTGTAGGAGATCAAACACTATAAATGTAAACTCTATTAATGTAATTGATATCCCGAATGAATTCAATATAATTATAATATTCGGAGTTTTATTATTGTGCAATTTTTATCATAAATAATGGCCCAATATATGGTGCATAGAATGTGGAAAACAAGGAAACCATAAAAATGAATAAACCAAGAAAACTTTAGGGGGATGGGGAGAGTATCAAAAGTATGCAGCAATTAGGGACACTCACTTAATAATTATCACCTACTATAACACTATGTCAAAAATCATAAAATGTGGTATGTGCCTTCTATAAATCCACTACACATGAAGGTAATGATTTTAGGTATTTGATGGAATTGAATGAATAAGTTACAGGAATATATTTCTAGTTAAAACACAATTATATTTTAAGATGCAATCAACTACTCTTGAAATAGAGATGGTTGCTTCTCCTTGAACAAATGTGTAGTGGGTTGCTTCTTCATCATAGAAAAACCTAGAATGGATACCACAGTATCCAAAATCCATTACGAGTTGGGACCTAAAATCTCTATAAAATAATATGTCTTAGAAACCAAATTCACCTCTATAGATGTTATGATGGAGTGTACCTCCACCACAAGCACCTTATGAAGGATATCAAGGATAGAGCCAAGGATAAAATTCCCCAAATAGGACATATAGTACAAAATATGGAGGTTAGAAAGGAGATGAATTTACAAAGGTAGTTACCATCAAAGGATGATGGAATCTTGTCCTCAGTAACATGGAGTGATTTCTTATCTTTACATATAACCAAACCACATTACACGAAATTATCCTTCATTCCGTAATTGTAAATCGTTTGCACATACCTGTAAGGTGCATGTATAGGATAACATAGAATATTTTCCTCCATTCAATCTGAGAATAGAGATGTCGATGTGAAAAATATGAGGGAATTCAATGCACATATTTACCACTAGATGGTGAGAATTATAAAGCGGGAAGGGCTAGTTTATGTACTATAAGATATGTTGAAAATATTAAATATCGTATGTAATGAGCATATTGCATATAACATATCAAATTTACTCAAAATTTATTATAGACTACATCAAAATAAGAAATTAAAACAAATAATCCTATTTGGTATGTAAATACTAAGAAGATATGAGATGCGAGATACTCAATGAATATAATCCTTTGAGGTATGAAATAAAATTTATAGTGTTTAATTTTGGGGAAAAAATCAACATGATGTCAAGGTCAACTTGGGAATCTATGGGAGACCACATTTTGTACTATAGTCCGAGTAGTCTCAACCTCATAGATTATGGGAGGTTATATCAAATTTTCGGTCAAAGATGTGGAAATATGGATGGGAGACCTAATTTTAACATGGAACTTTGAGGTAATTGACATGAAAACACATGAAACACACTATCTCATGTTATTTGGAAAGAAATGGGCCTATGATGATGATATGAACATCAACATAGTAACATATCAGATGTAAGTGCACCCTAATGACTCTATTATTTTCATTTCAACTATAGGTCGATAAAAAACCATACACAATTCCTAAATAAGTTATTTTTTGTATGCACATGAATTTTTAATTTTATTAATTTTGGATATCGATAAATGGATATAATTATGCATTGAATAAGGAGATAAATTAAAATGATGTAAATAATTGGTAGTTCATATTACTACATAAACCAAGAACTCATTCACATAAGAAGAATTATGGTGTACCATTAGGTCTTGAACTAAGTATGAAATATCATAATTATATGCATTTGTGCAAGATGATAAGGATTATACTTTGAGACAAATGGATAAATTCATATCCCATGTGAGCTATAATCCTCAAGCAAAGGAGATTCAAATGTAGGATTACACCATTGGGTGCATAAAGCATGAGGTGTAACAAATTAGGATGGTTCAGATTAGAATAAAAATGGACTCTAGAAATATTTGGGACCTCTATTCTTGATACATTTATTGTTGATTTCAAGAAACATGTACCACAAGAAGACATGAGGATCAATGTACTAGATTATGCACTAACAAGAATAGTATCCACATGGTTGGAAGTGCATGTATTAAAGAAGCTTAGATAGATCAAAGTAATAGGGATGATGCGTTCAAGATTTTCCTTACCTACCAAATTAACTAAAGATTGGACTAAGTATTATATAGACTATTTTCTAGAAATTCATATTCAGGAATGCATTGAAGTTTTGAAAGTACAAAAAATTGATCATAAATGGTAGATGGATATATTTATAAAAACTCTAATTTCATTTCCAAAATATTTTACTTTTCATCAAGAGAGGAGGAGAGAGAGATACAATTAGTGACAAGGTTAACAAGACTTTATTCAAAAATTTAAGTTTGAAGATAACAATCCTATGATAAATACCACTCTTAAAAATATCAAAAAAATCTTATGTCATGGAACTATTAACTTAAAAGGAGGAGTTGTGTTTTAGATCCTAAAAACCTGAGGAAGTGCACGGAGAGTAATAGTGGAACTGGAATAGTAAAAGGGGGATGTACAATAAATAAGAAGTGTGATATATATTAGGAGATAGAAAGGAAGAACAAGAAGAACCAAATGATGAGGAGGAAATGAAATTAGTCGAGAATGTTTGAGCCTAGATGTATTGAATCGATACTAGGAGAAATAAGATCGAAACAAGGAAGAAAAGCACCTCCACAAACTGAATATAAATGAAGAAAAAGGGCTGGAATTGTATAAGGCACCAAGATGAAGGGAATGGATAAAATATATGATGAAACAATGGTTAAGAAGGTAGAAGATGTCATTCCTTTAAGCACAAAAAAATTAGCCACTATTGGAGAATAATGGATGAGAAAAGAGATGTTTGATATTTTGTAATTATTGTGATATTATGAAGACATAATCACAACAAATTCGATGAGATAAAGGGATGGACCCATGATTAAGTAAAATTTGCATCAAATTAAAAGGATAAAATCCTTTGAATAAAATTTCGTATAGACTGAATCTAAACATGAAGGAAAATTGTAAATTATAAATATTCTAAATGGTAGATGTGAGATTAATATATCCTATCAAGAAATCAAATTGGGTGATCCCAAAGTAGTCACTCAACCAAATAAAATTGAAGAAATTATAATTTGTGGTTATTATAGAGCTTTGAATTTGATGGATGTGTCAATGATATATTTCAACACCATTCACAGATGAAATTTTAGAGCAATAGTAGGTACAAGCTATATTTGTTCAAAAATGGATTCAATAGCTACCGCCAAATTTTGATTATACAAGAAAATCAAGAAAAACATTTTTACAAAATAATGGGGCAATTTTGTATACTTGGATAATGCATGTTTGATTGAAAAATGCACCTCCAAAGTAATTTCCATAGATGTTTTCATTGCATTTAAAGATTTAATCAATGATTTTATATAAGTATATTTAGATGATTGAGTAGTCTTCTCTTTATTCAAATAGAATATACATAAGATATGTTTGATTTCAAAATGATGTGAAGCATTACCCATTACATTAAATTTGAAGAAATGATTTTTTTATTTACACCTTTTAGATTACTACTTGGCCATGTTTTTTTAAATAAGGAATTCTCATGGATCAAAAAAATATGGTTATGATCCATAGGATCCTCATTAAGAAGAACGGATCTATGATATTCCCATAATATATTATAATTAGCTGAATTTCATAGAGCAATTTGAGAGATTTCCGGTATCTTGTTTGCTTAAAAGCAGAGGTCGTATGCGTAAGATATAGCTCATTGAAATTTTTGGCCAATTGGAAAAAACAATGGATTGTGCACAAGTTTGTGGTGACATGGATGCATGCACATCTGCCAAGTGGACCAATGAAATTGTGACAAGTGGCACATGTGGTATGGAATAAAATTTGGTTTTGTGACTCAGTCTTCGACACTTGTTTCCAAACATGTGGGCCCAACTATTTGTTGGTTGGGGGCCCTCAACCAGTCTACACACTTTTTAATGGAGAGGTGTCTCTTCCTTTTATCTTCACATTACCATATACTGGAGCTTCTATATATAAGTACTCATATTAGTTCTCACAAGATACATGTGGGACATACATTACAATATTGAAATTGTGTTAAGAATTACATTGCTTCGCATTTTGTTGGAGTTGCCTTGATAACAATCGACTCGATGATTCAAGCTACCCCATCTTGGTCGATCGAGTGAGCTTCCCCCTACTAGCTAACCTTTCTAACCAAAACCGCCAAATCAACCTGCCACATAACTTTCGGCTCGTTACACCGACTTCTCGACTCTTGAGTCACCTCACCTCCTAGCTTGCTAACCGCCCAACTCATCTTCCGACTCCTTGCACTCCAAACATAGCTCACCAACATAGATATTAGAAAAACTTAACACATTACCCACTCGCATTATTACAACTTGGCACAAAAAAATTAGTCTCGCACGCCAAATAAATCCAATGGCCATCCAAATTTAAATAACCAAACCACCTCCCTTCCTATAAATGTGGGATTATTCCCACAAAGGAAAAACAAATAGAACAGTGGGGGATAAGGGGATTCGAACCCTTACCCCATATTTTACTAAAAATATAAGGCACCATTACACCATGGGGTTGGTGAGATTCTAAATAAGGGACTAACTTCTATTTGAATATCCAATTGGTGGAGACTATGTAATCCCAAGGGGTAGAAATACGACTTAGGAGCATTTTTGGAGAAAATTTCTAAAGGAAGTTGGGGTTAATTTTACAAGAGGAATATGGTGACACGTCCTTAGAGAATTGAATCATATTATACACTTATGTAACTATTATTTCACTTTATTTTAATAGATCATTCCCATTAAAATGGACCTAGAGATGTAGACTTTACGCTAAACTCTGTTATAATGGATGGTGTCACTATTTTGCAACTTTACATTGGGTTTTAATTCTAATTACAAAGTACTTGCATAATTTTAAAAATAATTAAAAATATGGAAAATTTATGATGCTTAAAGTTATCTAAAAATCATTGTTTAAAGTAATTTTTGGTGAATGTGTTCAAATTGCTTATGATTTTGGATCATTTGGTATCAAAGTTGGTCTATGATCAATTTAATAGTTTCTTGGATTACAAGTTTGTGTTGAATGTTGACAAGGTCCCATTCTAGAAAAGGTGAAGGAGAATCATCATGTCTTGACCTAGAAATTACTTCAAGAAGGCCGTGAAGTACGAGAGATGGTCGAGGAAAGAGAAGAAGAATTTTTGAAAATCCTTCATGCAAATGAAAAATATGGTGGAGGAATTTTATCATGATTGGAGAAGAAAGTTAGAGAAAGAAGCCAAGAAAGGTAAAAAGAAAGAAGAGTCTTCTTCTTCATCTAAATCTGATTCTCCATATTCAAAAAGTGGTAAACAAAAATATGATTTTCTTCCTTCATTAAAATTGGATATTAAGTTTGAATTGCCAATGTATAATGGAGATATTAATGTAGAAAAGTTGGATAACTAGATCAAGTAGATTGAATTATACTACAGGGTTTATAAAATTGTTGGTGATAGAGCAAAAATTCATTTGGAAACCCTTCAAATGGGTGACAACACTCATTTGATATAAGAGTAAGCTTTAAGAAGTAGATGAGAAAAAGGTAAAGCAATCTCTTCCTGGATTGATTTTATTTCTGATCTAAGACAAAAATATTATCCTTTGGGTTATATGCAACAAGCCATGATGGATTGGAAAATTTTGAGACAAACTAAGGGACAAAGTGTTCAGGATTATACATAGGAGTTTATAAAAATGGCTCTTATTCTTGGTATTTCTCTCCATACACAAGAAACATTGCTGAAATATATTAGTGGATTACATAGTTATTTGAGACATATGATTCTCATTCTTAATCCTAATAATATTTATGTGGTGTGTGTAATATGCTCATTTGGAAACAAGGGAAAATGAATAAGGAGTCTTCCTCCTCAAAACACAAGAATAAGAAATCCAAAGGAAAGGAAAAAGGTTTGAAAGAACAAGGTAAAGGAAAGGGTAAGAAAAAGAATAATTCTACTATTAAGAAAGAAGATGAAAAACTATTTTGCAATCATTGTAAAAATAATCATGATGAATCTAAGTTTTGAAATTACATTCAGAACTAAAGCCTAAATGGTTTAACAATAAGAAGGGAAAAGAGAAGAAAACAAATATTGTGGTGCAAGATCTTGGATCTGATTGCAGAGATGAAACCAAGATCACAACCATGAGTTTTCAAGGTGGTAAATCTTCCTCTTCTTCTAGCACTAGTTCATCTAATGTTGCATCTTCTTCTAAACAACAATCTATGCATGATGAAAAGAAAAGAAATGAGATTTTCCACGTTATATTTGTTTCTAACAATACAAAAATAGACACTATATTTGATAGGGGTCTCAAGATAATATTATTTCGAGAGAAGGTATTAAAGAAACAGGGACTCAAAACCAATCCATGTTCTAAGCCTTATCCTTTGAGTTAGGGTTTTGATGATGTAAAATTGAAGGTAATAAATATTTGTAGATTAAGATATTCCATTACAAATATGTTTATTGATGAGGTTGATTTGGATGTTTTTCCTTTAGACATTTGTGGTGTGGTTTTGGGAAGTCCTTATCTTTATGATCGTAAAGCAATCTTATACAAGGAAGAGAATAAATACTTTCTTGTTAAAGATGGGATTGAATATATTGTTAGAGCTCATCATGTGAAAACAAGTCTTTCTTTGGTTACTGCAGGGAAGATGAAAAGTCTTGTAAATTCAAGCAATAATTTTTTACTCATGGTGATCAAAGCCAAAGAGAAATATCATGAAAAGGATTTTGAGGATTGTGATCCTAAACATCGTAATGAATTGGTTAAAATTGTTTCTAACTATGATGATGTTTTTCAGGATCCATAGGGTCTACCTCCTAAAAGAGGGGTTCAACATGAGATATAATTGTTGCAGGATGCACCTCTTCCTAACATTGGTATGTATAGATTATCCATGGTTGAAAATGAGGAGATCAAGAAACAAGTGATGAAACTTTTGGCAAAATTAATTATCCACCCAAATTCATCTCCTTTTGGTTCTCCTATTATTTTGGTGCCAAAGAAATATGGCACATGGAAAATGTGTGTTGATTTTCATGCCTTGAATAAGATCATGATGAAAAATTGTTACCCTCTTCCTTGTATTGATGATTTATTAGATCAGTTAAAAAATGCTATTTATTTCACTAAGTTATAATTAAGAAGTGGTTATCACCAAGTTAGAATCAGTGAAGGTGATGTTTGGAAAACTAATTTTAAAACAAAACATGGTTTATTTGAATGGCTTGTTATGCCTTTTGGATTGCAATGGAATCTGGATACATTCATGCATGTGATGAATGATGTTTTTAGGTCATTCATTGATGATTTTGTGATAATCTACTTAGATGATATTCTGATTTTCAGTAAATCATGGGATGATCATGTCATTCATATTTAGAAAGTATTAGATGCTTTGAGAAAGGAGAAACTATATATGAAGATGTCTAAATGTGAATTTGGGAAAACATCTTTGGTTTATTTGGGTTATGTTGTGGGACATGGTGAATTGAAAATTGATCCTGCAAAAGTTGAGGTCATTGTTAACTGGCCTAAACCCAATAATGTAACAGAAGTTAGAAGCTTTCTTGGTGCAGTTCAATACTGGAGAAAATTTATTGCTAACTTCTCATTTATTGCATCTCCTTTGCATTCTTTGACTAGCACTAAATAGGTATTTTAGTGGGGAGGAAAATATCAGAAATTTTGATGTATTGAAAGATAAAATCAAGACGGCTCCTATATTATCACTTATAGATTTACAAAAGTCATTTGAGATCAATATGGATGCCAATGAATATGCAATGGGTTTGTCTTGATGCGAATGAAAGATTGTTTGTTACCATTATGATACCTTCACAAGTTTGGTAAGAAAATATCCAACCTATGATAAAGAGTGTATTCTTTGATTCAAAGTGTAAAAAATGGAAAGATTACTTTATGGGTAAGGAAACAGTAATTCACACAGATCATCATCCCCTCCAATACCTCCAAACATAGACCAAGCTACAACAGTTTAGACACTCTGTTGGATGGGATTCTTGCAGTAATTATATATCGTGATTAGGTATTGGTATCATTCCAAAGTAATCCTTATTCTTGATGGAAATCTAAATTTTGAATTTAGCTAGTACAATGGGATTCCCTCTAAGTTATGGGCATCTCGAAATGAGGAAACCTCTAGAAAGGGTTGGCTCCCTTTGATGAATCACTTGAAAATCTATATATTATTGAGTTGAGGGTTAGAAGAAAGTAAAACTAAAAGCAATAAAGATGATACACCAAATTTTGTGTGAGACTTATCTTGTACCAAACACTTGATAAAATATGCAAGAACTGAAAATTTTCATTTCATACTGTTTAATTAATTTTGCATTCACAAAGGCACCTAAATACACTTATGTGATTACAAAACAGATGAACAAGATCCTGCAGGTGCTATGAAATTATAATATGCAAAAGGAATTAGTGATATTCACTGAAGAACACTTCTAATCTACTGTGACAAACTACAAAATTACTCTGAGTATGGAGGAATAAATAAATCTACTATATTCATCAAGGTCTTCAAGTAAAAATGCAAAAATAATCCCCCTTTGCACTTTGTTAAAGCACACTGACATATAACAAAAGTATTCACCCACATCCCTTAAAAATAGACTAAAGTCTAACTACACTTGCATGTTATTATTAGCCTCTATTGTGAATAAATAAAAGGCTAAAATAAGCATGTTGTTACATGAGGTAAAAAAGCCTTTTTAATTCAAAAATTACAACTCAATCAAAAAGGTTTGTCCTCTTCAAATCTGCATGATGGGTACGGTCACCTTTGGAAAATTAAGGTAAGTGGGTAAATAATTAAATTACTATTCTTGGTATTTATCTTGATCTGCAAGTTCCCTTTCACATGCATGCACTTTTTCTTCTTCCTTATGTGCCACCTGTGCATATGCAAAAACAATATTTTCCTTCAATCGCAAAAATTGATAACAATAAATCAAAGGTCATATTATTGACCATGTGCTTATTATTTGGTTTGGCTCTGTTGATCGTGTCTACCCTTATTGGCACATAATACATTGAATTTATAGCATTCGGCCTCCCTTGGATCATATGTGCATGCACCATTATTGAATTACCATGCTTTGTAGATATTAAGGTAAAGGGGCCTTAATCATATTTGGCCCTTTTGATTATTATATGCACAAACTATAGTTTGAAACTAAGGTCAAAGTTAATCATTTAAGTGGGAAAAAGTACCTCTTCCCACGATGACTCAACCCTCCATGATTACGTCAATGGTCCTTAACTCAATGTGAGTTAGGGATTATTTTTGAGTTCCACGTAGGTCAAGTTAGGCTTGACTCGGGTCAATAAATGCATCAAATCTTTTCAAACCTAATGTTTTGATCATTTTGTTAGATCGTTTGGGTTGGCGAAGCCCTGGAAAATTTTTCAAGCTACCATGAATTTTTTTCTTTGAGCTCATTTCTAGATTTTCATGGAGGTTTTGTGCATGCATTTTCATATTTATCTCAGCCATTGTCATTTGGACTTGATCTCCTCTCGTGAAATTTTATCAAAAGGGTCGTCATTTGGAGGTTTCAAGCCCACTTGTAGAAGATTATTGTGATCTTTTGGGTCGTTGTAGATGAAAGAAAAGGTAAGGCCCTGGTTGAGCAACTGTGACCTATTTTCTTTGGATTTTTGCTTCAAAAATATTGATACTTCAAAACCTTTTGTTTCTTTGCATTTCCTTTGATTTTGTGGCACTTTCGAGCTTGAATCTAGTTTGGGTGCTCATTCTTTTAGGATTTGCACTCGATGTTTTGAGGGTTTCTTGAAGATTTACTTCTATAACTGGTAAGTTCACTTCATTTTCAAGTTCCTTCTACAAAATTATAAAATCCTCTATTATCGTGAAAGAGTGAGTTGTTTTCATGATCGTACCTATAAATTTTTTAATGAAACTCGTCAATGGAATCTTCGCTTTTAATTAAGAGCTCTTCTTCAAAGATTTCAATGGCTTATAGGCCTCTATCTACAATCTTCATTCTTCTCAAACTCACTATTTTAACCCCTTTCGAGCTTTGTGTCATAATCCTCTTTGCATTTGTTAGAGATCCGAAAATACACGTGTATTTCCTTCTTGAATATTACTCGGCCTAGAGGTTTTTGATGTATTGAAAAGATTCATGCCTTTGAATATGGGCTTGCTCCATTTGATTGTTGAGCTCACCGGTGGACATTATTATGACTTGAATTCTTTGTTTTCAATATTTAGATATTGATCATTATTACTATTATTTGAGTAACTTTTTTTTGTGGACATTCATTATTACCTTCGATCTTTGTTTCTACATATTTTGTGTTATGCTTGTAATGACTTGTTTTTAATGACCCAAATATGTGTTTTCTTACTTTTCCTTGAAAATACATAGATCTAGAACTCCAGACTTTGCTCTCGAACTTGTACAATATGTTTGAAGGGTATGACTGAATTCGGCTCGTGTAGAAATGAAACCAAAATTTGACATGATGAAACCATGCTTTGTTATGAACTACACCAGCTAGAATTTGTATGATTTGAAAAATTTGAACTAATTAATCCTTTTCTATTATGTGTGTTGTGATCTCATGGTTGTTTCTATTTCATCTATGAGGGCTTAATTTTGATAGAGCAATGCTCACATGCCAATAAAATACTTAACAAAGTGATCGTGTAAGATCTTAAAAGGAACAATCCCATACTTGGTTTATGTCCTTTGATCATTATGAACTATAATGCCTTATCGATGATCTTTTGTAAACTACAATCTTCTTTCATAATTAATTTTTTCAAAAAGTCTACTAGTTGAAATCATGATATTGAACTTTGAAAATTGTACTCCAAATTGTTATTTCTTTAGGATTCATTATAGACATTGTCCTTTACTTCCAATGTAAAATTCAATTTATACCCTCTTGTTACGAATCGTGATCCATTCCTTGTACAAATGTATGTCTTTTCATTAACTTCATTACCTGTAATTCTCATGATGATCCTCTTGAGTTGCTATATCTTTCAATGGAACTTGTATTAATGAAAAATATTCTTTTACTACTGCAATTTTCATTCAAAAATACTTCATCTCCTATACCTACAAACTTCATAAAATAGTTAGAAAATAAAATCTTAAATCCTTTATTGTATCCATGTAATGATTCTCTTTTATGTTTTTCTATTGAAAATAGTACGGTGAGATTTACTTGTTGGTTCTTCTCTATATCACTTCATGTAACTTATTTATACTTTCTAGAAGATTCATCTGCTAAACCGTAATCACAAGGACTAAGAAAACCACGGATCTCTAACAAAATTTTGTTGTCTTGTGTCTGAGTCATGAAGTTGGAAGTTTGGAGATGGAGCAACTGAAATGAAGATAAAGATGCTCGGATGATGAAGAATATAGAAAGAGAACATCAACCCAATCAAGCAACGACGGGTTTTCTCTTTCTTATTTTGTTTACAACTTTATGTATATGCATCTTTTATTCATTTCATCTAAGTTACATCCCGCAACTTGTGTGGGAAAAGTGAAACTGTATTTCTTTATGAATAAATGAAAATAATTTATGTACTTGAGTTGTTTATTTCCTTTTTCATTTAATATTGTGAATAATATTTGTGGAATAAACTAAACAAATCGAAACACAATTAATATCATTTAAACATAAAGAAATAAAAAAAAATTAATGTACATGTAACTGAAAATGTACCTTTAGCCATGCAAACAACAACTATGTTTGTTGTTTTGGGGTCCAACTTCTTAGAGCTGTAGATGTTCCCGCCTTTAAAAAGGCTGTGTATTATTCCTTTGGTGATTTTTCATAACTTTGATGAATATGAACATGGAATGGCATAATATGTGAGGCGTTGCACCTTGCGTAATAACACACATAGCTGCGATTGCTCTCAATTCATCCCAAAGCGCCTAGAACTCCCATGACTAAAATTTTTAGTACCCCTTTCCGATGATTGACCAAAATGGTCAAAAACTATAAGAAAGTTACACAAAATAAGGTTTTTGACATTCTATCTAGACCTCCAGTTGTTGTTTCATATTTTATTTTAAAACATAGTTCTTTAGTTCATGATATTTATAAGGAACAATATGCTAATGATGCTTATTTTAAATAAGTGTATGAATATTTGATGAGTATAAAATAATTATGAGAATTAGATTATCATATGCATGATGGATAATTATATCATTCGGTAAAATTTGCATTCCACGGGATGAAAGAGTGCATATGATTAGGGAAGCTCACACTTCTCTTATATCTGGTCATTTTGGTGTTGGTAAAACAATTACACATTTACAGATGTATTGTTATTGGCCTCAAATGTAGGAACATGTAACCAAGCATATAAAATAATGTGTTGTTTTTGCCATGAACAAGCCTAACAATAGGAAGTTGGGACTTTACACTCCTCTTCTAGTCTCTCAGACATCCATGGGAATTTATTTCCATGGATTTTATAGGAGGTTTTCCCATGTCACAAAGGAAACATGACTATTTATATGATTGTGGATAGATTTAGCAAAATGTGTATATTCATTCCTTGTAAAAAAGTAACTTATGAAGGAAGCTGTACACTTATTCTTTTAGTATGTATGGGTTCATTTTGGATTTCCCACTTGTATTGTTTCCATCGGGATTTTAGGTTCCTTGTGGATTTTGATCTACTTTGTGGGATTTGATCGACACTAATCTATAGAAAAGAACTTCTTTTCATCCATAAACCAATGGTTAAATAAAGGTTATAAACCGCATATGATCGTACATCTACTCATGGGTTATTATAGTAAACATCCTAACTTGTGGGATGAACATTTTTGGTATGTGAAACAAGTTTATAATCGTGTAATTCATTCTTCTAATATGACATCTCCATTTGAGACTTGTTTTGGTTATCTGCCTAAATCTCCATTAGATTTATATTTTGGACAAGAAACTGTTGTTAGTTGACTTAGTGATACTGAAAAAGATAATATGTTTGTGTAGAAGATATAGGAGTTCAATCATTTTATCTAAGAATAATTGGAGAAAAGTCACAAAAATTACAAATCTAGGCTTTATAAACATAGAACTGATCACAAATTCTGAGTGGATGATTCAATTTGGCTTCACGTCTGCAATAAAAGACTAAGCTGGTGAAGGTAAAATAAAAAAAAAAATTGGTATGGTCCACTCTAAGTCTTGGAAAAATTTGGTAATAATGATTTCCGATTATATTTACCACATTACATGCAAATTTATTTAATTGTAAATGTTAAAAATTTGAAGTTCAGACAAACCGTCTATGATTATTTATCATCATGTTAATGTTTCTATACCTTTTATGGATGATTTTTCTCACATGAAGATGTCATTTTGGACAAGAAGGTGAGAGCCTTGTAAAGTTTTGATGTTGAATATGTTCATGTGGTTTAAAGGTCATGTATCTAAACAAGGAAAAATTGATGGAAATCGAGAAAGGTGAGGGAGAAGTAACCTCACCCCTTTATTAATTGAAAGAAATTTTGGATGTCCAAAAGTTTCTTAGTTTGGATGAGTGATCCAGAGGATATTCATTGAGAAAAAAATCTATCATATTTTTATAATCTATAGCAATCAATTTCATTACATAGATCAGATTGATAGCTTTCGGTGGTATCTTGTTTGCTGAAAACAAAGACCGTATGCAGAAGATATAGCCCACTAATTTTTTTGGCTAATTGGAAGAAAAAAAGGATTGTGCATAGGTTCATGGTGACATGGATGCTTGCAAATCTTCCAAGTGGACTAAATAAATTATGAAAAATGGAGCATATGTTATGGAAGAAAAAATATTTTTTTCACTAAGATATTCAATGCTCATTTTCGAACAAGTGGGCCCCATTATTTGTTGGCTAGGGGTCCTCAACAAGGGTTGACATACTTTTTAATAGAGATGTGTCTTTTCGTTTGATCTTCACATTAACATAGTGTAGCTTCTATATATAAGTGCACAAGTTAGTCATCACGGGATGTATGTGGGACATATATTGCATTATTGAAATTGTATTACAAATCATATTGCTTAGCATTGTATTGGAGCTTCCTTGGTGACAACATGACTTAGCGAGTCGAATTACCCCAACTCAAACCACCAAGTTGAGATGCCACCCCATCAGCTCAGCTCTCTAACCCACATTTCCACCTCACCCTGCCATGTAACTGTTGACTCTCTACATCAACCACTCGACTCCGAGCCACCTCACCTCCCAACTCATTAAGCGCCCAACTCATCCGCCAACTCCTCACGCTCCTAATACAGTTTTCTAACATAGCTCATGGCCAAAATTAAAAAATTTCCCACCAGATTTTGCAGCATGGTTGAACAAAATTGGTCCGTAGACCAAAACATTCACCGTGCACCCAAATTTAAATAACCAAACCATCACCCTCCCTATAAATGTGGGATTATTCCCATAAAGGAAAAACAAAACGAATAGTGGAGAATAAGAGGATTCAAACCATTATCCCATATTTTACCAAAAATATAAGGTTCCATTGTGCCACCACGGTGGTGAAAAACTATATAAGGGGCCAACATATATTTGAATAGGTAATCAAGTGTAGACTATGTAAGCCCAAGGGGTAAAAATAGAAGTTAGGAGCACTTTTGGAGAAAATTTCCAAAAGAAACTGAGGTTAATTTTTCAAGAGGAATATTGTGACAATTCCTTTAAGGTATAAATCATCTTATACACCTTTGTAACTATTATTTCAATTCATTTTAATAGATCGGTCCCATTAAAATGGACCCAGAGATATAGGCTTTACGTTGAACTCCATTATCACATATGGTGTCACTATTTTGTAACTTTACTTTCAGTTTTAATTTTGATTCCACTATACTTGCATATTTTTTTAAAAATAATTAAACATATAAAAAGTTATAATGCCTAAATTTATCTCGAAAAATCATCGTTTAAAGCAATTTTTGTGAATGTGTTCAAATTACTTTTGATTTTGGATGAAGTTATAATTGGGCTCAAACATCCTACAAATCCATTTGAAGTATGTGCATCCCTTACACATACTTAAGTTACTATAGGAAATTTATTAGGGTATAATATGCTAACATTGTACCCCTACAAGAATTTTTCCACATCCTTAGTGGAGATTTCTGTGTTATCCCCAACCTATTTGGAAAACCAAAATTTTTTGATTAGGATTAGATTATTTGCATTCAATAATATGAGATTCACTATTCAATGCAAAGGGGTTTAGCCTCGTGAACATTGTTGGAGACACTGATTTTCCCACCCAATAAATTTTCTCACAAACATTTTTTGGCAACCCCACCGGGGAGAGATATTCCCAAGTGTACCCATAAAATATCTCTTCTAAAATTGATAAAAATATACATATTAAACAAAAAAAATCAAAGAATAATAAATTTTGAAGGTGACTCCATCAAGAAACGAATATGTGTCATGTTCTGTTTCCCACAACACAAATGAATAAATTTCCCATCTTTGGAGTGAACTAGCAATGAGTGATAGTGACGAAAAAGAAGAAGAGGATTTCGAGAAATGAAATTTTTATCATCCATCATTCTAGAGCATCTCTTGTAAAGCCAAGAAAGTTGAAGGAAATAAGGTTCAAGAGAGGAAGAGAGGAAGATTCGTGTTGCATGATGGATGATTCAATGATTTCGAAGACTCCACAAGCAATGAAGAAGTACCGGAAGATGAGTTCAAGTTAATCATGGATAATATCCTTTCAAATTTTGATATTTCAATTAAGTATGGAATGGATATTTGTGAAGAAGTGCAATAAATCCATCCCTCAATTTGGTATCAAGATGATGAATGTAAGGTATTCATGGATAATTTTCTTTCTAATTTTGACTTTTCATATGATGAGGAGATGTAGAATAATGATATAGAGGAAATTAAAGAATCAAATTCTATTCTGATTCAATCATGGATGACCAGATGTAAGAGGCCAATTTCCTTTTCAAATCCAAGGAGAATGAACAATTTGAACACAACCTCGATCATCCTAGAGTAGAATGATCATCTCAATAAATGTGAAGTATTTCATTTACCATATGAACAAGATGATTCAATAATGAATGATCAAGATAAAGTTGAAAATTATTCCCATATTGCTGCCCCAACATGGTTTTATGCTTCCCATCAAGAGGATGATGAAATGGACTTCGAGCTCAAAGGAGTGCCCTTCCCAAGAAGCATGGATCTCTTCTCCTTGTCAGAAAATGGTAAGAATCACATATTCTCGTGCTTACAAGAGGGTGAGCCTTGGGTGATAAGAAACATAGAGGAGATGAACAAGGATGTTTCAAATGAATCATGGACATGTATGGATTATATTTTTAACCGTCTCCTAGAAGAAAAATGTAGAGATTATTCCCACAAGGACGAAGATGAGTATATGAAAAGCTCAAAAGAGTTATTTTTACAAGACATTTTAAAGTCTAAAGAAGATATTGAAGACCCTCACATTAGTCTCTAGTTCCTAACTCAAGCTATGATAATTCAAGATATGTATGAATCAACTTGTTCTTCTCTTTTTGACACACCAATATTTTATGCTAAGAATGAGTAGATGGATGAGCTTGTTTTCCTTCCCAATGCCTTCGTCGGTGAGAGAGAATGAGAAGACATACATTTATGTTTCCTATTTTGTGAAAAAGATCAAAATTTCAAAATAAGTAAGGTTATTGAAACTTCTTTTAACATCCCCAATCTTGAAGACATCTCCATTACGGAGGATTATATTAAAGAAGGTGTTGAGCTGATTTTCGTTGAAGGGAGTTGTCGGAACACGGTGAAAATATACAAAAGTCTTGTGAGTATATCCAAAGTCAAATTTTTCTCACCACTCTTAGATGTCCTACCAATTTGGAACAAGAACCCACATTGCAATATTCACTCGAGGGTGATGAAGGTTATTATGAGAAAATCATAGGTCGTAGTTGTCATAATGATGTCGAAACCAATGTTGAGTCGATAAATATGGACAAAATTTGTTTTGAGTAACAAAGAGAGGATGCACATGACTCTTATGAGAGAATTAAAAATCAGATTACACTCACCATTCACCAAGATCTGATCATTCTTGAATATGTTTCAATACTACAAATATTCTTGAAGGATAATGAAGACCTTCGGCTCAATGACGTAACCTTCATTTTTGAGAGAAACTACATAAAGCAACAGAATGAGATGTCTAGAGAAGCTATCTAATGGGAGGAAAATAAATTTTTTCTCACCCCTTAAGAGTGCCCCGCTAATCCAAGGGATGCATCAACATTTCCATTCCTAAATGAAGGACGTTTTCCTGATAAGGTCCATTTTCCCACTTTTGAGAGCACGGATGAATGCCTTCTCATGATCTCGTGAAATCAAATGGAAGCCTCAAGATGCAAGAAATTAAATAAGGTGACATAATTTTCATTGGATGTAAGAAATTTCTCAGTATAATATGAATACGAAGATGGAATATTGGCGTGTCTCCTTCTTCTCAAGACATGCAAAGCCATCACAGGATCATGGTATGATCAAACAGTGACTTGTTTTCTTAAAAGTTCATACTTCAGTCTGTTGTTCCTTAATGGAATATACTTTTCTCAACCCCTTTCCAGGTATTTGTACATTCTATCTCCACCTCTATCAATACCCTTCCCCTGTAACATAATTTCCCTCTTTCTTCATGTTTTGTTTTCCAATTTTGGTGTGTTTCCCTTTCATGTGTTTGTTTTTGTCTCGTGTTGGAATAAATGACTTCGTAACCAAATGGATAAGGAACTTGTCCACAAAATAAATTGATCTTTTGGGATTCCTCATGTTATTTCCTTGTTTTGTTTGATCCAAAACATGTCCCCAAACTAGAACTAGCTTTTGTCATGTTTTTTTGCAAAGGAAAAATTCAAACTTGAAAGCATGAAAACCATACCCTCAGTGAAAATTTTTTCTTGAAATTCATCCTAAGCCCTCTCAGATCATCCCATCCCTTTTTTTTTGGGCCTATCCCATCCTTAAAAATGGTCTTATGTGTTATTTCATCATGTCCATAGGTGATTTAGGGATAATAAAAAGCATTCAAGTACTTTCGAGGTGCTATTTCTCAAGGTGTATTTTCAAGTAGACCTAGGAATGGTTATTCTTAGCCTTTTTTAGCTTCGAGAAGTGATTCCAGGAGATCCATAAAGAGTTGAAGGACAAACAAGACATCATCAAAAATGTATTTGAGCTCTTACACATACTATTTTCTACATACACAACATGAAATTCGATGAAAATTCCTATTTTCTAGGAGGTTTCAAGTGAATCAAAGATTGAGAACCATTAAATTATTCTCAAAATAATTTTTCCAGTCAAAATAATGTAATTAAGTGTATAAAAATACCTATGGATGCTCATGTTACGCATCCAACAAGCTTCTCTCCAACGTATGCATTCGGGAGTTAGTCAATTTTTGGGTGGACATGTGTAACTCCCAAATGAGGGTGCAATTTTTTTGCAAAACTCGTCCCAAAATTTTAGGATGGTTAGAACAAAAAAATTCTCCCACCCTCAATTTAGACCCCTAGATCCTCTGTTAAGCCTAAGCAAGCCGGTTTAGCCCTCATGCACCATTCCTTATCCCTCGTCCTCATTGAATCTAACTCGCGGTTGTCAAACATGGGTAAGGGTGCATCTGTTTTTCACCAACCATCCCAAATTTTTGGGACGGTTCAAATATTTTCTCCACCTATGTTCAAATTCTTCCTTGGTCACCCACATGACCCAATTTCAGCCCTGTGTTCTTATTACTCATCTCTCTCTCTCTCTCCGGCGGCCAAATCCCATATGCCACATGTAAATCCCAAATGAGGGAGAAATTGTTTTCACCAACCATCCAAATTTTTGGAATAGTTGGGGGAAAAATTACACCCATGCAAGGATGAAGGAAAACTATTTTTTTGAATTTTTTATGTTGTTTTTACTTCTTCCCATGCGTGCATACACAAACCCTCATTACTCAAAATATTATTTATCCTCCATTTATTCTTCTTACATCACCACCATTATTCATTTCTATTCCATTTCACTCCCTCCACTTCTATCATAGCACCAAAATCTTACTTTTTCACCATCATCATCGAAGCTTCCATGAGAAAAACCCTCAAATTCTTCATATCGCGAACTAGCAACTTGGTGTTGCTAAAATTTTGTCCACATATCTTCCTCTAAAACACTTTCAAGCTGAAAAAATAAATATTAAGATATTTCCCCATTATTTTACAATAGAAAACTCCAAAAATTTTCCAAAAATACTTCTTCAATTTCCCATTGATCCGAAGAGCGGGTGAATCTAAAATTTTGAACGGAGCATCTAGAGAAAAAAACATCATAAAGAAGTTGATTTTTCATCAATATAAGGTGGGAAAGAATACTTCCAAAATATCTATGACTCCATTAATGGCTTCCATGGTAGTTATGTGCTCGAAGCCCGCACTAGGAAAAACTTCCATTTTTTTCCAAGCATTTCAATAGGAGAAACATAATGAAATTTGGAGCACAAGATTGGGAGGGAAAGCTAAATCTAAAAATTCATCCCCATCACAAACCGAGGACATTTTCTCCAATTACTAAAAATAGCATATTTTATTCTCTTCTATAAGCTAAAAATATTAGGTCCCCATAATGACAAGTTTTGTCACTCAGAAAATCGGGAAAGATGTAAAATGGAAGACATGGAAAAAAATGAAAATTTTCCCAAAATAGAAGGTCCCCAAAAAGTAACCTGCTAAAAATAGAAATGTGCCAAAAATAGAAATGCCTCAACAATGGAAGAGGATGGAATATGCTAGAAGGTTCAGAAGGTGAAATTGGAGTAAAACAAGTGATATGTCCCAAAACAGAAAGTCACGGTCTTACTTGCTAAAAATAGAAAATATCTATTTTGGGTGTAGAAATGGGAGATGGCCTTATTTTTTTCTCATATTTATACTTTTAGAGTCTCCTCTAGATAATGGTATTATTTCATGGTTCAAACAGAGAACTAATAAATTCATATTGGTCTTAGAAATATCATCCTAAGTTCAATTGTGGTGGAAGAAAATCGAGCATCGTAAGGCACTGTGACAGATGAATCCATCTTCATCACTCGAGGAGTTGGGTGATTTGAGATGAGATAGTCAAAGTGATAAGATAAGGCTAATTGAGTTAATCTCGGTGAGCTGGGTGAGTTGGTGATAGAAATATGGTTAGCTATTTGGGTGGATTAAAGTAAGTTGATATGAGATGGAAGTAGTGAGTTTGACTTGGGCTTGTTGCAGAAGTGAGACATGCCATGAAATAATCCTTTTCTAGGAATATTCCTATGTTAGTAAATTGGGTCAAACAAGTTAGGAGAGCTAGTTAGATTAGATTGAGATGATTTGGTAAAGCAAACAAGTTTTGGTAGGCTCAATTAGTCCATTAGATTGATCGTAGTGAGCTCAATGAGATCATTGAGATAGGGGAATTGATCAATTGATCATCAAAGAGATAATCATGAGTAATGCCTATGGTCATCTTGAGCTTACATCGAGGGATATCTCAATAGTTTTTCTAAACACTCATTCGGAAACCCGAGGGGTCCGTACATCATGCCAAAGGAGGAGATTGTAATCATCATTGGAAATTTCTTCATCGCAGGGAGCCTCTTCATTGGATGTGACAACCTCTCCTTTCTTCTTTCTTTCTCCCCCTTTCTAATTCTTCATTCAATATAATCATTGTATTTTGTCTCATTCACTTAAGTGACTTCATAGAGTTACATTATAAAGTCCCTTTAATTTATAAAAGGGAACTTATCTCTTAATTCCTAGGAAGATGAAAAGTCACGTGTTGAATGTGATAATGCAAATTTATGAGAGGGGTAGGAAAGGAGAAAATTCACATTACTATTAGTTGGGATGGATTCTCCATTCCAAAGGTTCCTGAAATTTTTGCCCTTGTAGTAATTTTGGATTGTTGTTGAACATTTTATCAATGCACAAGAAATAAGAGCTACATTTCTTCTACATGCTTTCTTCTTTTCCTTTGCATTGTACAACTTGTGTAAATGTCAATCAAGGAAGGAGTTTATTCCTTTCAAGTTGCATGAATGTGTACATCTTTGTGCGCATGATTTTCTATTATTGTTGATGTTATAAGGATAGATGTTATAGTAATATTATGTTTCTTCCAATTCTCTCTTTTATGCACTTTACAAGTATAGAGTTGGAGAGGAAATTTACGTCCTCAATAGATGAATCTAATAAATTTGTATTTTAATTCATTGGTCCCACTAGCTTCATTGTTTCTTTCATTTATATTGAATGTTAAACTACTCCAATTACTTGGTGTGAACTCTGTAATTGGCCTACTCAAGATAGTAATCTTCCTTTCCTAATTTCTCTCCTTTTCCCCTCATCACTGTGAATTCCTCCCTTGTACCCTGTACAAGCATTTTCCTGATTCGGTGGACTGTCCTTGTGTTATCTTTTCCCTATTTGGAAAACCCACAACATTTAGATTAAGATTAGATGAGTTATATCCAATAATGGGAGATGTACCATTCAATACAGAGGGGCGTAGCCCCGTGAATGTTAGTGGAGACACCTAATTTTCCCAAACAAAAATTTTTCTCACTAACATAAATTGGCGGAGGAATCGGGTGGTGCGTTGAATCGTCACTTCCCACCACTCATTCTAGCTAGTAGCAAAAGGTAGACGTGGCACCATGTTCCAAACTTTACTAATTAGCGGGACCAACCCTAGGTGATTATGTAAATAAACATTAAGATGTAATTGATTTTATGGGATTTTGAATGGGGCTCCATGTAAAATATTCTTAAAAGAAATCAGATGGTGATCGACAATATTACATCTAACTACACCGTGATAAGGGAGATGCATTGTGTGTCAAAATCAAAAATAGGTTGTTGAGAGAGAAGTACACAATCAAGTCTTTTAAAACCCAATCGCATCCTTCTTGAAGATTTGTCCAAGTATACCAAGCTTGAGCCTTAAATTATGTCGTCATCTAAATAAACAGTTGGAAATCCCATAACAACTTTTATAGAAATTCCAAGTCGTATGCCTAATCACACACCAATGCATAAGGAGGGTGTTGATTTTATCATGAGGGTTTCATATCATATTAAATTCACCACACACTAACCAATATGCTAAAGGAAAGTTGTCACCTAAAAATTTCCATAATGTTGTTCTTTCAGAGCCATCGTTAGGATAATAAACATCAAGAATACCAAAAGAAAGATCATTAATCTCCATAATCACCCACACGGACCGATTTGAAGGATCTTATCATGAGGAGGTGATTGAGGTCGAGAATTTTGGGTAAATGGAAATAATAGTGCCACATTTTCCATCAATTTGTTGAGTATGAAAATGTGTAAAAACAGGAGCAATACAAGTTAGCGTATTCTAAAGCAAAACCCAAAAAGTAATTTCCTACAAACAAATAATATCAAGGTAGATAAAATACTGGTAGGATAACCAAACATAATATTTGCGAGAGGGTTGTGTAATACCCTTAACATTCCATGAGATAAAATTCATGAAAAATATGACATATCAAACTCCCCCGCCTATCTAGTTCCTCCGAGCCAAGAATTACAAAATTATTAGTAAGAGTAATTTTTCTTAATTAGAAGGATCAACAAGAATGGAGTGGCGTTTGACCCCATTATCTCCTTGTGCATCGTGGTACACCTCCCGGGGTGGACTAAGAGAGAGACGCATAGGAAGATATGTTGAAGCTAAATTCAAATAATTATCCAATTGTGAGGGTAAAACTTGGCTCTATGAGGGTTTGGAAGGAATGTAAATCGACAAGGGGTGGATATAATCCTGACTCATCCTTGGAAAAAGGAGGGACATGAGGCACCACATTAGTTTATTTTACACCAGAACCCTTCTTATTCCACGTCATAGTCCAACCATCATTTGGTAGATCACCTTTAGGCTTAGACACCGAGGGTTCCGTCACCACCGGCTTGGAATGAGCTAAAAGAGGACACTCATGAATGAGGTGGTTTAGGGCCTGACAACAAAAATATGTGTTGGGGATGTTGAAATGAACCAACTTTTAAGAGAGACATAGGGAGCGAGCTTGGATATCCACGTGGTCTTGTAAATCATTCCCAAGGTCAATTTGATTATAATAACAATTTGTATTAAGTCTCAACTATATTTATTATAAGTGAAATTTAATAAATACTTTTTACTATAATAAAATTTGAACAAAAATATTCACCTAATATAAATAACATAAAACTAAAACATTTACCTTAATAATATTAAGAGACTACTACAAATTCATTTTTAAAATGTTAAAGTAAAAATATGTAATATCTAAAGAAAATTTCATATTAAGATATGAATTTCAACCAATAAACAAATTAACCTAAATCTTTATAAATGTATCTCTTAATCAAGGTGGACGAAAGTGTACGAGCATGATGGAAGACTCTATAAAATTATTGCGATACACATAAACATTAGAATGGAGTTGTGGAAATAACATGGTGTTTCACCTATCTCGATGTAATCTTGTGGGATCGTGGATGAAACCCAACCGAACTAATATCCGGGAGTGCAAATATTTTACCAAAATAATTAGAAGACTCGAGATAACACATCACCAAATTCGTAAGAAACAAATACTAGCATAATATGACATAAACTTGATGTGAATGGAAGGTTTATCAATGAAGTTAGCCAAACTAAAAATTGAGCCAAATTTTGAACAATGTGCATGTTTATAAATTTTCGGTGTTAGCATAGGACACGTCCCATAGAATTTAGTGATGTCTTGGATGAGTCAAACATTTCGGGAACTTGGGGAGTTAGAGGGAACATCCCCTATCTTTTTAATATGCCAAAAAATTTCCAACATTATTACTTTTAAAATGTTGTTATTTTTACCAAGAACACCAAATTATAATATGAAAGTACCTAAAATACATTAAACAAGTTTCAATCCATAAATTTCATTAAATACAATTTAAATATTCAGATATTATTTTTATATATTATTTTAATATACATCCCCTATTGTACCCAAAATTGGAGAATTTTTTTGTCATTGTGGAAACCCCATCCCTCCTTCCCCATGTCCCCCATTCTCGAGACTTAGGTAACTATGAAAATTTTGACTCATGTAGTTAGTTCACCTCACATCGATCTATATGTATCTTTTGTCTTTCAAATCTATTGGAGTTGAATTTCCATATACAACCAAATCTTTTTATACACATAGCTATCACTTGAAATGACTATGATAAGAGTGTATAGGGTGTGATGGGATTGAATATTTCGAAGGGTAGAATGATAATTATGTCACCTAATGGGAAGAAGATATTTGAAAATTAGTAACCACATTAAACAATTAATAGTGGAATATATTATTTACAAACTATTATAAATAAAATTATTTTCTCTCATAAAATAGGGAAACCAAAACTATAATGGATCTACCCCTCCAAATAATTGACATCATGAGTCTTCCATGAATAGAAACCTTCCCTCATACTAAATAATGAATTTGGTGAGAGTATATATAGATAAAATTTCATTACTCAATTTTATAATGTGACTTACAAGTATACAAGGCATATAATCTCCTTGCATGCCTTATTCCCAAGTCTCACAAATCTCACATGGATTGTTATTACCAAGATTATTAAAACAACTATCCACAAAAGTAAAAGTACACAGTAGAATTTACTATGAAATATTAGTGTGTTATTACAACATCACTCTTTATTCAAATATTTTCAAATAACCCAAACACAATATCTCCCACACTAATATAACTCACTATAAATATATTAATTTACTATTTATAATGGATAGTTAAGAAATAATTCCCAATATCTACTTCTTAATGGCTTCAAAAGTTTAAAAATATTGTAAAATATCTCTACATACATTCTTTACTACATGATATAGATGTAGTTAGGGAACATAATGAAGAGTCGTCTTAGACCACAAAATCCTCAAATATTCATTAAAAATATTTTTAAATATGTATAAAAACATACATTTGAATTAAACAACAAAAACACAACATGAATTAAATTGAAGTAATTTAGATGAACAACATACATAAAGACCAATTGCTAATGATGCAACCTCAAAAATACATTTATTAAATAGTAGCAAACAAAAATCTACGATCAGATTGGATATCACACTTTGTGAGATCAACTCTCACTAATCAATATCTATTTCCAAGGAAAATGTGATTTTTTAATATAGGCATGCGAGTCACCCAAATGTTACATCAATCTTAGCTACACACTATCACTAGACTCCTAAAATTATGGAACATAAAATAGATAATTCCCAAAGGACCCTTTACAAGTCTCAAATCATAATAATGTGACTTAACATAAACCATCATGGCATCGACATAGCTTCATGGTTATTCACAACATCCAATAGAATTGTAGTGTTCCACAAGTTTCTTTAGCACTTCACAACTTCCAATTAACCTGTAATATTCCATGGATTCAATATACTTGTGTAGATTCAATAGATTTGTGTGGATTATGCTTAGGTTTACATGGCCCTCCCTCAAGACCAAAATACTATATTAAAATATTTTAACTATTTTTTTCGATACATGACTTCATGTGACCCTTACATTTCAAGTAATTTTAAAAAGTTAATAACCTATTCTAGAAAGACAAGTAAATTAAAATTCCATGTCTAGCAACATATAATGTGCTCAACCAAGTTGCATCCTCAACCTTACTTCCCTTATATTTGACCAAATATTCATTATATTCCTTATTGTGTTTCTTTGATCGTGGTGTCAATCACTTTCTTCCTCTTCAAACATTTTTTCGCATTTTTGTCTCCACTCCACATTTTATCTTCCATATTTGAGTTTTTATGTGATTCCTTTGTTAGGGTTAGACCATACACAGTTGTACTAATATAAATCAGATCTCGAGCATACAAGCAATAAACATGGAAATAAAACTAGAAGAAACAATACAAGGATATAATGTGGTTCACCCAAAGGTGGGCTATGTCCACCCAAGAAATGGCCAATATATTATTCCAGAGGATATACAATCAATATCTCGTAATCTTCCACACCTCACACAATGTACAATATTTTTCTTATTACAAGATTCTTTGAGATTATCTCCAAGAATTCTTTCTTGTAATTCATTTAATCTTCTTAATTCTCTATTCTAACCCTAGTTTTCCAGCTTATGTAAGAATATACAAACTTAGGGCACTTTAGCTATGTAATTACAACCCTTAGATCACCTTTTAATTAAAGGTTGGATATAATCCTCGGGTTCTAAATAAAAACTTCACTGCATTACACGTAACCAATGTTAGTTACCCCAACCGATATTAGTTTGTCCCAACCGATGTTGGTTTGTTCGCTAGATGACCGATGATGTTCACCGACCGACATCGGTAATTGTGTAAACTCGCAAGTTGTAAATAATTTATTTGTGAAGAAATTCATATCTACATCTCAACAATTTCCCACTTGGAGATAAATTGTTGCACCGTAACGCATAACTCCATCCTTGGATCGTATTCCTTGGAAAAAAATTTCTTCCTCTTCAAGTCTTAAAATCAAGACCAACATAAGTGGATTGTAGCTCGATTTCTCCTTTTCCAACACCTTCATTAGCATATTTGTAGGGTTCTCATTTGTAGTAATTTTCCAACTTCATTGCACATCCTCCAACACCTACGATATGAATTGATATCTCAATTGAATGTGTTTCATCCTTGAATGAAATGTTTAGTTCTTTTCTAGATGAATCATACTTTGACTATCACCGTACAAACTCGTAATCCTCTTGCTCATTTCCCAACAATTCCATGAACATCTTCATCCATATCTTCTCTTTTCTAGCCTCTCGTAGCTGCAACATACTAAAACTTCCAGTAGTAGACAAGCCCACAACCTTCCTCGTAATCTCAAAATCTAGCTAACTACCACCCCACCTACTATGAATATAAATCCAAGTGATGTTCCTCCTATCATCCAAAACTCCATCCATATCTAAATCAACATAGCCACATAAAGAAGTATCTCGATCCTCCATAGCATAAATGCATGCTGGAATTCCCTCTCAAATATCGAGTATCCATTGGATTACTTTTCAATTCTCTTTACTTGGATTGGCCATAAATCTACTCACAACTCCAACTACTTATACAATGTCCGGTCCGGTACAAACCATAACATACATAAGACATCCAATTTCCAAAGAATATGGAACCTAGGCCATGTACTCAACCTCCTCATGTGATGTAGGACACTGATCATTGCTCAATTTAAAGTGTCCATCCATAGGTGTACTTATAGGTTTTGAATTTTGCATATTGAACCTTTCCAACACCTTATTGATATAATGTTCCTAAGACAAATACAATTTATTTTTCTTTCTATCTTTGTGAATTTTCATGCCAAGTATTTTCTTTATAGCTCCTAAATCCTTCATTGCAAATGTGTGAGCTAACATTTCTTTAAACTCACCAATGTCATGCATAATAGATCCTGCAATAAGCATATCATCCACATACAATAACAAAATAATATAGATATCATTTTCAAGCATCTTGAAATAAACAAAATGGTCATATTAACATCTCATATAACCATGCTCATGCAAAAAATTATCAAACCTCATATACCATTGCCTTGGAGCTTGTCCGATCCTTTACAAGATATTTTTCAACCTACACAAAATCTCTCCTTACCCCGACTTCATACCCAAATGATTCTTGCATATAAATCTCTTCCTCAAAATTACCGTGAAGTAAATCCATCTTAACATCAAGTTGTTCTAAATGCAAATCTTCTACCGCAACTAAATTAGAACAAGATGAATGGAAGTCATCTTAACTACAAGAGAAAATATTTCACCAAAGTCAATACCGCTTTTAACGCGAATAATTTTACCACAAGCCTTGCTTTTTATCGCTTTTATCCACCCTCTTTCTCCTTGATCATGTAACCCCATTTGTTTTACAATGATCTCTTGGCTACTAGAAAATTTAATAGATCCCATGTCCGATTATTTCGAAGGATTCCATCTCCTCGTTCATGCCATTCTCCCACTCCACATGGGTATCATGTTGCATTCCTTCTTCAAAATCTCAGTTCACCACTATCGGTCAATAATAAATTAAGAAATGAAGGAGTAAATCTTTCAGGAGGTTTACTTACCCTTTAGGACCTTCTCATAGAAATCTAGGGTTCTTGGGGCTCAATTTATGCCTATTGTACATAACCAAGTTGTGCATCCATACGCCAAGCCCATCAAACAAAAGCTCAAAGATGCATCCCCATGTTGCCTTACTTGGTAAAGGAATATCTTGAAAGGCTATTAGAATTAGGATTCATCGGACCTATCGACTACTCTGATTGGATTTCTAATATGATACCACTTTAAAAAATCCATTCTAGACGAGTGTGTACTGATTTTAGAGATATTAACAAAGCTTTTCCAAAGGACAAATTTCCTCTCCCTAACATCGACATGATCGTTAATTATACCGTTGGTTATGAGATGCTATCTTTCATGGAAAGTTATAATCGATAAATATTGTGGAGGAATATCAAAATTATACACCTTGCACAACCCCATTGGGAACGTTCTACTACCAAGTTATGCTCTTCGGCCTTAAGAATGTAAGCGCTACATATTAGAGGGAAATGATTGTAATCTTTCATAACATGATAAGTGACATAATGAATTATTATGTAGATGATATACTAGATAAATATATAACTCGAGAGGAGCACTCATAGATTTTACGACGTATCTTTCGGTTCCTAAGAGACTATAAATTCTACCTTAACTTGAAGAAGTGTGTCTTCGGAGTGTTATCCTGGGAAATTATTAGGATTCATCATGTCAAGGATAGGAATAGAGGTGGACCCCACAAAGGTCACAAACATCAAAGAGATGTCTCCTCCTAATAATATTAGACAACTTTGTAGCTTACAAGGGAAAATTTAGGCCATCATAAGGTTTATTTCATAGCGAGCGACAAGACAAGAGTCATATGTTCACACATCTTCTTAAGAAAGATATTAATTTATCCCGATGGTAAGAAATGCATCAAGTGTTTTCTTTGCTAAAATAATACTTCGCTAAAACCCCCGTTGTCATGCCACCCACAACAAGTAGATCCCTTGTTGTTATACATATTTTCTACACATTTTAAAATTAGGGCATTGTTAGCCTAATATGATAAAGAACATAGAAAAAGAGTTGTATACTACTTGAGCAGGACATTGGTAGCATATGATCTCAACTTTCCACATATCGAGAAGGATTTCCTTGTCATAGTGTTTTATTTTCGTGAAGCTACGTCACTATATGATCAAAAAATCAAGCTTATTTCAAAGGTCGATCCTTTAAAATACTTACTGTCAAAACCTGCCCTAACTGTAAAGATGGATAATTGGATCATCTTATTGAGTGAGTTTGACATTGAGTACATTCATCAAAAGTCAATAAAATGAAAATTCTTACCAGATCAACTAGTAGGAGCTCCACTGCCAAGTATCGAACCCTTGAGCCTAGAACTACAAGATGCATCTATCATTTACCTTAAAGAATCTATCATTTGGAAACTATACTTTGATGGATCCTTTACCTTTCATGATTAAGGTGTCAAAGTTGTGTTAATCACTCCTATGGGAGACTTGATTCCTAAAGCGTCCGACTCGATTCCCATGTATAAATAGTATAATGGAGTATGAATCTCTCATTACGGTGGATGAAACTAGCCATCAAGTGGGATATTAGGAAGGTCATTGCATTAGTGATTCAATGTTCATTATCAAACAGTCATATATGAATACAAGGTAAAATACGAGAAGCTCCTTCCATATACGAGGATGACAGATTCTTTGAAAGAATACTTTGAGAAGATAACATTTGAGAAAATACCTAGAGCACAAAAAACAGAGTAGTTGATGTTATGGATATAGCAGGTCTGTGTTTTGTATTCCAAAAGGGAACACCGATATGCCATTCTTCGTTAAACATCTAAGAATGTTGGCTTATGACATACCACAATCATGTTTGGTAAGTGAATTTGTTGGTCATGTTTCCCTGTTGTATGCTGAAATATTTAATTAGATCCATGATGGAACCTTTCGACTAACATTTCTGTGTTGAAAAATGCACCCTTATCCAACATATATCCCTTTATACCCTACTTAGGGGAACCCTCTTCCATTGAGGCTATGATGGGATTGTGTTGTTCTATTTGAATTCGATGAGTACATCCAAGCAATCAAGGAGGTGCACGAAGAAATTTGTGGAGCCCATACTAAGAGGATCATCCTTGTGAAGACAATTCTTAGAGTAAGCTATTATTAGCCTACCATGGAGCATGATTGTTATCAGCATGTGAAGAAGTACATGGATTGTCAAAAGTATGGAAACTTGATACATGCACCGACGTAATCCTTACAACCAATCATGACACCCTAGTCGTTCTCAAAGTGGGGTCTTGATCTAATAGGGAAACTTAATCCTATCTCCTTGGATGGCCATAAGTTCATTATAACTACCACATAGTACTTTACAAAATGGGTAGAGGTTGTTCCTCTTACCTATACAAAAGGTCCCCAAATCTCTAAATTTATAATGAATCATATCATCTGTTGATATGGTATCCCCTTTGCTATCATCATTGATAATGGTAAATCATTCAAGAATAAAAATGTGAAATCACTCTGCAAATGCTTTCAAATATCCCTTAATTTCTTGACCTCTATGACCCTTAAGGTAATATGCAAGATGAGGCATCTAATAAAACCCTAATTTGCAATGTGGAGAATATGGTGAACAAGATAGTCAGTGATTGGAATTTACAAATTAACCCTACCCTCTGGGCATTCAGAAATTCTATCCGCACCCCAACAGGTGCAACTTCATACTCCTTAGTATTCGGAATTGAAGGTGTACTAACTTTAGAGATCAAGATCCCTTCTTTACACATTGAGCTAAGGGACTACTTGAATGAAGAGGAGGACTACATAGTAGCTTGATTGGTAGATTTGGAGCTATTAGATGACAAAATACTTCACATTCTCAATCACCTCAAAGTGTATTAGGATCAAGTGCGGTGAAGCTACAATAAAAGAGTCATACCTCAACAATTATAGGTAGGGGACATGATGTTAAAAGAGAATTGGAAGAACACCAATAAGGACCATGAAAAGAAAGGGAAATTTGAACCCAATTGGCTAGGACCATATGTTGTCGTCACCAAGTTATGTTATGGTGCCTATAAGCTAGCCCATGTAAATGATCAAGAGATTCGAGAACACTGTTATTTTAAAATACACAGATGAGAATATTCATGTGTTTTCAAAGCCTATTTAAAGCCACATCTTCACCTAGTAGAAAATAATTGATCAAAACATGAAGAGAAATGAGAAGCTACGAGACACTCGCCAAGATTCAAGCGAGACGTAACTTTAGAGGTCAAAGAAAGTGATTAAGTCTCAAACTCCCCACGGGGCTGACATGTGGAATCAACAAAGAAGTAGAACAAGTAATCCCACGACAATGCCAAGTGTCTACCCAAAGACTTTCCCATAATCCCTAAAAGAAAATAATAGTCATGAGGATGTGTGGACCTTCCACGTGGATATTTCAAAGATAATGGAATCCATTTTCAAAGTAGGCCATAAAAGATGACAAGCCATCCACCACGTATAAGTGATTTTGGGTCTAATCTGTAAGATTTAATGCTAATTTTTTTTTCAAAAGATCAGAGGTGAAGGGTCATTTCATTACAAAAATACATGCCATTTAAATCAAGAGGCCAGAACCAATGCATAAAGGGTCAAAATATCTGGTTATGTAATAAATAGCCGAAAGAGTTTCTTCTCAAAAGGTGATTCCATCTCAAGGGATTCGGTTATAGGATACTTAAGATGCATTAAATGGGCATGGCTCTCACTTTTCTATCACTTCATAATTAAGGGGAAGTTGGGAAGGAGTTTCAAAATTCTCTCTTACCTCCTCCTCATCCTATAAGTTGTAATCAAAGTTCAAAGGAAAATAGAGACTATTAATTAGGTAGTAGGAGAGAAAAATATTTCTCTGCCGCAAGTTTTCTCTTCTATAAAGGCATAGATCTTGGAACTCTAGCCTTCTACATGGGTTTTGTAATAACAATATTGCCTCTTTCTATATGTAATACTATGCACAACCATTAAACTAATATATATGTTTTTGGTGTTTCCAGTTCATCATTTGCATATCTTTATTGTCTCTTATTGTCTTTATTTTTCATTTAGGAACCTGTGTATCTCTCAATGTTGTTTTTATTTTTCATTTTGGTAGTTTTTGTGTGACTCTTTTTCGACCTATGGCACATTTTTTTCGCCCTTCTTCAATTATTCACCATTTCCCTTCTCGGGAAGTTGCAAATTTGATTGAATTTCCTAGCAAGCTTGTTCGGCACATCACCTTAACTTTTTTATGTTTTTCTCACCCCTATCTCACCCCATAGAGAAGATCCAACTTCTTTATAACCCGGAGGTCTCCTTAGGACACACATCCCACTAACGTAAGGATTCTTATGACTCTAATGGCTCACTCCACCAAGGATTTCCGTCAACAAAACCCATGAACACAATGCATCTTAAGCGCTTTTATGCTTACATATGGGGTCTCTAAAGTATCAAGAAAAGAAAAGAAAGTACAAAAATAGAAAAAGAAAAATATAAATAAACAGGTGGGTCCAATAGTGAAAACCATGCAATGGTGGCATTTTGGACAAGTCCTTTGGTGAAAACCAATTTACGGCACCAAGGAGGGTCATTGTTCACAAGAAGCCAGGTTTAGGAGTACGAAAACTTTATCCTAAGTTGGTCTTTACCTTCATCTGAGTCCCTTGTGAGCCTATCCTTCTTTTCCCTAATCCGACTAATTTAATATTTTGAATGTGGAGAAATGTCACTTTGAATGAACCCATCTCATGTTGTGGTAAATTCTACAAGATCATTTCTCGGCACATAACACATAGCATTCTACCCCTGTATATCCCATCTAATGCTTGGGCCCATCCATGTTTCTTTAATTTTCTTGCACATTCACTTTGGAAAACTTTTGAGAAAACATCAAAAACATTTGTATAAATTTTGAAAGTCCCAAAAATATAGATATGTCCTTTGGAAAAATCAAAAATTCTAATACGTTTAGTAGAAAACTCCAAAATAATAGAAAATTATCTTAGAGATAAAACCAAAAACATCAAAAATGTCCTAAAATTGTCCCGCAAAAACAAAGTAGTGGTTTGATTACTTTTAGTTGTTGGTTTGTATGGTTTTAGTTGCATTTTTTTCGTGTTGTATGCTTTAAATTGGATTTACTTGCTTACTTAGATTGAATGTCACTTTAGTCTATAGTGTATTGCATTGAGTTCATTTTATACTGCATACTTGTAAATAAATGTGTTGCTTTGAATAGAGTTGTTAGCTTGTGCTTGTCAATTTTTATTTGTGCATTGTGTTATCGCTTTGTCACCATATCACATATAACCATCACATTTATACATCATATATCAAAAAATGCTAAGTTTACATCACACATGTATACGAAGCTAATCATCAAATATCGTATCACAAATGGGGTAAGAGGGGTTGTGCATGATCATAAATGTATCCCTCCCACATCAATATAAACATGTTTTACTCAAAGTATCTCATCAACATATAGTATGATATCTGCTAAGGCTATCTCATAAATCTAACATGTGATATAAACATAAAGAAATAGATTAAGCATTCTCATAAATAACATGTGATACATCTGTAATCCATCTATCATCATATATCATCGAAAATATAAATGTACGTACATACAAAAAAGCAGTGTGTCTCAAAAGTACATCTAATATAATGATTCATCATGGAAATATATGCAAAAAAATGTTCCTTCATCATGAGGCATGATAAAAAAATAATACATATACATCCGTATAAAAGTATGCCTTCATCACAAGGCGCTAGGCCAAAAAGTAAGTAGTACATCGGTATGCTAATAATAGAGTCAACCACGAATCTCACCCATGCGGGGATTCCTAGTGCCGATATGCCACTAAGTGGGGCAAGCTGAGGTGATGAACGTGTAGAAGGTGTTACATCATGCTTAATCGACCCGTGATTAACTACATCATGCCGAGTTGACGTATGCTGAAATAACCCATGTTTCTCTGAAGTTGACTGTCCTAAAGGACTCTCTACAAATCCTACTAATTATGATGGTCTATGAGATCTTGATCGTGATATGTTGTGTGTTATCCGACCATACTAAAAAAATATCTGTTTGGCTAGAATGATTGCATAATACTTCATCTTGTATTAGGTTGACTCACCTACTATAGTAGTGTTGTTCCCAATAATCGGTTGTACTCACGAAGATGTGTCTTCTGCTGCAGTGTATCACGCTCTTGCCCTCATGCTAGTTAGCTCTATCCACAGATTGAGATCGATCTACGATATCATGATCTCGCTCTGTCTCTAGATGTGACCGATGTGCTATATCCCGATCTCATTCGGTCTATAATAGTAACTAATTTGTTATAGCTTGAGCCCATTATGTCTATAGATGTAAGATATCTTCTATCACATGATCTTTCTCTTTGGGACTTGTAATCTCTTTATCTTGTCTTGATCTCTCTCTATCACAAGTTGATCCCCATCATCTGTGATGGCCTGAACTCTCTTTGTGATGGCCTAATCTCTCTCCCAAGGGCATGATCTCTCTTTATAATGGCTTGATCCTCTCAACTGCCATCTAGAGTTGTAAGGATGTCACTGTTGTAAATGCTACCGCAAGGTAGCCACCGCCCACTAGCCTATATATCTAGTATATCCTACACATCCTATATATCTCGTATATCCCGCATAGCTCGCGCATCTTGTACATCTAGAAAATCCTCCTCCATATCCTCATCATCCTAGCCATCTCCTCCACCTCCTAGTGGACTATGTCATGGACTCACGTGAAGGGGTGATAAAGGTTCCTGCACTAGCATCCATGGTACCAACATCTGTGGCTACACCACTACCTAGCTATTGTACTAAGATATGTTTTTATACTAGTAGTTGTTGCATTGGTACCCCATGTATGGTCCTACATTTACCTATGCCTTTACATGTACCTGTTGATCTAGGCCCCATACCTCCCGCCTTTGTTGCATCCAATATCTCCTAGGGAATAGTCAATCTATGTGGCAACACTAGCACATACCACACTGCATAGTCTGGTGTAGTCCCCGATCCACTATATTTTCCTGTTGTACCTAAGGTTATGGGGCTACCTATGAAAAGCTCGTATGAGCTCGGTCTAACTTGATCTAGGGTCCCATATCAAAAATTGCTCTATATCGGTGTGCGTACCACATCTCATTTTCGGAATCCCTAGATGAGACCACACTAACACTAGACTGGTCAAAACTGTACCACTCTAAGATGTGGCTCCTGCTCCCAATGATAAAATGGTCTACTTCGGTTGTCCTCAACTCATTTTCCTATGTGGCCACCGATATAACCCGTATGGCTGTCATGTCATCATATGGGGTGTTAACTTGTCAAACTCTCACCTATAGTAATCTGTGTCATCTCCATCGGGAACCTAACCCATGAGGGAAGGCTCTCCAAAACCCGAGTTCACAATGCTTCTAAACAATGTCCAATCACAATATGATCCCAAGCCCAGATCTATAGTAAAGTAGCAGGACCCAATGTCCTGTCTCGTGATAGGCTATCAAGTGTAAATCAGAATATAAGTGAGCCAGTATACACTGACCCCAGAATACACCCTACCCTGAAGTAGGTCGTGGATCACTCAAATAAGACCAAGGGGGAATCATGCAATGGTCTATTTGGGTAGCAACATGTCACCGACAAAAGATAATAAATATATGGGAACTTATCCTAGCCACATTTCATACATCTCCTAACCACAAATGACATACCTCGGTGAGGGATATCAGTACCCAAACGACCATCGTAGGTAACCAAACGACCCTGAATCGGAACTTGCAGGATCTTCCAAACTTCCTCCAATGTAACACTCATCTCATATGTAGGAGTCACAAATTCTATCTCTCACTCTGCCATCTCTCAACTAAGGTTGTGAGGAGCTGTGATCAAAAGTAATATTTTACATACGGGCTATATATGATAAGCCCTGTCACCTCTAGGGTGATCTCGTAAGAAAATCCGGTCTCGACATCCGAAGGTTGCCTCATAGGTGCAAGCCGTAAATTTCATTCCCGGGTCCCTAGCATGTCCAAGTACATTTGTGGAGCCATTCAAGTCAATTCTTATAATATGTCTTCTATCTCTATAATTCACCTATTTATTCTACGTATGGTTTGTTAAAAACTACATTTTTTCCCAAACACAATTTTAAATTATCTTTTATGCATATGCACCCCCGCATGCACCAAAGTGCCATTTTCTCAAAGATAGGCACCCGAGCGCTCACGCATTAGGAAAAAATTAAAAAAATAATAATAAAAGCCAAATTTGCACACAACTTAGGTGCCCTTCGCATGCGCACATGAGCTCTCTTCTCCGACGTAGGCACTAAGGCGCCTTGCATGGCCTTTTAAATGAAAAAAATCACAATTTCTCCTAGCATAGAAGCCTCTGGCCAAAGCGCCTACCGTAGTCAAAAATAAATAAAATGCAAAATGCAAGCATGCATAGGTACCTAGCACCCATGTTTGCAACTAAATTTTAAAAATTAACAATACATGCATGCATAGGTGCCAGCATCCATACTGCAAACAAAATAAAAAATATGTGCATGCATAGGTGATTAGGTGTCCATGCTTTGCGCAAATAAAATTAAAAAAATGCTAAAATGCATGAATTCATAGGAGCCTAGGTTTCCACATTGAACCAACATAGGTGATCAGGTACCCATGTTGTACGGCAAAGATAGGTGCACCCCCTCAATTTTTCCCTAATTTAGCCTAAAATACATATTTTTAGCTTAAAATTCAAAAAATGAATTATTAGGGTAAAAAGAGTAGTTGAGTACCTAAGGTCCATCTGGTGAAAGCCTCAGGTACTCACTCACATGGTCCCTACGGTGCCTTCAATTCACTATCCTCGCCATTTCCTCCCATAGGTAAGAGCTCAAATCAATAGTCAAATGGTAAGTAAATGTGGTAAATAACTTGTCGTGATGGCTTATATGCTCATTTTTAACTTCCGTGATGTGTTTCTTGCTCACAAAGTGCCTCGAGACCATCGTATTTCTTCTAAAACTCCTCTAACACTTTCTACGGTGATTTTTTTTAATAAATTAATTATTTTCGACACGTTTTTGCTACGTTGGGGCATATTTTTGCTTCTTGACTATATTTTCTACTACATGTGTCATTGTTTTTTCCCTATGGTCACTTTTAACATTTCCTCATGACTTCATTATTTCCTCTAAAATATTTTCTTCCGTCAAAATAAAAAAATTAAAACAATCAAAAAATTCAAAAAGAAATTTGATAAAATCATTTTAAAAAATCCAAAAAAATTAAATTTTTTGCAAAAAATGGTAAACAACATATACGTAGCTAAAGCCTGTGTCAATTGCATTATCCTCGAACGTTGAAATATGTCTTACAAAAGCATTTTTCTATGGTTCTTGTTTATTTTGGTCTCAAATGACTGGATCATCGTTATCTACCTCCATTAACAAAATCTAGGCTGCATGCTATGTCGGTCCTCCCTGCTGCAACATGTTGAGTTGTTAGGGGTGTGTCATACTCACGAAAGATTTTCCACGGGAATACTTCTATCCTCCATTATTCCCCTTGCATGTATCCTTTCTTTGGGCACCATTTGAAACCCCAGTCGTTACAACACAAACATTCGTGAAACTCAACTTGATAACAAAAACATTGGTGCAATTTGTCTCAAACGCGTTGTTTGTTTGAGTGCGTATGATTGTACTAGTTTCTCTTTTAGGTTAGCTTGGTTTACTTTCTCGTATTGCATTGCATAATGTATGTTCGTGGGGTGAAATATCATTTTACTTTCTCGTATTTCATTGCAAAATGTATGTTGCATGGAGTTACGTATTTTTAGGAGTAAACAATTGTTAGTAATTTAGCTTTTCATGTTATCTTACACTTTTGTTTATTTTAATAAAGGCTCATGATGTAGACATAGGGGAAAAATTATATAAACAAGTTGCTTATTGAAAGGTTGGATGCAAAGATTGGGCTTGTCCTATATTTTCCATTCTCATTTCTTCTCCATTATCATTTATTACCATTACTAATTTTTCTTCCAAATCACCTAGGAAAATAAACAACCATGTTTATCCCTATCCTTATTCTTTCTCAATACACGAGGGTTTCCCGCTTGTTCTAAACTATTTTTTCTATCCATTTCAAATCATATTTTCGATTGTCGATTGACTTCTTCTATCACCCCATCGACACTCAAGGGGGCATCCTTCATCCTGCTAATTTTTCTTCAAAAATTTACTTATTTATGCTTGTCTACTATACTTGAAGTGAAGTGACTAACTTCACCTCAACCAAGGGAAAATGTAGACACCTAAATTTTGCTTTTGCAATCTTATTACCATAACGCACACAAATCACTCTCATTTTTGCCAATTCCATTATAATTAGTGATCTTTACTAATTAACTAACGTTTCTTTCCACTTTGGTCAATTAACCAACACTTCGTTGATCACCAAACCTATTTCACATTCGGGATGCCACTTTATAATGAATTATAAGTCAAAGTTCTCTTCAAAATAGAAAATTAACGTTTATAAGATAATTAAGCCTATTTTGCCCTTGATTTGGTCAATATGCCCTAATATTGACTCAAACCCCTCTTCCAACCACTCAAAATCACCCCATTTACCTCCATAATGTCTCAAAGCAAGCTTCAAAATCTTATCCTAACCTTCTAGTTTACCTAAGTGGTTGATTAAGGCTTCACACCTCTTAATCACTTGTTAATTCACTAATTATGATTAACAAAACTTAATCATGATTAGCAATTCTAATCTAATTTGGGGATTTTAGTCCCACATGCACCAAAATACAAGTTTTTCCTAAAGTAAAAAATATAAAAAGAGTTCACCTAATTCCTTTATACTTTACACCGTGCTTTGATTTGCATCTCATATAATACATATGATTTCTAAGCCAAGTCCAATCCTTGCTTAAAACCTTCAACAAGGTTAGTAGATGAATATCTAAAGTGACTTAACAAGTCATTTAGAGAGGTCATTTCACCATTGTTTGAGTAGTAACCATAACCATTTAATTTCCCCTTAGGTTTATTTAGGCCCATGTTAGGTAATTAATCATATTAGTAGGCATGTTTAGTTAGTTTTGCATTGTTTTCATACTAGTTAAGCATTATTTTAAGCTTCTATCTTAATGTTACATTCCTAGACTTAGAGCCCTAGCTAATTAGGTGGCAATGGTGTTAGCCTTCCTTGTTTATCTTTATAGTTTACTTTGTAAAGTTTGGGGTGCTTTCATTTGCACTTTGATGGGACAATACCCTATTGCATTCAATTTTTAAGCTTTTAACTTAGTTTAAAAGTTTTTCATTTCAAATTTTTAGTTTCATTTCAAGTTTCCTAGATAAATTTCAAGTTTTATAGTTTACTTCCAAGCTTTCTAGAGTACTTTCGATCTTTGTAGATTAATTTCAAAGTTTTGTAGATTAATTTTTCAAGCTAAGTAGTTTTTAACTAGATTAGTGGTAGAAGTTGTGTTTTCATGGTTTTTGTAGGATATAAGGAGGTGAAGCCTGTCAAAATTCCATCAAAATACCAAATATTGGACCTTTTTTCAAGAAATATTCTCAAAAACCCATATTTTTGACCTCCTACAGGAAAAAGGTTTATGTACATTCTTGTGAGAACCTATGCATCATTGTGAGTGCCCTTATAATATTGATTTTTTGGGTCCTAAGTGCAAAATGTGTCTATGCATGCAGACATGCACTTGTGCCTCACTAGAAGAACCCATGCATTAATGACTATGTAAAAATGATATAAGAGAACATGTGCATCACTATGAGAATATGTTCATCGATGTAAGCATGTGTGCATGACTTTGAGTGCCCTGTACATCTAGAGGGTGCCCATGCATCATGGTAAAATTTCCTCAAACTCCAAAATTTCAAATTCTATCTTTTTGGAGCAGCTATCATTTCTAGAGAGTTTTAGTTGTTATTTTAGTCCATTTATTTATTTTAGAGCATTTTTCCTAACAAATTTCACTTAGGGTTTGATAAGTAATTGTTAGTGTGAAATCATAGCACCCCCAAATGAGTCATGGATCTGCTTTTCTAAGGAAGGGTCATTTGGTGTGATTTGTATAACATTGGGACCATCTCTCAAGCTGTGGGACTTGCGGACTTGAGATGGCCCTCCAGAGAAAGTCAACTTCTTCTTCTTGATCCTAATTCTAAACTACTCTTAATGCAGAAATGACGTCTACCTACACCTATCCTAACAATGCCAAGGAGACAGGGAGAGAGAAAGTGCATAAAGAGGGAAATCCTACACTAACGAGGTGATAGAACCAAGAAAAAGGAAGTTTTGATCATCTATCAAAACGGCCATGAAATGAAGGGAGGTGAGGTGAGAAATGGAGAGGATGGACAACAACATCACAAACCAAATGTCAGATTCACACGAACTCCATTTTCAATCCCCATGAACACACTCCTAGATCTACAAATGAAACGTCCAAAACATGCACAGAATACTCCAGAACAATGAGAGGCAAGAAGATGCAATGAAAACAAGTGAAGGATGGACAAATGCATCACAAAAATGAGTTTTATTGCTTAAAAAATTTGCACAGAGCATCATACATGAGCAAGAGGCAAAAACACCATTTACAGAGCAAGGGAGGAGGTTCAGACTCCATTTTCAACCTTGGGGAATAAAAGAAGAGGGGGGCAAGGGAGAAGAATGAACAAATTTTACAATGAATCCCGCCTCGTATTTATAGATTTGATCAGAGAGAAGAAAGAGAGAGAGAAACGGAAAAGAATGTAGAATCTCAACCACCGATGTTAATGCTTCGATGAAATATGCCCCAAACTGTCTTTACATAATCAATCCTTGGTTCAACACCTTGAAGAAAGAGGAAACGGTGGAAATAGATTGAATCGATCTGGTTGTTGAGACAGATGGACCCCGCATTAAAGGCCCGAACACGTTACCTCCATTCTCCTTCACCTAACCTCCTCAAAATTAAATTTTCAGACCTCCATGGTGTGAGGGAGGTGACAACTTTTCAACGGCATCGATTTGTAATATTTTGAGCCCGAGTTGAAATATACACCCTCAAAGTTTGTATTGGGTCCGTATAGGAGGGCAGAAAAATATCTTGAAAAATGGGTCCCCTTTTGATAAGGTGGAACACATGGCAAATGATTAGGGAAAATTGGGTTTGCAGGTTCAAAATTTATCTTTTCCCCTTTTTCTGTGAGAATTACAAAATCTAGAATACGCCTGCGGCCCCACAACTCTACTTTGATATGTGGCACCCTTTGGTTAGCTTGGGGATGCGCTCCAATCTTTTCCTTTGTGCCATTTTGTCAAAGGGAAAATTTTCACCTTTTCCTTCGACTCCCCACTTTGGTTTGACTCGGGCTCAAATGCTGACTTTTTCCCTTTTTATTTTAGAGCCTTCCTGAGTCTGTCAAATAGATTTAAGACATGGATTCATGTGATAGAGCCGTTTCTTCTCTTTCTTCTCACACATGGTCATGGTCGATCCAATATTTTACTTGGGGGTGAAATATGGATAGCAATTTGGTGACTCACGGGGACTTCTGCCTACTAGATGAAGAGACCAGTGGCCTTGAAGTATCCATTGGGCATGGAGTCTTTCCGATAAACACAAAACTGATCCGAACTCGAAAATCGATCCCCGAGCCACTTGAAACCCACCGAACTTGGAGTTGATCTTCACCAAAACCATTTGAAATGGACAGTGCAAGAGTAAAACAATGACACCAAAAACTATGTACAAACTAAAAATCATACATACCCCAAGTGGGATATGCAAAGTGTGCAAAAGAACTTCTTCTACTGAAAACAAACCTACCTACACTACTCTAACCAAGAGAATAGGGAAGTCAAACAAAACCTGCAACTGGAAGGGAGAAATAGCTTCCCTTCCTCAAAAAAAGCGAGACATGCAACGATTCGCCTCTGAACATGGCTGGTTGGATGAGTGAAAAACTGACCATAAACCGGTCCTCCACCCAAATCATCAAGGTATCAACATTAATGGAAAATACCTCCTCAAGCTGACCTACATTGGACTCCTGGAGGTATTGATGGTGACCCTTGGTACTTTGATGCTCATCCTCATGCCCTAAAGTAGGCATGATTGGTTTTGGTTTCTCCTTTGGCTCCAATGAAGCCAAGTACCTGATTGGGCATGGTTTGATCCTTTGGATGTGCCCATTTCTCTAAAATTCAACTCCAAAATGGATTCTTCTTGTGGACCTTCTTGGGTGGATGGTGTGAGAGAGATGATGACATCCTCCTGCCTTTTCTCTTCCTCCTCCTTTGAAGAACATGGAAGATCAAGATCTTCCAACCTTGGTTCTAGAGGGATGCTATAAGGTGCAGACTATTGTAAATGAATGTTCTCCTCCACAGCTATTAAGTGTTCCTCTTCTTTTGGATTTAGAGTAGCTTCTCCTTCCTCTGTTGTTTGAAGACCATCTTGCCCTTAGATAACTTCTTCCTCTAGCATGAAGCTTGTCAAAGAAAACTTTTCAAATTGTTTCTCTAGAGGAATGTTTGGGACAGCCATGTCTTCTTTAGAATTTTCCTCCATGATGGATTCATCAATCAAAATAGGCCCTTCAAATAAAAGAAATAAATTATCAATGATGCCTTCTTCTTCTATTGTTACAAAATCTAATTTGGTCTCATCCATTTTATCCTTCCCAATGGGACTTTGAGCTAGTTGTTCTTCTCTTCCTTGGTTGATTGTGCAACTTATATCGGATCATCATTTCTCTTAGACAAAGTGCCATTGTGGACACTACACTCTAAGCAACTTGATAACTGATCTTCTTCCTTTCCTTGTTCTTCTTCTACTAGAAAAAATCAGTCCTAACCACCATTGAGTCTTCAACCTTGGCCTCTTCTATAGGCTTAACCAACAAGGGGATCTTTGTAAACCCAAATTTGGCAGCCCAACTCTTCAGATTATCTATCATTTCTTTTCTATTGGGCTCCTCTTCTTGTTTTTCTCCTTGACTGGATTCTTGAGTCTCTTCCCAACATGGGCTTGGGAAAGCAAGAGGAGTGGCAAGTTGGGATTCAACCAGCTTTGCAATTGTTTGTGGTGGGAAGGGAGGTGTGACTTCTTGTTTATTTGGAGGGGATGGCTATTTGGAAGGGAAAAGGATAGAAGAACTGAGATGAGGTGGAAGACTAGGGGATGGAGAAATGGATTTCACACTTGGGGCAGCATTCAATGGGAAGCTTGGAAATTGAAGCCCAAATTGAGATGGTGTTGCTTGAGGAGTAGAGAGAAAATTACCAGATAATGGTGTAGGATTTACCCATTGACAAGGTTGCCTGGCACCAAGTTCATAGGCCTCTATCTCTTCTGCCCATTGTGCAAGTTGGGGCAGCATTCCAATCATGAAGTCCAACTTCTCCTGAGGGCTGTAGTGTCTTGGAAAAGGGCCTTCCCATGGACAAGGTGCCCTACAACCAATCTTGAATGCCTTCATTTGAGTTGTTGCCCTTGAATGCACCATGCTAGCCTCTATTTTTGAATCTTCTCTAGTAAACCAACATCCTCTGCATAACTATCACCATTATATGTGTCCCCTTGTCCTTGATAAGCTTCATAGTCAAACTGGTTTTGACACTGCTCATATGGGTAAGCATAATGGTTCTGGATCTGATCATAATGTTGATCTGGAGGAGTTGGGAAATACATTAGAGGTGGATTGCATTGTTGTAAGTGTGAGTTCCATGAAGGGAATGAATTCATGATTTCACAACCTCATGGAATGGGAGAAAATGGAAGATATCAAAGAAGAAAATGAAAGAAAATGAGTGGAAATGGATGGAAAAGGTCTACAACTTAGAGAATGGGTTTTTACTAGATGGAGTCACCATATGTGCTTGAAAGTGCCTCCAAAGGCTTAAATCTTCACCAAGAGCACATCAAACCTGATGAAGTGAAGTGGTAAGGTGCTTCAGACCTATCCCATTGGGCATGCCAAAACTATTAGTGTGAAATCACAGCACCCCCAAATGATTCATGGATCTACTTTTCTAAGGCAGGGTCATTTGGTGTGATTCGCATAACATGGGACCATCTCTCAAGATGTGGGACTCGCGGACTTGAGATGGCCCTCTAGAGAAAGCCAACTTTTTCCTGATCCTAATGCTAAACTACTCCTAATGCAGAAATGACATCTAACTACACCTATCCTAACAATGCCAAGGAGATAGGAGAGAGAAAGTGCATAAAGAGGGAAATCCTACACTAACAAGGTGATAGCACCAAGAAAAGGGAAGTTTTGATCATCGATCAAAACGGCCATGAAATGAAGGAGGTGAGGTGAACAATGGAGAGGATGGACAACAAAGATCACAAACCGAATGTCGATTCACACGTAACTCCATTTTCAATCGCCACAAACACAGCTCCCAGATCTACAAATGAAACGTCCAAAACATGCAAAGAATACTCCAGAATGATGAGAGGCAAGAAGATGGAATTAAAACAAGTGAAGGATGGAAAAACACATCACAAAAAATATTTTTATTGCTTCAAAAATTTGCACAAAGCATCATACATGAGCAAGATGCAAAAAATGTCATTTATAGAGTAGGGGAGGAGGTTCAGACTCCATTTTTGACCTTGGGGAAGAAAAGAAGAGGGGGGCAGGGAACAAGAATGAACACCAACTTTTACAATGAATCCTACCCCCGTATTTATATATTTGATCAGAGAGAAGAAAGAGAGAGTGAAGCGGGAAAAGCAAGTAGAAGCTTAACCACTAGAGTTAATGTTGCATTGATGAAATATGCCCCCAAATCCATCTTTACTACATTGATCCTTGGTTCGGTGCCTTAAAGGAAGAGGAAATTGCAGAAATAGATTGAATCCAATCTGGTTGTTGAGACAGATGGATCCTACATTGAAGGCCCAAAGACGTTTCCTCCATTCTCCTTCACCTAACCTCCTCAAAATTAAAGTTTCAGACCTCCATGGTGTGGGGGAGGTTGAGATCTTTTCAATGGTGTCATATTTGCAATATTTTGAGCCCCGAGTTGATACAAAAGGAAAAAACATATACGGATACCACTATATATCACGTGTCCTTTCCACTTTTGTATTCTACTTATACGATTAGGTTACAATGCCAGAGTGTAAGTGTTGAAATTGTGCATGGTACGTACTCATGATATAGTAACCCCCTTATCTTAAAAACTATATTTGAGACTTATTATCATCGTAGTTAGGTGATTTCATCCTTTTTTCTTTTGAGTTGCTATGTTGATCACATTATAGCCATACAATCAAGATATTTACGTCTTGTTTCCATTATGAAACTTGAACTAAATCTCTATATTGCATCATTATGTTTCGGGTGCATAGAATTAGAAATTCCTTGTTTATATTGCTAGCATCATGATAACATCATTTTGACACTAAAAATATTTCTTTCCCAAAAGCTTGGTTCATGTGTCCAAATAGTGTTGTTACATTACTCACATTGCTATCATCCATTTTACAAGACTTAGGTTTTGTTAGTGTTTAGAAATTGGTTTCTAATATACCTTGTTAGAGGATCATGTCAACATTATCTTACCATTTAGGCCTTGTTTGTTGCAAACTTGACCTAACTGGTGATATTGTGTTGTCACTATTTGGTTTCAAACCTATCTAGACAAATCATAGGGAGTAAACTTTTGGTGTGGCTAAATTTAAGTATTAGACATCATTGTATTATTCAAGATAAGCTTGTGTCATATATTACCTTGCTAGGTTGGATTATTGTTTATTCTTTGGTTCTTATGTCACATTGACCTAGTGGATTTGTGGTTATTCTATAGTCACCATTCTTTGAGGCAACATTAGCATCATTACACTGTCAAAATTTGATAGTAAACCTTAGTGGAAGTCATTCGTGTTATACCTCCTACCTCAAGTATGCCTACTACAAGAATGGGATCCCAAAGATTAGGAGCTGATATATTTGGAGGAGATAACCCTCTTTTAGAGGATAATATCATGGTTGACCATAGTGGTGGAGAGGAAGATTCTCCTCATATGAATATAGAGCATCCTCCCACTAATTTTGATGATTACATTTTCCAAAACAAACATGAAGTACTCATGCGTGTTATGGAATTAGGAGCTAAGTTACCTTCCACAGTAGACCCTTCTCTCATTTCTAGAATGATTCATGGAGAAGAGGAAGTAGACCAACCTCATCGTATTGTTAATGAAATTTTAAATCCAGGTCATGCCTCTACTTCTACACCATAGAATAATGAGGAGGTACCATTTGAAAATGACAGAGACTATCATATACCTATAGTTAGGGTATGTTGTGAAGACAATGAGGAACATGCTCATCATGTACAACCTCCCCTAACAAAAATAATCATGAAGTACCTATCATGGAGGTGATCTTATAACAATAGGTCTAAGCCCTTACTTGTCAATCGATTGGCGAGTTTGGATTTGCACATACAAAAGGAACAACCCAAATTCTTGAAACAAGCTATACCGAAAAGAAAATATAAAGCTTCGTTTCATGAGTTCCCAATAAACACTCCTCGACGGGAGATACAAAGAGATCCTTACAAAGAGATTCTCACAAAAAAAGGGGTGCGAATAAACCTAGATTTAACCATACATATAAACTTACGCCACCCATGCAAGATCCACTTTTCAAACAAGAGTGGTCAACTATTAAGAATTCCCTTCTAGCATCAGTAGAACGTAAAGCGGTAACATTATTAAATAGTAGTTTGGAAATTTGTGCCCTTATCCTTTTTATAAGGCCATGCTCTAGGTACCTTTCCCACGATACTTTGATTTTCAAAAAATTGACAAGTATAAGGGAAAATCGACCGTCATGACCGTATAAAATACTTTTAAATGGCATGCCAAGAGGTTACATATAGTGACAATTATCTTATACGTCTCTTCCCATGGAGCTTAGGAGGAATGACATTAGAATGGTTCTTACACATTCCCAAGGGGTATTTATCCACATGGATGGAATTATCTTAACATTTTGTGTACCACTTCTCATTCAATACTGAGAGAAACGTCACCATGATAGATCTCTATAGTGCTAAACAACAAAACAATGAAAACTTCACTATATTTTTATAAAGATGGAGAGGATTAGCTAGTGATTCCATTGCTCCATACCCAAAAATCAATTGATAAGTATATTTTTTCCCAACCTCCATTTAGACATCACATTCCACTTGAAAATGTATTGTAGGAACAGGTTTGAAGAGGTGATAAAAAAATGGAGTCAAATTGAAAAGGTGTTGTTAGCTATGGGACTTTAAAACATGTCTCCTGTGATCATAATCATTCTAAATCCAACGATAAAACAATTTTTTTCCTAATAGAAATAAAATTTTCGTTAGTGATGGGATAGTAGATTCTAAGTGGGTACAAGCCATTCAGAACCACACACCTTTAAATCTTGCAAAAGGAAATCCACCTACGGAGTATAAACATTGTACTTTCACACCTATATCTGAATCAATATCATCCATATTAAAACAGTTAGAGGTTGTTAACATGGTTAATACCCTTAAACACAACCCTATAGAAACAACGCACCTAAACCATCATGGTTTAGAGATAATGAATTTTGTGACTTTCACCGTGTAAAGGGTCATAAGAGTGACAAGTGTTTAAGATTAAAACACTACATTCAAGACCAAGTTGATAGTGGAGATATACAAGTAAACTCTTCTATCGTGTCCAAGTTTCCAAAGAAAAAAATAGGGATCTTCAAAGAGCCTTTTTCCGATCACCAAGAAAAGAAAAAAATAGACTGGGGCCAGTCGTCTCAGAATAAGAATGCCAACTGTGTCCAACAAAGACCATTTTGATGCCTTGATAGGTTGTGTTGATCCACTCGTTAAGAAAATCAATAAAATTAGAATCAAAACAAGAGAGTGCACCATGGAAACACAATGGTCTCATCTTATTATATCTGAACCTACTCCCCCTACTCCATAGGAGAGCCATTATGATGTATTAGATCAACTAGAGAAGACTACAGTTAAGATTTCGATCTTAGACCTTCTAAAGATCACTAGTGTCCATAAGGATATACTTTGAAAAATCTTACTGGGATCAGGAGTATCTATTGATGTTGACCCAACACATTTATAGGACATGGTAGTGCAGATCCCTCCCATAAGACTCATTAAATTCAGTCTTAAAGAGGCCTTAGCTGAAAATCCCTCACATAGCCTACCCTTACATATTGAGTTAATCATCAAACATAAGAAGGTTGAGAGAGTGCTTGTGGATGGTGGATCAGGTCTCAAAATTTGTACTCTTAAACTAGTTCGTTAACTAGGCTACACAGACACTGATTTGGAAACAAAGGTCATCACCATAAAGGTGTATGACAATGAAGAATGAAAATTAGCTGGAATGATCACTTTCTCATTGGAATTAGGTCTCATAACTTATGATATGAAGTTCCATGTCTTGGACCTAGAACTCCCTTACAACATCTTGCTCGGTCGCCCATGGATTCACACCATGCAGGTTGTGCCATCAATGTATCATCAATGTCTAAAATTGTAGTATGAAGGACATACACTTACTATAAAAGGGGATCCCCAACCATTTTCTCATTGCAGAGCATTGTCAGTTATTTTCCCACTATCTATGAGTGTCCCTCTACGGAAATTGTTGTCCCTATTCATTATGAGGCCCTTGATTCACGTATGGATTTAGACACCCTGACTCCTAGTGACAATGGTATGACTACATTGGAATATCCTTTTTCTACATGGGAGATGAAGGTCATAAACAACGGTTGTGGAGAATATAATCTTTAGCAAGCCCTTATGATTCAAAACATTCCTCTATCAGCCCAAGCATGTGGTAGACCATGCTACAAATTCCAAAGATCAAGAGATAATTTCCCTTTTGACAATTTCATTTTAGGTGGCTTGCTAGAAGATGAAATAATCCTCAACGACATTATATTTCATCCTCAAGATGATGAAATGGATTTATGTTACAAGTCATCTAGGTATGTTATTCCAAACAGAATCATGCTTACTATGAGATATCAAGGACGTGGTTATGGCCGCTATGAGAAAGGCCCATTAGAAGCTCTTTCAATACCTCATCGTATAATGGGTAAATCAGGTGTAGGTGTCCATTTGTATGAGTCTCACCCTTCAGATAATGAGTATGCTTCTTCAAAGAGTGAGGATAGTTTGTCTGAAAATGAAAGTGAAAAAAACTCCTAGTGTAGTCTTTACTAATACCTCGCCTCTATGAACTTATTCTCTAACATGGCTATCCTTACCATAACCCCTATTACACCCATCATAACCCCAATAACTCAAACATTAACTCTCACCTACCCATCACTTGTGAATTGGGATTAATAATAGCATGTTCCTATTATGTTTCAGGACAACGAGGCTATTGGTGAGTTCATGGGCATCAGAGATAAAATTTCAAGAAATGACCACAAGAAAGGATTCTCCATTCAGCTCAATGTATGTGCATAATTTTGAGAGGAGGTATAATTATGTGGTCACTTCAGTTAAAAAGTGAGCAAGGGAAGGATTCATACAAAAAATCATTACAGAAATAAAAAGGGGAAGTCCTATAGCAAAAACCTCTTTTAGGAATTTGTGGACAAACAAACAGAACAACCTATGGAAAAGATAATATACCCACATAAAGATAAGGAGTTCCCTGAGCCACCTTTAATAGAAGAGGATCTCAATCTTCCACCCAATCCTACGGGGATGGGGGATGATTCAAAAAAACTAGTTGAAGATACGATAGATGTTAACATTGGTGGGGGGAGGAGCTGCCGAGGATAGTTAAGTTGGGAGCTTCACTCTCAACCAAAGAACAAAAAACATTTACAGGACTCTTGAGAGATTATGTAGACATATTCACTTGGTCTTATGCCAACATTCCAGGACTTGATCTTGCATTAGTGGTACATAACCTAGTTTTGCATCCAGATGCCAAGCCCATCAAACAAAAGCTTCAAAAGATGCATCCTCACGTCGCCTTGCTGGTAAAGGAAGAGCTTGAAAGGTTATTAGAAGTAGGCTTCATCAGGCCTATTGACTACTCAGAGTGGATTTCTAATGTGGTACTAGTTTAGAAAAATCCATTCGGTATCAGAGTGTGTACTAATTTTAGAGATATTAACAAAGCTTGTCCTAAGGATGACTTTCCTCTCCCTAACATCGACATGATCATCAATTCTACTGTTGGTTATGAGATGCTATCGCTCATGGATGGATTCTTAGGTTATAATCAGATAAATATTATGGAGGAATATCAACATAAGAAAACTTTCACAACCCCATGGGGAATGTTCTGCTACCAAGTTATGTCCTTCGGCCTTAAGAATGCAGGCGTTACATATTAGAGGGAAATGATTGTAATATTTCATTACATGATAAGTGAAATCATGGAATATTATGTAGATGATATACTAGATAAATCTAGAACTCGAGAGGAGCAGCCCTGAGCTTTTGCGACGTATCTTTCAATTACTAAGAAACTACAAAGTCTACCTTAACCTGAAGAAGTGTGTCTTCGAATGTTATCTGGGAAATTATTAGGATTCATCATGTCAAGGATAGGAATAGAGGTGGACCCCACAAAGGTCACAACCATCGGAGAGATGCCTTCTCCTATGAATATTAGAAAAATGTGTAGCTTACAAGGGAAAATTTAGGCCATGATAAGGTTTATTTCAGAGCGAGTAGAAAAGTTTCATACAATCACACATCTTCTTAAGAAAGATGTTAATTTTTCCTAGGGGCCGAACAACAAGTGTTTTCTTTTGCTAAAATAATACTTGGCTAAACCCCCATTCTCATGTTGCCCATGGTAATAAATTCCTTGTTATTATACATCTTTTCTTTACATTTCACAATTAGGGCACTATTAGCCTAATATGATAAAGAACAGAGAAAAAGAGTTATCTATTACTTGAAAGCAGGATATTGGTAGCATATGAGCTCAACTATCTCGCATATCAAGAAGGATTTCCTTTCCGTAGTGGTTTCTTTCAAGAATCTACATCACTATATGATCAACAAAAAAATCAAGCTTATTTCAAAGGTTGATTCTTTAAAATACTTCTTGTCAAAAAAACCTACCCTAATGTAAGATGGCTAATCGATCATCTTATTGAGTGAGTTTGACATTGAGTACGTTCATCAAAATTCAGTAAAAGGACAATTCTTAATAGATCAGCTAGCAAAATCTCCACTTCCAGGTATTGAACCCTTGAGTCTAAAACTTTCAGATGCATCTATCATGTACCTTGAAGAATCTATCATTTGGAAACTATACTTTGATGGCTCCTTTACCTTTCATGGTTCAGGTGTTGAAGTTGTGTTAATCACTCCTACATGAGACTTGATTCCCCAAGTGTTTTGGCTTAGGTTCCCATGTACAAATAATATAATGGAGTATGAATCTCTCATTGCAAGGATGAAACTATCCACCAAGTGGGATGTTAGGCAGGTCAATTGTATTGGCGATTCAATGCTCATTATGAAATAGGTCACAAATGAATATAAGGTAAAAGATGAGAACCTCCTTCCATACAAGAGGATGGTGGATTATTTAAAAGAATACTTGTTATCAATTTTTTCCCCTCAAGCAAAATGGACAGACATAAACTTACACACTGAGAAAATGGAGGGATTGATTTAGTCATGGGAGCTTGCATTTCAAAATTGGCCAAACAGGTTATAGGTGGGCTCGTGCAATGGAAATGATGTCAAAGGTAAGAAATTGAAGGAAGCTTAGAGTTGAGATGAGTGAAAATGAGGACTTGAGAGGTTTTACGGTTTAGAGTTTTGAAAAAGCGGGTAAAAATCAAGAAAAAGGCCTAAAAGCCAAAAATGCCAAAGTTCGAAAGGGTTCGGCATTTTCGAGGTCAATGACATCATGAAAATGGAATTTCAGAATATGAATTCTAAAGTCCAAATTTCAGACTTTGGAGGTTCGGGGTCTTTGCCGAGAAAAATGTAAAAAACGCAATCCAAGGCTTGAAAGCCTGAAATGCCGAAGTCTGAAAGGTTTCGGAATTTTCAGGATCAAACTTGACTTCGGGGTCAATGTGGCAGGAATTTTTAGACTTTCGGAGGTCCTGATTTTGGAGTTTCATTTTAGGGTTACAATGGCAAGAATTCCAAATGGCACAAGGTCGGAAAATCAAAGTCTAAATTTTAGACTTTGCAGTTTCAGAGGTTCGTGTTTTGGAGTTTCAGAACTCTCAAGCCAATTTACCAATGAACAGTGTCATTGAATTACGAAGTGTTAAAGTTTGAAGTCCTAAATTTTGAAACTCTGAATTTTTGGATTTTGGAGGTTACAAGGAATTTTGAGTCCGAAAAATACACCAACCACTCATAGTTAATACAAGATGGCACCCAGTCTTTTGATCATAACTTTTGACTGAGAGCTCAGATTTGCACAAGAAAAGAATTTTTAGAAATATCTTAGAATCCTCTAAGTAAGAATAAGTTATTCAAAATGAAGGACTATAGTCCACCATTTTAGAGGATGTTCCATGTTTCTCACCTACCATAATGAGGAAGTATGGGCTTCCTTTCTTCTCTAACAAGGAAAATTACGAGGCATGGGTTTTTCAAGTGGCACCCATCATTGTTGTAGGAGATTTTAATGCATTTTAGGGTGGTTGAAGAAAGATTTTGAATTCTTTTCTCCCCCTTTTCTCTCATTCTTCCTATATATTGTAAGGAGGGTCATTGTTCTAATGTTGGATAATTTTTCTTTACACCCTCCCTTCTTCTCTTGTATGCAAATGAATTTGTGGATTTCAAACCTCTCATTCAAGTTGTAATGCAAGTTTTTGCCTCTTGGGCTATTTTAATGCATTGTATCAAATTTTTGGAGCAATAATAGAAGTCTATGGATGAATTTTAACCCTCTCTTGTGTTCATTGCTTTCATCTGATCTCTCATTGCAATCTTGGTTATCTGTGCATGGTTATTGTGTTACATATTTGATGGTCTGTGTTTAATGGTGAATGAATTGGTGATAAGAAATTGATCTGTGTTGGTGTTCATCCTCTTTAATCTTGTTTCACATTCATTTCCATGCAAGGAAAGTTATTCAACATTCCTTTGGTGCATCACCTCTGTTAGTTTAGGTTTAATTTATTGTAATATTCTTAACCCTATCTCCTTGGCAAGTTAGAGTAGATTTTAAGGTGGATCCTCTACAATTTGGATGTGTGCATCAGAATAGAGGAATAGGATCCGGCCTTCATCTTGAGGGTTATCCGATTGAAAAGTACCACACTTTGGGATAACTCCATGTTTAATGAATCACATTGTGATTTCAATCTATTAAGTTGCAAACATTCAGGGGTCCTGTGATTTTTCCATAATAATACTTTGAGAAGATAACATTTGAGAAAATACCAAGGGCACAAAATAGATAAGTTGATGTTATGGCTGCAGTGGGGTCCATGTTGAGTATTTCACCAGGGAACACTGAAGTGTCATTCTTTGTTGAACATCTAAGAACATTGACATATGACATACCAGAGTCATGTTTGGTAAATGAAGTTGGTCCTTTTCCCCATGGTACACTGAAATCTTTAATTACCTCCATGATGGAACCTTTTCCACAAACATTTCCCATGTTGAAAAATGCACCCTTATCTAGCATATAGCCCGCTATACCCTACTTGGGGGCACCCTCTTCCGTCGAGGCTATGACGGGAATCTGTTGCACTATTTAAATTTTGACGAGTCTATCCAAGCAATCAAGGAGGTGCACGAAGGCATCTGTGGAGCCCATACTAATGGGATCATCCTTGTGAAGAAAATTATCGAGTAGGCTATTATTGGCCTACCATGGAGCATGATTGTTGTCAACATGTGAAGAAGTGCGTGGATTTTCAAAAGTACGGAAACTTGATACATGCACCAACACAATCCTTACAACCAATCATAACACCCTGGTCATTCTCAAAGTGGGGTCTCGATCTAATAGGGAAACTTAATCCTATCTCCTCAGATGGCCATAAGTTCATTATAATTGCCACGGAGTACTTTACAAAATGGGTAGAGGTTGTTCCTCTTACCTATACAGAAGGTCCCCAAATCTCTAAATTTATAATGAATCATATCATCTGTCGATATGGTATCCCCTCTGCTATTATCACTGATAATGGTAAATTGTTCAAGAATAAAAATGTGAAAGAAATATGCAAATGATTTCAAATATCCCTTAATTTCTTGACCCTTATTACCCTCAAGGTAATGGGAAAGTGAGGGTTCCAATAAAATCCTAATTTGTATTGTGCGAGAAGATGGTGAAAAAGATGGTCCGTGATTGGAATTTACAAATTCAACCTACCCTCTCGAGCATTCATAACTTCTATCCGCACTCCCACATGTGAAACTTCATACTCCTTAGTATTCATAAATGAATCCATACTTCCTTTATAGATCAAGATCCCTTCTTTACACATCAAGCTAAGGGACTACCTGAATGAAGAGAACTATAGAGTATCTCTATTGGAAGAGTTGGAGCTATTAGACGAGAAAATACTTCATGCTCTCAATCACCTTAAATTGTATCAGGATCAAGTATGATGAAGCTACAATAAAAGAGTCATACCTCGTCAATTTGAGGTAGGGGACATGGTGTTAAAAGAGAATCATAAGAACACCAATAATGACCGTGAAAAGAAAGGTAAATTTGAACCCTATTGGTTGGGACCATATGTTGTGGTCACCAAGTTCGGTTCAGTGCCTATAAACTAGCCCATGCAGATGGTCAAGAGCTTCGAGAACCCATGAATTAAATGCATCTTAAGCACTTATATGCTTAAGTATGGGGTCTCTAAAGTATCAAGAAAAGAAAAAAGTATTAAAAAATATAAATAAATAGGTGGGGTCTAATAGTGAAAACCATGCAATGGTGGCATTTTGGACAATTCCTATGGTGAAAACCAGTTTCCAGTGCTAAGGGAGGGTTCATTGTTCACAAGATGTTCAAGTTTAGAGTACGAATTTTTTTTCCTAAGTTGGTATTTACCTTCATCCGAGTCCCTTGTCGATCTATCATTTTTGCCCCGATCCGACTAATCTAATCAGTTGAATGCGGAGAAATGTCACTTTAAATGAACCCATCTCATGTTGTGGGAAACTCTATAACGTTACTTCTAGCACCTAACACATGGCATTTTTCCCATGTATATCCCATCTAATGTTGGGGGCATCCACGTTTCTTCAATTTCCATGCAAGTTCACTTTGGAAATTTTTGAGAAAACATAAAAACATTCAGATAACTTTTGAAAGTCCCCAAACATACGAGATATGTCCTTTGGAAAAATAAAAATATTCAGATATCGTTTAGTAGAAATATCCAAAACAATAGAAAATAGTCTTAGAGATAAAACCAAAAATAACAAAAAACTTCCTAAAAATATCCCGCAAAAAACATAGTGGTTTGATTACTTTTAGTTGTTGGTTTGTATGGTTTTAGTTGCATTGTTTTTTTCGTGTTGTATGCTTTAAATTAGATTTATTTTCTTACTTAGATTTAATTTCACTTTAGTTTGTAGCTTATTACATTGAGATCATTTTATACTACATGCTTGTAAATAAATGTGTTGCTTTGAATAGATTTGTTAGCTTGTGCTTGTTAATTTTTACTTGTGCATTATGTTATCACTTCATCATCATATTACATATAACCATCACATTTATACATCATATATCAAAAATTATAAGTTTACATCACACATGTATACGAAGCTAATCATCAAATACCATATCACAAATGGGGTAAAAGGGATTGCGCATGATTACAAATCTATCCCTCCCACACCAATATCGAAAATATAAACATGTTTTACTCAAAATATCTCATCAACATACAATATGATATCTTCTAAGGATATCTCATAAATCTAACATGTGATACAAACATAAAGAAATTGATTAAGCATGATATATCATAAATAACATGTGATACATCGGTAATCCATCTATCATCATATATCATCGAAAATATAAATGTCCATATACAAAACATTTTGTCTCAAAAGTACATCCGATATAATGAGTCATCGTGGAAATCTATACAAAAATGTTACTTCATCACGAGGCATGAGAAAAAACAATACATATAAATTTGTGTAAAATTATGCCTTCCTCATGAAGTGGTACGCCAAAAAGTAAGTAGTACATCCGTACGTCAATAATAGAGTCAACCACAACTCTCACCCACGCTAGAGATTCCTAGTATGAGTATGCCACTAGGCGAGGGGTAGTCGAGGTGTTGAACATGTAGAAGGTGTTGCATCATGCTTAGTCGACTGTGATGAACCGCATCATGTTGAGCTGACTGTGTTGAACTAACCTATGTTTCTCTGAAGTCAACCGTCGTGAAGGACCCTCTATAGATCGCACTAATTGTGATGGTCTATGAGATCACGGATCATGATCTTACCTACTATTTGGCCATACTCAAGAACTCTACTCTCGGTAACGATCGCATAATAATGCATCTTGTATTAGGTGGCCTCACCTCGCTACAAGTAGCAATGTGCCAAATCATCAAATGCACTCCTCGAAGACGTTTTTCTTCTTTGCGCAATATATCATGCTCCGTCATCACGCTAGCTAGCTATATTTGCAAGTGAGACTAATCTACTATATTTTGATCTCACTCTATCGTAGTTGTGACCGATCTCGCTATATCATGTTCTCATTATGTCTTTAACAAGAATTGATCTCGTTATAGCTTGAGCCCGCTCTTCCTGTAGTAGTAAACTATCTACTATCGTCCGATATTTCTATGTTAGGTCCTGTAATATATTTTTCCTATCCTGATCTCGCTCTATCACAAGCTGATTCCCATCTACGGTGGCCTCGATATCTCTCTCTTTGTGATGGCACGATCTCTCTCTCCGCGAGGGCCTGATCTATATCTAGAATGGTTTGATCCCTCTCAACTACCATCCAGAGCTATTAGGTTATCACTTTCTCTAACTACTACTACAAGGCAGACACCTACCCACCAGCTTGTATATCTAGTATAGCCTACACATCCTATACATCTTTTATATCCCGCATAGCCTGTGCATCTTGTACATCTATAAAATCCTCCTCCATATCCTCATCATCCCAACCATCTCTTCCACCTCATGGTGGAATATTTCGTGGACCCATGTAAAGGGTTAATAAAGGTTCCTACACTGGCATTAGTGGTGCCAACACCTATGGCTGCACCACTACCTACTACTATACTAAGATATGGTGTTGTACTAGCACTTGTTGCATTGGTACACCCATGTATGGTCATGCCTTTGCCTATGTCTCTTCCTATACTTGCTAATCTGGGCCCTATTCCTCCCGCATGACCGCTACATCCACTATCTCCTAGGGAATATGTAATCTACATGGTAGCACTAGTGCATACCACACTACATAGTATGGTATAGTCCCTAGATCTACTATATGCACTCATTGTACCCAAGGTTTTGGGGCTACCTATGAAATTATCGTATGATCTCGGTCTAACTTGATCCAGAGTCCCATATCAAAAATCTCTTTGTGCCAACGTGTGTACCACATCTCATTACCAAGAATCCCCTGAATGAGACCAAACTAACGTTGGACCTGGTCCACCCTGTACCACTTTAATATGTGGCTCCCCGCTCCCAATAATAAAATGGTCTACTTCGACTTTCCTCAACTCATCTCGCATCCTATAACCACCGATATAGCCTATATGGCTGCCATGTGATCATATAGGGTTATAACTCATCGAAATCTTACCCGTAGTAATATGTGTCATCTCTGTCAGAACCCATCCCATATGGGAAGGCTCTCAAAGAACCGGAGTTCTCAATGCTCCTAAAGGATGTTCAATCGTAATATGATCCCAAGCCCGGATTCGTAGTAAAGTAGGAGGACCTAATGTCCTCTGTTTGTGATAGGCTATCGAGAGTAAATTAGAATATAAAGGAGCCAGATACACTAACCCCAGAAGACACCCTACCTTGAAGTAGGTCATGGATCACTCCAATAAGACCCAGGGGGAATCATGCACCGGTTTTGTTAGGTAACAACATGTCATTGATAAGAGATAATAAATATACGGGGACCTTTCCTAGCCATGGTTTGGTCATGCATCTCCTAACCACAACTCACATACCTCAACGGGGATATCGGTTACTCAAATATCATGGTTGTATAACGATCAACTTTGGCACAGGTGACCATCGTAGGTAACCAAACAACCCTCGAATCAAAACTCGTAGGATATGCCAAACTTCCTCCAATGTAACACTCATCTCATTAGTAGGAGTCGCAAAGTTTGGCTTTCGCTCCGCCATCTCTTAGCTAAGGCTATGAGAAGACTGTGATCAAAAGTAATATGTTGCATATGAGCTATATATGATAAACTGTCACCTCCAAGGTGATCTCTAAGAAAACTGTATCGACATCTAAAGGTTGCCTCACAGGTCCGAAGTTGCGAATGCCACTCCTGCGTCCCTAGCGTGTCTAAATACATCTCATGAGCCAGTCAAGTCGATTGTTATAATCTATCTTCTATTCTACCATGTAATTTCTTCTAAAAGGTCTAGTTTATCATGTTATTCTTCTATTCCATCATTAAATTTCTCTATAATTCACCTATTTCTTCTATGTAGGGTTTGCTAAAAACTATTTTTTTGCCATTTTTTTAAATTTTCTTTTATGCATAGGCACCCCCTACTTGCACTAACACCATTTTCTCAAGATAGGCGCCCTGAGCACTCACGCATCAGGAAAAAATAAAAAATATATAATAAAAGCCAAAATAACACACACTTAGGCGCCCTTGTATGTTGCGCATGAGCTCTCTTCTCTAGGCATAGGCGCCCAAGCACCCTTGCATGGCCTTTTAAATGCACAAAATCACAATTTCTCCCAGCATAGGCGCCCAAAGACCACCGCACGAGTCAAAAATTAAAAAAAGGAAAAATGCAGGTATACATAGGCACCTAAGCTCCCGTGTTACAACTATTTTTTTTTAAAAAGTAAAAATTCATACATGCATAGGCGCCAGGTGCCCATGCTAAAAACAAAATAAAAAATACATATATGTATGGGCGGCTAGGTGCCCATGCTGCAAACTAAATAAAAAGTGCTAAAATGCGTGAATACATAGATGCCAACATTACACCAACATAGGTGACCAATTTCCCATCTTTGCACCAACATAGGCCCCCTTGGTTTTGCCCTAATTTAGCCTAAAATACATGTTTTTAGCTAAAAATTCAAAATTTTGAATTACCAAGGTAAAACAAAAATTTGTGTACCTATGGTCATTCCACTAGAAGCCTTGGGGTACTCACTCACGTGGTCTGCACGGTGTCTTTGTCACTTTTAATGTTGTCTCACGACTTCGTTATTTACTCTATAATGTTTTCTTCCATCAAAATGAAACAAATAAAACAATGAAAACAGTTCAAAAATAAAATTGATAAAATAATTTTTTAAAAATCCAAAAAATTCTAAAAATTTATTTGTTTTTGGAAAAAATGGTAAACATATAAGTAGCTAAAGCCTGTGTCAATTACATTATCCTCGAACATTGAAATATGTCTTATAAAAGGATCTGTCTACAGGTTTTTTTTGTTTTGGTCTCAAAAAACTTGTGGATCATTATTATCTACCTCCATTAACAAAAGTTGGGCTGCATGTTATATCGGTCCTCTCTGTGCAACAATAAGTTATCGGGGGATCTTGTGTCATAGTCCATGAAATATTTTCCATGGGATTACTTGTGTCCTCTCTGTTATTCCCCTCACATGTTTCCTTTCTTGGGGTACCATTTTAAACCCCGATCATTACAAAAAAAAAAATCAAGATATGTAGATTGATAACAAAAACATTGGTGCAATTGTCTTAAAAGTTGTTTGTTTGAGTGCGTATGATTGATTGGTTTCTCTGTTAGGTTATTTGGTTTACTTTATTGTATTGCATTACATAATGTATGTTGCATGAATCGAAATATCATTTTACTTTCTCATATTTCATTGCAAAATGTATGTTGCATGGAGTTACGTATTTTTAGTAGTAAGCAATTGTTAGTAATTTAGCTTTTCATATTATCTTACACTTTTGTTTATTTTAATAAAGGTGATGATCTGAGACATAAGGGAGAAATTATATAAATAGGTTTCTTATTAAAAGGCTAGATGCAAAGATTGGGCTTGTCCTATATTCTTCATTCTCATTTCTTTTCCATTATCATTTATTACCATTACTAATTTTTCTTCCAAATCACCTAGGCAATAAACAACCATGTTTATCCCTATCCTTATTCTTTCCCAATACCCGAGGGTTTCCGCCCATTACGAATTATTTTCTTCTATCCATTGCAAATCATATTTTCGATCGTCGATTGACTTCTTCTATCACCCCATCGAACTCGAGGGGGCATCCTTCATCCTACTAATTTTTCTTTAAAACTCTACTTGTTTATGCTTGTTTACTATATTTGAAGTGAAGTGACTAACTTCACCTCAACCAAGGGAAAATTTAGACACCTAAATTTTTCTTTTGCAATCTTATTTCCAAAACGCACACAAATCACTCTCCTTCTAGCCAATTCCATTATAATTAGTGATGTTTACTAGTTAACTAATGTTTCTTGCCACTTTGGTAGGTTAACAAGAACTTCATTGAGCACCAAACCTCTTTCACATTTAGGATGCCACTATACGACGCCACGATTGTGTAGGGCAATGCCTTCCCGTCAAGCACACAGCTGGAAGAGTTTCTCTTTCACTTGGCCCCAGTCCTTTGGGACTCGGGAGATTAGCCGCGAGGCCTCCTTAAGGATGGGTGGAAGTAAAACGGTGTTCACCAGGAGCATGCCCTGGAGACTCCCACCTGCATGGTGGGGTTGGTATCGCTAATTACATACAACAGATGATGTATGTTACTCAGCAGGGAGGTAACAGAGATCAGGTTCCACTATTGTGTGCAAGCTTAGAGTCGTAATCTGAAGTCGAAGGGTGGTTCCCGAAGACTATGCTTGCCCTTGACCATCCTGAGCAAGGAGCTCTTCCAATTCAGGAAAATTCAGAAAATTTACGAAAAATCGTAAGTCAAAATCCTCTTCCAAACAAATAATTAGTGTTTATAAGCTAATTAAGCCTATTGTTCCTTGATTTGGTCAATATTCCCTAATGTTGACTCAAACCCCTCTTTCAACCACTCAAACTCACCCCATTCACCTCCATAACATCTCGACAAGCTTCAAAAGCTTATCCTAACCTTCTAGTTGACCCTAAGTGGTTGATTAAGGCTCCACACCTCTTAATCACTTGTTAAGTCAATAATTATTATTAATAAAGCTTAATCATGATTAGCAATTCTAATCTAATTTGGGGCTTTTAGTCCCACATGCACCAAAATACAAGTTTTTCCCAATATAAAAACTATAAAAAAGTTCACATCATTCCTTTATACTTTACACCATGCTTTGATTCGCATCTCATATAATGCATATTATTTCTAAGCCAAGTCCAATCCTTGCTTAAAACCTTCTACAAGGTTAGTAGATGAATATCTAAATTGACTTAACAAGTCATTTTTAGAGGTCATTTCACCATAATTTGAGTAGTAACCATAACCATTTGATTTCCCCTTATGTCTATTTAGGCCCATGTTAGGTAATTAATCATATTAGTAGGCATGTTTCGTTAGTTTTGCATTATTTTCATACTAGTTAAGCATTCTTTTAAGCTTCTATATTAATATTACATTCCTAGACTTAGAGCCCTAGCTAATTAGGTTGAAATAGTGTTATGCTTCCTTGTTTATCTTTGTAGTCTACTTTGTAAAGCTTGGGGTGCTTTCAAAGAAGATCTACCTCTTCTCAGTTCAAGCTTCTTTTGGTATTCCACCATCCAGTGCACTTGAAGGCCCACGGTTAATTAAATATACTTTGTCATATCTATTGTTTCTTCCCAAAGTTACAAAGGTAAACCAACATGTATCCTCATGATTCTTGCACATTTCGTGATAATTTTGTTCATTCTTTCAGTCACTCCATTATCCAAAGTGGAATTCTAGAACCATTCTTTCTCTGTGTATTCCATTCACTTTGAATATTAATCATTGAAAACCTTATTGCAGTAATCACCACCATTATTAGATCGAAGACACTTTAAATTTAACTTTGTTTCATTTTCCATAAGGGATTTTCATCTTTTAAAAGTCTCAAAAACATCAGATTTAGGTTTAATACAATAAACCCATACCTTTCTTGTGGCATCATCAATGAAAGCCAAATAGTATTGAGATCCTCCATGAGATGCTACCGGGTTGGTCCCTACATATCCGAGTGCACAAGCTCCCATTTCTATTCCTTCTATGTTGACCCAACTTTACGAACCTCGCTTTTTTTTGCTTTCCAAATATGCAATGCTCACAAAAATCAAGATCTACATCTTTCAAATCGATAACTTACCCTTGGCCTTTAAGGTGTGAATTCTATTTTTACTCATATGGCCTAGCCGATTATATCACATGCTTACATCCGAATCAAGTAGATAAAGTAGAAAAGTAATCAGTAATATAGGTAGACAAATACAATGTTCCTACCTTCTTTCCTCTCGCAACAACAAAATATCCCTTGGAAACTTTCCAAGAATCATCTTTGAATGTAACCTCGCAACCATCTTCACCTAGTTGCCTTCCGGAAAGTAGATTTCTCCTGAGGCTTGGCACATGCCTCACATATTTCAATATCCATTTATTTCCATTTTTCAATTTAAGAATAACTTCACCTTTACCAATAATCATGCATGGTTCATCATCCCCTAAATAAACATGCCCAAAATTACCCTCGGACATAATTTGAAATAACCCTTATTAGGGGTAGCATGGAAAGAAGCTCCGAATCTAAAACCCATAATTCTATTTGACTATCCAATGACATAATAAGGGCTTCTTGCATTACCGTAGAAGATGTAACATTTTCCTCTTTACCTTTCTCTGGTACATTCTCTTTGTTTTCCTTGAACCAACAATCCTTCTTTGCATGTCCTTTCTTTCCACAATTCTTTAGTAGGTTATTCCTCTACCTCTAGATTTAGATCTGTCATTCATTGACTTTTATCTCCCATTATTCTTACTCTTGGATTTCTCCTTTTGTCTCCCCGCTTTCTACATTCAAAGCATTTCCAGGATGAAAATATCCCGTACTTTTCTTGCGTATTTCTTTATTCATGATTATACCAATCACATCATCAAATTTCAAAATATTAGTAGTAGATGTTGTATTACGAAAATCTATTATCGAATTATTTCAGCAATCGGCAAAGAACACAAGAGTAAAAATTCTTTCACTTCATCCTCAAAAGGGATATTACCCAATTTTAATTTATATACAATAGAACGGAAATCCTTCAAATGATTAGACACAGATCCACCTTCTAGCATTTTAGAATTAAATAATTTCTTCATCAAATAAACCTTATTTGATGCACTTGGTTTTTCATATAAATTATCTAAATATTTCATTAAATATATCGTGGTTGTTGCTTCGTTATATTCAAAGCTACATATGCTGTCAAACTCAATCTTATAGATCCAGAGCCTTTACGTCAAGAATATTCCATTCTTCATCAGTCATCTTTGTAGGCCTTGCCTTCTCATATAACAAAGTAAGTATAAATATCTCTAATATAGTTAATCCTCCACCCGCATCTTCCATCATTGATAATTACAACCATCAAACTTCTTTACTTTGTATTTACTATCTTCTACCATTTTTGTGTTCCCACTCAATCGAACTCCCTCTATCAATAAATCTATCAACACACAAAACCCTCAAATAAATCTCTGCTACCGGTTGTTGGGGTTAGACCATACAAGTTATGGGTAAGTGCACCAAGTTGGGGGCCAAAAGGGGGTCTTAAGTGGACGCATTTTTTTGAAAAATAAAAACTTCAACTTGTACGAGTTTTTTTGAAATAGTTACACTCAAAATTGGAAGATGTTGTAAAAACATTAATCGTAGCATTTTGAGTTGAGTTTCTAAGCTACTAAATTTTATTGAAAATGGATACGTTTAAGTGGGTCAAATAACTAAAATACCAACATGTGCTCCTATTTTTGTTAAAAAAACATAACATATTGAATTTCATGCCCCCACAATTTTTTGAGCACCATTTAGTAATTTGGAAAACCATTTGGTAGAAAGAGAGCTAGGAGAATCTAGTTTATGCTATAAAAAAATTTAGATTTTTTTATCAAGTATTTTTTTAGGATTTTTCTAGAACAAAAATTTTATGTTTTGAAAAATAATGGAGCTTCGACTGTGCCCCCTAACTACCTAAAAATTTATCAAAACTTAAAAAAATTGAATATGTATAGAATTAGGCCTAGTTTGTGCTAGTATAATTTTTTTTCAATTTGGATGAGCCAAAAAAAAGATACATGATGAAAGATAGACATAATTAAACTTCAAAAATAGCTATAAAAAGGAATAGTTAGAAAATAAATAATATGGAAACCTTATATTAGTCAGAAAAATTGAAATATTATATTTTTAGAAAGAAGAAACTCTGCTCTACATCGTGGTATAATTTTTTTAAACGAATCGATTATTTTATGTTGATTTAGCATGGATGAAGAGGCATTTTATATTTTCCTACAAAGACATGTTTTTGTTGTGTTTGTGCAAGTCCATGCCTCAGGCTTGGGGATCAAACTGGATCCCAAGCCTTGAGGCATGGCTTGGAAAAAGTGAAAATAAAATGCGTACGTGTTATAACACGTACGCACTATAACTTATAATTATTATTATTTATATTTATTATTATTTATATTTTATTATTTATTATACTTTAAATTTATTTTGTAAATATAATAAATTAGGGTCACTCTGCACCTTATAGAATTAGTCTCATGACTCCATGAGTCATGGTTTAGGAGATATTTTTTATAGTATAACTGTCAATTACATAGGTAATTTTCAATATTTCAGCATTCGGCGTAAAGCTTTTAGCATTTAACTTCTACAATTAAAACCCTAAAACTTAGACTATAAACCTAAACCCTAAACCGTAAACATTGATCCCTAAAACCTAAACCCTAAACCCTAAACCTTGAACCATGATCCTTAGACCCTAAACCCTAAACCCTAAGCCATTATCCCTAAACCCTAATTCATAAGCCCTAAACCCTAAACCATGATCCCTAAATGCTAAACCCTAAACCCTAAACTATAAAAACTAAATCTTAAACCCTAAACCCTGACCCCTAAACTCTAAACCTTAAACACTGAATCCTAAACCCTAAACCCTAAGCCTCACCCTACACTCTTATCCCTAAGCCCTAAAATATAAACCCTAAACCCTAGACCATATACCCTAAGCCCTAAACCTTAAACCCTAAACCTCGAGCCCTAAACCATAAACCCTAAACCTTAAGCCCTAAACGTTAAATCCTAAACCCTAAACCCTAAACCCTAAACCATAAACCCTAAACCTTGAATCGTAAACCATAAACCCTAATCCCTAAACACTAAATCCTTAACCCTAAACCATAAACCTTAAACCCTAAATCCTTAACCTCGATCCATAAACCCTAACCATAAACACTAAAACCTAAAACATAAACACTAAACCTAAACCTAAACCCTAAATCCTAAATCATAACCATGAACCCTAAACCTTAAACCTTGAACTATAAGCCCTAAACCCTAAACCCTAAACCATATTTCATCAATATTTCCTAGTCTCGTACTAGAACCATCATTGATTCTCGCTTATAGAACTACCTTGTTTATGAGAGGTGGGACAAATAAATAAATGGATATGACATCCACCTTTTCCTTGCAATGCATATTACACACCTATTCCAAACTTGTTTCTCCCCACATATACTTGTTCTCTTGAATGTAAATTTATTCATAATCTGAAACAAATTTCACATTTCTCATATTTCCATGTATGGTATTATAAGTCAGGGATTACCCATCGAAAGATGGAAAAAATAAACATCACAACACAAAAATTAATATTAAAGGAAACAAAAGAAACATAGAGAATATACCAATGCGGAGGTGTAGGATCATAATTGAATTTCCTGTAGTATCCTCTCCTCCGAGAAAGAGAAATTTCTTGTTCTACTGGAATGGATAGTAAATTTGACAAAACTTCCTGAAGTGTTCAAAATAAGCATAGAAATAGGGGAATGGATAAGAACACAAAGGGGTTATCAATCACGTAATAAATATTTCTTATTTAGTTCTAAATGGGAGTCACCTGGCCTATGACTTAGTGACCTTCCATTCATTGATAATTCCTTATATGATAAACCCATGGATGTTTTCAAAAGTGCCTTCAAAAAGATAGGGGTAGTCATCAATCCTAGTGAAGGGTGTGATGTGATTTCCAAGCAACTTGAAATTCATATAGATTTAGAGGTCATAACATGAATTTACAAATATCTCTATCATTATAAATGGAATCCAAGTAACGGTGTCTCCTTGTACATCTAAGGATCGAGGACTACTAGGGTCTATGGAAGGATTGGACATTCAGGAATTTGACATTTCCCTCCAAAATATCAACAGATGAAAGACATCAAATTGTGATGACTCTCTTTGAATGTTCTGCCTACGAATTCAATGAACCCTTTTTAGTTGAATACTCTCTGTCAATTACTAATAAGAATGGGTAAGACACAGAACATTATAATGAGTGAAATATTTCCCATGTGATGGGAAAAAGAAGATAGTTGTATTGGGTAATATTTCTTTACCCTGAGCCCTGATCCCTAAACCCTAAACCCTAAACCTTGAGCTCTAAACCCTAAAACCTAAACCTTAAACCATAAACCATAAACCCTAAACCTTTAATTCTAAACACTAAACCCTAAAATATTGAACCTTAACCCTAAACCCTGAGCCCAAAACCCTAAACCCTAAACACTAAACCCTAAACCTTGAGCCCTAAACCCTGAACCCTGAACTCTAACACCTAAACCCTTAACACTAAGCCCTAAACCCTAAACCCTAAACCCTAAACCCTAAACCCTAAACCCTGAACCATGAGCTCTGAACCCTAAACCATACACACTAAATCCTAAACCATAAACTCTTATCCCTACACCCTAAACCCTAAACCCTGAGCCCTAAAACCCAAACCCTAAATACTGAGCCCTAAAACCTAAACCTTAAACCCTAAACCCTAAACACATAAACCCTAAACCTTAAACCCTAAACATTAAATTTTAAACACTAAACCCTAAACCCTAAACTATGAAACATAAACCTTGAACCTTGAGCCCGAAACCCTAAACCCTAAATCATAAACCCTAAACATTAAACCCTAAACCCTAAGCCATAAACCCTCAACCCTAACCCCTAAACCCTCAACCTTAAGCCCTAAACCCTAAACCTTGAGCCCTAAACCATAAACCCTAAACCTTAAACCATGAGCTCTGAACCCTAAACCCTAAACCCTAAACTGTGAGCCAAAAACATAAAACCTAAACCCTAAACAATAAATCTTAAACCCTAAACCCTTATCCCTAAACCCTAAACCATAAACCCTAAATCCTAAACCCAAAACCATTAAGCTTGAGCCCTAAACCCTATTCCCTAAAACCTAATCCCTAATCCCTAAACCCTAAAACCCAAACCCTAAATATTTAGCCCTAAAACCTAAACCTTAAACCCTAAACCTTGAATTATAAACACTAAACCCTAAACCCTAAACATCATTTTAGTAAGAAGTAGACAAGCATCATAGATTTGATTCGTGGTCACTAAAGTGAATTATGGATGAAATTTCAAAATTAGTACCACTTTAAGTAGTGCTAGGGCCAAAATCTAATCCAGAAGGTCAAAAACCTACAAAATGACTATATTTTTTCACAAAACAAAGACCGACTATAATATATATGGCTTGAAAGTTTTAGGTCATTGCTGAAATTCTGAAAATGAGTAAGTACTGACCTGATTAGATTTTGAAAAATATCTTCTAGATTATCACTTGTCGAACTATAGGACCACTTCCATCAGGTGCAGAGTGACCCTAATTTCTTATATTTAGTAAAATAAATTTAAAGTATAAGATTTCTACTTAACATTTATTTTACTAAATATGGCTCCTTCTAGCCCCTACAAACTTCATATAGAACAAAACGTGTACTCGTTTTGTGTTCATAGAAACACGTACGTGTTTTAGGTTCCCGAATTTTGAGCCTAAGAAAACATAACGTGGTCGCATTTCATTTATTTTCAGGTTTTTGTTCACTTTTTGGCCCCCACCTTCGTGCACTTACCCTTGTTCAAATATAAATCAAATCTAAGCATACACGCAATGAACATGGAAAGAAAACCGGAAGAAACAATAAAAGGATATAACTTGGTTCACCTAGTGTGGGCTACATCCACCAAGAAAAAATCAATATATTATTCCGGAGGATATAATATTGAATATCTACAATCTTCCACACCTCACACAATGTACAATAATTTTCCTCTTACAAGCTTCTCTAAGCTTTCTCCAAGAATTATTTCTTACAATTCATTTAATATTCTTAATTCTCTATTCTAACCCTAGTTTTCCATCTTATATAAGCATATACAAACTTAGGGCACTTTATCTATGCAATTACAACCCTTATATCACCTTTTAATCAAAGGTTAGATCTAATCCCATGTTCTAAATAAAAACATTTCATGCATAGGTAACCTTGATTCCGAGTTACCCAATGATGTTGGTTGGTGCGCTAAGTGACCAAGGATGGTCGGTGAACGACGCACGATTCTTGTGTAAACCTATAAGTTATAAACAAGCTATTTGTGAAGCAATTTAGTTCCACCTATGTTGTCTCCAGCTCCACCTTTTCATCTTCTATATTTGAGTTCTATGTGATTCCTTGAACTTCATGGTGTTGTAATAGATCTACCAAATTGAACACAAGATAAATATGCTATAAGTAAATTCAATCTCATAAATTTTTTTTGTAAAATTTAATTTAAAACCTTACATAGCCCTTTTTTATCACACTTTATCTTATTACATGTTGACTTAGGAAATTTTTCTTTCCCCAATAAGATAAGATCAAGTATCCTACCTAAAGTTTAAATTCACTTATTGTTACATATCATGTTACTTTTACATCATGTTCATCTTCTATAATTTCTTCCATACTTCTTGGTGTAGATCTTACATGTATTCTAAAAAATATTATGCTTTTGCACTCCTTTCTTCTTTGCATGGTAACTCTTGTAATTCTAAAACTCCTCATAGGTTAGTCTTATAAAAAAATGGGAATGGTGTTCTTATTGTGATTCAATAAACTCGAAATGTAAGAAGTGGATTCCACTTTTACTAGTTTTAAGTCCATGTTCTTGGCTTATCTCTTACCAAACATATAAGAATATTTTGTTTACTACTTCCATTTTCATCTTCATACCAAATAAATGTTTAATGAGAATTTAAAATTTTTACTCAACTTCTTCCATAATGTTTGAAAAATTTTACAAAGTACTTTAGTATCCTCAGAACAATAAAATGTTGGACAAGTTTCTTCGTTCCTAATCAAATGAATTAACTAGCTACTGAAATAAATTAGAAACTTATAACATGGAGGGTTTACAGTACCTCTAACTCGATGTGGTGGATGAACGACTGCAAAGTGATGATGGATCCTCGCTATAGCTGATGACCTACAAATAAGATAAACTGAAATGGGATTGATTAGATATATTTATGCATGGGCTTCCCAAAAATATACCTGGTTCCAAGAAGTGATTAGCTTCCTTTCATGGATGTCAACCCCGTTTGTTTAGAAAGAGTGAAATAAAGAAAGAACAACATATGGCATGCAAAGACATGAATATATTGAATCTGAGAAATGATTAAAATTGATATAGAAGTTGATATAATTGGAATAACAATAAATTAAATATTTTCTAGTCCAGCAGAGGTAGGTCAATGGTGACCTTGGTACAAGGATCTACAATATGAGCTGAATATGCAAACTCTAAGAGATCCAGATGTAAAATGGAAGCTACAGAGGCTTGAGTGAGCTAGATTCAACCTACGGTAAGGGATATGAAGGAGCGAGAAACCAGAAAGTAATAGAAAATGGTAGTAATGGAGACTGGATGGCAAGTGGGCCTAGGTCGATGGTGACTAGGATACAAGTAAGATAGGTTTGATAGGTAGATAGACAGAATGATGAATATCACGAGAAAAAAGGGATGAGAGAACTTGAAATAATACAATGGAGAATAATTTGAGAGAGAAAATTCAATGATAGTAGGGACATTCGACGATGTTTCTGAAGCGGGGTCAACGCATTTGATCGTAGTATATTTTAGGTAGGTAATTTGAGAATAGATGGATGAAAAGGAAACCTGTAAGAAAAGGAGATGAAACAAAACACTACTAAGTGATCCTGGATATTACAGAATTTATTCTCGAACTTGCAAGATGTTAGACACAAATAATACAAAGATAATCTAATAAAATCTTAATAAAGCAACACAAAGATACTGATAAATCTCACAAATGATGATCGTGAGCAATGCAAGCACGATGGAATGACATCTAGGAGATCTATAACTATTGTAGGAATGCTCAGGCATGAGGGAGATTTCACAAGTCATGAGGAAGCTCCATAATTCACATGCATCTTATTTCTTGTCCCTTTTTGGAAGGATTTAACTTAGTTTTATAGGGTCGATGGAGGTTGGGTCACCACCGATTACGAGGAAAGTTTTTCCAATGGGCTAGCTTTTTGTGTTTTTGGTGTGATTTCATGATTTTAAGAGTTAGAAGGGTGATTTAAAGCATGTTTATGGGATTAGATTGCTTAGGAATAAATCATGGATAGTTAGGGCATAAAAAAAAGATAGGAAGAAAGATAGGAAAATCATAAGATAAGGATTTAGGATAAAAGCATCCTAAATAGAAAGTGGATTAGGGAATGATATGATGTGGATACTAATTAATAAGAATTTAATTAAAGGTCATAGGATGGAAATTTTAATTAAATTAGAGGGATATATTCAATTTAAGGGGGACCTAGGTAGGATCCGATAAAATATGCACTGTAGGTAAAGAAGGCTACATGTACCAAATTTAGGTGTCTACATTTGACCCTTTTTGTTGAGTGGTTTGCATTAGCAAGCCATGAGACAAAAATAGTGAAATAAAAAGTATGATGATGATTTACAGAAGGTAGATGATGAGATCCAACTCAAATGGGGGATCGATGATGCCAAATGAAATTGATGACGTGTTTGAAAAAGGTAGATGATAAAGGGTGGGTGGGTGAAGAAAGATGGGTAAAAGGATAGTGTAAGGAAAAATACCCCCACCAAAAAGGATTGCAATAAAAATCAAAATTAAGGTGATGACTCCAATATCACATCGGTAAAGGGGAAATTTTGGTCTTAACGGAGACAAACAACAATGCTCTACAGGCCAGCAAGTGGGTGAAAATCAATGCAAAATGGAGAGAATCAAACGGGAAAGCTCTCATATGGGTGAAATTTGGAATGATTACGGGGTCATAAGCAAGCATCAAACTATGCAAAAATAAATGCAAAATTATGTGAAATCCTTTGTACACGAGGAATAGATTGAAAACTATACGTCTGTAAGGATGAGTATGAAAATAATGGTGCCCTAGACAAGATATGAGTAACGAGCCAAAAAGGCATGTAGTGGAGTAATATTCCCCAAAGGGGAAGATGAGTATGGCCACGAAGGTGGACTTTGTGCATAAATTGGATAGGATTAGAAAAATAAAATGCTCAAAGGGGATAAGTATGGCCATGAAAGTGGACTTCGAGATCGCAAAAGGATAGGATTAGAATATTGAAATAAAATACCCTAAAGGGAAGATGAAGATGGCCATAAAGGTGGACTTTGAAGAATGCCCAAGAAGAGGTCATAAATAAAATTTGGGAAAGCCCGGGGTTGGTGATGATGCTCATTTTCATGCAAAAATTGACAAGAGAGTTCAAAGCAATTAAAGAGAGAGCTAGGAAATGGAGGCCACAAGAGTTACAAGGAAATGTCAGAGGGTGTAGAGGATGGTGAGAAAAAAAATCATGATTGATTTTAATTTATTTTTGTTGTTTATTTATTTATTGCATTTTTAGAAAAACATGATGATGCCTAGGGTGGTTGGCACTAACCCATGTGGGTTAACGTTTACTTTGAGCCCTAAGATGTAACAATAGAACTCGAAACACGTTGACCCAACTTGGGTTGGCATTGGATAGGATTAGATTGGATTGGCTTAGGATAAAATTATATTTTTGATTAAATTTAATGGATTTGGATTGGATTTTAGATTGGATTTTGATACCGAAATGATGTTTACATGTTTTGTTTTTTTATTGTAGGCTAGAGATACCTTTTACTTGAGCGATAGAGTGCCTACTCTATATGATCAGATCAAGGAGATGTTACATATGTTGAGTGGGATCACTTGGCCATAGTGGGGTTAGGTGGCTTCAGATATTATCAAAGGATCCCATGAGATGTGGGGTTAATGATCACTTTGGTAGAGAGATGGGACCAATAGACTGGTACCTTCTAGTTTAGGACAGAGGAGATGACCATCACCCTGGAGGATGTGTATAGGATCTTGAAATTGCCTATACAGGGGGCAAATAGTTCCCATTACTAGTGACGATAGATTGGCATTGTTGACGTGACTATTTGGAGCCAATGCACCACACATCAGGTTTTCATCAAGAGCTTTTACATATAATTTGAGGTATGATGTTGGGGTACCACGCAATGGGTTGATCTATATGGTGATGATGGTTGTGTCTTGTTATGCATTGTCAGACTCTGGTGGAGCTTAGTTTTTATGGGCACTAGCTGGTGTAGTGGCGAGATATAGTGGATCACCAGATAGTATTTTATTTTGGGATTGCCTTATTAGCTCAAGTGTACCATGAGTTATCGATGTATAAGGTAGGGAGGAGATCAGGATTGGACGATGGTTTCTTATTGTGCTACTAAGCATATGAGCACATAACACTGATTCGGCCACCAAGGTTTCCATGGGTCACTTGTGACCATATTCAGTTAGAGGTGGGATTTTTGAGATGGAGAGCCGATTAGGCCTTTGGAGATAAGGGGAGAGAGGAGTGGATTGGTATATTGATCAGCTTATATAGCTGTAGACCGATCATATTAGATGGAAGTCATATAGGGATTTCCTATATGGTCAGGAGTTGATGCAAAGTTATCCGGGATGAGGCAAACATGGTGGGTTTAGGGGAGACAACTAGAGATGATTGAGGTTGTTCAATTTGACCAAGTGTGACAACATTTTGGGTCGTCTAGACTATACTAGATGCTCCTATTTTGTATAGGTGGGAGGAGGTTGATAGGAGTCAAGCCTTGTTATGGTAGATCCATTAGAGGAGGAGGCTATATCGTGGGATGATGATGATGACCTAGGAGTTGGAGCAAGATTTGGTGATTGGATGACCACTATTTGGGAAATGAGTGTGGTTATGGAGGGAGGAGAGGAGGAGGTAGATGAGATGGAGATTGGGGGAGATGCAGAGGAAGCTCCATGAGGCAGAGATGGAGGATTTAAAGAGGTTGTCAAGTTAGCATATATTTTCACCAAGATAGATCGAGATGAGGATGGAGATTGATGCTATTGTCTACAAGATGGATGCATTTACACAAGATAGGGACCGATATTTCCGAAGAGGGAGGCCTATAGGGTCCATTTTAGAGATCTTGCTACCATACTAGCTACCGACACCGTAAGTGGAGGACACACAACACCTCGGGGAGGAGGAGATACGACAACTCTTGGTATGATCTCAATTGATATATAGAGTTCCTTAGTTATAGAGGCTAAGTATTATGAGGGCATCGTGATCGAGAAGCTTCCAAAGACACTCGACACTCGGGAACATCCGAAGAAGATAGTGACAAGTGGAGTTGAGCTTTCGAGGAGCACAACGAGTGTGGCTCAGCCACATCAAGGAGAGGGCCAGGGGGACAAGGCTGATATGCAGACAAAGGGATCTGTCTTATAGGGGTATGATATTAGGCTTTCTAACATTCATTTTTCTAGTTTTATTGATCAATCTGCTTTGAGAGAGCCATGTTAGAGGGAAATGATGTATTGATACACTTGATTTTGATATATATATGATATCATTTTGTTGTGATTTGATATATGTGTATTGTGTAATGTCGATTATTTTATTTATCGTGATGATTATGATGATGATGGTATTGATTGTCTATGTTATTATGATGAGGATTGGTTGCATGTCTTAATTATATTTGATGATGATGGTAAAAGTATAAGATGAAATGATTTACTTTTACTTGGATTGTTAGATTATGATGTTAGATGTGATGTTGTGCTACTTGATATTTGTATATGTATAAATGGTTGATGATGTGAATTTTTGTATAGTTAATGAGGATTAGGATTACATGTTCATTTTGAATTTGATTATAGTAATGTGATGAATGGGTAGAATGTAATGTGGATGGAAAAGTAATGTGGATGTGATTATTGATTAGTGTAAGTAAAGATTGATGTATTTAGGATAGATAGATTGATCGAGATAACACAACCAAATGATGGCAACCTATAGGTACAAATGAAATTACATCGTATCAAGGAACATGTAAAAAAATATGCCTCTAATTACATTAGAGGTAAACAAGAGGAGATCCGAATAGCAAGGCATATGCGACCAAAACATGTGTTAGAATGTAACCAACAATAGTTAGTTATATCAAAGATCATAAAGAGACAAGGATGGGATGGACTCATAGACCTAATGTCGACAAAAAAAAGGGGTTTGAGATGTAACTTGTACGTGGGAAGAGGGTTCTCCAAAAGTGGTGTTCCCTAAGTCTATGCCCCAGCTCTGGGAAAGGGGAGAGAACAATACTAGAAGAAAGTTGATCAATATAGGAAGCTATCTGAGGATGCTTTGATAAAATGGAAGGTTGATCAATGCAAGAAGCCTTCAATGCCATGATAAAAAGAGTAGCCATCCTTTGAGGGTATGGTCTACTTTATATACATATGTAATATGGATGGAAAAAGATAACATATATGATAGTCATCCTTCAAGGGATCGATCTATTTCTTTCTTTCGATTTTGATTTTGATTCTTTTCTCTTTTTGATGAATAGTTGTCCTTCGAGGGAGAAGTCTTTTTAGTGCTTTGAATTTTGATTAGAGCATCCTTTATTTTTATTTTGATATGGGGAAGAGCTAAGAATAGATAAGTAGACCACTTAAGAGGGGACAATGAATGTACAAGAGACACCCTTGGACCCTTTGCATGGTTCCAATAAGCGAATGAGAAGGTGATGGATGTAATGATTGTGGATTTCTCACCCAAAAGGGAAACCTATCCATAAGGAATATGCTACGAGCAGAGCCGTGGTGCTCATATTTAAGGTCACATCTAGGAAAGTGATGGATGACCACATAATTCCAAATCATTACGATGGAAGATGGAAGAGGCTAATGATGGAGGGATGATCTAAGAATATGACTAAGAGATCACTAGAAGACATGCTAATAGTAGAATGGTCGCAAGTGTAATGTGTTAAGAGGTTCCACTTTCATTTTACCATCAAGGGAGGCCAATCGATAGGCTCCCAACCCATACTTATGCATGATAATGTATGGTCCAATCCAATTAGGGGTAAACTTTCCATGTTGGCTCCTTTCTAGAGTAAAGAAATTTCGATTTTACTTTAGAACGAGGTCACCGACATTAAAGTCACATTCCTTGATGTGTTTTTTGTAAGCATGTTTGATGTGCTCTTGATAAACATGATGGTGTTCAAGAGCAAGAAGGCGACGCTCATCTAACAACTCAAGTTGTGCTAGACATGTTTGGCGATAGTATTCATCATAGATGAAGTCGCAAAGGGACACATGTAAATATGGAATTTGAACTTTGAGAGGAAGAACAGATTCATAACCGTACACAAGCGAAAAGGGTGTAGCCCTTGTGGAAGTATGGATGCTAGTCGATAAGCCCAAAGAGTGAAAGGAAGATGGAGATGTCAGTCATGTCCTGATTGGTCAATAGTTTTTGCAAGAATGTTTCAAGAGTTTTATTAGTGGCTTCGGCTTGGCCGTTAGCTTGAGGATAGTATGGAGAAGAGAAGCTGAGTTGGATGTTAAATGAATCACAAATATTCTTAATATATATATTTTTAAAGGAATTTCCGTTGTCCGTGACAAGTTTGTGAGGAATACCAAAGCAGAAAATGATATTGATAAATAAAGTTAATAATTGGACCAGATTTGGTTGAGATGAGTGGGATTGTATCCACCCATTTAGTGAAACATTCGGTTTAGTGATGATATAGTGATGTTATCATGAAGATCGAGACTTAATAATACCGATACCCCCTTGTCTATGATAGAAGATATTTGGAAGGGTCTGGTCAAGACAAATTCAAGTTTCAGATAGGTTAGATGAGACCTAAGTAAATACATGTTTTCGCAAGAAAGCCATGGTTCTCCTGAAGGAAGCACTGATATGGCCATGAAGGTAGTGCTAGGAAAAGAAGATGATGGTTAAAATGGGTGACACGACTAGATGGGATGAGATAGATAGGATAAGATAATGCCAAGTAGGGAAAGGATTCCATCCACAGTAGAAAAATCCTTGAATGAAGTCCCACACAAATAAGCTATGGGGATGGGATAACAACAAAGTAGATGCAGAGGAAATAATAGTATGTGGAATGTGGTCCCCATTATAAGAGTGATGTGGAAAAGCTAGTAGATAGCAATATAAATGAAATGAGATGGGATGACAAGTATAGATGAAGTGTAAGATGGAAGATCATAGGGACAGTGTATCAAGAGAAACCATATCGATGAATAAGGGAGGACCCTCACTAAGAGGAGTGGTATGTGAAGAAATGGTGGGTGGAGGATGAGGCTTAATGGTTCCTATATATGGAGAGGTGGAAATGGTGGTGGAATTGATCATGGATGAGATGGTATATGGGGAAGGAGAGTCCTCGAGAAGGTCCTCTCTCTCGATAAGATCGTGGATGATGGTCTATAGGGCCTTACATTGTTCAGTGTCATGACCCGGGGTATGATGGTAGGAAAAAATCTGATAGGGATCAAACCATGATGGATTTAGATGATCTGGATCAAAGGACCTGATAGATGGAAGTTTGATGGCGGAAAATTGGAGTAGATGTCATAGGACTTCCACATAATATTTGATATATGTGCTTGAAGAAGTTCTAGATGTCGAGGATGGGGATGGATTGTTTCGAGGTTTTGATGTTTTGTTTTCAGCTTTGATGGCGATCGGTGTCTGGAAGATTAAGGATTGGATAATTTTAGTTGAGATTAGTTGGTGGATGGGAGTGTTCTTGATGAAGGAGATGGTCCTAGGAGGGAGTCAAATTTTTTGGATTTGGATTGGTTGATTGGTCGTGATAAAGGAGATGGTCCTAGGATAGATGGATGTGGCCCCAAGATGGATGATGTAGGTTTGATCTTTGTCAGAGGAAAGTCTATCTTCTTGTGAGGGTGCACAAGGGATCATTGTGGAAGGGTACCAAGGTTTTTAGGTTTGGTTTGTGAAGGAGTACCCTTGGCAGGAATGACAATAATTTTAACTGGTGGATTTGAAGATGATGTTGTGGTTGATGGGAAAGTATTTTTGCATGATTTAGTTAAGGAAGGTGAAGAAATGTATGGTTGTGTAGATGAGACAGGAGGATCACCTATGGTTGTTGCAAGTTGTAGTTCTCTCCAATATTCTTCAAAGGATGTGGGAGGAGAAGATGATGATGTAGGAGATGTGGTTATGATGGTCGATGTGGTAGGTGTAGGTAGAAGTGCAAAAAGGGGTGGGACTGATTATATGGATGGTATGATGGGTAATGGTGGAATAGATGTGGATGGGGGAGTGGTATCCAATGAAGTGGATAAGGTAGATGATGGTGTAGAATTTATATGACAGACGTAGGTGTGGATAGAAGAAGGGGTGTTTAGATCATGCGGTTGATGAAGTCTATGTGAGAGGGAGGTGATGTAGATTTTGGATCATTTGGTGTGGAAATGAAGGGTTTTGTGGAATAGGTATGAATTCCTTCAGTGTTTGTATTAGGTGTTTTAGAAGGCATCGTGGATATGTTTGTAGATAGAGAAGATGTTATTGGTGTGATAGTAGATGTAGATGTGGGCATAGGTAAATAAATGTGTGATAATGATGTCAAGACATACACGAGTGGATTTGTTGGTGTAGTAGATATAAGTGTAGTGATGGGTGTGTTTGGGATAGGTGTGGATAATGGGGTAGTCATAGTAAGTTGGGGTAGGATGGGTGTGGATGAAGACGTAAGTGTAATTGAAGCTAATGTGGATGTGGTAAGATCTATTCTTGATGTAGATATGAGAGAAGCGGTGGAAGTCAAGGTGGTGGATACGGTTGATGTGGGGATAGCTCTCAAAGGAGCCATGGGCAGGATATCAAGGATGGGAGTAGGTGATGATGAGATAAGTGGGGCGGATACGGGAGGGGATGTATGATGTATGATGTATGATGTATGGTGTTGATTGAAAATGGGTTATATTTTTTTGGTGGGGTTGATGAAGATGGGTTTTTGGTGGTGGGTTAGGAAAGGGTTGTCTAAAAATGTTAGGGAGTGGTGAAGATCGTATTGGTTGAGGGGATGTAAGATATTGAGGAGAAGAAACATGATAAGATGGTTGGGATTGGATGGGAAGATTTGATACATGAGAAATGGGGATGTCACTAGATGGGATAGGCATGGTGATGTCAGATGAAGTAGGGATGGTCTAAGGTGGTGGAATAGAAGCTATTGGCTAGCATGATCTACGGAGAAAGAACTCACGGAAGGGGCTATAAAGAGGTAAGCATGAGATATCAATTATGGTTATTGCATAATCGTTTGGGGCCAAATTATGTTCCATTTTAAATCAAGCAAGTCAAGAAAATAGTTCTTTTTATTGTTTTTAATTAAGAAAAATATGAAAGAAAAAGGGATGGATAACAAGGTACCTAGGACAAGGAGTCTATGTCTGGTTTCAAGTTTTGTTTTGGCTTGGGAGAGTCTGAGGTGGATTCCTATTGGGTGACGAGATCCCAATCAGTCTACTGGGTAGGATGTTGTTTAGATGTGTTAATTGGTTTGTGAGTTTCAGGTTGTTTTGAGGATTGTGAGATGCAACAAGTTAACCTCCTACTTAAACTATGTGAGAAAGAAGGATGCAAAAAGAAAGGTTCTTTTTAAAACTAAATCGAAGTGTGATCTTTCGATGAGGACACACACAGGAAAGGGAAATATGATGTAGAAAGGAGAAAATATGGAAAAGAGAAAAACTTGGATAAATATTTTCCTTTTATCTGAACTTTAGCAAAGAGTAGTCCAGCATCCGAACCAACACGAGAAAACAAGAAGCAGGGCCTCACGCTACAGTCTTAGTAGAAGACAGAAGAAGCAAGAAAATAGAAAATAAATGGATCACCAAAGGGTGGTCCCATCGGGTGTGCCAAGAATATTGGACAAATTTCTCCATTCCTAATCAAATGAATGAACTAGATATTGAAACAAAATAACAACTCATAACATGGAGGGTTTACAGTACCTTTGAATCGATGTGGTGGATGAACGGGCACAAAGTGATGATGGATCCTCATTGTAGCTGATGACCTATAAATAAGATAAACTGAAATGGGATTGATTAGATAGATTTATGGGGGCTACCCAAACAATGTCGGCTCCAAGAAGTGATTAGCTTCCTTTCACGGATGTCAACCCTCGTTTGTTTAGAAAGAGTGAAATAAAGAAAGAACAATAGATGGCATGAAAAGACATGAATATATTGAATTTGAAAAATGATTAAAAATTGATCTAGAAGCTAATATAATTAGAATAATAGTAAATTGAAGGTAATCGATCCGGGTCGAGGGAAACCTAGATCTGCAAAGGTTGGTCGACGATGACCTAGGAAAGAGGATCACGGAATATGAGTTGAATATGCAAACCCTACAACATTTGGATGCAATCTGGAAGCTACATAGGCTTCAAGTATGATGGGGTCAACCCGTAAAGGGATCAAGTAGTAGAAACTAGAAAGTAACATAAAATGGCGAAGTAAGGTAGGTTGGATGGCAAGTTGGGCTGGGTCGACGATGACTAGTGTACAAGTAAGATAGGTTTGATACGAAGAAAGACATAATGATGAATTTGACATACAAAAAGCGATGAAAAGTGAAGGAATGCATTGGAGAATAATCGAGGAGAAAATTCATGATGGCGGGGACGGGTCAACGACGATAGTAGAAAATTTTAGGTAGGGCCGAGAATAGATGGATGAAAAGGCAACTTGTAAGAAAAGGAACTGAAACAGAAGGCTATTGAGTGATCCGTGGATGTTGCAGGTTGTTTTGAACCTAAAAGATGTTAAACACAAGTAATACAAATATAATCGATAAATTTTGAATAAATCAACACAAAGATATTGATAAGTCTCACGAATGATGATCGTGAGTGATGCAAGCACGTTGGAATGACATCCGAGAGATCTATAGCTATTGCAGGATTGCTCATGCACGAGGGATATTTCACAAGTCACACAACAGCTCTAGAATTCGCATGGATATGATTTATCATCCCTTTTTGGAAGGATTTAACTTAGTTTTATAGGGTCGATGACGACTTGGTTAGGTCACCACCGATTGCAGGGAAAGTTTCCCCAATGGGCTAGTTTTTTGCGTTTTTGGTGGGTTTCATGATTTTAAGAGTTGGAAGGGTGTTTTAAAGAATGTGTGATGGATTAGATTGCTTGGGGATAAATCATGGGTAGTTAAGACATAAAAATATATAGGAAGAAAGCTAGGAAAAAACATAAAACGGGGATTTAGGATAAAAGCATCCTAAATAGTATGTGGATTAGGGGATGATATGATGTCAATAATAATTAATTAATTAATAAGGGTTTAATTAATTAAATTAAGTAAATGTGATGGGATGGGCATTTTAATTTAATTAAGGGATCTATTGAATTAAAGGGGGATCTATGTAGGATGCTAGTAAAATATGTGCACACAGCAAACAAGGGTAGAGATACCGAATTTAGGTGTCTACATAAAAGTGGAATTTTTAAAAATCTACCTCCCACACCATGCATGGAATCAAATCATCTTTGCATCCTACATAAACTTAAGATAAAATATATGCTTATATCTTCTTAGGGATTATCTAGTATAGGAAATTTTTGGTACGACCATGCATACTAAGATCCCTTTTTCCAATTGACATCTTTTGGATTCACGTATAAATTTTCACACATCCACATGCATAATATGTCAAGCATAGCTCTCTACTAGTTGGACTAACGTCCCGAATATGGGTAAGGAACAATACATGGAACCCTCTAGAGCCCTTAGAGTGGTGCACACATGGAATGAAGGACATATTGTACACATGATGAATGTATTTAGCATAGATAGTTGGTCCATGTCGAATGAATGAAGTGGAGACATTTGGTATATGTGAGAAGATAAGAAGGATCCAAACCCGTAACACAATACTCGAGTGATTTTGTTAACATGTGGCATGTTGAAAACCAAATCTCTCTTAAGTAGAATCATTCCATTGGAAAGAGACGTCATGCAAGATTTAGACATCAATTAAGAGTAGGTATGTAGAATACTCAACATCTTTGAGAAAAAATTGAGAGAAGTGGGGCATACGATCCCATCGTTGGAATAGACTAAGTGGAACTACTTAGGGATCTACATGAAACAAAAATATAGAATAATAATGTGTACTACTAATACACTTTGCATAAACTACATCATGTAAAGGGTCAATGACATGCACGAAAATATCAATTACAAATTGGTTAATTATTGTAAATTATTACAAGGAAGAATGGGTAGTTAATTCTAGAATATAGTGAATAGAAATACACCACTAGTATAAATACCCCAAATCTTGATGGTTTTGGGGCTAACCATCTTTGGCTAGTGATTAATTTATGGTTATTCATTTTTGTGTATGATTAACTAACATAATTGTTATCGAGAGATTGATGATATTTATTGTTATTTATGAGATGAATTATTTCCTTTGTTGATATCTTCCATTATGTTTGTGTGCATATACATTTTTAAGCTATGTATGCATATTTAATCTCCATAATCATTTGTGATGTAATCGAAATTTATAGAAACCATCCACTTTCATGCCTTGGGTGAGTGCACAAGTTGAACCTTCTTATGTGATATGATGGCATGAGATCCTTGGGTGTGTTAAAGTTTGTTACATGACATCCTTAAATGGAACACACACTTTGTTGACTATGGTATGGAAAGACACTCAATATTTTATTTATATTCTCGGGCCTTGTTGCATTTACTTTCCTTGATGATTGTGTCAAGGAGAATGTTTCACCTTACTCTAGAGAATATTGAACATTAATTAAAGAGTGAGTAGAAGAAGGGTTTGCATAGAGATATCTAGGTGGTAGCAACTATATACCAAGGAAATGGGTGGAAAAATATTTTTGATGCTCTATATAGTTTTAGTGAAGTACTAACACACTTGCATGTGTAGTAGGAAATGTATGCGACATGTCAAAATAATAATAACAAAAAAAGATATTGAAAACATGCTAAAATTTTAATTTAAATAAATAAATGAGAAAGATAATATAAAATATAAAAAATTACTAAAAATATTAAATATTATAAATATAATATATAACTCTATTTCAGTAATAAAAATAGTATGATTTTATTGATCAAAATTAAATGTCTAAAAAACTAATATAAAATCTATCAAGGATCCACGTGCCCATATCAAATTTCGTTTGTGTTTAAAATAGCAATCATATGTGAGAGATGCAATGGAGATGTCAATAAGGATGCGTTCAAGAACTTATATTTGAAGTATTGAAAAATTGTAGGAGGAAGATGGGCATTGAAGAAGGAGATTAAGGGAGGAGGAGTCTAGGGTTTGGGAAAACATTAGGGGAGGAAGTATGTGAAACACTTATTTCTTCCGATAAGACACATACATATCACGTTCCATTTTTTCAATCATTTGAAGAAGAAAGGGGTGATTCAACATTAGGAGGAAAAAACTTATTGGTACAAGGCTTGAGAAATTTCTCCTTATATTATATATTCAAGGAAGTCTCCTAGGAACACTAAAAGCCACGCATATTCTCACTAGATTCGCAAGGGGTGAAATAAATGAATCTAGGGAGACAGTCATCTAAGTTTAAATACCATTATTTATAATCATAATTTTTATTTTAATAGCCACCCAACCAAAAATATCCAATATTGACAATTATTTTCCTCAAATTAATCACGCCGATAGATCTTCACAAGGCCTCATAGTTAGTTTCATCACCGCCATTAAGAGTTTCCTCAAATTGCAATCTCAGCGTTTGGATTCGATATTTGATTCATATATTTTTTCTCCCATGCATAGATGACATTTCTTCCGATTGCGAAATCCTAGATGACCACGGATATTGACCACAATTCGAGTGTAATGAAGAGACGAAATCGATCCCATGAATAACCATTGTACATAACAAATATCAACTCTTGATTAGAAGCATGTCATTCATAATTCACAAGGTTATTTTCACTCAAACAACACCCATCAACATTAAAACTAAAAAACAATAGTTTAGTTTCAATAGTGTTTAAAAGACTCTCCATGAAAGTCCTAATAAAAACGCACATACAAACTAATAAACATGTTTTAAAGCATTTTATGCAACGGTTAAAGTGAAACCCATTAATAATATATTCGTATTGCTTAACATTTAATTATCTGAAAATTACTGCTAAATAGATGATTTACCATCTACTTAGAAGGTTCCAAAATATACGTTGGAAGGAGCAGGAGCGGATGAGTATTGGACAGCTGGAAGACAGGTGTAAAGCATACCATGTGACTGTTGAGAAAAAAAGCTCAGTGCCGTTGCCAAAGGCTCCTTTAAATCCTTTCTCACCTTACTATTTCTCTCATTCCTGTTTTCTGCTGCTCCCTGTTTTGTATAGTTTCGTTTGTATTTTTTGGTACATTTTCCGAAAACTTCTGCTACTCTTTTTTGTTTGGATTTTCGCTTGTGTCTTCTGTATTTTTGGATTCTGCGTGTATTTCTTTTGTTTGGGTTTGCATCTTTGAGTTGTTTTTATCTTTATAACTGTGTTTTGAGTTATTTAGGCTGTGTTTTTGGGGATTGAGTAGCTTTTCTGTCTGAATATTTATGTTCTGTTTGAGGGACCAAAGCAGCGAGAGACAGGACAAGCCAGGGCAACAAACCAGATGGAATTGTGAGCAGTTGCGGGCGAGGGCATCAAACCAGCCAGAGACAGGACAAATGCATCTTCTTCATTAAAACGGTGAGTTTAATTTGCCCCTGAAATATAAGGGTTTATATTGTTCAGTTAGGCAAATCCACAATATTATCTTTATTCAGATTTGGGTGGAGGACATTTTTATGAAGTTTATTTTGCTCCTGTAATATAGGGGTTTAGTTTTTTTCATTTAGATAAACTTACACTATTAGCTTGATCTGGGCGGTTTACAAATTTTATTCAGGGCTTTTTTAGCTTAGGGTTTAGAGATGGATTGTTTCAGTAATTAATGGCCTTTTCTATTACAGACGATTTATGAATGTAAGCATATGGGCTCTGTGGTATTTGATAGATTTGTAATTTTTTACTGTTAGTATTTTTGTTTTCCTTTATCTTATTAAGCTTTACTTGCTTTGGGTTCATATCTGTATTTATTTTATGATTAATGGCCCACCTGGGATTTACATATCAGTTTTGAAGGAAATCCGCGTGGGTTTATGTTGTATTTAATTGGTTTATAACCTATTTATGGAAATGCAGAGGATTTACTGTTATTGTTTGGGGTTTAAATTTCATACTATTTATTTTATGAACCAATTTTACCGCAGCTTGGCAGCTCAGGGTTTAGTATTGCTAGGTTTCATGTATTTTATAGTTGATGCTGTGTAGCGGGGTTAAACTGGCCAGGTTAGTGCAGGCTATGGTGTTGTAGAACACTGCAGTTCGCTAGGTTACTCACCATTCTGTTATACTTGGAGAAGCTTGGTCAGTTTAACTGAAGCAAGGAATAGGGTACTCAGGGGATTCGATCCCTGTTTGGCATTTTATGTATATCTGGTGCTCTGTCTGTTGAAATAAGTTTTACGAGAATTGTCTCTGTGAAGAGATCGATAAGAGTAGTATGAGAATTATGTTTTGTCTCTGTGAGAATTGTCTCTGTTGAAAATGGTTTTATGTATTGAGAACTGTAGTAGATTTTTGTTGTTCTCTGTTTTTAACTTGTGATAATTGGGCTTTGCTACAGTTGGGTTTTTCATCAGATAGAACTTTTATTTTTGTGAATAACGGTCTGCCTATTAATGCGTTAGCTGTTTTTCATCAGACGATTGTTTCTATGAAAACAAACATTTCCCTGTTTTTCATTCAATGAGTGTTTCCCTGAAGATTAGCATTTCTAGATGATGTTTGTATGTACGTGTCGTTGTATTGTTGATTCCATTGGGGGTATTAGGATGTGCCAATGTGAGTATCCTCTTTGCCATGAAACAAGCCTGTGTTGATAGCTCTTTAAGCATGATTGGATTTATTCCCTGAATGCATGTCTCTCGGATGATGCTTTTCACACTCTGTGTAATTTGGGTTTGTGGGTTTTGTAATTATTTGATGCTGCTTCCAGCATGGTAAATCCTAAATTTAAAGTTAATGCATCGTTTTTTTGTAGTTTTGTATTTGTTTCACTCAATCCATGCTAATGTTTTCGCAAATTCCTGAACCGATTCCTTAAATATTTTAGTTCAATTTTGGCCGTCTTTGGTTGCTGCCATCTTAGAGATGAGTTGCTTGTTGATTAAGTTCACCTTTGTTATTTGAACTGGTAATATGTTCATTTTAAATGTTGTATGGTTTTGGGTCCTTGCTTTTTTTTTATTCAAATTTTCCTCCATACGATATATAATGAGGAGGATTATGTGACTCTGTATACCAAGAAAACAAAAACAATCTGCTAAGGACAACGTTATATGTCCCCTAGCTACAGTTTTCACTCATGGTACAACTCGTCTGTTTTGGAAGTTTAATTTGTCACAGTTTTTACTTCGAAAACAGTTTTGTAAAAGCTAAAATTTGTTGTACACAGAAGATTTTTGTAGGGAACCTCCAAATTTTTTGTTATGCTTCAGTTTTCCATTTGTTATTGTTTTAAAATGAATGCAGGTGCAAGGGTTCTGTATACCAAAAGACAAAAACCAACTATCTTTGACTATATCTGTAACTAGCGAAGATAATGATTATTCGCTATACTCTGTACCAAAACTAGAGTGGCTTATAATAAGTATTATATTTGGTTCTTTGCTTTATGGACATTGTATGCAAAAATCCCTTTGTTTGATTATGCTTTCTACAAAGGCTTCACTATGAGTTATAGGGCAGTTGGATACCATCCCCTGTCTGGGTGTGGTTAGTATGAATGCCCCTTATCCATATCATGCCCTCCCTCTATCCATAGGATGAATCCAATAAAGTGTTTTTCCTCATAACAAGAATAATCCAAAAACATGTATTTATGATGGATTGTGCAATACCACTTTATTGTGCCACAGATCCATTCTAAGCTGTAAACGAAGTGCTGCCTGAGTATTGATTGATTATCATGAGTTTTGACTTCTACATTTGCTTTTATGTCGGATATAACGAGTACAGAAATAACCAAATATCTTCCCTAACATGTTCGGTTCGCTTTGGGGAATAGGTGAATTTGCCCACTCCTTTGTCCTTCTAGTTTATTCATTCGTCCCCCTAAAATTTCCATACTCAAATTACCCATCATAATTTTATACTGATGTTCATTTGCTGGTTTCCATACCTTTTACATCATACATGTGCTGTTATATCAAATTTTACGGTCCTTCTGCTTTCAGTTTTACTAGCTGTATGGTTCATTTCATCCCCAGACAGAGAAGTAGCGTTTCTATAGACAATAATGTTGTTTGACACAATAATGGTAACACTAGAAAAGGACTGAACATTAACTTTTTATTTATTTGTGAACTAACAGATTGAATCCCTTATCATGGAGTTTAGATGTATGGGGTTATTTTATTTTCTGTTTCTTTTCAGTTTTTCGGTTGTAATCTAACTATGGTGAATGATATGTGGATGTAGAACTATGGATGTGCTCAACTATCATGAATTCGAAGGTATTCGACTTTAATAAGTGCTCTGTTTCACTTCCAACTTGAGTAAGCCTTTTGTTACAGTCCATATTTGCATAACAGGGCCATGGCTATCCTCAAATTGGAATATTTGCATAACAGGGGCTTATATATGATGGGGACTCACATTTCAAGCAAGAATGTTGGGAGAAAAAGCTCTGTAATTCGTGTTCATAATCAATGGTGGATGTGAAAAGCCTGAGCAAAGTGAACAAAAGTTTAATAGCTATTCCAACTATGATTTTTTTATTTTAGTTTAGGCAAGTGATTTTTATTTTATACGAGTCTCTTTTGACGAAGGGTTTTATTTATGAGTTTTTAAAGTAGTACGTAGTGCCAATTTGCCAAACTCTAATTTTTATTTCTTAAAGTAGTAATGCCAAAATTTAATTTTTCCTTACGAGTCTATTTGTTGTGTGTTTGCAGGGGATGTATAAAACAATTGCACACTTAAAAAGGCTATCGAGATCTGAAAGAAGATTTCAGGGTATATCAAGATCGAGATAGGAGTTCATAATTATGTTTAGTGTGTAGATGTTGAGAATAATCTTTTTTAGCAGTTAATTATTATTTTTATTATGTAAATGTTGACAATAATATTTTTAGTAGTTAATTATTATTTTTAATATGTAAATGTTGACGTAATAATTATTTTTATTGTAAAACATTATTATATTATTTTTAATGAAAAAAACATTTTTCGGGAGGGCCGGAAAGGCCTTCCAAAACCTTCAAACGATGGCTATTATAACCATCCTTGAAGGTGTGTTAGTGTGTTTAATTTTATTTATTTATATCAACTATAAATGGTTTAAGGTGTGTTAGTGTGTTTAATTTTTTTATAAATTGTTTAAGGTGTGTTAGTGCGTTTAATTTTTTATAAATAGTTTTAAGGTGTGTTAGTGTGGTTAATTTTTTATTTATATCAATTATAAATGGTTTAAGGTGTGTTAGTGTGTTTAATTTTTATTTATATCAAAATATAAACGGTTTAAACTGTACATATTTTTAAGCCATGTGTATGATTAAGGTCTTTAAATATGTTAAAGAATGTCTGTAAATGTTGTACGGTGATACTTTGTGTGGTGATATGTTCTTTTTATTTTAATTTAAATTTTTATGATATTAGTTTTTATTATAAATTTTAGGAGAAAATTAGTTATCATTTAGAAACGCATTCATTTTAATAATATTAATATTTCAATAATATAAACATTGTCTAGTGATAAGTATTTTTCATATTGATTTTAAGATTAAGATTTTGTGATGGTAATATACCGTTAAAAATATGTGGATTTTAATATTGATTTCAAGAATTTATAATAGTAATCTTTTTGTTGCCGTTAAAAACACGTGGATTTAAGGTGATGAGTAGAATATTTTGTTAAGGTGTTTTTGATTAAGTTAATTGTAACAAATTTATTATAATTGAAACAAATTTATTATAATTGAAAGTGTAATCATATTTCTATATTTATATTTATGTGAATATAAGCTATGTGTATGGATATGATTAAATATGAATATTTTGTTAAAGTGTTTTGTATTTGTATGGTTAAATATAAATATTTTGTTAAGGTGTTTTGATTAAGTTAATTGTAAGAATTTTATTATAATTGAAAATGTAATATTTTTTATATTTATGTGAATATAAGTTATGTGCATGTATATGATTAAATATGAATATATTGTTACGTGTTTTTAATTATAATTATAATATGTTTGTGTGATCATATGGTCCATATTTTTGTATAATATTGAAATATTTGTGTGAATATTTAGAAGTGTTTGTATAGGAAATGTTTTTAAATATATTAATATTTAAAGATATGTTTAGTATAAATATTTTGATTGTATGATACTAAATATTAACATTTTAACATGAATATTGTAATTATGCTATTTATGTATGTGAATTTTATAATTATATAATTATATTTGTAATAAATAATTATGTTATTTATGTATGTAGTTTTATAATTATATAAATATATTGGAATATATTGTTGGTCTTTAGAAAAAAAATTAATAGTTCTTTGAATGTTATAAATATTGTAAATTCTCTATAATTATTCAATATGATTATAGTATGCTATTTTTATAATTACTCTATAATTATTGGATGTGTTTTTATTATTATGGTATGATATTTTTAGTATAAATATTTTGATTGTATGGTACTAAATATTAATATTTTAACATGAATATTGTAATTATACTATTTATGTATGTGGTTTTTATAATTATATAATTATATTTGTAACAAATAATTAATATTTTAATGTAAATATTATAATTATGTTATTTATGTATGTGGTTTTTATAATTATATAAATATATTGGAATATATTGTTGGCCTTTAAAAAAATTAATAGTTCTTTGAATGTTATAAATATTGTAAATTCTCTATAATTATTGGATGTGCTTTTATTATTATAATATGATATTTTTATAATTATACAAATATATTTGTATTTAGAAATATATTTTATAATTGTTTTAAATGTTTTTTATAATTGTTTTAAATGTCATGTTGTAGTTTTTAAATTGAATGTGTTTTTGGCATGAATATTTTAAATAATTTTAAATATATTATATTGAATGTTTAATTATATTTATTATTTATGTGAATATTTTTTTGTATAATATTGAAATATTTTCATGTGAATATTTAGGAAGTGTTTGTATAGGAAATGTTTTTAACTATATTAATATTTAAAGATAATATTGAAATATTTTCGTGTGAATATTTAGAAGTGTTTGTATAGGAAATCTTTTTAAATTTAAAGATATGTTTAGTATAAATATTTTGATTGTATGTTCGTATAAGAAATTGTTATTGTTTAGTACATGAATATTCTAATTATGTTATTGTTTTTATAATTAGAAATTGTCAAATAGATTTTAATAATTATATAAATATTATATAATTATATAAATATTATATAACTATATAAATATATATTGGATGTAATTTTTATAATTATTGTATGTGGTTTTTATAATTATATAAATATATTTGTCTTTAGAAATTTTTTAAGATGTTTGAATGTTATGTTGTTTTTAAATTTAATTTGTGTTTTTGGCATGAATATTTTGTGTGAATATTTGGAAGTGTTCGTCTAGGAAATGTTTTAAAATATAAAGATAGTATAAATATTTTGATTCCAAATTTGTATGGTAATAATAATATAAATATTTTGATTATATGTTTCTAAAAGAATAATTAATATTTTAATATGAATATTGTAACTATGTTATTTATATGTTATTTATATGTGTTTTTATAATGGAAAATTCTCAAATAAATATTGGATGTAATTTTATGATTATTGGATGTGTGTCAATTATTATTGTATGTGGTTTTTATAATTATATAAATATATTTGTCTTTAGAAATTTATTTTATAGTTATTTTAAATGTTTTGAATGTTATGTTGTAGTCTTTAAATTGAATTTGTGTTTTTGGCATGAATATTTAGAAATGTTTGTACAGGAAATATTTTTAAATATAAAGATATGTTTAGTATTAATATTTTGATTTTATGTTTGTATAAGAATAATTAATATTTTAACATGAACATTGAATGTAATTTTATGATTATTGGATGTGTTTTTAACATGAATATTTTATGATTGTTGTATGTGGTTTTTATAATTATATAAATAAATAAAAATTAGAAAAAAATTTATAGATATTTTAAATTGAATTTGTGTTTTTGGCATTGTAAATATTGGATGTGTAAATATTGTATAAGAAATGTTTTTAAATATAAATATATGTTTAATATATTTATTTTGATTCTAAGTTTGTGTAGTAATAATAATATTAATATTTTGATTTTATGTTTGTATAAGAATAATTAATATTTTAACATGAATATTGGATGTGTTTTAATGATTGTTGTATGTGGTTTTTATAATTATATAAATAAATTGTCTTTAGAAATTCTTTTTATAGATATTTTAAATGTTTTGAATGTTATGTCGTAGATTTTAAATTGAATTTGTGTTTTTGGTATGAATATTGTAAATATTATATGTGTTTTTATAATTATTATAAGATTTTTGTAAATATTGTAAATTCTCTATATATATTGGTGACGTATGTTTATAATTATTGTATATGGTTTTGTAATTATATAAATATGTTTGTATTTGAAATATTTTATAGTTATTTTAAATATTTTTGAATGTCATGTTTGTAGTTTTTAAATTGAATTTGTGTTTATGGCATGAATATTGTAAATATTTTTAAATATATCATATTGAAATTTTAATCATATTTATTATTTATGTGAATATAATCTATGTGCATGGTAATAAATATGAATATTTTGTTAGGTGTTTCTAATTATAATTTAGTCGTACCATATTTATACTTTTAGATTGAAATTTCTTTATATGATATTGAAATGTTTTAGTTTAAATAAAGTGTCTTGAATTAATTATATGTCATGTTTAAATGTTTGTGCTAGTATAGATATTTCTATTATATGTTTGTATAGATATTTTGCATTGTATGACAATAATAATTATTTTAACTTAACTATAGTTATTTAAAATATTTTGGATGTCATGTTGGAGTATTTAAATTGAATTTGAGTTTTTGGCCATGACTATTGTAAATATTTTTAAATATATTATATTTAAAGTTTAATCATATTTATATATTTATGTGAATATATTTTTAGGTTTTATCAATTATAATATGTTTAATCATATTTATATATTTATGTGAATATTTTATTAGGTGCTTATCAATTATAATATGTTTGTGTGATTATAACCATACCATATTTGTATTTTTAGATTGAAATGTTTTTGTATAATCAGGGCCGAATTAAAGGTCGGGAGCGCCCTAGGCAATAGTTTGAGTTGACACCCTCCTCACAAATTTAGTTAATATTTTTTTCTATAAAACCCTCCTCACATGTGAATAATTTAGTTTTAATTATAATATGTTTTCATATTTATAAATGTGAATATTTTATTAGGTGCTAAATTAAAATATCTATATTACCATATTTGTATTTTTAAATTTACATCATGGTTATAGTAAAATAATAATAAATATATATTATAAAAAAAAAAGTTATCTATATTCCTATATTTTTAAATTTGATGGAAATATATTGCTTGGAAAATATTGCTTGACGGAAAACATTAATCGTTTAAGAGATGCTCAGAATGTAAAAAATACAATATGTTATACAAGGCTTCTTGCATGTCTAATTTAGACATATCAAGTAGGTGATATGAGCTCGTCCGAAATAAAACACCATTTTTTGCAAAGAAACAAAAACGTTTATCTAGCTCCCATGGTTTTGTGAAGAGTTGTATGTGGACTAGGCCTACAGATTCCTCCTTAACAAAATAATAGAAAATTTCCCCTAAAAATTAAGAATAGAAAATCAACTACTTTTTTCTTTCAATTATAGTCACCTCTACTAGATACACCAACAACATAATAAAAAATACATTAACCTTTTTATTGAACAAATTACACACCTACATAATCGAGGCTACATCATAGAATGGGTAACAATTCCAACAAAATCATATGTGCTTATAAATATGTGATATTTTCTTTTACATGCAAAAATATTTTTTTAAAATTATGTGTATGTATGAAATTTATGTTATTATACAATAATATCTATAAATGGGTTGATCAATATTAAATATTCAAATAAATTATTTTAACATTAAATTCTAAAATTAACCTACAAGAAAGGAAATTTTTAGATTGGTAGCGCCCCGATGCTAGCACCCTAGTGACTACCTAATTTGCCTAAGGCTTAATCCCCCCCTCTGTATAATATCAAAAGTTTAATCATATTTATATATTTATGTGAATATAATATATGTGCATGTGTATGATTAAATATGAATATTTTTTTAGGTGTTATCAATTATAATATGTTTGTGTGATTATATGGTCGTACCATATTTATACTTTTAGATTGAAATGTTTTTGTATAATATTGAAATATTTTTGTATGAATATTTAAAAGTGTCTTGAATTGATTATATGATGTGTTTGTGCTAGAATAGATGTTTTGATAGATATTTTATGATATGTTTGTGTTTAGTATAGATAGTTTTTATTGTATGTTTGTTTGACAATAATTAATGTTTTAACCTAATTATTTAAAGATGTATTTAATATAGATATTTTGATTGCATTGTATCATAATAATTAATATTTTAGTATGAATATTTAGATGAATAATAAGATAAGATAACACATAATGTCCAAATGAATGAACACAAAATTAGGTTAGTGGGATTGTATTACAAATAATATACAAATTGTGGGTGGGGAAAACTCAAAATGAGTTCCCGAAGAAAGGAAAAGAACCAAAACATTAAAACAAAAACCCAAAGTCAAACCCCCACAGGTGGGGGCAATGAAAAAAACGGGGGAGAAAGAAGGGAGAAGCAGAGAAGGGAATGAAGGAGGGTGCAAACAAGGACCGGTAGTCTACTCGAAATGGTAGTCGCATCCCTCCTTATATTTGATGCCGACAAGAAGAAGCTCCCGATCCCCACGGTGGGGGTAATGAAACTAGCGGGGAGAAAGAAGGGAGAATCAAAGAATGGAATGAAGGGGGTGCAAACAAGGACCGGTAGTCTACTTAGAAATGGTAGCCGCATCCCTCCTTACATTCGAAAGTGACGAAAAGAAGCTCTTGATGGAATAAAAATCCGAAGAGGGGGGAGAGGAACCCCTTCCCTACCGAGAATTGAGACTAAAATGATGGACAAGGTAGTGGGTGGAGTTGGGTTGTCCTGCGAAATGAGCATGTGGTGAGCTCGCTAGTGGTCTAGTGGTGACCAGGGAGATGTGAAAGTCCAACCAGGATGAACTGATATATGCCCTCTAACTAGGTCGAATGACTCGCCTTATTTAATCCCTCCAATCTGCGGGTAGAGTTGGAAAGAAGGTTGTAATATGTCTTGTGGGAATGACTCTCGAAGGGGATGAAGAATCGCAAATGTTTAACATGTTTATATGAAAATAATTAATATTTTAACATGAATATTGTGTTAATAATAATATAAATATTTTAAAATATGTTTAGTTTAGATATTTTGATTACATGTTTGTATAATAATAATAATAATATATAAAAATATGTTTAGTTTTGATAATTTGATTACATGTTTGTATAATAATAATAATAATAATAATATAAATATTTAAAAATATTTTAAGTATAAATATTTTGATTACATGTTTATATGACAATAATTACTAGTAATTGTACGTGAATTGTATGATGGAAACGTTGAAGGGGATGCATTGAGACAGGATAATTTTAGTGGCGAATATTCGTAATATGGTGAATATTCCATTTTGAAAAAATTGAAAAGGTGAATTTTCTAGTGCGGGTCAGTGACTTGTTCACCTAAAAATTACAATTTAATTTTTTTTAGGGTGGCTTCACCTACCCTTGAAACTATCCCCTATATAATCCTATATTATTCACTAGGTAGAACACTACTAGCTCACTCATACCACTTGGGGGCATATGTATTATCAAGTATAGTAAACGCGCGACAGGAGGGTGGAGGCTGCAGATGTGTGACAAAGAGTTTGTTGACACATGATAAGGAGAGTTTGTTGACGTGCGACAGGAGTGCAGAGGAAGTAGACACATGACAGAGAGTTTTTGATGCACAAGACGGAGATTTTTTTGTTACCCAACCGGATGGCGGAGGTTGCGGGCGTGCGGCAGAGATTCACGATAGAGATTTGTTGTCACATGTCAACAAGGTGGTTGACGCGCGTTAACGAACCTCGCGACGCTCATCAATGATGTTCATTGACGTACATCAACGAGGTTCGTTGATGTGCGTCAACCACCTTGTTAATGCACGTCTGCATCCTTCTGTCCCACCACTTAAAAATTAGGCAAAAATTTTGCTATCGGACCCCCAAAAAATTTGCCTTCCAGCGAAACCGGTTCTAGGATATTTGCCAGGTATTTTCCACCTACTATTTCTAAGAGGTCTCTTAAAATGAACCCTCCATTGAGAAAGTGGAAATGGAAGGGAAAAAATAGTGGTAAAAGAAGGGGCTCGATGAAGAATGGATTCGATGGAAGAGAATTCAAATTCAAGAAAAACATTTTGGGGAAATAATGTGAAACTCTTATTTCCTACAACCACATGACATTTTTTCAATCATTAGGAGCAGCGTTCATTTTAAGAGACCTCTTAGAAATCGGAGGTGGAAAATACCTAGTGAATATCCTCGGAACCGGTTTCACGGGAAGACGAATTTTTGGGGGTCTGACAACAAAATTTTTGCCTAATTTTTAAGTGGTGGGATAGAAGGCTGCAAACGCACAAGAGAGATTTGTTGTCGCATGTCCTGCAACCTCCACCCTCTAGTCACACAATAAAAAAATCTTCGTGTCACGCATCAAAAACTCTTTGTCGTGCATCTACTTCCTCCGCACTCCTATCGTGCGTCAACAAACTCTCCCTATCATGTGTCAACAAACTCTCCCTGTCACGCATCTCAGTAGCCTCCACCCTCATGTCGAGTGTTTATTATACTTGATAATACATATGCCCCAGTGTGGTATGAGTGAGTTAGTAGTGTTCTACTTGGTGAATAATATAGGATTAGATAGGGAATATGTTCAACAAAGATGGCGAAGCCGACCCCTAAAAAAATAAAGCGTAATTTTAGGCGAACAAGTCACTAACGCGCGCTAGAAAATTTGACTTTTCAAATTTTTCAAAAATGGAATATTTGCCACTAAAATTCTCCTTAATGAAATATAATCACTTGGACAATGGGTGCAATCAGGAAAATCATGAGGTCTATGAAGAATCTAAAACATCAAGAGCTTCACTAATATTCAAATCATCAAGGGAATGGTCATCGAAGCATGATAAGAGAATATCACCATGAGTGATGGTGGAAATCATCTTAGGATCATAAACAACATATTTCATGAGATTTTTTCTAAACACTTAATCAATGCTTGGTAATGAACTCACATATTGCAAGTCAAAGAGGTGGAATTTGCAAGGTGGAGGTCAAGAACATGGAACGCATTCTCATACATTCCTCAAAGTTTCATTTGGGGGTCAATACTTTGTTAGAATGAGGAAACCTATCTCCATGAGGATCAATTGAGAAAGAGGGTTTCCGGTCATCATAAGCATGCTTCCACTCAGGTGACATCTTGCTCGGGGAGGTGAATTGTGAGATTAAGAAGAGATTATCATGTTCAAAGGTGAAATGTGAGGCTCAAGCAGTGAGTTGATCATCATATCCTTACTCGCCATTTTGTATAAATATCAATAAGGGATAAATAAAAATGATCTATTCATGCTACCCTGAGACATCTAGGACCATCATGTGTGAAGGATCAAGAAGTCACCTATTCTCATGAGAGGGATATGAGTAAGAAGTGTATGAGCATCCTAAATCTGATTCCATTCAAGGAGGATTTTGAATCTAGGAAGGGTAAGAGGATGATCTTCATATGGAGATGTTTTCATGTGAATTGACTAACCCAAAATGCAAAACTTAAACCATGACAACCAAGCCACAATGTGAAATCTTTGCACCAAAGAATATTTTGAGTCCCTCTTCAAGCCAACCTGCTTCCTATGTCATGATCACTTTTTCCTTGAAGGTATTCCTAATGCATTAGGTGAAAATATATAAGTTTTCAAAAAGGTGTAACAAGGTCCATTATTCCATTCAATGAAGTGCAATAAAAGACTAATTCTCCAACAAGCCTAGAAAGGCCAATTTTGGCCATTTCAGAGCCAGTGTGCATCATTCAGGAGGGTTCCAAAAAGGTATTAAGTATATGGAGGTGGTATTTAGAAGACTTAAAGGCTTTAAAAGTAGTTTAGGAAGATTTAGGAAAGGTTTTATCATTTAGGGACGGTATTTTCAAAAGTGGGTTTTCAGGTGCAAGGAATGAGTAGTCAAATTGTGAACCTTGACTTATTTGGCTGATTCTAAGAGCCTGCGTAAGGAGTTAGGAGGAAAAAAATTAGGAACCAGAAATCTTGAAGAATACTCTAGATTTTAGGATCATCCATTTGATCCAAGGCCACCAAAGGTGATGCTATAAATCTTTTCATTCTCTCATGAAATACATACCTCCCAAGATTGTTTCTAAACACTTAATCAGTGCTTGGTAATGAGCTCGGTACATTGTGGAGGTCAGGAACATGTGATTAACCTTCAATATCTACTTGTGAGGATAAAATTGATCATAAGAGTGTTCATATGATGTAGGCAAGTTTTTTCTCAAGTAGTATCTTGGTCGAGGAGGTGAGTCGTGAAGTGAAAAAAGGGTTTCATCATGTTCATCCTCTTAATCATCCTATCGGTCAAGCAATGACCCCAAACTTGCTTTTAACCTTATTCTCCATAAATCAATTTTCTCACACTCATACCCTATTCAACCAAACAACCCATATCTATAAAATCATATCAATTCAATCCAACCACATCAAATCTCACACCTTTGTTATATTGTTTCGTGGGGCACATATCAACCTATAGATATGAATTCCCACCAATAAAAAACATCTTGACTTCCTCCTTTCATATATATTTAATTAGGACACATACGTGGTCATGACATTATCACTAACAATCATTCGTGATCAATCTAAATTATTCATATTCATATATCATTTCTAGGAAATAAATAATCAATCAATGTTGTTCCCTTGCATGTTATTTTTTTTTTTTTTATATTTAAGGCGGGTTGAAGGGACCCGTTCCCTATATACAAAAAGGATTTCGTGCCTCAGAGTGAAAACATAAGAACTAACAATATCGAACTACAAGGAATATCAAACCACTAGATAGCTATAGCTATAACATATCCCGCTATATGTTTATATTACTATATCATTAGAAATATTAATGCCTGCATTTGATGAGCCCAGATTTAGGCCGGGATCCACATCAGAATCAGCATGCTCCACATTCTTTGTTAGTCCAAGCACTCCGGAGGAATGTGAAGGCATCGCTGCATTTGCACGAAGATTGACCCACCAAGTTGGGAAGGCTCGACAGGGGTCCTCAAAGCTTGCACGTTAGGCAGTTGAATCCAAACCCTGCCCCTCTTCTTGTCTTTAGCAAAAACCACAAGGGACTCAGTGAATTCCAAAGCAAAGCTTGGAAACGGCATTCCATTTCGGGAAGGGTTGTGGAAGTGCCAGCAGAAGGAGTCGAGGTGAAGTCATGAAGCACCAAAGAGCAAGATTAAGATTTGCCACTTCTGAGGCAAGGTTACCACAAAATATGGGCCGAATCTAGTATGCCACGACATTAATGACCAAAACCTTCGAGGGGTGGATAATCAATAGGTTTTCCACAAATATGGAAGCTATTCCACTATTTACCCTCGCCAACCTTCCGAGCTTAAGAAATCCAGACCCATCATTGATTTGATAGCCTCCAGGTAGGTGGTAATAGAAATATTGAAAATTTTGTTTAACCTGCCATCGGTGACACTGTTCCTGAAGGCCATTTCTCTCACATCACAAGATAGAGCCAACACCGGAGCTTGAGGAGGAACCAATGTTGCGTAGAGAGGAGGTGAGACAAAAGAAATGACCGAACAACAAGTTAAAAATAGGGAAGTTATTTTTCACACGCGGGAGAGGCTCTGTCAATTTCATTATGAGCCGAATCCTTAAAGGCAATCAAATACAAATCCTCCCACTCAGCCAAGTTGTCATTTGCAATCATTTCCACACGCTCTTGGGAGACACCCTTATTAGCCAACCAATCCACACAACTATTTCCCTCCCGATAAATATGATTAATACACCAAGACTTGAACTTTGATAAAGTGCCCATAAAATATTCTGAATGCCAATATCCATTTTCTAAGACAAGGCTTTCTTTTTAATGATGGCATTAATAATAATGAGCGAATCACCTTCAATTACTAGATTTTCAATGTTGAGAGAGGAAGCAAGAAGAACACCTTTGCTCAGAGCTTGAATTCTAGTGGAGTTACAAGAGCCATCAATGAACTTGAAGGATGCAGCAGAAACAACCATCCCTAAGGAGTTTCGAATGATACACCCAACTCTCGAAGCCCCCGGATTGCCCTTGGAGGCCCCGTCAAAGTTTAGATTACAGAAACCAAGGGGAGGAGGGTTCCAAAAAGTATTTTTCTGAGCCAAAGAGGATGTAGAGGGAGGCTTATGAATCCCATCCCCAGGATTGATTATCATAGGCTAGTTTCTTTCTAGAAGCTTCTCGTGGTGGAGAAAGCACTAGATATGGACCAATTAGTAGAAACAGCTTCAGAGATGGCCCTCTCCAGTCTTAGGAGAATAGAATCCACAGAACCAGATTCCTATCTAAAGAGTATTTTGTTCCTTTCCCACCATAGATGCCATAGCAGCAGAACCAAACTACAAATCCAGATGGAGGAGAGGGTCCCTAAGTGGGAATGAGAAGGCCAGGTAAGAACAGCCTCCGGAAGGGATTTTGGTTGAACCCAAGGGAGGTTAAGCTTAGAACAGAGCTAGTTCTAGCATTCAACAACGAAGGAGTAGTGAAGAAGTAGGTGATCTCTATCTTCGTATCCTTTTTGAAAAGAATGCATCTTTTGGGGCCTTGGATACCAAATTTCTTTCTTCTTTCTTGAGTTAAAATTTTACCCTTAAAATCCATCCAAGCAAAAAGACCAGCTTTCAGAGGGCAATGAGAGTCCCAACACTCCTTCTAGATAGGGCACTCAGGAACAAAACTTTCATGAAGAAGAAGGTAACCAAGATGGGGGAGTAGGATCCAGACGGAGCAGTTGTCTAGACAATTTCATCCTGCTTACCTGAAATAAGAACTTTTCTTTCCTGCAAAAGAGATTCAAAGTTAGCTTTAATTTTGGGGGAAGATTCAGATGGTTTACACTTTTCCACTGCAACATGGAAGGAAGGAGTCCATCTTCTCCCCATAGTTAGACACAAATGGTCCCAATCTTCGATCAGTCTCCTTTTGAGATCCTCAAAGCCTGGAGAATCACCAAGAGTCAGGAAGCCATTTCACGGGTCATCCCAGAAGAGGGCCTTCTCTCCATTACCGACTTTCCAATCCACATTAAAAATGAACAAAGATCTACAGACCATCATGAAATTCCAAATATGCAAGCCTTTGGGAGGGTTTGCAATCCGCAAAATAGATTCGGGAAGAGGAGAACCCAAGTATTTTTTTTCGAATACTAGACTGAGAAAACTGTTGGGGTTGGAGATAAGCCTCCACACCAATTTAGCACCCAAAGTAATGTTTTGCAAACCCAAATTTAGAATACCAGCACCACCCAAACCTTTTGGCAAGGAAAGAGTATCCCAGCTTACCAAGGGGAGCTTCTTTTCTTTGGAGGTGCCTTGCCACAGGAATCTTCTCAAGATTCTTATAATTTTATCAAGGACGCCTTTAGGTATTTTAAGGACCGAGAGGAGATAAAGCGGGGTGGCGCAAAGAACAGACTTTATTAGTTGTAGCCTCCCAGCTAAGGAAAGCCATTTGCCTTTCCAAGCATTCAATTTCAAAGCAAGAGAACCGAGCAGATCATCCCACAGAGAATTTTTCCTAGCACCTTTAAAAAGAGGAATGCCAAGATATTTGACTGGAAGATGGCCTTTTTTGAAGTTAAAAAAATTCAAAATTCTTGTCTCCATTTGCAGGGAAACATTGAAGAAGAAGATGCATGATTTAGCCAAACTAACCTCTTGACCAGCCGCACGAGAGTATCTATCCAAAGAATCTTTTATCTCCTTAGCTTCATGAGTGGAGGCCCTGCCAAAAAGAAAGGTATCATCTGCGAATTGCTGGTGGGTTAGAGGAGGGATACCATCCACAATTTTAAGACCAACCAACTTACCATTCCTAAGCTTGTCTTTGATGGAGTTACCGAGAGCCTCAGCTACAAGAATATATAAAAAGGAGGACAGGGGATCCCCTTGCCTTATACCACGATTACTTCCAAAGAAGCCTTCAACACTCCCATTAATGAGAATAGAGAAAGAGTGAGCAGAAATGCAACTGTAAATCCATTGGTAGAAAGGTTTGGAGAAGCCAAACTTGAGAAGAACCCGAATAAGGAACCTCCAATTTATCTTATCATAGGCTTTACTTATATCCAGTTTAAGCAACATACCAGGAGTGCTGGAAGAAGAGAGAGAGTGGGTCAACTCGTGAGACAGAATGACACCATCGAGGATTGAATGACCTAGCATGAATCCAGTTTGTTCATGTGAGATGAGAGGATCCAAAACATGCTTCATTCTAAGGGCGATGGCCTTGGAAATTATTTTATAAGACGTGTTATGTAGAGAGAGATAGGCCTGAAATCTCCAAAGGTGGAAGGCTGCGACATTTTAAGAAAAAGGAAAATGAAGGTATTATTAAGAACCTTCAGCACTAAATGGGACCTTCTTGAAGCTTCAGCAGCAGCCCAAACATCATAACCCACAATGCCCCAAAATTTCTGGAAGAAGTCTGCAGGAAAGCCATCCGGTCCTAGGAGCTTTACATTTATCAAGGAGAAAACAACATTCTCAATTTCAGAAAAGGAGAAAGGTTTTAAGAGTTCGGCATTTTGGGATTTTTTGATTAAGGTGGGAATACCATCCATGAGGGAGACTTGATCGATATCATAAGAGGCAATATCCCCACTAGCAAGGAAGAGAAAAAATTAATACCTTCAGAGATGATTTCCTGCTGATCTAAAAGCTTCACTCCATCATTGTTCTCAATAGATGAGATGAAGTTTAAACTCCTTTTAGATTTGACAGAAGCATGAAAGAATTTGGTGTTCCTATCTCCATCTTTCAGCCACAGTTCCCTAGATTTTTGTTTCCAAAATATTTCCTCCCTGAGAAGGAGTTCACCGAGTTCTCCCAGTAGAGATTTTTCAAGAGCAAAATCATCTTGATGCATCCCATCACAAAAAAGTTTTTCATTAAGAACTTTCAATTCAGATTCAACTCTAGCTTTTTCTTGAAAGATATTTTTGAAAACCTCGAGTTCCAAAGTTGCAGATCCTTTTTTAATCTCTTTAGTTTTTGAGCGAGCACAAACATCTTGGACCCCTCAAACTTGTAAGAGTTCCACCACAAGTTAACTTGAATTTTAAGGGAGATCTAGAAGGAGTGGTATCAATGCTCAAGGATAGAGTTTCACTGAGTTCTCCCAGTAGAGATTTTTCAAGAGCAAAATCATCTTGATGCATCCCATCACAGAAAAGTTTTTCATTAAGAACTTTCAATTCAGATTCAACTCTAGATTTTTCGTGAAAGATATTTTTGAAAACCTCGAGTTCCAAAGTTGCAGATCCTTTTTAATCTCTTCGCTTTTTTAGCGAGCACAAACATCTTGGACCCTCAAACTTGTAAGAGTTCCACCACAAGTTAACTCAAATTTTAAGGGAGATCTAGAAGGAGTGGTATCAATGCTCAAGGATAGAGACACCGGGAAATGGTTTGACCCAGACCATGGAAGAACAAAGCATTCCAACACTAAGTATTTCAAATTCCAACTAGGACTAATCAGAAATTTGTCAAGACTTTCCACAATATTACTAAATCCTTTGCGTTTGTTGCTCCAAGTAAACCAACCCTGTTTAGGCTCAAGGTCCGATAAGGCTCCTTCTCTGAGGAAGGAGAAAAAATATTTTGGGACTACAAGTTGCGGGAAATCCCCCCTTTTTTATCCCTACTATCAGAGATAGCATTAAAATCCCCACCAAGAATGAACAGTTGATCACCCAGGGAAGAGGTTAAAAGAAGAAGATCTGACCAAAGGGTTTTCTTTCCTAAAATGCTAGAAGGAGCATAAATATTGAATAGAAGGAAGCAAAGCTGAGAATAACGGAGACTAACCTTTACACATTGCCAATTAGGGGATTGAGCCTGCAACTCCACCAAAACAACACTATCTTTCCAGAGAATTTTGAGCCCCCCAGAGGCACCAGAGGAATCGAAAAATTCCTTTCCATCCTTTCAAGGTCTTATTCCAAAGACCATCAACTTCAACAGCAAGAAATTTAGTTTCTTGAAGAAGGACCAGAGAAGCTTCCGAGGAGAAGATATATCACTTAATTAAGCACTTGTTTGTCAGAGGAATTAAGACCTCTGACATTCTAGGAGAAAAAAATCATTGAGGATTGGGAAGGGGATTCCCCTTCCCGGCACTAGAATGGCCAAAATTTAGGGTCCTTTGTTTCCGGCATCAACCTCCAATTGGGCCAACTCCTACTTAGATTTTCTCCCCCTTTACGGAACCACACACAGCGTTACCAAAACCCTCCTCGAATGTGGCAAGCTTAGAGGAAGCTAAAACATGAACAAGGACCTCCGGACCAATCTCCCCATCTTCCAAAGAACCCATCAGGGAGATAGGAGCCTCCAAAGCCAGACAATTATTTAAAGAAATCCACCCCTTAAGGGATTCCATCGAGGTGGCCTGACCTTAAACGAAGCCTTCCTTGATGAGAGAGATAAGTGCACTAGAGGCTCTATGCACATCCTATGTTTTCTAAAGCAATGAGTGAGGGGTAATATTATTTGAAAGACCATCAGGTGAAGGTAGGGGGACATCCGATCCTCCCAATGTATCCACAGGATGATCCGATAGAGGAGGGGAAGGGCCTGAAATATGAGCCAAGTTCAACTCCGCACCAACTGAAGTAGAGGAATGGGGGGATCCCACCTTTTTTCTGGAAATTGGACAATCCATTTTCAAGTGACCCAAGGCCCCGTAGGAGAAGCATTTGAAACATATCCCTTCATAAAAAATAGAAGTCGATCTATGTCCCTTAAGAGAAGGAAGCAAGATAGAACTCGGTAGGGGGGCAGAAAGATCCATATCAACGCAAATCCGCGTAGTAGGATTTTTCCATTTCAACAGAGAGGGATTGGAAATAGAGACCCACGAACCGAGCGAGCTGGCTATAGATTTAAGAGAAGCAGGATTCTGAAATTCCACGGGGAGATTCGGAAAATTAAGCCAGAGAGGGGCTCTATGAATAAATTCGGTCCTCGGATTAAAGTCGAGAGGACCAAGGTCTTATATAAAGACTGGAGGAATTTAAGAACCAAGGTACCCCTTTTAGAACATATTCCACCGATTCCGTGGAGGGAAAGGAGACTTGAAAGAAACCGTTCCAGAGAAAAAAGATTTTAAGTCTACCTTCCTTGCCCCAAAACCAGAAAATCTAGTTTCGAATTTTCCTTCTGGAAAAATTTGCACCAACGAATTTGCAACAAATAGTCCTCCTAAGGTGAATATCCATGAAGTCCTTCTTATTAACATAGGGCAAATCAATCGGAACCGAGCCCTTGGAGAATTTGAATTCCATCCCGCCAACTTTAAGCCCAACCAGAGGACTCAAATCTTTCACCTCCAAACCTTCAGCAGAGGATTCAGAAACCTTCCTAGCGAACGAAGGAGGAGGCAAAACCCCAGGGTCAAGTTCTCCAATCAAATTTTTAACCACCGAGTACCCTAACTGGAGGATAAGGGATTTAAGAATCACCCCTAGGCCACAAGATTTTACCAGGGCAAACACACCATCCATTGCCAGTGATTCCGCATCGAGCCCGCACCATTCCTCACCGTTGCTCAAACCGAGCGGTACACTATTCACACCAGAGACAAGAGCCTTCAACTTAGCCTCAAGGGAAATGGAACCCGCCTTCACAACAGCTACTCCAAACTGCGAAAATTTAAAAGTTTCACGAGATTTGCATTCGGGGCGCGAGAGCTCGCCCATTGTTCCTCATCAATCCTTGCATGTTATTTTTATTTGGGCATCATCACACAATAAAAAAATCAATCAGTAAATTTATTGATCATCATTTAATGCAAGTTAGTCTCTAACATGTACCGGTTATCGTATCTTCTCCTAGTATAAACTAAGAACTCCCCACCACATTTATATAAATATCTATGATAAAACCTTCCCATTTTACCACCTTCTATGATTTTTTAATTCATGGAAATCCTTTCCTCTCTAGAATATTACATCCTCACAAATAACCTCCATCATTGATCAAATTAACATTGGATACACTATATCCCTCCATTATTCTATAATTTAATCCACCACCCTCCACGCAATCTAAATATAAGAAGTGTAATCAATTCTTTCCACCTGGAGATCAATTAAGGCGATTCAACAAAGTGATATTGAATTTTGGAGCCAACAAACAAGCAATCAAAAAAATAATTAGAGGAAGCATAATCAACTCTTTCCACCTTAGATGTCAATCAATCCAACTATCTATAGACAAGGTTGTTAAAATGTCTACATCATGTAGTCATTATCTACCAATTAGCAAGCATTGTCTTAGAAATATATCAAGAGCGCGCCATAGGTGAGAAATTACTATTCATCAAACATTATGTTTCAACATAAAAGGGCTACAATTATAGAACTTACATTAGTTATCTTGTTATATGTGTTGAGGTATGAGAAAAATTTTAGGACAAGGGATCTAGATTAACCTATATCATTACATGTCCACTAGAACACTTCATGGAGTTTGTAATTTATTGCAATGGTTAGTATAAATCATATTGGGTGGCCATTAAGGTCATTCCAACTCAAAAAATTATATTTTTGTATCTAATATCCATTTGAGTGTTGGTGCATGAATCTAAGGTTTTTACATATATATATATATATATATATATATATATATATAGTTCCAATCATCATATGTCATCCAAACATACACATGGGCAAAGTGTTAGACGATACATCACAAAAACACCAAAAGCATGTAATCAATAGGGAGTGAACTACTAGTTAGAAATATAAGTTCCAAGAAGTTTGGTCAAAATTTTGATCGTATTGTCTAGGAGGCTTAGATCATACATGGACTTTCCAAGAACACTCTAAGACATATATAGAGTGTATTCCAATTGATAAATCACCCACATCATCTTTTAAACCATATAAGTGGTCTCTTTAACCCCAATTTCTCTCTTCTTTACTTGGTTGATGTTTTTGGATGCAAATGTAATTTTTAAATCTATATGTTGTTGTCCATTTTTAATTATTCAATTAATATTTAATTGGTAATATACACATTATTAATTTTAGGGTAAAATATGTAGTGTATCTTCAAACCCTATATATCTCAAAATACTTAGCTCTTCCTCGGTTGGAACTACAAGTTTATAGTTGATGGTATTTTTGAATTCATGTCTCTTGTCACAAAATAGCTAGCATGAAAATTGAAAATTTTAAGCATGACAAATAAGCCCCTAATTGAAAATTAGGATTCTCGGACTTGTGTATCCTTCCTCTAGTCACCTACCATTAGTTCAACCTTAAATCCAAATAAAATTAAATTCCTAAGAAGGTTTTAATTTTTTTTAGTGTGAATGGATGATTACCCAAGGTGATAAATGAATTCAGGAAAAATCAATGAAATATAACTTCCTCTAGAGGCCTAAAAAGGCCATTTTGAGCATCTCGTAGCTAGTAAACACCCTCTAAGAATGTTTAGGGAAATCTTAAAGCATCTAGGGGTATTTTGGAGAGAATTGAAGGTGCGTGAAACAATTTAGTAAAATTTATGGAAGAAAATATCATTCGGGATAAATTTATGCACGGTGGGTTTCAAGGTATAGGGAATGAATGTTCCTTAGTAAAAGGATGACTTCTCTAGATGATTCTAGGAGTTTTGGAAGGATCTATAAGGAAATAAAATAATCATCGTAAATCTATATTAATCTAAGCTAAAAGGTGGAAACATAATCTAACTTTTTTTCAAGTGTCAAGGACTTCCTGAGGTATTTCAAAACTTTGCAATCACCCCTCTAAGTTCAAAGTGAAATATGACCTAAATTTTGATTTTCAAATAGAATTATATTTTTGGAATTCTTCCATTGATCTTAAAATGGAATTTATACTCAAAATAATAAAATATTTGAACCCAAAACATTCTTCTAAGCCTCCGACGTGAAAAAGTCAAGTTCAGTGTCTAAAAATGGACATCCAAGGAAATATTGGCTTTCTAAATTAGGCATAGTCACACTTTGGACACTCTTGTTTCCCCTCTATCCCCTAGGGGACAAGGCAGACAAGGGGGAAACAAACGTTTGACCTCCTCCTCCATTGAGGTTTCACTTTGGTTTCCCTGGTGTCCCCTCTATTCCCTAAGAGACAAAGGGGATACAAAAGTGTGACCCAAGCATGCATGTAGCCCCTCAACACTATGTGACCTCTCAAAACCTCTCCATAGCCCATTTTCAGCACTCAGGTCCTATTTTCAAGCCCTCACACTTCCCAAGTTGCACTTTTGATGCCTAGGTGTCCCCTCTGTCTAACTTTTCCCTCAATGGAAAAATATGACACAAAAGTGCGACCTCACCCTACTTGTGCAAATGTTTCTAACTACGGTCAATATGACATGGTCTCATAGAGGCCATAAAACACATAGCAAGATAGAGGATCAGCATGGTCCATTCAGGTACCAATCCTTCTATCAAGAGGAGGAAACTCATTTCCATGGAGAGTAACTAAACAAAATGGTGACTAGATTCCATAAGTATATTTCCACTAATGTGACATCTTGGTTAGGAAAGTGAATTGTGAAGCTTAAGGAGTGAGTAGAGGATCGGCATATCTCAATTCCACCATCATGTTGAAATCTCTTCAAGGAACAAGTAAAGATGAGCTAGTTAGGCCATCGAGGCATCCAGATCATCATATATAATGGATCAAAAGTCATTCATTCCCATAAGAGGTATATGATTAAGAAGGTGAGGATTTTGGAACCAAAGGGAAAGGGGATAATCTTCATTTTGAGTACCATGTTTGTAAGAATGAAAATCCATCTCAATTTCACTGTTGTAATTCACATACTACTTTTTCTAAACACTCATTCATTAGCGGTAGTGTGATCACACCTCAAAGGAATAATCATGTGAAATCACCTCATTTTGGTTTAATGTATGGCCACAAGAAAAAAATTCATCCAGGGAGAAATCCTCTATCTAAAAAGTGAAGATCTAATTTTAGTAAGAAGCAGACAAGTATCAAGAGGATCAAGCATCATAAAGTTGATTCATGGTCAATAAAGTGAATTACGAAGTCCTATAGAAGTAATAAAGTGATCCTCACTCCTTCCCTATAATTAGAAGATATCATCATATTCTCATTACAATGAAGATCTCGAATGCAAAGTGTTTCTAAACACTTATTCGATGCTTTGGAATGTTCCCATATCCCATAGAAGAAATAGATTTTGATCAAAGTTCTTCGGGTCAAGAAGATCCTCATCATCGAAGGCTTCATCTTCATCTAATTGGTCAACCCTTCTCTATCTCCATCTCTTTTCTTTCATCTCTCTTCATATTCTAGTTATCTATTAAGAATTTACTTTTTCCGTATTTTGTCTTATTCACTTGACTGACCTTCAACATCAACATTTTAAGAGTCCTTTTTCACTAATAAGGAAAAGATTCACTTTTGTATCCTAGGAATATGAAAGGTCATAAGTGATGAGGACATGTGAAAATTAATATGGGGGTAATTGCATGGAAATGGCGGACTAAAAGGGGGTCAAATGTGGCCACATTTTTCTTCAAATCAATAAAACCTTAACATCAACTAATAATTTGGCATGCATATGCTCAAAATTTGACAATGTAATAAGAATAAGAATCGTAGTGCTTGAAATCTAGTTTCTAAACTACTAATGTTTTTTTAAAATGGTGGATATTAAGAAGATCAAATGTGGTGTGCACACAAAGTGTGTCTATTTTTGTGTCAAAAAGATAATGTGTTGTATGTCACCCCCATTTTTGAGTTCTATAAATTATTTTACAAATCCCTTTGGTAGAAAGTTAGCTAAGACCATGTATGAGGTCCCACTAATTTTTCATAATTTTTGGATGAATATATATAATTTTTTACTAATTTTCAAAGTGAACACATCCGAAAATGAAATATTTGTGTCCAAATCCATATTTTGAGAAAAAAATGTCAATTTTTATTTTTTAATATGTGTATAATGGAGTTTAGATCAAGATTTTTTTAAATTTAGATGAAAAAATCATAAATTGTGTACAAAAAAGTATACATACATTTTGGAAAGAAAATAAGGCACTAGTAAAAGAAATTAAGGATGAAAGTCTTAAACTAATCAGATTTTAGAAAGAAGTATATTGTCACAAAGGTAAAACTAAGCTTGACGTTGCAGTATAAGTTTTTTTGGAATATTTTTTATAACACATGAGAAATTTGGGTGTACACATGAAATTGTTATTTTTTTTTAAACACGGATTTATTCACAGATTACATAGTCTAAACCTTAGGTTTGGATATCCTAGGAAAATCCAAGCCTATGGATTGGGAATTTTGAATCCATTTAAGATAAAATGTGAGTGCATTATAACGCAAGAACATTCATGGTAGTAACATGTTATATATGTGCCTTTGGGTGCTATATACTTACAAAAATACAAGTATAATTTTTCCATTTATTAATCTTTATACTTTATTATTTATTAAAATTTAAATTTGTCATTTTTTAATCTTTATACTATATTATTCTTATAATTTAAATTTATTTCAGTAAATATAAGAAATTAGGGTCACTCTACACCTTATGGAACTAGTCTCACAGCTCCATAAGTCACGATTTAGAAGATAGTTTTTCATATTCTAATATGGTCAGTACATATGTATTTTTTGAGATTTCAGCATTCAACATAAAGCTTTAAGGGTTTAAATTCTACAATTAATATCTAATTTGGGAAATAATTTAGTTATTTTATTGGTTTTAAGGCCTTCTTGATTGGTTATTTACATATGTATGAGTTTTAGATGTGTCAAAACTATATTTTCTAAACCTCACAACTCCCAAAGGTAACAACAATTACTAGGAGTATAAATGGATTGAAGCTTAGAGTAGTGTTGATCATTTGGAGCTAGGCATTTCCTATTTGAACCAATGTCTGTAGTCTAGAGCTAATAGTATAATTTTTATGGAGATTTCCTAAGAATTTTTCTCGTTTGGAGTTAGAAGTATGATTGGTCCATAGCTAGTAAGAAGCATGTAGTATTGATCTATAGTTACACTTGAATGATCTGGAACCTCATTGGTCAATTCATCTGGATTGATAAGAAGATTGGAATATGGGTAATAAACTACAAGTTGATATTTGAATATGGGCCACATTGATACATCTAGAGTGACATGTTTATCATGTTTGAGAAAATATATAACTTGGTTAAGTGAAGATTCATGATCATGAGGAATGCAAGTAAAGTATGTAATTTAGCTAAAGGTTAAGTAGTGAGTGAATGGAAAAATGTCACTAATCAATGAAGAATCGTTGGATCATACAGGCCAGCTATTCGAAGGAGTTAAAAACATTTTTAAGATCTTGAAGATGTAGGTCAACCATCTCTAGCCACTTAAATGGTGGACATGAATCACTTATGTTTTTTAGGTTCTATAGCTATACTCCTTTAATTATAAACATAATGCTTGATTCAAAACATGCTCCTTTGATTATATTATCTACTCTCGTGACACCTATTGGGACATATCTACCTTCTTTTTCTTCTATTTCTCCACATGTTTCTAAAACTATTCCATGTGTGATATCACCTCCATCTCTTCTCTCTGCTAATTTCCCTCACCCTCATATATGTGATCCATGTTGCACATGACATGAAACTCTTGGGCATGATATTTAATATTATAGCACCCATCAACAAAATATGAAGAAAATCAAAGTGGAGGCTAGGAGATATTAATAAGAGAATCCACTCAACCTTATCTACACCAATATATTGTTGTCATTATATATTTTTCTCACATACAAATGATATTTTTCATGTTATATATCATAAGCACCAAACATAAGAACACTCTCCTCGTGTATAAATTTTAGGGGTGTATTGTCATGCAAAAATGTATAACATGAAAAATTGAAAATTTGAGCATGATAATTAAGCCCACGATTGAAAATCATGTTTCCCTATCACTGTGAATCCTTCCTTTGGCCATCTACCCTCAATTCAACTTAAACCTAGTAGCTTAGTGGAAATTCATAACAATTTGTTAAAGTTTGTTTCAGTTTGTAGGAATGGTACCTAACATGAATGATGAACTCATCAAGATCCAATGAAAGACTATTTCCTCTCAAAGCCAAAAATGATCATTTTTGGCAATTCCATAGCTAATAGTACACCCTCTGAAAGTGTTCATGGAAAATATAAACCATCTTAGGGTGATGTCAGATAACATTGAAAGTTTCTTAATAAATTTAGGAAATTTTAGGGAAGAAAATATTATTCAAAAACAATCTATTCAACATCGGGTAATTTAGGGTATAAGGAATGAAGGATAAAATATTAAAGTTGTATTTTTTTGGATGATTTCAATAGTTTTGGAAGGAGTTATGAGGAAACTAAATAGGTATAAAAATTCTATTGGAATCCTTTAGAAGGTGGAAACATCAAATTTACAACAAGGCTCAAATATTTCCTGAGATATTTCAAAACTTTTTAGCTTGCCCTCTTGGTTCAAGGTGTAATAGGCCCTAAATTTTGAGTTTTAAGATAATTATCTATCAATAATGGCTCCATTTATCTCATCATTTTTTGGAGTGAAAATCATATAACGCTTGACCCAAAAAAACCTTTCTAAGCTTCCGAGGTGAAAAATCAAATCCGGTGTCCAAATTTGGACATCCAATGAAAAATATACTTTCTCAGAATGGAAAAGTGTGTGTAAAAATATTCTTTCCCAAATCAGATTGCATTAATGTGGGTGAAATATAATCACTTGGACAATGGGTGAAATCGGGAAAATCATGAGGTCTATGAAGAATCTAAAACATCAAGAGCTTCACTAAGATTCAAATCATCAAGGAATGGTCATCAAAAGCATGATAAGAGAATCTCATCATGAGTGATGGTGGAAATCATCTTAGGATCATAAACAACACATTTCATGAGATTATTTCTAAAAAATAATCAATACTTAGTAATGAACTCATATATTGCAAGTCGTGGAGGTGGAATTTGTAGGGTGGAGGTCAAGAACATGGAATTCAGTCTCATACATTCCTCAAAGTTTCATTGAGGATCAATACTTTTGTTAGAATGAGGAAACCTATCTCCATGAGGATCAATTGAGAAAGAGGGTTTCCAATCATCATAATCATGCTTCCACTCAGGTGACATCTTGCTCGGGGAGGTGAATTGTGAGATTAAGAAGAGATTATCATGTTTAAAGGTGAAATGTGAGTCTGATGAGTGAGTTGATCATCATAATCCGACTCTTCCATTATGTATAAATATCAATAAGGGATGAATAAAAATGATCTATTCAGGCTACTGAGACATCCAGGACCATCATGTGTGAAGGATCAAGAAGTCACCTATTCTCATGAGAGGGATATGAGTAAGAAGTGTATGAGAATCCTAAATATTATTCCATTCAAGTAGGATTTTGAATCCAAGAAGGGTAAGAGGATGATCTTCATATGGAGATGTTTTCATGTGAATTGACTAACCCAAAAATTCAAAACTTAAACCATGACAACCAAGCCACAATGTGAAATCTTGCTCCCAAATATTTCTAAGTCCCTCTTCAAGCCAACCTACTTCCTATGACATGATCACTTTTTCGTTGAAGGTATTCCTAATGCATTAGGTGAAAATATATAAGTTTTTAAAAAGGTGTAACAAGGTCCATTATTCCATTCAATGTAGTGAAATAAAAGACTCATTCTCCAAAAGCCTAGAAAGGCCAATTTTGGCCATTTGAGAGAGTGTGTATCATTCAGGAGGGTTCAAAAAGGTATTGAGTATATGGAGGTGGTATTTAGAAGACTCAAAGGTGTTAAAAGTAGTTTAGGAAGATTTAGGAAAGGTTTTATCATTTAGGGACGGTCTTTTCAAAAGTGGGTTTTCAGGTGCAAGGAATGAGTAGTCAAATTGTGAACCTTGACTTATTTGGTTGATTCTGGGAGCTGCGTAAGGAGTTAGGAGGAAAAAAATTAGGAACCAGAAATCTTGAAGAATACTCTAGATTTTAGGATCATCCATTTTGATCCAAGGCCACCAAAGGTGATGCTATAAATCTTTTCATTCTCTCATGAAATACATACCTCCCAAGATTGTTTCTAAACACTTAATCAGTGCTTGGTAATGAGCTCAGTACATTGTGGAGGTCGGGAACATGTGATTAACCTTCAATATCTACTTGTGAGGATAAAATTGATCATAAGAGTGTTCATATGATGTAGGCAATTTTTCTCAAGTAGTATCTTGGTCGAGGAGGTGAGTCGTGAAGTGAAAAAAGGTTTCATGTTCAAGAGTAAAATGTGAATCTTGTACACTAATTCAAATGTCCAGTATATTAAACACTCATACAATACCTTATAGTGTTTTCACACCTCGAAGGAGGAAGCATATGTAGTCACATAATTTCATTTCAACATGTGTTCATATGATAAGAACTTCATTTAGGGAGCAATCCTCTATCTCGCAAAGTGAAAACATATTTCAATAAGTAAAAACAAGAATAAAAAGGTTTTATCATCATAGAATTGAATCTTGGTTACGAGTTAAAATTATTAAATCCTAAAAAAGTAATAAAGTGATCCTCATATCCTAACTCTTGCCTTGTGATCGAAGAAGAGATCGTTAAGTTCCATCACAATGTAGATTTCATAATAGTGTTTTTGAACACTTATTTGATTCTATAGAATAATTTATATCTCATGGAAGAAGTATATTGTGATCATATTCATCCTCACACTATAAAAATACTTATTTTTAACCATTTCATGGTCAAGTTGTTCAAAACTCTCCTCATGCTCTCTAATGAGCAACTACTCCTGATTTTTCATGTTCTCTATGACAATTGCTTCTATGATATGGCTCTTGGTAGGTATTTTGAAATCTTCAACATCATCATAGACCTCATTTTGATTCATGTTTGATTAATTCCCCAAATTATTTTCTTTCATACTCACCAACTCATGTTTTACCCATTACATGCTATGACGTGGCTTACATAGAATTTCACTCTCTTGAATAGAGAGTGGACACAAATTTGGGGAAAAATGGAATGATCATCATTCTCATCGTGGGTTGTAACAATACCTTCCATGATGGAGGTACAGATAGGATATTCAAGCACCTTCATTTCATCTTGTTCATTCTTGATACAATATTCTCCACCAAAAGGGAAAAAGAAAGATTCATACTCACATTCATAATCATTTGGAAAGTCTCCACATTGGGTCTCGAGGAAATGGTTGAAAACTTGGAACTCACATGCTCAAATATCAATCAATATCAACCTTTTTTATTTATGAGTGATATCATCCTCAAAATACTTGAGTACTTTCATACTCATACATTCACCATTGAGAATGTATTCTTCCTCAAATGGAAAAGAAAAAGATTCATTTTCACAATTATGTTCATTATTTAATCCTTCAATTTTTTTACCTCCAAAATCCTTCTAGAACTCCTAGAATCATCTGAAGGTTTTAGATTTCACCGTTAGGGAATTCTTTCCTGCACCAAGAAGACCCGGTCTTGCACAAGTTGTCCCTAAATCAAATTTTATTTCCTAAACTTCCTTAGATATTTTCAATACTCTCCAAAATCACCCTCGATACTTTGGATTTTCCCTGAACACTCTTAGAGGATGTTTACTAGATGTATAAAGGCCAAAAATGGCCTTTTAGGCCTCTAAAGGAAGTAGGACCTTTCATCGAGTCACAATGAATTCATCAATCATCTTGGGTGATCATCCCTACACACTGAAACAAACTTGAAAACCTTTTTAAGACTTTCCTCTAAGTTGGGGTGAGGGTTTAATTGAGGGAAATCTAGCCAGAGGAAGGATTCAAATGATTTTGATTTTCAATCATGGCTTAGTTATCATGCTCAAAGTTTCAATTTTGCATGTTATAGATTTTGGATGACAACATGTCAATAACAAATCAAGAAGGCCCCAAAACCTTAAAAATGACTATATTATTTCCCAAAATAGATATCAATTATAGAATTTAAACCCTAAAAGCAATTGGTTGAATGTTGAAATCCTAAAAAAAATACATATGTACTGACTAGATTAGAATATGAAAAACTATCTTCTTAAGCGTGACTTATGAAGTTGTGGCACTAGTTTTATAAGGTGCAGAGTGACCCGATTTCTTATATTTTATAAAATAAATTTTTAAACATTTATTTTAGTACATATATATCTCCCAAATGCACATATACAACATTAATAACATGAACGCGAGTGTGTTATAATATGCTTGTTTTATATTTCACTCGCGTTATAACTCGCTCACATTTTAGGATTGGTAATTACCAATCCTAGTAATTCAAAACACGTTTTTGCTTTCCCAAAATGCACTCATTTTTCACTTCAAATCAAAATTTTGACCGATTTTTGGTCTCCCATCTCTGTGCACTTACCCAGAGATGAAAGGAAAATTTGTAATGCTATAAATTGGAATTGTTTTTCCATTCCAAAGGGTTAATAATTTTGGATTGTTGTATTTTTTTAATCTTTGTATCAGTACTACATCAAGAAATAAAAGCTACAATTCTTTTATTCTCTTTTTCTATGCTCTTCTAGCCTCTCAACTTTCTAACTTTATAGGCATGGTGATCTTGTACAACCAAGAAGGAATCTTATGTCCTTGATTAATGAATCTGCAAAACCATGTGTCTCTAGTTTGTTAGTAAGTCGATTGCTTACATTGTTTCATAATTGTAATTAAATATGTACCTACTCTCATTTATTTATGTGAATTATTTAAGCCTAATCACAACATTAATCATTTTTCCTTATTTATCCAACTCTCCTTTACCTCCTTTCACAGAAAATTCCTCCCTTATACTACTGTATAAGCACTTTTCCATAGGTTTAGTGGAGTATTCCTTTATGATCCCTAGCCTAACAACCACCCCTAATATTTAGATATTTTACATTCAATAATTTGAGCCTCCCCATATCAAAGAAGGAGGGACTTAGTACCATAACCGAAGGATGGACTTAGTCCCATAACCGAAAGGAGGGACTTAGTCCCATAAGCTGTTGGTAGAAACTCACTAATTTTTCCTTATGAAAAATTATTTCACCAATAGTTTTTGGTGACTCCATTGGAGAAGATCTTCCCTTGTGTACCTATAAAATATCTCTGAAAATATAAAAATACATATTCCAAAATCCATAAAAAACCTAAAAAACTGAAAAATTCCAAAACTACTATTTGAATGTTCAAGAGCCTTGTTGTAATTCTATTGAAAATATCCATTTTTCCAAGTTACATTGTTATCTAACACTTTGATAAAAGTGACAAAAAAAAGATAGACTCAATTTGATTGTGCAAGTGACATAATTTACCCAACATTTGAAGAGAAACAGTGAACTGATTTCAAGATTCCCATTTTACAAATAGTAAGGAAAACCAATTAAGAGTACTTTCCTAAATTGGTTTCTAACTTGCCTCTTGAATATAACATTGTAGAAGCATCTGTAGAATCACTAGACCTCATTCCTCTAGAAGAAAAAATATAATAAGAAACAAAGGAAGAAGGAGTAAGAATGGCTATACCTTTGTCATCAGGATAGAACACAATTATGTTAGCTTTGGCTCCTCGACTCCATGAATTTCCAAAAGAATCAAGAAAGAAATTTCCCAAATTCTATGGAAATGGAAAGTAATGTTCGATGATCATATCAAATCTTTTATCATATCATGTGGTATTCTTTGAGTACAACACAAATATTTTTCCATATGGTTATTCATGGAATCATTGCAAAATGTTGCAGTGCACTAGGTTTAATACTTTCCATCACGCTCAATTACTAATTAAGAGAACATGAAAACCAAGTTTGAATAAATATTCAAGACTATAGAAGATGTCCATGCCCTCTTTTCTCAAATTTATTAGATAAAGAAAGAACCACAAGATCCCGTGAGAGAATTTGTAGAGAAGTTTAATAATTTGATTAACAAGATTCCTATTGATGCTCATCCTACTTTGGATAATCAAACAAAGTTATTCGTGAATGCATAGTTTCCCGAAGTTGGTTTCATACTATAGAGAGTGCAACTGAAAAATTTGGATAATACTCGAGATATTTCTATTGATGTAGAAGAGTATATTATCATGTCAGGAAAAATCAAGAACCATTCAATGAAGGATAAGCCCTAGAGTTTCAAAGATGAAAGAGTTGATCCATTACTGAAAATTTGGTTAATGACTTGACTTCATTGAAGAAGTAAATTATTCAATGTGCCTCGCATAAAAACAAGAACATGAATCACATTCCAAGAGCACCCTGAAGGCTTGCCTTGGAAGCTCCACCGGTTAATGCAATATGCAAGACCAATGAAGATGAAGAAGAATAAATTGGTGAATCTAAAAATGAAAAATAAGAATATGGATGCACTAGGATTGGGTATTTAAAATAATCCTTAGATGAAGATCTTGAAGAATATATGGATAGCTACACTTTTGTAGTATTCATTTGATCACAAACGGATAAATAAGCCTATTCTTCCATTGACCAAGCTAAGCATTTGGATCCTCAAGTGACAACTCTACAAAAACTAACAATGAAATAAGGATCATCAATGTTTACTTCTATTTTGTCATCCAAGAATAATCCCGAGACTACCTCAATCAAGAATACATCCACCTCTTCAAGTAAGTCTCTTTCATCTCTTCTTGACAAATTAGCTTCTGCCCTTATTGATCCTAAGAATACAAATCTTTCTCATGCCAAGGTTGTCATAGTTCCCAATGTGCTTACCACTTCTTCACCTTTTGACATCATTGACCATTGCAAGAAATCCAAAATTCATATTTCGAGTTGAGTACGTGAGAAATCATCCCAAGTAACTTCGTAGGATTGTTTAATTTATCAAAGAAAATAGTTCAAGTTCGTATTCCAAAAATGTCGTTGCCAAAGAACTACCTCTCCCTCCTTATATCACCCCTTCTCAAAACCTTATTTCTTCCACACCCTCCACCTCTGGGAAGTTATAACATTTCTATCTATATTTGTTGGTTTATATATATATATATATAATATATATATATATATATATATGTATAATTACATTATTGACTCGGGTACTCTCGACAATGTCATGTCTGCAAAATTTTCTAAAGATCTTGGTCTCTCTCTCCCACCCACATTATGGCTATTGTTACTCCATGGAAATAAAATAAGTACCTCTTGTTGTCCAAGTTAGGGTTGTTCAAGTAGCATTTACTGATTTTCCTGAAAAAGAAGATAACAGTGAAAATACTCTTAGTAGACATTTTATCCTCATATGGTATGTTGTTGAGTCGAAGATGATGTAGAGATGTTCACAGATATATACAAATGGATTTGTTACACACCACCATTGCGGTCAATGGTAAGATGAATAATCTCCCTCCCATCACGAAAATGAAATGCATCATTTAAAAACCAAATGACCCAAGGGCAGACATCCTATTTCAAAATTCAAGGGATTACAAATTTTTCATAGATTCGGAAGAAGATGTTGAGTTTTCCATGTTGATGGAAGAGTATCCAAATGTGATAGATCCGGTTGAAAATAATCATGTTGATTTGATGAATCCATAATTTGAAATCATGTACTTCCCACTAAATGTGAGCATGACTATAGTTTCTTTATTGGTAATGATGATGGTCATGGAAATCTTGACTTATAACAAAGAAATCTTGAGGTGGTACGCATTATAGGTCGTGAATGTAAGATGATGGAAGATAACTTCTTGGCGGAGTGAGTCCAATGTTTCCAATCAAGTTCTTAAGACTCATGTCATGAATATTTGTTCAACAAGTATGATGGTTAATATGAAGCTTTCTCCTTCCCATCAGGAGAGAATAAATCTTGTAATAAGGAATGCATGAATAAAAAAATGATTCATCTTATTGAATTTGAGTCTACTCAAGAAGAGGATGAACTCATCATGGAAATGGAATCCCTATTTTGTGGTGGTCAATATTAGGAAAATGAAAATCCTAATATTTCAGCCCCAATCTTGTGTTAATTCCCATTTGATGAAGATGAAACCTTCTTGACAAGGACCATATGAATAAAAAACATGTTTGCACCTTTCAAGCTCAAATCCACTCAAGAAAAGGTTGCTTTCATGATGAAGATGGATTTTGAAGCTCAAAATGACCAAGATGGGGAAGGTGATTTTTTTATTCTTCATATCTGACCTTGTGCTCATTTTATTTTCAATATGATGAAACAATTTGCACACTACACCATATAGAGGAGCGGAACAAAAATTAAAAAAATTGTATGAAGGATAGTTATTTGGAGCAAGTGTGAAACATGGAACACCAAGAAGCTTGTGATAGTGTTGAAATAGCTAAAACATTTGTCGAGAATCAACTCATGGAAATGGTGGTCATGAAGCAAATGAAAAATGAAGGTTAAATGCCCATCGAGATATCATGAGCCTCAATATGAAGAAAATATACCTAGAGTGATCAAGACTCATCCTTGTAACATTGAAGGAAAGTCAGCAATTGGGATAAATTGGGAATCAATGAATAGAAAGGATCAGAGTGTCAAAGAAATAAAGGAAATGGACCAACTCATTGGACCATCAATTTGGTGTGGATCTAGTGGAAGAGGTTGAAATTACTTCAAAACACACACACGTAATTTTTCAAAACTCAAAAATCTTCAAAATAGTTTTCTTCTCATTCTTGAATCCACACTAATCTTTTACAACATTACAATCTTCCTTTTATTTTCCACTATCTCTAAAAAACCCTAAAATTCCATGAAACCCTAAAACACAAAAATACCTACTAGTAAAACACCTCATGGGCCCCAAATTTTGTGTACAAAATATGCCTTCATAAATGAAGGCTTTGCGCCAAATCTTGGCTTATTCTATAAAATAGAGAAAAAGATATTAAAACTCTAAGTTCTAGACAAAACAAAAAAAAATGTTTGGAGCCAATTTTAGACCACTAGATGAAGGAATTCAAGCCCAAAAATATGCCGAAAGGGCATCCAAACTTTGTGAAAATGTTGGTCATGGAATGTTACTAATTAAAATCTAACACCCTATAAAATTTCAAGATGATCCAATAGTCGGATCAAAATTTATGGCCTTGCAAAGTTATGCTCCCACATCACGATTGCAAGAACAATCATGTAAAATTTCTCAAAAAAATGAGAAAGGGGTCATGTTTTAGTGATCCCATCAATGGATTTGTGAAATAAAGGCATTCAGTGATACCCATATACAAGTAAGAATTCAATAAGAATTAGTGCTACAATGAAAGTGAGTTGTCCCCCGCATGTAACATAGGTGATTTAGGGGTTTTGTCATGGTTTCCATTTTGTTGTGTATTTCCTTTTTGTCTTGTGTTTCCTTTCCATGTCATGTGTTGGCCATGTTTGTTTTCGGGTTGTGTTTGTATCTTTTCTTGTTGATTTGTAAAAATACTCTATTGCCCAATGTAAAAAAACACGGGTCTGCACACCCATGACATGTTTTAGGTTTTATATTTCCCTTATAGTCCAATGTCCCCAAGCTAGAGTCAGTTGTTGTCATGCAAATTGGTTAGCATGAAAATTGAAAATTTTAAGCATGACAACTAAGTCCCTAATTGAAAATTAGGATTCCCGATCCATCGTGCATCCTTCCTCTCAACTTTTTCGATGTGTTTAAATTGCTAAGTTGTTAGGTGGTTGTTAGCTCTCTCAAATTTTTGTATGTTATGTGCAGAGTGTGAATTTTACACTCATTGATTTGTAATATTATCTTGTACTTTATGTTTTTATTTATATATGGGAAAATATTTCAATAAAAAAGTGGGATATTAGAACGTATACATTAATTGTTTGAAAGTATGCACAATGTAACCATGTTTGATTGAAAGGATTTCAAGATTAACTCAAAAAATGTTGTTTATTACTCCTTTAAATTATTTTAAGAATTTCTTCAACAAAATGTGTTTTCATGGAAAACACGCATAGTTGGATATGCACAAACTAGTTTTTTTTTTAAAATCAATTGTTAGGAGTAATTTAAAAATCAACCTTTTTAGCATCCTTCTAATATGTATAAAAATGGATACTTTAGAAATGAGTATGGAATTCCATAGTCAAAATAATATTTGGAAGGAGATTTTCATATGAATTTCAAGCTAGAACCACTAATAAAACATCTAGACCATATGCAAATGCTTGCAAATAACATACATAATATTTTAAAAATTCATCAAGGGTTTGGGGTCCAATGGGTTGAAATCATTGTTGGATTCACCTCAAATTTACTTGTTGAAAAAATATGAAAGATTGATATAATTGGCAAGTGTATAATTAACCTTTGTTAGCATTCTCCCAAGTCTTCATGTACTTATTATGACCAAGTATGGATATGTATGAAAAATATTATTTTTAATTGTTGTAGAGTTTTTTAATATATTTATATATATAGAAAAATTTATTTGGAATTTTATCATTACTGAGAACATGAACATGAACATGAACCTTATGACTTATGTTACAATTAGAGTTGAGAAAATAAGTTTGTTAAATTTAAATGTAGACTAGAAAATATTGGCTTGTTTATGAGACCACTAAAGAGTAGAGTAAAAATACTACTTAAAAAATCTAAATGTAAAAATTTACAAGAATAAAGTGTGGAAAAAACATATTAAATTGAATTTTTTCTAATATTTGTTGTAGATTATCTAATTCATGTGGCAACCCAATATGAAGATTCCTTCGGACATAAACCGAGAACCTTTAATGTTAAAATATAAATTAAAATGGTTATTTAAAATTTGATAAAATACTAGCAATTAAATCAGTTACCATATTTCATTTTCTCCACAAAATATCCTACGTAAAGACCATACGAAATGAGTGAAACCCCTTAGCGGTATATGTTTGAAATCATCAACCTTTTAAGCGGTAAACAAAAATTGCACACCAATTAGTCTACCACCACACCCAAAATGTTGGTAAACTTAGATATAACTAGGATTTATCCCCACAACGAGGCATATGTATTTATGTAACTATATGGTTTTATTTATTATTGCTTACTTTCAATCTATGACTATTTATACATATTTAGTTAATTTTAATAAATGTTATAAGATAATTAGTTGTGTCAATTGTTGCTTTAAAAAAGGAAACATTGAAAAAAATTAGAAGATTATGAGATAACACATCATCAAACTCATCACATATTCATCTAATTTTATTTTATTTTTTCAACCTGTGGGGTGTCCGCATGACCCATCCTAGCGAAAAACCTTCCTTACCTTGGACTTACTTGTTGTCAAGTTGGGGTTCAAGAAGGGGTGAGATGGGGGCGAGACTAGGCCCCCCGGAGAGAGATGGGGCAAGACTAGTCCCTAGGGCAAGATGGGGCGAGATGGGATGAGACCCATCTAATATTAATAACATAACACTAAAATGTTTACCCCAATAATATTAAAAGACCACTAAAAATTCCTTTTAAAATGTTAAAATAAAAACTAGCAATCGCGCGCGAGACCTGCTCGATGTAGACGCTAAAATGGATCGAGGGGGAAGAAATGTGTAGAGGACAAGAGGGGGCGGGTGATTGAAAATTAAGAACATAGTATATGAAGAAAATAAATTAGAATGTAATGGGAATAGAGTATGAGTAAAATAAATTGAAATAATTTGTTAATGCAAGTAATCACATATAGATACTATCTAAAGCATGAATTTGTTATTGTAGGAGTTCACAAAGTGTAAAATTACATGTTGAAAGTGGGAGGGACAAATTATGCACTAACAATATCAACATCAATGTTATAGGAGATGTAATTGTAGAAGAAGAGTTTCCCTGCGTAGAGGATATGTGGAAGCACAATCCCGATAACCTCAACACCAACTCATGAATTATTAAATATCATATTTCCTATCATGTATAAATAGCTCGGTGTTATATGATTAAATGATATACTGATAAATATTTGTAATATGTTTTCTCACATTGGTCTGTGTATCAAAAAATAACTGATTGGTTTATTTGTGCATGTAGGTGGGTATTTTAAACCTCAAAAAAAAAAAAGAAACACAAATTTTTGGTTGTATTCAAGTACTATATTTTATAGTATGTGAGTTATTTATTTTTACCTCACACTTGTATTTACCTTGAAAAATCTACTATACACACACACACACACACACACACACACACACACACACACACACACAGAAAAGCCAATAATATTTTGTTTGTTTGGTTGTATTTATTTTCACTTTATGGATCCTTGAAGATAAATGTATCAAACAAGATGGAAAAATATAGGCAAAGTGAATTAACCTAAAGCAAACATTATACTATAAATGAATGAATATTATCTTAACCCCACCCTCAAACCTATCAAATAGCTAGATTCCCAAACTTCAATTCAAAGGAATTGAAAATTATCTAGTTGCACGCAACTTGATAGATAAACTACAAACAAAATTTTGATAAGTATTTTAAAGAAAGAATATTCAAGTGGCTTGATCCACTAATCTGTTGAATATCCTTCTCCCTTGGAAAATTGACTCTACAGAATGCAAATTGTGACCAATACCTTAAAGCTATTACCAAACCTCCTTGTAAAAAGTGCTATCAAATAACCAAAACCAGGTAATTTAAAACCCAAAGTTTTGTTACCGTGGGAGAAATGAGTGCAAAATCTCAATGATCCAACATAAACAAAACTCCATTAGCCAAACATACACAAAATAGAGAGGTTGCCTTTTATAACACCAAAGCACAAGAATACTCAATTTGGAGAAATAATAGAGGGATAATTTCATGTATGTGTATAGAGAAGGCAAAGTCCTTTATTTATATGCTCAAATTCAAAACTAATATGAGGTAAGTAAACACTCTATAGCCCACATCCCAATACAAGTTTCAAAAAGGCATGCCACAAGATTGGCAAGTCGATAGGCCTGATTAGATGGATTTTACTACTCCAACATAAAAATGTTTTAAATCCTTGGTCAAAAAAAATTGTGGCTGATGCGTATACTTTAGCTTGAAGTTCATAATACATCATTTTTTTGTATAAATCAAAAATATCCTTATTGCATGCATTCCTATAATGTTACCATATTTTATCTCCACAACTCATTTTCTCAATTTTCTTCTATGGTAAAGAATTTCCTAGAAAGATATCAAAGAGATTCATAAACTAAAATTTTCTAATAGGGCTTCCATAAATCACACCTCTAACAACAAATATTTCTAAAATTAGCCAGGTTTAAATTTTGTATCCACATTTATCTACATTTCTCTCTTGCCCTACCTAATTTAATAATCTTATCTAACCATATTTACCAAGTCCAACAATACGGATATGTTAGAGGGAAAATAAATCCAAAACCCTTGTAAATTTTCCTAAGCTTCCAATGCGATGTGCGTATGTGTATGCGTATGCTTATGCGTATGTGTATGTGTATGTGTATGTGTATGTGTATGTGTATGTGTATGTGTATGTGTATGTGTATGTGTATGTGTATGTGTATGTGTATGTGTATGTGTATGTGTATGTGTATGTGTATGTGTATGTGTATGTGTATGTGTATGTATGTGTATGTGTATGTGTATGTGTATGTGTATGTGTATGTGTATGTGTATGTGTGTCTATGTATGTGTTTCTATTTAGGTGTGTATGTGTATGTGTAGGTGTGTATGTGTAGGTGTGTCTATGTATGTGTAGGTGTGTCTGTGTGAGTGTAGGTGTGTGTGTGTGTGTGTGTGTGTGTGTGTGTGTGTGTGTGTGTGTGTGTGTGTGTGTGTGTGGTGTGTGTGTGTGTGTGTGTGAGCATAATTCTTCAAATATGCAAAAATTGACAAATACAATGAAAAACTAATAATGTAATATAAAATGTTAATATATTTAATAGTGAATTGTATATAAGCTCAATGGGTGTCTTTTTTTCCCAGAAAAAAAAACAAGTCCTACCCAACCAAACATTTCCAAGTCAACTAACAAATCCGAATCCATTTGATTTAGTAGTCATGGACATATAGACAATCCACATCTTTATGATGTTTAAAACCTAAAAAGATATTTTTCCAACAGTTGGATGTATTCAACATTCTTTTCAAAAGCTTCTTGTTTAGGCCACATGTACATTTTTCAGAGATAAACTTTCTCATTTTTAGCAAAGGCATCAAAATCATTGCCTCAGTAAAGATGTAGGAACTCCTCTGTACAAGTTTGAATGACAAGTAGCCTCCAATTGTGAGTTGATGACTAGATATTAAAAAAATAGTTGAAGGCTTACTCTAGAAAATATGACCACTACTATGGAGAAAGTGAGATAGGAATAACCACAGAATAACAAATCTGGTAACTTCACATTCACAGGGAGAGCTACGAGGAGATAAACCACACAATAACATAAAATATAATTATGAGATAGATCCGGATGCATGAACCAAAAGTTATATTGGCATTCGTATGAGTACCAAGTTTACAACAAGGTATCTCAAAATGATTTCACCTCATTCACATGAAACAAAACATGACCAATCATAAATCCATTGTTTAAATCAAACAAAAAAAAAATACTATGTGTTTTTCAATTAAAAATAGCTTTGATACTTAACCCCGAAAGATATGCCGAAATTTCCATTCATTGTCATGAAGATCTCTAGAAATCGTTTCTGAGCAGATGGTTGTTGAGTAAAATTATGAGGGGAAAAGTGTAACAGAAAGCATGTATCCAATGACTAAATTAATATGAATTAGACACACTTAAAATTCTTCTTCATTACTCCTTAAGATAACTATAATTTTCCTTTGAAATCTCTCTCAAATCCTAAGCACAAGTAGATCAAATACTAGATAGAATAAGATTTAAGGGAGGATAAGAGCCATATAAGGGGAGGAAAAATTTCTCCGTTTCCTGACGTGGAACAAAGAAACCAACATGAGTGTTAGTGTCACTTATGGTCAATGTTTTGCAGAAGTAATTGGTTGGTTGCTTTCTTGGTGTACCCAGATCAGAAGGGAGATAAGTATTTTTGCTCTTACTATGCAGCCTTAAACTTTTAGTTTATAATAGAAACACAATAAAATATGTGTGTCATGCAAAATATTACATTTTTATGCTCGAGCATCACTCCATGTACATGAATAAGCCATGCAGGTATCAAATTTTGGCTTGTTAGGTTTGATCCTAGGTATTTGAGGTCATTAGGTGTCAGTCAAGTGAGCTAGTTGGAGTCTAGGTTGTTCAAAATTTGAAAATCTCACTTTCCCTCCAAAATGTAAAACTTGAATGTGGAGGCCATTTCTAGCTTGTCATTATTATTTTCATAAGTCCATGGGCTTGTAAACTTGTAAAAAGGGTGGAAAGAGGTCAAAATGAGTGTGATTAGGTCTCTAGATCATGTGTAGTCACAAAATAATGCACTTTAGACATTATTTATCTTAGTCTCATACTACTATTTAGAAGGTTCTTGAGTGAAGAAAGTATTAATTAACCCCCTTCTTTTGGCCATCTTTTTTTATTTTATTTTTTCATTACCGACCTCTTGCACCCATATGCCCAGTCAATGATTCCAACATCCCATGTTATTTTATCCTCGATTGGGGCACCCAGATTAATACTAGGGTGCCGTGGGTGCCTTGGTCCCACTAGGGGAACCCCGATCCTTTTTGCACTTTCCCACCACTTCTTGGGCTCTTTCTAGCCATTTGAGGTCTTTATCTTTCTTGCGGTCAGCCTTTTCGAGGTTAATTAAGAATTAGATTTATGAGATCATAATGAGGGACCTAGCATCACTTACTACTATCACTCATCTAGAGTTACATCCATCTATTGCATTGGAGATCACTTGCATCCACATAGCTCCATCATCAAGGCATAAGGCTAAGACATCTCGCACCACACTTTACATGAGGAGATATTCTATTCTATTCCATGCACGCATACTATTACATTTTATACATTTATCTATTTCTCGGTACTTCACAAAGTGCAACTAGCATAAGAGCACCTAGGGCACATTATGCACACACTCACCAGAACTACATTTAGGTCCGAAATGTAGTGAGTAAAGACTAGATTAGTAAGCCCATTGTTGTAGCAGCTGAGGTTAGTCTAACCCATTCATTTGCATCTTTATTTTTTGGGGGTTTGATACTTCTTTTGGTCTTGTACAGTCTTCTCATTATCTTGGATAATTGGTGACATCCAAAGACTGAGGACAGCGAACTTGATGTGATAGACATCGATGGTTTTAGACCGCCTCTCAACCCTATGAAGATCAGTTTTAGAGATTTCACATAGACAAAGGCACCCATATTGCATACTAGAGTGCCCGTAGGTACCCCAGTCCCTCTCCAAGTGCTCACGTTAAGCTAGATCCTCTAGATCCATCCTTTTCAAGACTTTTGCACAGTCATTCCTACTTCTGATTTTTCTAATCATCACTACGACACTGTCCTACGAGCATATTCTATTCAAATTATTTTTTTCCTCTTCATTCTTACACATTAGGTTTAGCATTTCCTTTTTCATAATTGTTTAGATCATTTACATACTTCATTTACTACATTTATTTACTTTATTACAATTTTTCATAGCTTAGATTAATTATCCCCACATACTACATAGTTTAGTTAATTTTAGTTAATCATTTTGGTGAACCCGACCATTTTTACGCTTAGGATCCTCATTTTTCCTCTATCATGGCTCCAGAGGTTGCTTAAGTGTCTTTATCTAATTTACTTAAGAGATATCCCAATTGCAAGTTGTTTTACAAAAATCCCTAGACACCAAGTATTATGATGACAATATGCCGCCACATGAACTAAGTCCTATGCTCACTTGTCTATTTAATGACCCTAGTGATTCTCCATCTAATAAACCCTTATTGGATTCAATTCAAGCTCTACATGATTTATTTCAAGACAAATTTATGGCTATGGAATCCACGATCACATCTCTCAAATCTGAAATCCAATAACTTAGGGACACTTCTCAGGCTCATGTTTGTTCTCCCTCTACATCTCCTCTTCAATCTATGTCCACTACATGTCATATAGTTGAACCTCAGGTCATGCCATTACTTGAGCCTCTCATATTTGAGTGTAATACTAAGCAACATGACATTCTTACTATGCTCCTTAGTCATCAATTGATCACTTTTCCGCCTACTCATTACTATCCTCCTTATCGACTAACAAAGTATCAGGGTCATCCATATTGCAATTATCATTGAATCAATGGACATAATGACAATGATTGTTATGCCTTACAATGTAGATTCAAACATCTTGAGTGTCAAGGGTTTATCTCATTCACTACCCAACATCATGTTACATCTCAATGGGCTCCTAAGTCTGCTCCTTCTACATCTAATGAGCATCACCATACTGCTTCTCATGCACCTTCTTCGGATAGTCAAGAGTCACCTAAGAAACCACCTACAACATCACCAAGTCAACATAAGAAACAACCTCTCAAAATTAGTTCACCACCTCCTCCTACTCCATCCTCTACAGCATTACCAAATCAAAACAAGCCATCACTTCTCACAGGTTTTCTCTAAATCACGTCCTCTTACTAAGTTGTCAGTTGTATTACCAATTCAAGCTAAGAAACCTCCTCTTAAGGATGATCTCACTACTCCTCCATTAAAAGTATCTGCCACATCACCAAGTCATATGCAAAAATCACCGCCTAAAGTTAAACTTGTAATTCCAACATCTATTATAGACCCTACATATGTTGATGATTGGGACCCAAATGAAGCTTACTATGATGATGAACCATTGGATGGTCACACTCCTCTATCTCCTCCGCATCCCATCACTTTTGTTAAGGAAACTACTCCTTACATTAATCCACTTAGTGTCTTTTGATTAAGATGTCCATAGTTCATACACTTGGGGGCATATCATCTCACACACATCCCCAATTATCATCACATTAGCATTAACACATCTCTCATTTTTGCATTCTCATCCATTCTAGCGTCATTCCATAGTACTAAATCCCACTCATAATATCTACATCATCTCATCTTGCATTGTCATACATATGTTTTAAGCAAAGCATCATCACCCGATGACACACCCTTGTGCTTCGTTTCACACTTGACTATTGAGGGTTTACCACACATGAACCCCACATACAACACTATAGAACATACACGCCGCAGATTATTCACATATCTTGCTTCATACATCATACATCATACTAGTTGGAATTATGGATATATCTTACTTGTGTATCTAGTATCATACACTCCTCATTCTACATACTACATTACTATTATATTTACATACATTACATGTTGCTTCGTTACACTTTACATATTTTACACATCTTGCATTGCATTCTACACATCATATATTTACATATTCTATTCATCACATGGTCTTATTTCATCATTACATATACTACATTGACTTCGCATGTTGCACTCAATACCCGATGACACACTCTTGTGCTTCGGTTCACACTTGATTGTTGAGGGCTTACTACACATGAACCCCGCACACTGCACTATAGGCATTACACATTGGGTTTCATCACACATTACATTTCATACACCATCCATTCTAAATTTAGTCTACAACATTTTGACATTTTTGCATGTACACACATATTATACATACTATACTAATCTTCATCACATATGAGTTTAGCCTTACATCATCTTAAATACTACATTACTCGCTCATCTCCATACATGCCATTTTACACATTCTACATATCGTGTATTCACATTCATCTTATATTCTACACATCTTTCATTGCATTCTACACATCGTGTATTTACATTTTTCTATTCATCACATGGTCGTATTTCATCGTTTTGTTGTCTTCTATGTGATGCACTCACTACCCAATGATGTGCTTTAGTTCCTCATTCCATATTGATTTGCCGAGGGTTTACAACTTAAATGGACCTTACACTCATCACACATTTACTATTTGACCTTTCATCACGTGACATTTCTAGCTTAGTGGCATATGCTTTAGGCTAAATCATCACCTATTCTATCCTTTTGTAGTGGTATACACATTAGGTTACATCACCACTCCCTCTTTTCATCTTGTAGTGATATACGCTTAGGGATAAATCATCACTCATCCATTCATCTTATAGTGATATATGCTTAGGCTAAATCATCACTCATCCATTCATCTTATAGTGATATATGCTTAGGCTAAATCATCACTTATACATTCATTTGGTCGTGATATACACTTGGCTATAGGGTTCACGCACACATCATCGCTAGGTCGCATCTCATCACTACACATACACATTCCTCATAACACATTAGACACAACACACTCTTCGACCATTTCCCGATGACGCACTCTTGTTTACGGTTCATTCTTGACTTCGAGGGGAAAAAAAATGAAACTCATTGCATACACTTCCATCCACTCGGGGGCACATGGCTCATATCACTCCATTTGCATTCCATTCCATCCATCCACAACATACTGCATATTATGGTTGTTTATACTCTTGCTTACTTTTGCTTGTTCATGGTCACTTTATTACACATGCTAGTTAGCTTACTTGTATATAATTTATCTATATCATACACACACATGCGCATTCATGCCTTTTTCTAGTTGTGATCGCTAGATACAGTCTCTCTTACACAACATGGATGCTCACCTTCTACCCTTCCTACACTGGTCACTAGGGGCATCCACATTCGTCTCTCATGGTGTTATTGTTTCATTTCATACTTATCACTTTACATTACTTGGTTATACATGATTTTGACATACTAGTTATCTTTCTAACATGCTAATAGGTGCTTCATGTGTAACATTTGTTATGCAAGGATATTTATTTCCATACTTGTTTGTTACATTTTCTACTATTGTTTGCTATTGTATGTGGGCCTTTCCCTTTGTTTGGTGTGCACACTTGTTTGTTTTTTATGGTCATGATGACCTTGTGTGTCTTGCGACATCATGAGTGATGTCCCATGTTTGCAGCCCACTTTGTGTGGCTTATTTGTCTTCTTGTGTGTTTATATTACTACATTGTTTTTGTAGCTTACACATTGTTTTCCATATACATGCATGTTTGTTTACACTTGTCTTTGGCTAGCCTTCTTGTTTGTGTGTGCCTTGGTTTTTACCAAGCACTTTCAGGTTACAACGTACATGCGGTTGGTCCTCTTTTGGGGTTGCATTCTCCTATCAATGACGTCGCATGCACCCCAAAGAGGGGGGCATCATTTGGGGTTTTTACATACTAACACAGAGATTCTACACTGGTTCGGTTCAGTTATATACAGTGAGTGGGTTCAGACCAGTCTACGAACCCCATACATAGCAGATTTTATAGGACATGGTGTCCTTAGCATTCTAGGAAGCAGTTATAAGCTTGGAGGTTACAGTGGGTGTGCCTCTCTACACTAATTCAGCCAGTGCGTTAGATCACCCAAAAAACTAGGACGATATAAAGATACCTTCACACATAGTTTAGGGAATCAGTTAGAGCTTGGATAACACATAGAATTTCCTCCCTACACTTCTTCATACCTATGGTGTGAGATCGCCTAAAAAACTCGCAGTACAGGATATCCTTCTACACTCTCTTTCTTGATATGAATCAGGTGCACATGTTCCATTTACATTTGCATATTTTACATTTACATGCTTTAATATACATATGTCTTTTACATTGTTTTTACACTACATACATACATATTTGACAACTTGTTCATTTTATCCTTGTAGGTCTAGTTGTATGAGAAACAAGCAGTCAAATAGGGGAAACAACAACAACAACATCAACAACAACACTTCGTGATAGCACACACTTTACTAACCATATAGGTACATCACACACCGCAATAGCTACACACGTGTTTCACCCTAGGTTCACTCTCATCACTTTTTCTTTGTGCATTTTTCATCTTTAGTTTCCACACTCCTCCATATTTTTTTGTCATTCCATGCTTTGTCTAGTCCTTCGGCATGTTTCTACTACACTCTTCATAGACATCAGGTACACATCTCTATCTACTTTATGTTACCTAAGATATTTTTCTCACCAACATAAAGTGGGGAAAATGTAGTCACAAAATCATGCACTTTAGAAATTATTTATCCTGGTCTCATACTACTATTTAGAAGGTTCTTGAGTGAAGAAATTACTAATTAACCCCCATCTTTTGGCCATCTTGTTTTATTTTATTTCATCATTACCGACCTCTTGCACCCATATGCCTAGTCAAATTTTGTCATCCCACATTATTTTAGCCTCGATTGGGGCACCCAAATTAGTACTGGGGCACCCATGGGTGCTCTGGTCCCACCAGGGTGCCCGATCCTTTTGCACTTTCCGCCACTTTTGGGCTCTTTCTAGCCATTTTAAGGTCTTTATCTTTTTTGTGGTCAGAATTTTTGGGGTTAATTATGAAATTAGATCAAGAGAAACCTATAAATATAAAGTTATGAGACCATAATGAGGGACCTAGCATCACTTACTACTATCACTCATCTAGAGTTACATCCATCTATTGCATTAGAGATCACTTGCATCCACATAGCTCCATCATCAAGGCACAAGGCTAGGACATTTGCATCACACTTCATAGGGGAGGGATTCTATTCTATTCCATGCACACATACTATTACATTTTCTACATTTATCTATTGCTTGCTACTTCACAAAGTGTGACTGGCACAAGAGCACCTAGGGCACATTATGCACACACTCACCAAAACTACATTTGGGTGAAATGTAGTGCATCACTCAATTAGTAAGCCCATTGTTGTGGAAGATGAGGTCATTCCAACCCATTCATTTGCATCTTTATTTTTTTAGGGTTTTGATACTTCTTTTGGTCTTTTGCAAGTCTTCTCATCATCTTGGATTATTGGCGACATTCGGTGCACGGGACAATGAGCTTGATGCGATAGACAACAAGGGTTTCAGACCACCTCTTAGCCCTGTGAAGATCAATTTCAAAGCCTTTTCACCGACCGGTGCACCCAGATTATATATTAGAGTTCCCGAAGGTGCCCCAAGATCTCTCTAGGTGCCCCACCCTAGCCTAGATCCTCGAGATCCATCCTTTTGGGAGTTTTACATAACCATTCATGCTTCTGATTTTTCTAGTCATCATTGCAACACTATCCTACGAGCATCTTCTATTCAAGTTGAGTTCTTTCCTCTTCCTTCTTACATATTAGGGTTAGCATTTCCTTTTGCATAATTGTTTAGATCATTTACATACTTTCTTTACTATCTTTATTTACTTTATTAAAATTTTCTATATCTTATATTAACTATCCCCATGCTACATAGTTTAGTTAATTTTAGTTAATCATCATGTAAAGGTCATAAACGAGGTTATAAGCCTAGAATATTCATGACTAAGCTAATTAAAGTCTCTTATTCACAAAAATAAGGTTCAAATAGGGGTCAAGAGCAAGGTATGAGTCTAATATGGTAGAAAATTGTCTTCATGGGTTATAAAGAGTCATTTTTGTAACTGTTTCAATTCATTCTATCTCGAATAGAGTCGCAATATGTGAATTTTTCATGAAACTTTGGAGGAAAAGCTGAGTTTTTGAAGGTTTACTTGTAATATTTGGATGAATGTGGGAGGAATTCTTGTAAAACTATTAAATCTTGTGATTTACATTTATAAATGGATCGTGACTGAGAGAATTCCAAGTTGTATGCTTGTGTGTAATGAAGAAGTTACTCTGTGGAACTGAAAGTGTGAAGAATTTTGAGAAGGATAGATAGGGTGCCTTGTAAGACATTTATGTGAGTTCATTTGATATTCATTACTTTTTCTTGGTTTGTATGATTTGTGCATGAGAGAAACCTTTATCTTTTCTTATTCTACTCATATAAGGATGATTGTTGGCACTTGAGAATGCTTAAACATGGTGCCTCTATGTTAGGAGGTATTAAATGCATAATTTAAGATTATGTGGTACTGTGAGCCTTATGATATTTATATTATCTTCAATCATCAAATAGACCTGGTAAGGGAAGCATTTCAAATATTTTAAAAGAATAAACTTATGTTTTTGAAGTCTCTTTTGAGATCATTTTACTCGATTCTATCTCATTGTATCAATAAATGTGCTTTCATGAATAGAATCAGTTATGAATACACCTTCACCTACAAGAGATTTGGGAAGTTTTTTGACATTATAATGATTGAAATACATGCATGCAATTGAGGAGGGAGAATTCACAAAGTAAAAAAACTCAAATTTCATTCACTATTGACTTTGAGGGTTTCATACCCTACTCCAACGAGAAAAGAAGTAAATGGTAACTTAAAGGAAGGAATTTGATTTAGAATCAAGAGTTTTTGGTAAGATATTTATTTTCTTCCCCTCATTACAAACTTCCATGACGAATTTGGTGATTTTAATTGATTTCTAGAAAGAGATATGCCTAGTTAGATAGGGTTTGAAGATAGAAACCTCAAATCAGATATTTTAGACTGAAACTTTGCACAAATGTGGTAGGTATAGTCCTTCAAAGGATTAAAAAGTAAATTCAAGGTTTTATTGGTTAAGTTTTGAGATTCAAGCAACAAGTGTGATGTCACAAAGTGTGGTGCATGATCTAGACCTAGATTTGAAGGTGATTTTACAAAGGAAGCATATAATAGCCTTGGAGCTTGAAACTAAAATTTGTAACAATGAACTATGGGCTTATTAGGTGGCTAATTCTACTATGATTTTTTCTTGAAGATGTCTAAAACATGACTTATGCATGACAATTCACTTTATGAGACCTAGTTGAAGGTTTGAGCGTCAAAACCCAAGAAGGGAAGTATAAAAAGTTGTATAAGGAGTTGAAATTTCAAATTTAGGGTACACCTTGGGGGTGATAAGAGAGAACTAATAGGGTTGGAATGGTCTTCTAGGTCCATGTGGTTTCTTTCATCCATGACTGTAGCAACCACCTTGTCTTAAGGGTGTTAAAGGACAGTTTGACAAAAAGAATAAGTGTGGGCATTTAGATTGCTTTGAATGTATTTTTATGATGAATATAACTTTTTTAAGAGTAGTGAATAGGAGATAATCCCTAAGAAGCATCAGTAAGACCCAAACCATAAGCTACTTGTTGAACCTTCAAGAAGCTAGTGTAAGTGCAAAAGGACCAAGTTGAGGAACCTAGGAAAGGTGAACATCTCTTAATTAAAAAATTTTGAGTATATTGACCTTACAATTGGTATAATTCCTAAGAACCGGGGATACATAATTGGAAGAATGGTCTTGTGATTTAGGAAGAAAATTTTCCTAAATTGACTAGAGTCTAGACAAGAAATAAGAAAGAGTAGTTTGGCTTAATAAGCAAGAGTAAGTCATTGGAGAATTGAAATGATATCAAAGGTAGGATATAGAACAATTCATGATGAAAATTGAAGTTATTCATGAAGGTAAAGTGATCAGCTAGACTAGAAAAATATCTCTTTAGCCTAGAATTGATCCTTAAATGAAAAGCTAAGTAAAGGAGAAATTGCTATCATTTATTGATTAATGGTGCATCTATATGATTGTATGTACTTTACTACATCAATTTTGGACAAAGAAAATGCTATAAAATTCATATTCTTATAGCACTCAGTGGTTGCAATGTCATTTGAGCATATACTTCATCTATCTTGGCATATGTATGGCATCCAAGAAAGCATTATTTTATCAAGCCTCTAGAGCTTGCAAATATACATAATGGTGAGGAATAAAGTGCTCAAAATCAAAGATGGGATGAAATGCAAAGAAAAATCATATTTATAGTAACATTATGAAGCTGGTAGATTAACTGAGGTGGGATATTTGGATAATTTGGAATGTGTGCATTAACCTCCTTATTTTTGAGGCAATTACCTGAAATCAATTTCAAAAATAGGATCAATTTTACCACTTCATATTACAATTTTAGAAAGTACGATATAAGTAAATGAAACACGTAAAAAAAAAAAATCTTTCACTTTAAAGTTTTTCACTTTCTTTCTCCCACAACCCCATCAAACATGCTTCACATATTGTATGCAGAACAATATTTCAAGTCTATAAAGCCACAAGCTTACCTGCTCACTGTGACCTTGTGGAAAATAGACAACCCTACTTCCAACAGCGTAAGGACACCAGTGGCCCAGCACATGCATGCCAAAGTTCTGAATTCAGACAACGCCTTTCTCATGTAAGTGGAAAAAGGAAAAGCAAATGGGTATATCATCATATACACCAGTTTCCTAGCATAACTCTAACCACAATGCAAAGAATCACATGCAACTCAAGTACCTTTCATGTAAAAGCATGTTTAATATTTTCTAGACTCTAAAAAAATAAAAATAAAAAATCTCAGGTAAACAACATTTGCTGTGGCTGATTCAACATTTCCACTCCATATCTAAAGTCTATTGCTAGATTCAAACATTTGGCAATTAAAAAACCTCTATTACCTTAAATATAAACAATAACCAGAACTATTTCATGTGAAGCTTCTCAAAGAATTCAACCAAGTAAACATCATGCAGATGTAAAATCTGAAACAATTTCTGATTTAATAACAAAATAAAAAGAACTCAAACACATCTCACCAGCAAAATGTTATTTTCCTAGAAAGTTGAGACTCTTGCAACTGATTACAAGCTCATAAAGACCTCATGAACAATATATGAAATATCTAAAACAAATGTCATATTAAGACATGAATTTTTTACCAATAAAAATATAAACCTAAATATTTATATAGTTATCTATTTAATAAAGGTGGAGGGTGTACGAGCACATAGTCGAATATAGTGGGCATGATTGAAGACTTTACATAATTATGGCAATTGGGATGGAGTTATGGAAATAACATATTGTTTCTCCCAACTCGATGTCATCTTATCATGGATAGATTTTGAAGACATATTATCATTGATGAAACCCAATTGAAACCAGAGGGAAGTTAAGGCCTAGGCGGACTAAGCAAATGCATAGGGCACCAACATTTAGCGGGGCATCAAGTTGTTTTATTTTATCATATGTTTTTTGAAGACTACATCAATTTACTAACCATATATACTAGTAGAGTTACTAGCCACCCTTATATACCAATTTGATTCTCTTCTTTGAAAAATAATAATTATATTAATATTATGATATTTAACTAGCCCTGAAACTTATGCAAGTGCCTTTGTTGTTAAATTTAACTCATACATTTGTATTTTAATACTTTGTATTTTTTTGAAGTCTTGCAAGTTATTTTCAGAGGAGATATCAAGAAAGGTAAATATGTATGGAAATTGAGAAAAAATAGTTGGGACAAATATCAATAAAGGAGGATTATGATAGACTATATGTTAGAGAATTAGCTGAGGAATTTAGGTAGTGGCAACTACAACTAAATTTATTAGCAAGTTTTTCTTGGATGGTAGAGGCATAACATATCAAGTAATCCAATATTTGGTTATGGTTAATTAATTTTTCTACTATAAGATTCATTTTTATATAGAAGGCATTACCTCTAGTATTGCCTAGGGCACTCATAACACTTAATTTGGCCCCGACAAAAACTAATATCTGGGAGTACAAGTTTTTTATTAAAAAAATAAAGACTTTGAGATAACACATCACCAAACTCATAAGAAACAAATACTTGCATAAGATGACATAAACTCGATGTGAATGGAAAGCCTATCAATGATGCCAACCAAACCAAACATGTGCACTCTTGTTGTGCTAGATTCATTTCGAAGTATTGACAAATGGTATACACCATGACCAAGTCACTCAAGAACTATGCAAAGACCTAAGGAATTAAGTTTAAATTTTCCTTTTAGTAAAAATTTTAATTTGCATTCTTATTATTTTCTTTGAGTAAATTCATGACTATGGATGTAACGTCCACACTTTACACACACAATAAAAACATTAAAAATACTCGAATAATTTTATTTTTTTGACTTACATTGATTGATACATGGCAACACGATGCATCACTTAGGACAACACACAACACATGATATGTTTGCACAAACATTAACCCATATAGAAGACATGAAACCACGTGATGCACATCCGTGCCACTTTTTTCGAGATAACAAGGCACAACATAACAATTCCACAATAGTATATTCTTATAGATAGGGTCTTCCACATGAAGACGATACTTTTAGAATTTCATGAGCTTATTACAATGATGATTCCATATTCAACTTAACTTCTAAAAAGTCTCATAATATGTAAATCTTATATTCCTTCTCATGTTGCTAGATTTCCTTTTATACTTTTTAACATTTACCTTACGATATAACTCATTGAATAAGGATCGTCTATATTGTTTCTATTACTTGTTTAATTTGCTCTTTTGTAAAAAGGGTATTTAGTTACACATAGTTCTATTTACATACACACAATACTACCATTCAGACACCACACTTTCATAGTTTATAATTTCATTACCTCTATCTTTTGTTATTGGCCTTAATTGTTGAAAATTTCTTTCATGTGGTCCTTCATTCTTCTTAAAACTATACTATGTTATCATTACTTTACTTAACTTTTCACTTGTAGTAATTCCTTCTAATTTTGTTTGTTTCCCCTAACACAATAGAAAAATGTAGCGATTATTAATTGTTGATATGGATGTAACATCCACACTTTACACACACAATAAAAACATTAAAAATACCGGAATTAATTTTTTATTTTTGAATTACATTGATTGATACATGGCAACATGATGCATCACTTAGGACAACACACAACACATGATATGTTTGCACAAACATTAATCCATATAGAAGACATGAAACCACGTGATGCACATCCAGGCCACTTTTTTTTCAGATGACAAGGCATAACATAACAATTCCACAATAGTATATTCTTATAGATAGGGTCTTCCCACAAAGCACGATACTTTTATAATTTCATAGTTATTACAATGATGATTCCATATTCAACTTAAGTTCTAAAAAGTCTCATAATATGTGAATCTTATATTCCTTCTCATGTTGCTAGATTTCCTTTTATAATTTTTAACATTTAACTTACGATATAACTCATTGAATAAGGATCATCTAAATTATTTCAATTAATTGTTTAATTCCCTCATTTGTTAATAGGGTATTTAGTTACACACAATACTACCATTCAGACACCACACTTTCATAGTTTATAATTTCATTACCTCTATCTTTCGTTATTGGCCTTAATTGTTGAAAATTTCTTTCATGTGGTCCTTCATTCTTCTTAAAACTATACTATGTTATCATTACTTTACTTAACTTTGCACTTGTAGTTATTCCTTATAATTTTGTTTGTTTCCCTAACACAATAGAAAGATGTAGCCAGATTGTTGATTTTCGATATGGATGTAACGTCCATACTTTACACACACAATAAAAACATTAAAAATACTGGAGTAATTTTTTCATTTTTGACTTACATTGATTGATACATGGCAACACGATGCATCACTTAGGACAACACACAACACATGATATGTTTGCACAAACATTAACCCATATAGAAGACATGAAACCATGTGATGCACATCCAGGCCACTTTTTTTTCAAATGACAAGGCACAACATAACAATTCCACAATAGTATATTCTTATAGATAGGGTCTTCCCATAGCACGATACTTTTAGAATTTCACAATTATTACAATGATGATTCCATATTCAACTTAAGTTCTAAAAAGTATCATAATATGTGAATCTTATATTCCTTCTCATGTTGCTAGATTTCCTTTTATACTTTTTAACATTTACCTTACGATATAACTCATTGAATAAGGATCATCTATATTATTTCAATTACTTGTTTAATTCGTTCGTTTGTAAAAAGGGTATTTACTTACACATAATTATATTTACATACACACAATACTACCATTCAGGACACCACACTTTCATAGTTTATAATTTCATTACCTCTATCTTTCATTATTGGCCTTAATTGTTGAAAATTTCTTTCATGTGGTCCTTCATTCTTCTTAAAACTATACTATGTTATCATTACTTTACTTTACTTTTCACTTGTAGTAATTCCTTCTAATTTTGTTTGTTTCCCCTAACACAATAGAAAGATGTAGCCAGATTGTTGATTGTTGATATGGATGTAACGTCCACACTTTACACACACAATAAAAACATTAAAAATACTGGAATAATTTTTTTATTTTTTGACTTACATTGATTGATACATGGCAACACAATGCATCACTTAGGACAACACACAACACATGATATGTTTGCACAAACATTAACCCATATAGAAGACATGAAACCACGTGATGCACATCCAGCCACTTTTTTTCGATGACAAGGCACAACATAACAATTCCACAATAGTATATTCTTATAGATAGGGTCTTCCCACAAAGACGATACTTTTAGAATTTCACAGTTATTACAATGATGATTCCATATTCAACTTAACTTCTAAAAAGTCTCATAATATGTAAATCTTATATTCCTTCTCATGTTGCTAGATTTCCTTTTATACTTTTTAACATTTACCTTACGATATAACTCATTGAATAAGGATCATCTATATTATTTCAATTACTTGTTTAATTCGCTCGTTTGTAAAAAGGGTATTTAGTTACACATAATTCTATTTACATACACACAATACTACCATTCAAGACACCACACTTTCATAGTTTATAATTTCATTACCTCTATCTTTCGTTATTGGCCTTAATTGTTGAAAATTTCTTTCATGTGGTCCTTCATTCTTCTTAAAACTATACTATGTTATCATTACTTTACTTAACTTTGCACTTGTATTTATTCCTTCTAATTTTGTTTGTTTCCCCTAACACAATAGAAATATGTAGCTAGATTGTTGATTGTTGGATGTAACGTCCACACTTTACACACACAATAATAACATTAAAAATATCGAGAATAGTTTTTTTATTTATTGACTTACATTGATTGATACATGGCAACACGATGCATCACTTAGGACAACACACAACACATGATATGTTTGCACAAACATTAACCCATATAGAAGACATGAAACCACGTGATGCACATCCAGGCCACTTTTTTCAGATGACAAGGCACAACATAACGATTCCACAATAGTATAATCTTATAGATAGGGTCTTCCCACAACACGATACTTTTAGAATTTCACAGTTATTACAATGATGATTCAATCTTTAACTTAAGTTCTAAAAAGGCTCATAATATGTGAATCTTACATTCCTTCTCATGTTGCTAGATTTCCTTTTATACTATTTAACATTTATCTTACGATATTACTCATTGAATAAGGATCATCTATATTATTTCAACTACTTGTTTAATTCACTCGTTTGTAAAAAGGGTATTTTGTTACACATAATTCTATTTACATACACACAATACTACCATTCAGGACACCACACTTTTATAGTTTATAATTTCATTACCTCTATCTTTCGTTATTGGCCTTAATTGTTGAAAATTTCTTTCATGTGGTCCTTCATTATTCTTAAAACTATACTATGTTATCATTACTTTACTTAACTTTGCACTTGTAGTTATTCCTTATAATTTTGTTTGTTTCCCCTAACACAATAGAAAGAAGTAGCCAAATTGTTGATTGTTGATATGGATGTAACGTCCACACTTTACACACACAATAAAAACATTAAAAATATCGGAATTATTTTTTTATTTTTTGACTTACATTGATTGATACATGGCAACACGATGCATCACTTAGGACAACACACAACACATGATATGTTTGCACAAACATTAACCCATATAGAAGACATGAAACCACGTGATGCACATCCAGGCCACTTTTTTCAGATGAAAAGGCACAACATAACAATTCCACAATAGTATATTCTTATAGATAGGGTCTTCCCATAAGCACGATACTTTTAGAATTTCATAGTTATTTGCAATGATGATTCCATATTCAACTTAAGTTCTAAAAAGTCTCATAATATGTGAATCTTATATTCCTTCTCATGTTGTTAAATTTCCTTTACTTTTTAACATTTACCTTACGATATAATTCATTGAATAAGGATCATCTATAATATTTCAATTACTTTTTTAATTCACTCGTTTGTAAAAATGGTATTTAGTTACACATAATTCTATTTACATACACACAATACTACCATTCAGGACACCACACTTTAATAGTTTATAATTTCAGTACCCTATCTTTCGTTATTGGCCTTAATTGTTGAAAATCTCTTTCATGTGGTCCTTCATTCTTCTTAAAACTATACTATGTTATCATTACTTTACTTAACTTTTCACTTGTAGTTATTCCTTATAATTTTGCTTGTTTCCCCTATCGCAATAGAAAGATGTAGCCAAATTGTTGATAGGGACATATATTCCCACATGAGCCACTGGTGTTTTCCCTAAGGGTTGTCTTCAAAGTTGTATGTTTGTTTGGTTTGCAATTTAACTCAAGGCAACAAGGTTCACATGAAAAAGTGAGGTTTATTAGTTCAAGAGTAAATAAAATACACGTTCTTTTTATATTAGCATTTAATTACTAAGGTTACCTGATTTTTTTGTAAGTACCACTAACCGTACATCCTATCTACTTCATTTAAATGCTTAGTCATCCAGGTCTTAAGGAGTATGATTTCACACTCAACCAAGTTTGGATTTTTTAGAAATTAAGTATTAGATGTGTGTTACCAGGAGACATTCAATTATAAATTTTACACACCTTACTAAGGTCACAACTAGAGTGATTGAACACCCTTATCTCCAAAATCATCTTGTAACTCTAGGTACATTCGACACTTCTTGTCAAGCCAACACTCTTGTTTGAGAGGGGTTAAAGGGGATTCACACTTAGTATTCTCATGTGTAGGTATCTAAAACATAGGACCTGTTTGAATCATTTACATTCATCTTAAAATGATTTCACTTAATTTGATTTAATTAGTGTTTTGAAATTTGTTGAGTAACCCATTTGTTAATAAGGACATTTGCATGCTCATGAGCTTACTAGCTCTCGTCCTAGGGAATTTCCTCAAGAACAAGATCACCTAGTTTCACAATGTACATCCATTATGCATTAGGAAAAGTGGGGAACAAGAGGAATACTCCTTCATTTAAAGGATAACAGTTCACATTAGGGATCACACGTCATGGATTTAGTCCCTCGCCACAAGATGGTTTAAACACATTATATGAACAATCTAAAATTCTCTTTTCTCCTAGCACACCAATTATGGTTACATTCCCACAAACTAATCATAATTTAATAAGTTTCTAAGTTTCACATTTAACTCTAAGTATTACACCATATAACCCAAATGATAATATAAATTGGGTATCGAGTTCATTTATGATCCCAATTCTTAAGGGTAACTTCAAGGTTAGTTGGCGATCTTCGCCACTCAACATGTATGTTGGTCCAAGAGGGTTTTACATTATGTTTAATGTTGGTTTCCTATGGTTCCCTACCCTAGGATAACACATTCTCCTTACTATACACCTAACTATCAATCTTATCGGGGACAACATATACGAGTAACAAAGTTAAACCATGTCGTTCCTAATTGCAGGTTTATGACAATATTGCTAAGCATACAGGCTATGGAAATAAAGTCAAACTAGAGATATTATTTACTTAAATTCCATTGAGTGTAAGGATTTAAGTTCATTCTAAGGTCTTAGTCTTCTATGTTGAAAGGAACACACAGGAAGGGTAGTTATGCATGAATTTTATACTAGGGTTAATTATTTTGGTTAGATTTCTTTATTACATTTTCAAAATAAGAAAAACCACACACCAATTATTTAATCATCAATTGCACACTGGAATTGGACTATAAGTTATTAAATTCAAGTTCATTTAACACATTTATCTAACTTTTACAATACAAATTTTGGGATTGAAATAACACCCATGTTTAGACGGACATTTCCCTTAAACACTAGCATCTTAAAAATGTTACAAAACTTCACTAATAAACCTTTCAATACTTTGCAAAATGTTGAACTATCCTCTACAATTTCACTTATCATATATATCTAGCCCCCCTTTTACCATATGTAAATCTGAATAAAAAGAACACCTATAGTTAAATGCACATTTCCCAAGACATCCCTAAAACTAGCATCTCATTCATATTACCAAATTTCAATAATAAGTCTTTACTGTAACATAGCAATACATAAAAATTTATTTCCATTAACATACATAAATTACAATAATATACAATGAATCACAACCATGTCATTTTGCCATCTTACTTGCATCCTGCAAAACCATGTGAGCATGAAATCAGTGATAAATTGCCGACATGGCATCCACCTAAATCTACCATGATTAAAGTTATTATTTTTTCCATTTACATGATCATAATAATACACATGCAACAAGAGAGGTTTAGGGGCATATAATCATTTCATTTCATTCCTTAACTAAGGGAGGAGAGAGAAAGAAATAGGGAAGAGAGAGAAACATTATTTTGCCAAAAGTCAAAATTTCACACAAGTCACAAGATAGAGTTTCAAATAGTTATTTACAAGTGTTAATAATTTTCCATGATGGTTTTCTAACTTGACTGGGTCCTACAACTTTATTTTTACATTTTCCTGCTAGTTGCAAAAATGTCTCATTTTGGCTCGGAGGCTAAGAAAGTGCGTTCAAAAATTGTCTTCGATAAGAAAATTCACAACGGAAGAATTCCTACGTGTCCACCTATATACCAAGAATCGAAAAGTACTGACAAATTCTAGAACTAATGAACGGTGTACAATTGGCAAATGGTTTTCCGGAGCCACCGGTTGTAATCGATCAAGTTTGACCTAGTCAAACAAAGAATCGGAGGCCTATGAAACCCCTTTTCCAAACTAACCAAAGGGAAGTGCTTTTACCAAACCGAAGGTTCCAAGAAATTGTTTAATAAAAATACTAGGGGTTTGTGAAGGCGGACAAGCATTTCGTTGTTCAGGGTCCACACAATGAGCCAATACGAAACCCAACTTTTCAATTTTTAACAACTTCCTAAAAGTGCAAAACGAGGTAACATGGCTCCTAGAGGAGCGGCAAAGAGAGTATAAATGGTTAATTGGGGTCAATTTAAAGCTTGATGCACCTCTCCTCATAACAAGGAGCACATACGATGCTTGACACCTCTTTTCCGAGGTTCGAAGGTGGTTTTGTGTGTCTCCCAAAATCACGGTTTACTAGTTTTTACAAGGAAACAATCGACATCTTTACAGGGAAATGAACCTCAATTTGTCAATAAAAAGGATGTTATATTAATCTAGTTTGTTTATGAAGTTTTTTAGGTTAAGTCCATGGTTGACTACCAAGGGATTATTTGGATTGTATAAGTTACGGTATGTCATTTTATTGTTTTGAAAACAAGTTTATTTAAAACAAAAAAATGTATGATAATCCTACGGTTTAAAATTTTATCTTGTTGCAAATGAAAAACTAAAGAACAATAATTATGAAAGATAAGGAGAGATGAACCATTCCTTAGGGAAACGAATCGGTCAAATATTTTGAGTTGGTTCCACATTTCAAAGAGGTATTTCATCAAACGGTTTGCATGTGTTTCAAAAACTTCTCCACTTTTATACATGCTGCAAAAATACGAGTAGAGGTTATCCACTTGAGTTCCACATCATCTATTTTCATTACTTGTGACCTTGGAAGACCTTGTTACCCAATCCATTCATGCAATCTAGAAATCATTATTGTCTACAAGAACACATTCTATTCAAGTCTTTTTGACAAACCATTGACACGCCATACCAGTGAAAGACAATACAACATCTAACAAGATTCCTCTCCCTTTTTTCTTAGACTTAGGTCCATATATGACTTCCAATGGATTAAAAACCACAAAAAAAAGAAAAATTTCATCCATATATTTTTCTTTGACTGTTGTTCATGGCCTGTGCTAAAGCAAGTTCTTAGTATCTGAATGAACCAATTGGACCCTAGTAATTATTACATGAGGTATTTAGATGAATATGCAAATGGTATGCATAGAGATTTTCTGAGGGGGCACAAGCAACACTTCTGATGGGCATTTGTTTATGAGATTTGGTGAGGTGATTTTACGAAACACTGTTTGACTTGAAGGAGGCTGGGACTATGTTCTGTCGGGAAGAAAATTCATCCCCACGATTCCTCTCTATCCCAGGTCTACTTTTCTCAATGGATGAGCCGATTTTCAAATAAACAATCACCAAATTTCCTTTGAAAATCCAGTTTGAATTTTTATAACACTCAATCAAAATCCATCCACCACGAGACCTACATCATGGCCACAAGCATATCAAAATAAACCCATTTTGTGTATATCATACGATCAATGCAGTCCACGAGGCCACATTTTTTTAGGCACTCGGTCATACAGTTCACATGCCAAGTGCATGGTTCCACACTTGCATACATATCTACCAGAGCACTTTGCAACTAAAAAAATCTAATAAAATTCCTCCGTCTTTTATGCTTAGATGGATGTTCATACCCTATTCCAGAGCTCATGTTTTGACACATGCTAGGAGTACACGGGAAAATGTAAACTGATCCGGTTGGAGACATGTTTATTGCATAGGTGGAACATTGAGGCTATCGCATGAGGAAACCCATATATTTTGAACTGTCATGCCAAAAATCTTATCCCATGAGAAGTTGCCTCCTTCTTTCATTTGGTCAAACACTTCAATAAACCAAATCCGCTCAAATTTTCCATGTTTTATTGGGTTTCAACCTAGTTAATGCCTCGGATCTCAAATAAAATTTATGTATTATTATGCAAGGAAGAGTACAGAGTTTTGAAAAGCTATGACATGCCCTTGCCGTTTTCACATGCCACCACCTAACCCATCACTTCAGTAAGCTCACCTATCACACGCAATCCCAATTTTTTTATGTTTTAATGTTTTTATTTTTATTTTTTATTTTTTTCAGAACTACAATGGACTTTATTATTATATGCTCTCTTAACCCTTACTTGATATGTTCTAATATGTTCAAGAGGATGTACTCATATAGAATTTGACATTTTAAACTCATATAACAAATTTTCTCGATAATGTTTATCTTTTATAATATCTTTACATGACACTCGAAGTAGAGGAATTTCCAATTCTATAGGGAGGACAACCTCTACTCCATAAACCAAGGAAATAATAGTAGCATTAATAGGTGTACAAACACTAATATGGTAAGGTACATAATTTGGTTATGTCACCAATGCCACATTTAGCAACATTTTTGTGCAATATCTTAATAATGGTCATATTAGGAGCTTCAACCTAACCATTACCTTTTAGGTAGTAAGAGGTGGAGGATGTGTGTTGTATTTCTAATTGAGTGTCATGTTTTTTAATTGTTTGATTTTTAAAATAAGATTCATTATCAATGATGATGGGTCTGGGATTCCAAAGCACATGATAATGTTTGTGATTAGGTAATCGCATATGTCCTCATTCATAGTTGACTTCAAGGGTACAATTTCAATCCATTCAATAAAGTATTCATTGGTAGTGATAATTCATTTATGACCATGAGTGGTATTAGGATTAATTTTTCCAACCAGGTCAAATCCCAATTAATGCAAAGAGAATAGAAAACAAACATACATTCAAATTTTCAAAAAGGTTTGCAAACCACAACTTCACCTATCTCTACATTAGAGGATCATTACCAAGCCCAAAATGGCTTAAAATTTTACATTTTGATCTAATTTCACTATAAGTGGCTTTTGGACACTATACATTGCTTCTATACCCTATTCCAATGTCACCTCATAAACCAATTTGAACTCATTTCATGAAACTTCAACAATTATCACGTTACTTCAAGTTGACCTTCACTTTCTCAACAAGCTTCTTGACTCAAAAGCAAGTAACTTTGGATTAATCAACCTTCTCCAATGCTCTCATGACATTTACCTTGTTACACCACTCCAACAAGTGTTAAACCAACCATTGCTTTGATTTCAATTTGAAGGAATTTGGAGCTGAATTTTGTGATCACCATCAACTGAGTGTTGGCATCATATATTCAGTGATCTTATTATCAAAATCTTGTGTGATGAGTCATATTCATGTAAGTCTCTTGTTGTGAGTAATATTAACAAGGTTTTAGGGGTTGGTGTTCCTTGTGGGGTTGGTGCCTCATTCACTTAAGTACTTTGTTGTGAGTAATATCAGCAAATTTTTCAATGGGTTTTCTTCCCTTGAGGGTTTCCCACTTATATCTTGTTTTATTGTGTACTCCTTCATGTTTATGCTCTTTTGGATGGTTGTTTCTTATTTTTAAGATCTCATTAATGCATGGTTGAATGTTAATGGTGTATAAAAGTTAATTTGAAATTGTTGAAGGATTTTGAAAGATTGATTCACCCCCTCTCATTCCATTGTGCTTCTAATATAAAGGCCACTCACAAGGGTTACAGTAGTACAAATATTTCTTCTTGTCAATAAATGGATTTTCCCCATTCCTAAGTAGAGGGACCTAGTCCCCTGCATTAGTGAAAACCCCAAATTTTCCCTTGTGATAAATTACTTCACCAATAGTTTTTAGTGCCCACCGTGGGGTATATTTTTTGTCATGCACCTTATAATGATCCACAAAATTATATATATATATATATATATATATATTCCAAAAGTATAAAAATCTAAAGGCAACTCTATCCAGAATAAACCCATGTCATGTTCATTTCCCACATCACAATTATTAAGTTTAGACATTGGTGTTTAGCATCAATAAGTGACAACAAAAATGAAGAAGAAGATGACCATCAAAATATCCATATTTCATCTTAGCCATCATTTTGGATCGACTCTTACAAAAGTATGGATGCTAACACAATAAAGAAACCTCTTGTTTTAACTAAAAATTTGGCAATTAGAAAAAGGAAGGAAGGTCGATGAAATTCCCGTAAATGTTATGGAAAAGATATCAATAGTGGATAAATTTGATATGTTTAAATATCCTACTATCAAATCATTGTGGCTTCAATTCAAACAGAGTGTTACTAGAGGGAAGAAAATGGGGATTGCATTGGCTAATGATCAAAAATATAATTGCTTGATGAGAAGAATACATAACTGGTATAAAATAGTGTATGAACAACATGAGGATGAATCTCTAGATGAAGTAAACAAGGAGGAATCTCCTGAAGGTAATGTCTTGAATGATACACTACTAACTGAAAAACTCAAAGCATTTTCTTTTGTCTCTCTTCCTTTGGATGATTTTCTTGCTTATGGAGATGAAGAAATGACAACCTTAAAAAAGGAGTATGTGCAAATAATTTTGAGATTTGCAGAAGGAATTTCCAACCCTCAAACCAATCTTGAAATTATAAACTATGTTGTGGTTATGTAAGAAAAGTATGAATAACTGGAGGCACTCCATAAATAGGAGGAAAGGAATTGTCTTTCGAAGGAAAACTTGGATGAGTCTCTATACTATGAAGTGTTTATCTCAAAGGGATACTTTTGTGCCACTCACGACTACTCTTTTTAGAAAATATTGATGAAATTCAACTCATCGCCTTGATAGAAAATGAATAAAGCATAGAAGTTGAGTATCCATTCATAGTTTCACTTTTCCTTGAAGCACAATCCTTTGGTGAAGTAGTGTACACGGGAAATGAGAATTCTTTTCCGTAAAAGATGACTTGGACGCTTGCTTATATTTCCACTGACCATGAAGAAATCCAAGAGTTGAATTCTCCTTCTCTATTGCAGTCCTCTAAGATAATTGTATTGAGGTAATTATTAACGATTTCCTCTCCAATTTCAGCTCTTCATTTGATTTACAAATGACCAATAATGAAATAGAGAAAATGGAAGAGTTCAATTTCCCTTTTGAAATTTTTTTTGATGAGTAAAAATTACAAGAACTCTCAGAGGATTTATTTTCCCTATCATTAACAAGAGAGTGTGATAGTGAACACCATTTTAAGTATGGAGTCTTATCTTTTCTCTGTAAAGAAGAGGGCTCTCTAAGAGATGTTTAGGATGGAATAAATGACTATTCTCATGTTTCAGCCCCAACATTGTGTCCTTTATCTTTTTATGAAGATGATAGTGCATTATCTAGGTCCTACCGTGTCAAGAATGACTTGGAATGTACAAAAGCAATCACTTAGAACAATAAAGAGAGAGGTTGGAAGAATCATGTGAATGAGAGAGATTCAAATTATTATCATCACTTTCAGATTCCTTGATAATTATAGCAATAAATCCATGTTGCAAATTTCATCCAAGGATGATGAATTATTCTATGACGAAAATAGAAATTCCATTTTTGAAAACATGGAAGAGTGGCTTCTTATGGTCACAAGATATAAGACGGAGACCACAAAGAGAAAAAATTTTAAACAAGTAACAAAGTGGTCATTGTATATAAATGTTTTTTCTATGAAATATCAATACAAGAATGAAAATTTGGTTTCCCTTATTCTTCTGAAACCATGCAGATCCATCATGATATCATGGCATGATCGGCCGATTATTTTCGAGCTTCGGAAGTGGCATGAATTCAGCCCACTATTCCATGATGTTACTTACTTTTCTCAACCCATTACCGGGTGTGTATATAATCCCTTCACCTTTGTGAATTTCCCCATAGGTGAGTACGCTTGTTATTCCCTATTGTGTGGTGTGTTTACCTCTCTATTGTGTGTTTCCCTTGTCATCGTGTGTTTGTTCTGGTTGTTCTTGTTTGTGTTTATTCGTGTATTGTTTGTGTGATTCTGTGACTCTACTAGCCCAATGGATAATGCATTGGTCTACTCCCCATGAGATAACCGAGGTTCATGCTTTCTCTATTTTTCCTTTTTCCAATCCGAAGCAATTCCCGAGTAAGATCTGGTTGTTGTCATGTTAAATGTCTAGATGTATAATTTAAAATTTTGGTCATGTCAACCAAACCCACACTTGGAAACCCCTTTCCTGGTCAATGTAAACCTTTCCTCTGGATATTTTTTTAATTATATCATCCTCATTCTAGCTGATAGGAATGTTCTAACATGATTTTCAACTATTTTTCATGTGTAGATAAGTTTACCTAGCTTGATTCTTGAATATATTAAGATCTATGAAAGAATAGTGCACCCAAAGGCTTTAAAAGGGTTATTTTTGGTCTTTTGTCACTGGTGAACATTCGCTAGAAGCTTATAGGGAAAATTAAAATCATTTCATAGTTGTATGGGAGATCAATGAAGTTGTACAAGAAATTTGAGGAAGATTTTGTGGAGATAATTGAGGTCGAAACAAGTTGAGCAAAACCGAGAGTTTTTGTACAAGGCACTAGGAAATGCTTGTTCCAAAGGAGCTAGTCACATTTTTTGAAGGGTTATAAGAGCCTTATGAAGTGTTTGGATCTCATATCCTATGAATATGAAAGATTATAGATCCTACTTCCTGGTTCAATAATCAAGGAAGAATTTTGGGAGTGTGAAATGCGTAAAATGTCCACCAAGTGAAGCACAAGGGTCTTTTATAAGGTGGAACTTTCCCGAAGGGTTTCACACACCGAGGAAGATTTAGGATCCTAAAAAAATTTCAAATTGGATTAAATTAGGCCCTCATCATGGTACATGTGTTATATTAGCTCATATTCATTTTGGACTCCAGTTGCAACTCATCTTATCAACGCGCAAAGCAAGGGCTAAAGTGGAAAATAGACATAAAAGGCCAATTTCAAGATTAATCAGGTTTATTAAATTGTGGTAATGGATTCATTTGTACCTTTGGAGTCAATAGTTTTTTCCTCCGAACTTCATGTCTTGCTCTCGGCCCGAAATTTCACTCCTTAGTCTATTTTCATGTTGAAATTGATGACATCCGCATTCCAACAAGTTTAGGTAGGGTTTTAGAGGCCTCGATGTCCATTTTCCCAATGTGCAAGGGGACATGGAGGACACAAAAATTCACTCCTCTATGGAGGAATATGTTTTAAAATCACCAAACCTCACTCTTTACCACTTTTCATGACACAGTCACCCCTGGAGGAAATTTAGAGGTTTGATGTCCCCATGTACTTTTTTCCTAATAGCCAGGGAACATGGGGGACACAAAAATGTGTTCCCCCATCCTTGGATCATTTTCGACACTTAAAACCACAACCTAGAGTGTCATGAAGCTATTTTCAACTCATGATTTTGGCCCCATCCTCATGAAGCACTCACCCATGGAACATTTTTTAGGTGGTTATATACCTTTCTCTAATTTTCCCCTATTTTCTAGGTTTCAACCAAACCTCTAACATCCAAAGAAACCCAAGTTAGCTTGTTTGGGTTTAACATGGGTTAAAATGTGAAAATGGGAGGGAAATGAAGTTTGAAAGGGTGGAAACCATTCAAATGCAACACTTGGCCAATTTTTGAATCACATTTGTGTTTTTCCTATCCTATATTATCTTAGTATGTTGTTATGTTGCCCAAATTGTTCAAACACCCTCCATGCCCAAAAACCTCTTTTTACACATATCTTCCAAACCCCATGCCCGATTGTCATGAAACTTGGATTGTAGATTCCTCTCCAAAATGCATTTAAGAAGAGTATGTCATTATTTCCATTGATTAAATGATCTATTTTATAAATCCATTTGAAATTTTCAGCCCAAAACGTTTCCTTTTCAGATCTACACAAACTCAATGATTGGAAAATCTTGAATTCAAGCGAGAATATCCCGATGAAAAATAGATAATTTCTAAATTGATTTCATCCCAATCCAATGCCTAAAATGAAATTTTATAAATATAGTAAGTCGCTACCAATATGAAATTCCGTAGATAGTAAGTCTAAGAAACCGATGGTTTTCAAGTAGCATTGTTCTCTCTTAAATCCAAAACAGGAAAAAGGTGACAATTGTGAAAATTGTTAAAACTAGACATCTAATTGTGACTTACTAAATTTATTAAGTTCTCAAATTGTGGTCAAATATATCAAAATCCTCCATATCACTCTCGTGTCACCATATTTAGTCACCATTATATGGTATTTGAGCCATATAATATCAATTGTATGGTATTTGAGCCTATTTCCACATTATTCACTGAATACCCCAATGTAGGAGATAGTGGTGTCTCTCACATGGGTCTAGAAAATATCAAAGCAAGAATTTTGATCAAACCTCAAGAACCTATGGAGGAGAATATTTTCTCATTTTTCCTATTTCAGGAAGGTGGTCATCCATCTTCATTTTAGATCGTGGAGCTATTTCTAGCCTATGCATGCACAACACTATAACCCTGGTTCAAGAACAATACTGCAGATGACAACTCAATTTTGGCAGTTCTCACCCCGAAGGTCATTTCACAATACTTACACATTCCCACTTGCAACAACATGGTTATCATCACTTGGGAATTTTCCTCTCAAAATGGACATGAACAAAAACATACTTCTAGGGAGTAAAAATGGGGTTATGGCTCAAACAGGAAGAAAGTCTTCTTGAATGCCTAAAGCATTGTCCCGAAGTGAATTCCATGAGGCATAATCTGATTCGGTGGCCCTACTAAATAGGGTAATGTGAGAAAACACCACATATGACTTCCATGATTAGATGCCCCAATTCATCCTAATGGTCATGGAAGTAAATTAGATAATTGATTGGGGGAAAATCATAAGTATCAACATTCACAAGTAGTTTGTGCAGTTGACTACATCAAAGAATTTCTCAATGACTTCATATCTAGTGTATGTATATAAGACCCTTCCATGGTATCTTTAATGCCCTTAATGTGCCATAGAAGTATCTAGCATTTGAAAAGTATCCTCAACTCACATTTTGAGAGAGTATCTCTCATTTCTCAAGGGTGAATGATTCATTCACCATGTTTGTCATAAGGCTCCTTAAGGGAAATCCCAAGTAGAGAATCTCTTCACAGGAAATTGAGTTGATTGATAAATACGGAAGTCACTTCATTCAATTTCCTACCTTCACCTATCTTAGGGTTACAGGTTTTTACCTTTCCCCTTTTCATTTTCCAAAATGCCCAATTGACGAGATTATAATGATTGAGTTGTGCCAACAGTTGTCTCATGTTGACACCACATGAAATAATGTAAAAAGGAAAGGTTTTATTATCTAAGGTTCTCTCTTTGTTTAAACTTGTCTTGACCACTGTTTTGGAGATCAAAGTGACTAAGGGGGATATCGATAAATAAAAATCCCTTTGGGATAGTGTTCTCCCATTAGTATCTTAGATGAGATATCTTGACTCCTATTCCTTGGTGAATCATAATGTATTTACATCCATCTATGATAATTTATCTCATGTTTGGTAATGCATGATGAATTTTAGGTGTGATGTAATTAATGATGTCATTTTAGAGCTTGAGTTCACAAAGGAGCATGCATTGGAAGTTTTGGAAAGTGTTATCAAAAGTGTGCAAGATCTTGGATCACCTTCATTCAAGTGGAAGTTCATCCTTAAAATAACTCCCAAGTTCCTTTCAATAATCGGTTCGAAATAATTTGTTGACCCCTTTTCCTTCAATTAGGATACCTTAAAATCTCTCATGGAAATTAGTGGTTCCATATCTAATACTGTAAGATATCAAAAAAATTATCTCACACAGCGTAGAACACTCAGTGGCATTCCTGAGACTTGGGTCAGTGTTTTGGTGCATGTGTGCATTCTCAGTAGTTAGATAAATTTGTCTTTGCAAAGTGGTATAGTTCAACAAAGAGGTCAAAGACAAGAAATTCATTCTTGAATCATTTACACATGGTACCATGGGAGATGGATCTTCTTCATTAGGGGCTTCTTCCTCCTCAACATGATCATCCATCTTCTTTTGTCTCTCTCTATGTTATATTTCTCCATTGGGAAATGTACTTTTGGATTTTTTGTCTTATTCACTTAAGTGACCATTATAATTTTTCATTGTAAAATTCCCATTTTCATTGTTAAGAAAGGGGTTTATTTTTCATTCCTAGAGGAATTTGAAAGGTCACAATTGGTTGGACTATGAAAGGTCATGTGGGGATAGATAAAGAGATAATTTTTAAAGCTATAAATTGGAATGGCTTCTCCATTCCAAAGAATTAGATTTTCTTGGTTGAAATCTCCCATTGTATTACTAAAAGAAATAAACTACAATTATGCTATCTCCTTGTCTTATGTTATCCTATCCATCTTGTCTTCACTCCATGGGCATGGTTACTTGTGCAATATTATGCAAATGAACTTTGATTTACTTGTATTTTATTCCTTTTTCCTTGACATGGTGTCTTCTCGTTGATAACTTGGAAACATTTTGGTTTTATGTCAATAAAATTAGCTTGTTATTTATTGAGTAAAACCCTCCTCTCACTTTCTCCCCTCTCTCCATACGCACACCTTTCCTCCACCTCCTTTTTGCACACAAGTTTAGTGTAGTATTCCTATGTGATCCCAAGTTGAAATGCCACCCATGATGGTTAGAGTAGTGTAAATATTTATTGATTTTAATAAATGGAGTTTCCCCATTCCTAATAAGAGGGAGCTAGTCCCAGCATCATTGCTGAAAATCCCTAATTTTCCTTGTGACACATTATTTTTCCAATAAGGTGTGTGAGATTAATAAAGGTGAGTGTGGCCCAAATGAGGAAATATAAAACTGATGTGCACATCTGAAATAGATTTCCAACAAGGGGAATAGGAATACACATTGTGACAACCATAGCATATGCAAACAATGGGAAAAGGGCTAGCCAAAATTGTTAGTCACAAAAAGTATACATGATGTAATAGAAATATTTCAAAAGGTACAATAACATGGAAAGAGACATAGCGAGTAATTGGTTAAATACATGGGGCACCACTCAAGATATCACAAGACACTTGAATCCTTTAAGGAAATAAAATAAAATAAACAATGAATCATAGGGCATATCCCGCAAACAATGAAAATCAAGATACAAGAAAAGAATACAAGACATAAACAAGTCGAAAAGCATGATGGAAGTGAGCCCGGAATATAATGTTACACATGAAGCACCCATTAACATGTTAGGAAAAATGATATTATGTCACAATGTATACAACTAGAAATAGTAAAGAAATTAGTAGATATTGCAATGATAACTACTTAGTAAAGAGAAATCGAAAATGTAGATGCCCCCAAGAGCAGAGAGGGAATATTATAGAATAATTCCAAGCATCATACATCATGTATAAACCTAAAAATGATATGAATTCACCTCAAAAAGTATAATGTGAACGTGCATGTGTGTATGCAAAAATGATGGAGTATACTATGAATCCAAGTAACATGATAAGTAATGTACAACATAGAATATAATGAACAAGTAAGGATACATCCAATCAAGATATAAGTTAGTATTTTTGAATTTTTACAAATATGTGAACATGAAATAGAATAGCTAGGAGAGGGGAGAAAGGTTGCCCCCTAGGGTATGTGTGTAAGGTGAGGTCCATGTAGGTAAATTTTCCATCAACAATCCTATTTGAACCTAGAATAAGAGTTCTTCATTGGGTAACAAGAGGATAGAATATGTCCCCAAGTGTGAATTCCATGGTGATCTATTCAATAAGGATAGGGATGAGGACCCACTATCTGCTAGTTTGAAGGAAGTATACATGTGATCATAATCAAATACTCCATGGTCACGGGGTAAACACATTGAGAAAGAGATCAGGAAATGGGCCTATATGTACCATAAGTATATTGTGTCATAGGAGGAGACTTTTCTGTATGAGGTGGACTATGTGACTGATGTATCCTTCGTGAGAAAGAAGTAGAATCCATATATAGAGGAGATATAGGTGTATGTATAACATTAGCGGTAGGAATAGTAATAACTCTAGTTACTAGAGGAGTATGTGCCAAATCCATGGGGCCATCATGAGAATATGTAAGAGTAGGTGTACTAGTGATATAAGTAGTTGAAAATGTGGTAGTAGGAGGAGGTAAAGACAAAGGATTATGTGGTGGGATTCATCGAATATTTGTAAGGTAACTTTCATATACAAACTTAAGGCATAAGTGAACTATGGATGGTATGAATTTGGCATCCCTAAGCCAAGAGATTCCTAATACCATGTCACAATGCATAAATGTAGATCCAATAGTGAAAGTTATATATAGTGAGAGGCCTAATAGTGATGGGGAGAATGACATGCCTATGAGAAGTAGGTGATCTACGGGTCATCTAAGATAATGGAAAATTGATAGCTTATAAGAAAGATAATGAACATGCATTGTGCTTGTAAGTAGGATGCACCATAACATTGTTAATAACATGAGAACTAATAGAAGCATCAATGTGTAATCTATGTGATGAAAAAAAGCATGAAAATCAACATCAATAAAAGAAATGATAGGTGAAGGAAGATCAATAGTACCAACAAGAAATCCAAGAGGATGATATGAAGATGAAGGAGGAGGAACAACATGATAAGCATGATTTGAAGAGGATTCAGGAGCTTATTTTTCATGCTTAGGTAGTGGATCATTGAATATTTTAAGCTTGTCATTGTCATTAGTAGATTTAGGAATAGAAATAGTAGATTCAGAAACTCAATGTCATGATTGGAAATCAAGTCTTGAACTATATGTCTAAACTTGAAACACTTATTATTATATCCAACAATTTAATAAATTTAAATCTTTATTAGAGGACTGCAATCAAATGAGTATAACGGTAAAAAACAAGATATAGCATTCAAAGTATAAGAAAGTGTGGAAGATAGGAGATGAGAGCAACTTAGCTTGTATCGGAGATCTTGGTTGATTCTAGGCTAAAAACTTATTTGAATAAGTTATATCTGCATTGTGTAAGTTCTCTCTAAGAAACTTGAATTTGGAACCTCTTTGGATAGGACTGTTTAAATGAATATATGACCGCTTGGGCATTGGTGTCTAAATTAAGGCAAGTGTCCAGAAGTAGATTTGGTTTTGATCTCTTTAGGGTCTGAACTTAGGTTCTTCCTTTCACTTTTTTATATCCACTTCATTGTAGGGTTTGTTTCACACTGTAATTACAAAACAAACCCTAGGTACCTATAAAAATCTCAAGTAAACAGTAGATGAAACAACTAATGCATATGCTTGAGTCGGACTAACCTCGACGGTCACCTAAATGTGATTGGTATTGAGTGTTGCACTAAATTTTATACTTTATGTATGTCTTATGTGTGTGATTTGATTTGTGTCCCTTGAAGCTAGGTTTCCCTTGTGCTAGTCACACCAAGATAGCAAGCTATAACTAATTTACCCCTAATATGAATGTGATATGGAATTTAGAAATAGCCTTTCCTATGTAGTGAATGATGCATCCCAAATGCAATTCCTTGAATGTTTCTCTTTCCCAAATAATATATAGTAAGTTTTGGCTTTAAATTATCCATCCCCGATAATAACGAGTAGTTTGTGTATCTATATGACTTCCATGTTTGAATTTGGACATTTAGCGACACCAAATTCTAACCTAAAGAATTATAAAAGACCCAAAATTAAGTGTCAAATGATAACTTAGAAAACCAAAGAGAATGGACAAAAGTGCCCATAAGGGACATCGGCACTAAGGCATTAGTGTTCAGTAATGGGTGGCATCGTCCCAAAGCCAATAAACAGAAATAATACCAAAAACAAGAACATGGATCCCTATGAATCAACCAAAATATGTAAACCCAAGAATTATAAGACAATGTCACAATCAAAATCAATCAAAAGAAAACAATAGGACTAGGAAAATATGTCACTATTGTCTAATCTTATTGCTTGGAAATTATGTATATAACATACTAGAGGCATGACATAATAGAAGTAAGTGCATTTTTTTGTTTACATTTTCCCCTTTATGTTATTCAGATGAAATTCAATAGTATAAAGGATATGAGAACATACCGAAAAGGGATGAATGAGTTGTAACCAAGGCATGTCGATGGTAATAATCTCATCATGGTGAACCATGGATCATCGTTTTGATCCATGTGTCATAAGTGTTTTTTATAGAGTCATTAGATAAAAACATGCAATTGGAAATACAGGAGATTTTGAAACTTGGAGATGGAAGGAGGGATCGAGAGTGATCAATTCTTGAACTAGTGTGAAAAATCTATGGATTTTAGCATCCTGGCACTAGAGAAAGAGTGTTAGGAGAGTGATCAATTTTCTCTCCACCATGACACTTCCTCAAAATAGGTTCCACCATTGTAGATGAAAATGAACCAATTGTTACTTTTCTACTAGTCATAGTAAAACCCTCGTAAAGTGGAAAAGGATAGGAAATGATGTCTCATTTCCCCACTTCATGATGTAAGGGTACAAACTAGGCCAAATGGAACAATGCCCAAATTTGATTGACTCTTAAGTTAGGTCATCTGGGAGGGATATTGATACTATTGGAATTAAAATTTAGAAACAAATTACATTGATTGTTTGAACTTGATTGATTTGAAAGCTGCTTTGAGGGTTGAATTTCCCCTAGATTTGGTCATTTGAGGGGAAGAGTTGTGAGAATCCGAGATAGTTTTATACTTGGAATAGATTGAACATTGTGATCTCGGAAAGAACCTTTTGTAGGATTTGAATATTGCTTCATGATTAGAAGTATGTGAAATGGTTGTGTATTACATTTGAAATTTTCTCAAATCATTATAGAAGGGGTAATATGATAAATCTAAATATTTCCCCCCTTGCGTTGAAAAGTGAGAGGAAAGGTGGAAAAGTATGAGCGAGAGAAGATAAGTAAAGTGATTGTATGAATAGGAATTAGAGACGTATAGAATAAAATAAGTATTGATTTGTGAAATATAATCATAGTGTGTAACAAAGTACAATAAGTGTGGTAGTCAATGTTCAATGTGGTACACATCAAAGAGATAATTTTAAGGCCATTGACGGTGTGGAAAATGGATAAAAAAACTCAAGAAATGGAGGAAACAATGTCGATGAATTAGTTGTCATAAGAAGCAAGTATAGTAACTATAGTAATTGTAGTAATAATAGGTTTTTCATAAATAGTAAGGTTAGAAAAGTCAATATTAATTTCATTTGTAAATTGACTTAGTGAGATTTGAGCTCTAGATCAGAACGATGTTGCCTACATGAGAGGAAATTCCATCAAGGTTCAAGAGAGTTATAGGGGCATTGTTGACACAAAAACAAATTATCTAGTGAGTATTGTGTTTTTGAAGTAGTCTAGGAATTAGTATACCAATTTTTAGTCATTTTTTAATTTTGTGAATTTGGGCTTTTTTGTCCAAGACGGAATTGGTGGAGTCAGTTTTGTCCTTTGGATGGTACTATCCATTTATGGGCTATAGTTTCCAAGTTCTAGGCAATATCATCCAAGGTGTTGGATGGTTCGTCCGAGAGGTGCAAGATTTTAGGAGTATATTTGTGCATGGTTTGAGATGCTAACTTGGAATTTTAGTGTTTATGCATTACGAGACATACATTAGTGAGATTTCCGTGTATCCAGGAATTTATCTACATTATTGGAACTAGGATTAGATGAGAATAAGTGGGATATATTAGACCGTGTCAAGATATGGCATATCACTAGATTAGGGAGGTTTCCCATAATATACATCGGATTATTGCACTTTGTGAGAGATAGTGCGCAGATACATGTATCTTTTGGTATCCTACTAGAGAGATGACAATGACACTGGAGGATGTCTACAGGATACTTTGGTTTCTAGTTATGGGAGATTGAGTGCAGTTATTCCCCCATGTTATACCCAATGACAAAAGAGATTTATGAGACATTATTTTACGGGGGTCACGGGTACAAGAAGAGTCATTGATTACTATGGATGACATAGTGAGATCAAGTATCCTATGGCTACATGAGTTCATTGCACTTATACTAGCGTATTACGTCACTATGGATAGAGGAGGTGTATCCATATCATACAGATGCATGAGATTTGTATGAGCATAGAGCAACATGGGACACGGTATGCTTGGAGTCATTGTGTGTTGGCTCACTTGTATAGAGACCTATATAGATTTACACATTGGAGGTATTTGTGCTACCACAATATTACATGTATGGGACTATGAACATATAGTTGTATTGAGTCTATTGAGTGATCTCGCAATTGTATTGGGAAAGACCAAATATTTTCGCAATGAGATGGGTTTACCAAGGGGTCACGAGTCCGATACCATGACATATAGATCCATTTTGGATAGGATGGGACCTAGTTTTGTGATTTAGAGATCTTATATGTATTATGGTGGTTGGTTCGAGGACCAACTTAAGTAATGATGCATCTAATACAACACATGGTTGGAGGACATGTTTCCAAGATTAGCTAATTTATTCAAGTATGAACATGTTTTGTGAAAGTTTGGGACAGCCCAGATGTGCCTTTAAATCCTTATGTATTGCATAGATCAATTCAAGTTACAAGGATAACAGGTGTGAGGTCAAGGCCTACATGAACCTAGTTTTAACTTCTCGTCAAAGTGTAGGTGAGGTCGATGCAAATATAGTACCGATTTGAGTTGATGGCAAGGGGTGTACACCGAATTATACACAAAGTGTCGAGTAGAGCATCGATGGGTGTTATTGTTTCCTATAGTGTTTGATATAGAGGGAGATCCGCCGGGTGCACGGGTAGGAGAAGGAGGGCCAATAAGAGGTCAAACACCTAGCCTCAAGGTTGATGTGGTTGTAGTAATAATTACACAATGTAAGTATCATATATTGTGACTTGCATTTGAATTTTTAATGCATATTGTGTATGTAATGTGGCAATGAGGTACTAATATGACTATGGATCTTGTAGGTGATGAGTATTGGAGTGTGGTAATTAAAATTAAAGTGTGTACATTGACACGCAATGTGCCCCTAAATGTCTTCATAGGCGGATGACTCTTAGAGAGAATGTATCACATTGTCGGTGAGCATGCTCATTTATTTGATCCTATGGCGGCGGAAGTAGCCTCTTGTATAGTGTTGCATTTGAAGCAAGACAAGGCTAGGAAAGAGCTAACATAGGTGAGAGAGAGGTAACGGGAGGATATTTCCTATCACGAGCATGTTTGATAGATACGTAGAGCTACATAGCCGATATGTAGATGTGGTGGTTGAGGCACCTCGCCATGCACTCCACTAGAGGAGAAGCGAGCTCAAGGACAGAAGAAGAGGTCTAAGGGTGAGGTTTCAAGTTTGAGAGCTCGATATTAGCGTCCATTAATAGTGAGGAGGATTTATGATATATGGTGTAGTGGGTATTTCCCTTAATGTTGTATTATGAAAATTTCAAGATATGTATCTCGTATATATATATGAATATATGATGAGATCACTTTTGATATGATGATGTGTATTTTTGCTTGTCTAACAAGTTGTTGATTATCTCATGTGATTTGATATGGGATGTTGTTGACATGAGGATGATATAATAGTAAAAATTATGTGGTAAGTTGGTGAAATAATTTGTTGTGTTGTGAATTATTGAGTTTTCACCAATAGTGTGGGGTTGATACCCTCTTTCTTGTGTATGGGGAAGCTCTCATTATTGAGTGTAAACTACTTTAATCTGTGGGGTGACCAATAAGTTGGGGATCACACAAGAACACTCCAATAAACATGTAGCAAATGTGTGTATGGAGTATAAGGGAGGAATTTGCAACGAAGAGAGGTAAAGGGGAGTTGGGGAAATTGGGAGAGAGAGGGTTATTGTTGTGAGTAAGAGCTAATAGAGTTCACATGCAATAACAAGAGTAAGTCCACATCCAATTAGAAGAACACAAAAATGAAAACCATGATAAGACATAACAAATCATAGACACATAATTCCATTGATTCATTTATCAAAGGCACAAACACCTTTCTTGGTTTTACAAGATTATCATATATGCAAAGTTGGAAAGAGAGAGTAGAGGAACATAGGATAAAAAATAGAAGAATTGCAAACTTTATTGCTTGATGTAGAAGTGGTAATCTCAACAACATACATTCAATCAAAAATTTCCAACCCCTTGGAATGGAGAATCCATTCCAATTTAAATCATTACAAATTTCCCTTTCATCTACCCCCCACATGACTCTACACATATCATCGTCACTTGTGACCTTCCATATTCCTAGAAGTGAGTCTTTTTTTATTATTTGAAAAATGACTCTTACGATGCTTAGCTAAGGGCCACTTAAGTGAATAACATGAAATAGAAAAAATTACATTCTTAATTGAAAATTAGAATATGGATAAAGAGAAGAGAGAAGAGAAGGGTTTGACTAATTTGATGAAGATGAAGCCATGTTGATGAATAACTTGTTGATTTACAGCATGATAATCACAATTTCCTCCATATGTAAGATGTATGAACACTCCAGACTGTTGAATGAGTGTTTAGGAACACTATTGCAAGACATTCTAGTGTAAACCGGAGGTGACTATGGACATCACTTGTGATGGTTATTTCCTGATCTCACAGTGAGAGTGAGGATCACTTTCTTCTTTCTTAGGCTTTCAAAATGTTCCCTTGTGATCAAAAATCAACTTTATGATGTTTGAACCTTTTCGTGCTTGTCCTTCACTTATTGAAATAATCCTTCAATTTGTAAATAGAGGATTGCTTCCCAAATTATATTCTTGAGAAGTGGCCACTAATTGGAATGGAATGAGATGATGGCAATGTCTCTCCTTCTTAAGGCATGATCACACTACAAGGATTTAGGTGAGTTTTTAAGAGAGTTACCATGTGGATGATAGAAAATGAAACAAATATGATTGCCCATTCTTATACACATGATGCTCTAAATGAAGATCACTGCCTTCTTGCCTTTCTTAGCTCCAAAATTTGTTTGTACACCTCTAATTCTCATGTTTCTCATGGGAATGTTTCTACCATTGAGAAGGATACAGCTGGATTATCTTGAAGAGAATGAGGATGTGATGGATCAATTTTTTTTTAATTAAGAGGGTCTATGGGATCTACGATGATATTTACCTTCTTATGACTCTTTCTAAAATATGGAACCACTGTGCATCCTCTTTTCATTATCTTCATCTTTGAAGGTTCATGATCAATGGCTCTTGGTTGCACTTCTAATGTTTCATCCTTTGAGGATTGACCACATTATCAGGAGTTTGATTGAGTTTTTAAGAACAATATGACACTAAATTAAATTTGTATGATTTCTTTCTCTTTCATTCATGATGTCACACATGAATATCACCTATTTAGCCTTTACTACTCTAGAGTACTTGAATGAAATCATACTTAGGATGTTTGCATACCTTCATGCTCATATTCTTCCAATGAGAAAGTAGCATCCTTGCAGAGATTTAACTTTATTTTTGATCTATGATACATCTTTACAACCATGATAGGATGGAAAAAGTAGCAAGATGAGTGAAAATGGAGCCAACAACAACTTTCTACACCGAAAACTGAAACTTTCTATTTTTGGCAGTAGGACCATGAGTCGCTATTTGGGAATTTTTTTACTTTTTTGCTCAAATTTTGTCTTCTGAAGCTCCTAGAACACTTAACTCACCTCCATTGATTATTCTTGACTATTTTTAGAAATTTTCTATTTTTAACAGGTTGTTTTTCAAAAACTACTATTTTGGGAAAATTGTTTGTTTTGCCTTGTTTACTATTTTACATTGTTTCTGAATGTTCTGAGTGATTGGAGCTTGATGTTTTGATATAATTATTATTCTTATTAATTCACTATAAAAATCATATGATATTTTTAGCAAGGTTACATTCCAAAGTATTAGTTTCCAATGAAAACACCATTGTTGGATTCAACTCTGCTCTGGGGTTCCGTGCTCCAATTTTTCATTATGATCCTTCAGCTAAAACTCTTGCATATAAAAAAGTAAACTTTTAAATGGATGGTTTCAAGTTTTAATCTATATAAAACTAGGTCTCCATATGGTATGAATCTTTAGTGATTACAAAGGTGTTTGAGAGTGGAGCAATCTGCTGAAATTTTAGTGTAATCGGGTTTTTAGTTACTAAGTAATGAGAACATCATGTTTTGGAAGCCATGGCTGCTATGAAATGTGTTGGGAAGAAAATTTATTTTATTTTTATGTTTCTTAAAGGTATTAAATTTTTAGTAATGGTGTACATGTGATTGGTGCAAATCAGTTAAGTTAAAATTGAATTTACTTTATTTTCATGTCTTCCCAGCTAACTGCAATTTTGACCTTGGGTTAATGGAATCAGAAGGAGATTAAAATGGATTTCACATGGGTGCTAATTTTTTTCCCATTTTCAAAAGGGAAAATAGGAAAACAATTGGTCCTTTTAGCAGCATCGTGTCAAGTGTCGGCATGAGATGCAGTGAGAGGGAGATGAAAAAGTAACTTGAGCACTTCATGAGTCTGGAGGGAAGTCAAATTAGATATCGATGAAGGGAATTACAATGGGGTTCCATTCTTATCCCCTTTTAACCTTTTAAAATGGGTATAAGAGTTCAAAAATGGGTGCCTTAGCAAGATCATGCCATATGTCATAATTTGGTCAACTTTGCAGATGGAAGAGTGAGCTAAGTAAGCCCCAGGGAGTTGAAAAGTTGGGCATATGGAGAACCAAAAACAGGGATTTCATGTGATCTCCATTTTTTCCCATTTTTCCCCTTATTAAAGGGACAATAGGGATAAAAATGGGTGACAAGAGCAAAAATTTGACTTTGGCACTTGAAAATATGACTAAGTATGGGAAACACACTCTACACTAGAGACAACTTGAAAACAACATACCCAGAGATTGGAGAAGTATTTTGAGATGAAAATTTATATGATTATAAATCCAAGGAACCTTCCAAGCTTAATGGAACATGTTTGAAAAGATAATTCTTTCTGAAACTCCAAAAAATGGCCCATTTTTCTTTAGGACGATGAAGTGTGCTGTAAATATTGAGCTTAAAAGAAGCACTTAGGTCTTGGAAAAAATGTGGTGCTTCCACCATGTAGATAGTTAATTAATTTTTATAATTCCTATTTCACTGAAATCTAAATAATTACGGAGCCCTTGGAATAATCCAACGAAGTTCAAGTTCATTATTTGACTATTCATTCATTACACTGAAAACCCATTTCTGCACAAACTGTCCCTAAACCATCAAATATTCCCTAAATCTTCCTTAACTAATTCCAACTCCTTATTGGATCTCCAATGCAACATTTTTATGATTATGAAATTTTTAACTGTCCTAGATGATGTACACTTGCCTTGAAATGGCCCAAATTGGTCTTTCTGGGCATGTCGGAGAACTAACCTTCGATTGTTCTTTGTTGAATGGAATGTGTTAACCTTGAAACATAAATTTGAACATTTTAACATTTTTATTCAACATATTAAGAGTAATTTCAAGGTCAATATGTTCAAACACATGAGACATATTGACCAAGGGAGGATTTGGGAAGGCTTTTAAAGAAAATTTTCACATTTGGCTTAGTTGTCATGGCTTAACTTATGAATTTTTAGGATTGAAAAAAGCATTATAAAATTTGGCTCTAAATCAAGTACATTGGACTATAAAGGGGAATAGAGAGCCTCAACACTCATGTGTGAGTAGACTAGTTCCTTGTCCATTGGGCAATAGAGTCAATTCTTCGCCACTACACAAGAAACGAACACACACAAAGGGAAAACAAAACAAACACGCTAATCGAAGGAAAGCACACCAAAGTGGAAATAAAACACACACGGTGGAAAGGGAAAATATGTTACATGAGAGGGAAATTTACAGAGGTAGAAGAAGAATGTACACACACCGACAATGGGTTGAAAGAAGTATTGTATGCATGTAAAAGTAGGCTAAATTAGAAACTAGAAACTAACACCAAGTAGTTCCTACAACTAAGCTAATTCAACATAAACATCATGATAAATCTATACAAGGATTAAATATAATTAAATGCGTATAAATTAAACTTTAAAATACTAAGCCATTCCTTTCTATTTTAGATATGCTTTCTAGATTATATTTGCTCCTATGGATGAACCATTTTTTGCTACGAGCGATCAAAGGAAGGCTATCTCCATGAAGAGGAAAGGATCTCACCAATATGGATTAATGGCCATGCTTGGATCTTCCTTTACTACTCTTTGCAAGTAGAGGGAATGGATGCTAGATCAATAATATTTTTAAGAAGAAAATGCTCTTATCATGTGCATATAATAACACTAGTAAAAGTGTGGTGTAAGTTTGGAAGGAAGGTACTAGGTTCTTTATATAGCTTTCCAATTTGGGAGAAGCTAGAAACCTAGAGAATGTGGGACAAAGATAAAGTATAATTAAAAGGGATAAACATGATTAGAGGGATTAATTAATAATTAGCAACTCATGGGAGTTGGAGATGATTTAATTAATCAACTATGATTAATTAATAGGCCAAGATAAGCTTAGAAAGCTATTTATACATGATTTAGAAACGAAATGGGAAGAATTTAGAGGATTTAAAAGGGGATTTAACCAATAAGAAGTTTTATTGATTAAATACGAGATTAAAAAGGCTTAATTAACTATAAATAGTTAATTAATTGATTAGAGATGATTATAATTAACGAAGTGTCGTTAATTGGCATCCAGGATGAAGGAAAGGTTAGTTAATTAACGAAGTTTTGTTAATTGACCGAAATGAAGGGAATGTTAGCTAATTAGCGGAAAATCACTAATTATAATGGAAATAATGGGAAAGAAGATAATTAGTGCAATTTTAGTAGTAAAATTGCATATTCATATTTTAGGTGTCTACATTTGCCCCTCTTTGGTGTGGTGTAATGCAAGTGATGCCACTTCAAAGATAGTAGACAATTACAAACAATTAAATTTTGAAGGAGTAGAAGAAAAATTAGTAGAATGAAGGATGCCCCCTCGAGTGTCAATGGGGTGATAGAAGAGGTCGATCAATGATTGAAAAGAAGAAGGAAAAGAAAGATGCAAAATGAACCTAGTATGCTAGTGTTGAAGTGGTGGATTGGAAAAGAAATCCTATGTTTCAACAAATGGAAGAAATAAGGGGGAAGGGGGATAATCCCTATTCCCCGAGGTTTTGTGGAAGAAAGGTGGTGATAGTAAGCATTCCAACTAGCTCGAGAGCAGCTTTCTTATTTTCATCATATCACAATGTATTCGATGAACCATCGGCTTAGGATCAACTTTTTATTTGATATAAGAATGCGACAACACCGTAGAATGACATAAATAGCCATAATATTTTCTTTGTTCATTGTTAAAGGACTAACTCAAAGTAAAATGCAAGAAGCAATGCAATATGAGAAAGTAAACAAGCATACCAAAAAAACACACTCAAACAAACAACATTTAAGATAGTTGTACTAATGTTTTGTTATCGAGTTAGTTCCCACATGTTCGAGTTATATGACAAGGGTTAAAAATGGCACCCCAAGCAAGGATACATGCAAGGTGAATAAATGGAGGACATAAAAGTCCTATGAAAAAGAAATCGTGCACTATGAAACTACCCCAAGCAATTGTTTGTGCAAGGGAATACAGACATAGCAAGCAAACCAACTTTGTTAATGAGGGAAGATCAAAATGATCTGCATATCATGCACAAGAACATACGAGGACCAAAGAAAAATGTTTTGTAGGATAATTTTTGATGTTCAAGGACGTTGTGTCCTATGAATGATTTGGTTGTTGAATGATGTGTGTACCAATTTTGTGGAATTTTACAATTTTACCAATTTTTGGATTTTTGTTGTTGTTTTACTAGTGTTTTTGGATTTATGATTGTTTACCAATGTTTTTGGATTTTTGAAATTTTACCAATTTTTGTGGATTTTGAAAGTTTTTTTTGAAGTTGTGTATAGGAAAACAAAGATTCCAATATACCCCTAATGAGAGGTGAGAATGTACAAGGGAAAAATTCATGCATATATATAAGAGGAAGATAATTAGGTTCAAGGCCAATATGGATAGGTTCAACAAGATGATGAATGCCAAGCCAATGAAGAACTAGGAAGGAGCAAGCATGCCCCAATGTAACCTATCCAAGAAACGCAATATAGAAAGAAGTAGAAGATTGTTTATTTAAAGAAGGGAAAAATTTTCCTCAAACATGGTAAAAATGCAATCTTATACACATGGATGTTCAACGAAGTAGAAGAACAACATGAATGCTATGGATGGATATGGAAAATGTAGCTAGACGATTGGCGATGAAAAGGTGATGAGCCAAAGGCATAAATCATGAGACAAAATAAGGACTAAAGAAAGAGTCGAACAAGGTCCAAACAACACCTAGTAACATACTAATCATGTTTTCTCATCAAGATCCAAAGTGTGTGCACATGGAAATTAATTACTTCTTGAAGTGAATATTTAATAGGAAATAAGTGAGGACAAACTAGCCAATGTGTAGGATTGATTTATTTTGATAGGTGATTTATGAAAGAAGTGTGGAAGGAGATCCACACATTGTTCTCGCCACTGCCACCACACATCCATAACCCCGATGGAGATGTATTTGATTCTAGTCGTAGCATTGTTCTCTACTTGACCAGGGCATCCATAGCCCTGATAGAGATACTGGAAATACCCCAAGAGAGAGTTATATTTTATTTTCTTTTGATTTTTTATTTTTTTGATTTTTTTTCTTTGTGAAAATTATTTCAGCTCTCTCAAATGATTTGATGAGGGGTTAAGAACCACTGATGGCTTGATGGAAGGATGTCGAAATGATTGCGATGATGAAATTGGCTAGTGTTAAAAAATACATCCAAAAGTTCTTTGCAAAAATTTTGTTAGATGTAGATAGTGATAGGATCTCTAAGCGGTCATTCGTTCTTTAATTTACCAAGGTAATGAAATACCAAGATCAAATGGATAATATAGAGATAAATGTGGCAAAATGAGTGTGAATAGACTAACCAAAATATCATCAAAGGGATGAACATGGTGAGATGAATTGTAGAGGAATGGAAAGAAAGGGAAGAAATAACATCCATGTGTATGCAATACTTGATTGTAATGTTTGATATTTGTACCTTTGATTTTTTGTAATGTTTTAATGTTTTCTCTTTTTTTTTAGATTGTAGAGATTTTTTGATGGTTTTGTGAAGTGAAAACCCGTGAAGGGGGAGATGATGAAGATGAATGATTTGGAAGTTGGGACCAACAATGTCACTCCACGTGATAGGATCTAACAACAATGTTTGTGATTTCTTTGATGAGGGAGACTAGGAGTTTTTGTTTATCAAGAGTGATATTATCTCTAATCTCGATGACTATGGTGAGATCATATTTGATAAGTGACTACGACTTATCTTTCAACATGGATTTTGTATGTGGGATCTTGAGTTCCTATCCATATATTTTTACACATTTGTCATACTTGATGGTTACATTGGTGTGTAGTCTTTAATGCGTTTGATTTTTAGATTTGTGGGTGTTGGATTTTCTTAGAGCTTTGAAGCTCTTAGGATTTTTTATCTTAGCTTGATGAAGAAACTATTTATGTTTCATACCAACTAATGCATGATTTGTCTAATCCCAAGAAGTGGGAGAAGAAAGTGGATGTTTAGGATTGATGATAGGAACATTAGGGATGATGGTGGGCTTGCCATAGTTTTTGATAGAAGGATGATATGATGGAAGAAGAGGATATGGTCCAAGAATTGAAGAGGATGGGCTATCGAGAGGTGAGCCATAAATAGAAGATGAAGGGATACTAATATGTGGCCTGAGGATGGAAGAAAATTGGCTACTTAGGAGGTGTCTCATAGATAGAAGATGAAGTAATACTAGGGTGTGGCCCAAGTATTGAAGATGATGGGATACTAGGAGGTGTCCCATAGATGGAAGATGAAGGACTACTAGGGCGTGGCCCAAGTATAGAAGATGATGGGCTACAAGAGGTGTCCCATAGATGGAAGATAAAGGACTACTGGAGGTGTCTCATAAATAGAGGATAGAGGGCTACTAGGATGTGGCCTAAGTATATAATATGAAGGGCTACTAGGACATGGCCCAAGAATAGAGGATAATGGGCTACCCAGGAGGTGACCCACAAATAGAATATGAAGGGATACTAGGAGGTGGCCCACATATAAAAGAAGATGATGGGATCCCAGAAGGTGACCCGAAGAGATTGTGATTGAGGAATCGTGATATGTAAGGAATGATGAAGTCATGATAAGATAAAATATGGATCAAGGATCCTTATGTTTCATCATGCAATGGGGAATGTAAAGATGGAAGAACAAGAGGATCAAGTTTGATGATATTAGGATCTTCCTCTATTTTTAGACAAAAGGAATCAACTTCTTCCCCACAATACGCGAATGCATCAAGGTCAAAAGAGAATCCTTTCTCATGGTCCTTTAGAGGAATGTCATCATGTAGCCCCATGAATTATCTAATTGCTTCTTCATTCTGAAAGAAATCAATCGGTATGGGTCGTTGTTGGTTGATGATAGTAGGTTGATTGGATGAAAGAGGTCAACAAGCGTTGAATACTTAGAAGATGTTTGATGATGTAGATAAGGGAAGGTTTGACCTTATTTCTCCCACAAAGGAATTTTATAGTGCTTTGAAAAGATATCTTAGCACATTGTTTCTTGTTAATTGTTCGACATGGATGCAAACATTGGTCTTTAGAAGATTGATAAGGATATGGTAAGATATAGTTGAAAGGGATCAAGGGCCAAAGAGGGATTGGATTTTGATTGATAGAATAAGATGACTCAAGAGACAAAGTTGATTTGGATTTGGATATCTCACAAGTTGAAGAAGATGTGGATTTTAAATAGCTTGGTATTGGTTTTCCTATAAGACGACATAGTGTAGGTAGAAAAAGAGGATCACGTAAAAATCCAGTAGATTGTGACATAGGGGTCGACTTGGATGATTGATTAGAGTAATTTTGAGTGGAATGAATATTTAAAGGAGGAATACGTTGTTGAGGTGACTGATAAAGGATTTCCTTCAGAGAAATGGAGGACCGAGACTCAGAATTTGAATCAAATGTTTGATTGGAGGAACTTGGATTCCTACAGATCGTCAAAGGAGGAAGATATTGTTGAGGTGAGTGATAAAGGGGTCCTACAGAGAAAGGGAGGACCATGACTCAGGATTCAAATTAGAGGAATGATGGGGATAATTCATGGCGACGCCTATCCTTAGAGGAGGAAAACATCGTTTAGGTGAATGATTATTCCTTAGAAGAAATTTAATTAGATGAGGCTCATGAGACTAAGGGGAATGCGAATAATAACATGGATCAAAATAATCAGGATACTGAGGGGAATTAGAAGAATAACAGATTAGAATCATTATAATCATACCACAAACTATGAGATGAAGGTGGGGAAAGGGGCATCCGAATGGGTTCTCTAGCGTAAATAACCAATTTAGGCTTGGTCATGATGGGCATTTTTTGATGTGAATTCTGAAACTTAGGTTCCCTATTGTTGTAAGTGTGAGGAACCATGTGATAGTCAGTCATTGATGGCATCATTGGGACAAAATTCCTAGACCTATGTTTTGTGATTAAAATAATTCAAATGGAAGGAAATTTCATGTTGATTTGGGTAACATAACGACAACCAACTAGACATTTTGTAAATATGGGGATGTTTGTGTTATTTTCCGAAGGGAATATAATGAAAACAAACATCGTGATGACACAATTTTGACAATCAAGGAAGGTTTGGAAAATAAGTTACAAGTTTTAAATTCAAAATGGTTGATGAAATTTTAACAACTACAAAGGAAACTTTTCCTATATGTGAATTGTATGATGAAGGTCGCCAAGGAAAAACACTAGCAAGTTTCAAACAACTACAAGTGATCAATCGTAAAAGAACCTACTCCCTAATGTCTGAAGCGTGTCTCAAAGATATGTGTTTGATCAATATAATAACACCATTTCAATGTTTAAATCGAGTTTTTGGACAAACAAGATTTAAATATAAAAAAGGGTTGAGGTGATTTCAACAATACAAGGTATACTGAATGTGTTTTAACACCGTAAACAAGGTCCCGAGTTCTAAAAATGGAGGTTACAAATGCGAGTAGTGTAATAATACAATTTGGATATTTTAATATATTCTTTAGGAAAAACAAGATGTTAGTATCAAAACGGTATTAATACAATGTGAGCAACATAACTATACCACCTTCCAAAACTCAAGGAAATGTTTGAACAAAAACAAGGTCTAAGTATAACAAGGAGTTGACATAATACGAGCAGCGTAACAATACAATTTAGACACTTATATCAAGTTTTAAAAAACAAGATGTAAGTATCAAAAATGTATTGATATAATGCAAGCACTCAAGGGAAATCAAGATAGGATAACCTTTTACAATGAGACATCTCAATATGGGTGTCAAGACAAGGATACCAGAATATGAAGATGTACCAACACACTTTCAACACTTACTATTGCAGTTGCAATAAGGAAGGATGTAAGCGGGTGCAAAAGTGGTGGACACAATTTTAGTAGGACTTTGTATGTTATTCTCTTTTGACCAAAAACTTGAACAAGAGAACAAGGGAGATAAAACAAGTGGTGATGAAAACTATGCAACACAACTTTGGCAGAGTTTCACCTTATTTTATAACAAATTAGAAACTAATACAAAGTTTTGCATTGTAAGTTTCATGATGAATAACACACGGTGCAAAATTCAATGAACTCTTCCTTATTCAACTAATAAGGTTTTGACTCTGAAGAACTTTTTTCTTTATGAAGGCTCTTTAGAACACGATTGGATAAAGTCAAGTTGGCCCCAATTCCAAATGACTACCTAGGATTTTATTTTCAACACTCACCAATACTTGTCTAAGAGAGATACACTTCGCTAGATAAATCCTAGATGAAGGACCATTACCCCATAATCAAATTAATGAAAGAGGCCTCATACAGACAACTTGAAGCATTCCTCACGGGTTTTTCTTCTAGTCAAGTAGGTAGTGGGGCACTTCCTGTTTCATCCACCAGTTCCCTCAAGGTGTGGACTACTTTGGGGTTCTGTGGTAATCCTCATAATGAGTTTTATGACTTATGTCAAGATACTTCCCAAATTTTAAAGTGAACAGGTTTTAACCCTTATCCAAACCTATAAATACAATATTTTGAATAAAGTGGTGTGTTTTTTAATTTTGATTTAAAATGTGGTTTAGAACACCATTTGCAACTTGCAACACACTATAGTTAGTATTGTTTTGATTCGATTCCTTGACAAGTGTATAGTTCCTGCACTCAAAGTTTTAGTAGTTTTCCATAAAACTTACAATGTTTGAAAGAGGATCAAGATCGCTTTTGGTTCTCAAGATCGCCCAAAGGCACAAGAGAAGAGCATACATGATGTTTGATCCAACTATTAAAGAAGGGAAAACTTTAAACAATGATGATTAAGTACATTTTGAAAGATTCATTCCCTTAAACAATTAAAATGATGAAGTTTCCAAATGAACCAAAATGTTAGAAAAGAAGACCAAAGTTGTTTTTGATTCTCAAGATCACCAAAAGGCAAGAGAAGAACATACAAAAACTTTGATCTAACTAAGTAAAAATGGAAAAACTTAAATCAAAAACCATTAAATGCTTTAAAATATTAATTCCCTTAAGCAACTTAAATGATGAAATTTTCCAAGTAAACCACAATGTTAACAAATGAAAATCAATGGTGCTTTTGATTCTTAAGATCACCCAAAAGCATAAGAGAAGAGCATACACAAACTTTGATCTTAACTTAAGAAAAATGGAAAAACATCATTTAACAAAGCATTTAAGTGTTAAAAGGTTATTTAAGTGTCAAAAAAATGAATCTAACATGTAAAGAAAATGACCAGTTTTATAATAAATGAAAACCTTGCACTTTCTATAAGTCTAAATCCCAAATTTATATGTTCATTACATAGTTCACCTCAAGACCTTTCCGTTGCAAAAAAATAATTGAGTCATTTTGAGTTTGGGAGAAAAATTTATGGCCTCCAAAAGATAGGTTACACATATCCTCTTATACTCATGGGTATGCACTTAACCTGTACTCAAAAATGTCAAAAAAATGTCCCAAAATATGTAAAAAGATAACATTTTTCCACAAAGATTCAATTTTGACATCAACCCATCTCCTTAATATGTGTAAAGAAGACTCAACGCTATCAAACACTAACGTACATGCTCAAAAACTTAACATTTTCAACAAATTGACAAAACTAGCATGTAAAATGATGAAAAATGAAGCTCTAAAAATGCAAACATGGAAAAAGCTTGAATTTTTCTCATCAAAATCTCATTTTGACAACAACCCACCTCCTTAATATGCATAAAGAAGACTCAACACTATCAAACATTAATATACATGCTCAAAAATTTAACATTTTCAACAAATTGACAAAACTAGCATGTAAAATGATGAAAAATGAAGCTCTAAAAATGAAAACATGAAGAAAGCTTAAATTTTTCACATCAAGACCCAATTTTGACAAGCAACCCACCTACTTAATATGTGCAAAGAAGAATTTACATTATCAAAAATTAGCATTCATGATCAAAAACTTAACATTTTCAACAAATTGACAAAACTAGCATGTAAAATGATGAAAAATGAAGCTCTAAAAATGAAAACATGAAGAAAGCTTAAATTTTTCACATCAAGATCCAATTTTGACAGCAACCCACCTCCTTAATATGTGCAAAGAAGACTCAACACTATCAAACATTAACATTCATGATCAAAAACTTAACATTTTCAACAAATTGACAAAACTAGCATGTAAAATGATGAAAAATGAAGCTCTAAAAATGAAAACATGGAGAAAGCTTGAATTTTTCTCATCAAGATCTCATTTTGATAGCAATTCACCTCCTTTATACCTACAAGGAAGACTCAACACATGAAAACTCAACAAAACAAGTTAAGAAAGACAAGTTATTTCAATATGTGTTAAAAAGAGGTTAGTATGCAAAAAGAAACTTAACAACAAAAACTAAAGAATGTGTGTGAGACAAAGGGGTGTCCCACCGAGCATGTCATATGTATGCATGTAAAAGTAGGCTAAGTTAAAAACTAGAAACTAACACCAAGTAGTTCCTATAACTAAGCTAATTCAACATAAACATCATGATAAAGCTATGTAAGGGAAAAAGCTAATCAATGCATCCAAATTAAACTTGAAAACACTAAGCCATTCCTTGTTATTTTAGATATGCTTTTAGATTATAGTTTCTCTTATGGATTAACCGTTTGTGGTTACGAGCGATCAAAGGAAGGCTATCTCCATGAAGAGGAAAGGATCTCACCAATATGGCTTAATGGCCATGTTTGGATCTTCCTTTACTACTCTTTGCAAGTAGAGGGAATGGATGCTAGATCAATAAGATTTTCAAGAAGAAAATGCTCTTATCATGTGCATATAATAACACTAGTAAAAGTGTGGTGTAATTTTGGAAGGAAGGTACTAGATTCTTTTTATAGCTTTCCAAAGAACTAGAAACCTAAAGAATGTGGGACAAAGATAAAGTAGAATTAGAAGGGATAAACATGATTAGAGGGATTAATTAGTAATTAACAACTCATGGGAGTTGGAGATGATTTAATTAATCAACTAGGATTAATTAATAGGCTAAGATAAGCTTAAAAAGTTATTTGGAGACAATTTAGAAGGAAATAGGTAGAATTTAGAGGATTTAAAAGGGGATTTAACCAATAAGAAGGTTTATTGATTAAATACAAGATTAAAAGGCTTAATTAACTAATAAATAGTTAATTAATTGATTAGAAGAGGATTATAACTAACGAAGTGTCATTAATTGGCATCCGGAATGAAGGAAAGGTTAGTTATTTAATGAAATGTCGTTAATTAAACGAAATGAAGGAAATGATAGCTAATTAACGAGAAATCACTAATTATAATGGAAATGACAGAAAGAGGATAATTAGTGCAATTTTAGTATTAAAACTATGTAGTTAGATTTTAGGTGTCTACAAGTACATACTATCATGGAACAATGGGCCAAATTTAAACAATTTAAGCTCAAATATTATTATCTAATCATGACATGCTCTCATGATGGCTTTGCATCATTTGAGAAGAAGGAGAGGTACCAAGATTCCATCTTCATAGTTATATTACATAGAGAAAACATTTGCATATAGTGACCATTTCATAACATGTTGGAAATTATTTCCTTTTGTAGCCTCCACTTGATTTTTTTATTATGAGAAGCCATTCCTAAATGTTCTTAAAATTAGAATCTACGATTTTTATTCAAGGCATTCACCATCAATAGGTGAAGGTTACATTATGGAATATTGTTCTAGATCAGCAAGGGATTTAGAAATGTTGAAATCAAGTTGATTCCGACTCTATTCACAAGACTCTCGCATATTCTCACTTTGTTGTTCTAAACAATTCATATCTATACAAACCAGCTCAACATTAATCTTGACATCATTTCTTGTGGCATATGTACTATCTTCATGAAGGAATACATCCATAGGAGATTCAAGCATTTTCTTGCATTTCCATCCACCGTGAATATAACCTTCTTCATAGAACGGGAAAGAGGGAGATTCATTTTCACATTCATTCTCATCCACCAAGGATTTAAAGAGAACATTGAGATTACATGTTTGTTTCATCTCATTGTTATTAATCATTTGTGCATCAAAAAGAGAATCAAAGCGAGAACTCGCACTTATCTTGCATCATTATGGTATGTTTCAATATTTTGAGACTAACTTGAGGGTCTTAAATTTCCTCCACAATCTTCAAAATGTCTTGCACATGTTTCTCTTTCAAAGCTCTTATGCACTCACTTTCACCTTCATTTGAGAATTCTTTATATTGGGCCTTAAGAATGTTGGCTAGAAATCTAGTCTACACGTGGTCAAAACTCATTTGAAAAATCCTCATCCTCATGATCTCGTATTTCTTATCATCCAGGGGTTACCTTCTTGCAAGTTCGGGCATACCTAGTTTTCATCATTTTCAAACAAGGGGAAGAGATCCATGTCGAATGGGAAGAGCATGTCGACACTAAAATTTTCATCTGTAATTTCTATTTCATTAATGTATGTATTAGGAATAGGATGTTGTTAAGTATAATTAGTAGTGGCATCTAATAGAAGATAATGGTGTTACCATTACGGCACCACCAATAAAGTATAGTATGGTAACATTCAAAGTACATTAAAAATGTTGTAGTAAGAAGTAAACATTTGTCATAAGTGGTCTGGTAATGTTAAAATGTCAAAGTTACGGTAAGTAGAGAAGTAGGGTCTACATGATTTAGAATTAGAAATATTATATTTGTAATAATGACAAGGAGTGATGTCATAAATATTTTGTATATTAAATTTGTATAAAGGTGGAACCCATGTGAGATGATAAGGTACATCTTATCTTAAAAGATAAGCCTACATGTAAAGGTAAGAGTTTAGGCATGGAATATGATTAGCCGGAAGAGATTTCCTATCCTATCTTAGAGATAGGGTGGATAAGCCTAAATTTCTATAAATAGAGAGGTCACCCCCTCTCATTTATCATGGAATAAAGTTGTAATAATTATTTTATGAATAAATGATTCATCGTGAAGGTGTATTAAGGAAGCCATCAAGATGAATAATTGTGAAGTTGATCCCATAATTATTGTTGGAAAACAAGTGGAGTTGGTAACACTTGGAGTAATTCATGGGTGAGATTGTAAAAATTTCATATTAATAATATATTTTACAGTTGTATTTCAGATTTTTCATCATTCTTTTATGTCATAGTCTGTGGTATTCTTTTTTTATGTCTGTTATTGTGTTTCCAGATTACTACCACCAAACCAAAATTTGTGCATTACCGAAATAATCATTGCACGAAGAGTTCCGGTGAATTATTATCTAAGTGTCGGATTGATGTTGAAATTTTGGTTATGTTTCTGGGACCATTCCTCATTGGTGGATTTTTTGGAGAGATATTCCCACTTACTCAGAAATCATTTGGAGGGTAACCTTGTTTTTACTTTGCATAGTAGTTACCATGGTAAAGTCACTTTTTACCAGGCATAGTATTTACCACAGTAAAATCACTTTTTACCGTGAATAGTATTTACCACAATAAAGTCACTTTTTACCGTGAATAGTATTTACCACAGTGACTTCACTTTTACCATGAATAGTATTTACCACAATAAGTCAAGTTTTACCATAGTAAATATAAGTTTACCATGGTCATTCCTATTTTAATGTAGAAAGGTGTAAAGTCATTTTTTATTGTCATGATTCCAATTATTTGTGCACATAAGTATTGTTGATTGTACTTGTAGGTTGGTATTTCACTGTGGCTACTTTTGAAAATGGGAAAGATTCCTATTTTTTTCAGCCCAATCTAATGAAGATGTTCCCTCTTTCATTCAATAATTTAAACAATCTTGCATTTTTAATGGCCTCATAATAAGGGAACAATGGACTAAAAATTTTCCTACCTTTTTGGATGGTTCAACCCTTAGGTGGTTTAAAACACTAGGGGATAATGTCAAAAATTCATGGGATTTATTAAGCGAAAGTTTTCTTAAAGAATTTAGTGAAGAACAAAAATATGCAGATCTCATGATCGAGATCACAAATTTATCCCAAGGAGAGAAGGAGAAGATAAGGGATTATCATGCTCGTGTTCTAGAGCTAAGGAGGAAGCTCAATGCCTAGATCTGGAAGGAAGGATTAGCGGATGGGTTGATGAATGGCATGGATAATCTCCTTTTTAAGCACTTCATTCTTGGGATGAAGCTAGAGATCGACGAGTGAAGTATGACCACCCAATGACCCTCGAACAAACAAATGAGATTGCAAGAAGGAAAGAAGAAAGCATGGAAGAGGAGCCTTAAGAAAATTATTGCTAAGGTGGAGCCTACATAACCACCTTTGTTCCGAAGCCATAACCACTCTCGATGAGTAAAAATCTTCCCCGAGTACATCTACCGAGTATGAAGATATCCTTAAGAAGATGGGTCGAGCTTAACTATTAATCTTCTTGAGGAAAGGAATTTAGTTCCCATGGAGGAGATAGAGGTCTAAAAATAAATATATACGAAGTTGTATGTTATGGTTGTTATAAAAGGGTCATTGTAAGTATAATTATCCAGATAGAGCTTATACATATGGCACAAGATATAATGATAAAGGAAAAGCACACTGTGAATTATTTTTATGTAGTAGATAGGAGCAAAAATAATGAAGTAGATATGTTTGTAACAAAAAGAAAGAAAGAAAAAGATAACCAAGATGGAAATGATCCTAAGAAGATGAAAGGAGAGACTAGTAAGAAACATAAGAGAAGAAAGTTGGGTGTGAAAGATTTTTGATTTCACAGGCAAGGACCATACTCCATCTTAGAAGATCTGTTCAAAATACCTACAAATATTACTTATGGTCAACTTCTTACTATGTCTTCTGAGAAGAGGCGGGAGCTACGAAGTGGACTCAACGCTCGATAAAGGAAGGAGGTTGAGGTCCCTATTTTAGAAGCAGAGGCAGATCCCTATGCTTCACAAGATGAGGTATTACGTAATGGTATTTCAATTCATGATGTCTTAGTAGATGGAGGTGTTGCAGTTAATGTAATGACCGAATCTGTAATGATATGTTGGGTTTAAAAATTGATCACCCCTCAACACTTATGTTAAGGTCATTAAATAAGGGAAAAACTAAAACGAAGGTTTCATTTCAGATGTGGCAATATTTTTCATGGGTGTTGTATGTGTGGTATAATTTCAAGTGATGAAGAATGGTATTGTTGCGTACCTAATGTTGTTGGGAAGGCCATGGCTAAGGAGATTTCATGCAAGAAACTACTAGAATGAAGGCTTCATGACACTTGGACATGGCAGAGAGAGGGTGAAGATAAACGTGATCCCTCTACATCATAAGGTAGAACCTATAGATTCAAGTGATGAAATTGATGATTGGACATCCTCTAATTACTCTAGTACCCGGTGAAGTGGACATAAAAGATGAAGAAAGTGAGGTTGATGTTTTGATCATGGATATCCTTCCGGTCATACCGACTCATCAATCCATAAAATTATCTGAATAAGAAATTGATGATCGTCTCCAACAAATAAAGATTGGTGATGTTGTGATGGAGAGTGAGAAGGAATCCTACCTCTAGTGTTTTGAATATACATGCACTTATTCACTTTTGATTACAAGGAACTTTGTTAAGTAAGTTGGGAAAAACATTCTATTGAGTTAGTAGATGGTGTTAAGCCCATAAAGAAAATTCCATATAGAATGAATCTTAATTTTTCCAATCTTGTAAAATAAGAAATAGATAAGTCGTTTGATGGAGGATTCATATTTGTTGTAGAGAATTGAGAATGGGTTTCTCTCATTGTGATCTCAATAAAAATAATTGGAAGCTACGCATTCGTGTTGATTACAAGAAGCTCAATAAGGTAACAAAGAAGGATCATTACCCTCTTCCATTCTCGACGAGATCTTGGACAAAGTAGTTGGCCGGGAGTGTTATAGTTTACTGAGATGGCTATAGTGGGTACAACCAATTTTATATAGTAGAAAAATATCAGCTCAAGACTACATTCACCACTCCTTGGGAACATTTGCTTATAAATTTATGCCATTTAGGTTGTGTAATACTCTAGCAACATTCATGACATGAGGAAGAATACAATGTTGGAGCACCAACATGAGGATAATATTTTACTCCATCTTGTACATCTTCAAGAAAGTCTTCTTCTTTGCAAAGAAACGGGAAAGCTACTTATTTGTTATGATGATCAGCATTACACTCCTTTGGTGATGATAGGGAAATCAGATCCTTGTGGAAGTCATGTTTGAGAAGGAAATTGGACTCTTCCATTTTTTCATCCACGATTGTATCAAAAAGAGAATTGTATTCTTCAACTTGTTATATTTCATCATTGGGGATTTATGCATCAAATGAAGAACCAAAATGAGAAAGAAAGCCATCAATGATTACCTCAAAGTCATCTTCTTGAAGAAATTGAGTTTGGGATGGAGGATTAATTTCTTGAACATCTTCATGGTTGGTGGATTCCTTAGCAAGCACCAGTTCATCTATTAGAAAACAAGGATCTTCATCTCTCATACACATTGTTTCTCCAAATGGTTGTGCCTCAAGCCAAAATGAATTTATGAATGGAGGTTCAAATTTCATGTTTTCTTCATCATCCTCTAAGGTATTGATTTGAATTTCATTAGAATTTTTAAGGACAAAGAATTCATGAAAAGTGCAAAAGATCCTTTCAGGAACAAACACTTCATAATACAGAAATCATCATAATCTACTTCCAAAGTATGAATCTCTTATTCCTCGTTATAACGGAGTGTTTCAAGATGCTCGTACCTTCTTTGCATAGCCAAATCATGATTCATAATCTCAAGGTTGGTTTTGGGATTATTATTTCCTTCTTGAAAACTTAAAATCATTACACAAACTCTCTTTTTAGGTCGTCCATTTCTTCATGTCCATATGCAAGAAAATCATCTAAAGGAAGGAGATGAAAGACAAAGCTTTGAGTTTCTCGTTCAGCTACGTGACTTTTTAAAATATTACCTTGAAGAGATTTTTCAACATCATACCCTTACACAACATTTCATATCTCTTCTACATCTTTCTCATCAAGCTCTTGGATTCTTGATCATCAATAGGTGCAATTCCCATTTTCTTTCCTTTAGCAACAGTCCATTTGAATTGAAGCCACTAGGATTTGATGACATGATCTTCACAAAAACAATTTTATCCATTCTAGACATTATTTTCATGACTACTATAGAAACATTGACCTTCTTTCCCTTAGTTGATTGCATATTTTTGTTTGAAGTATGAGACTTCTTCACTATACTAGAATTCTTACCTTTGTAAGAGCTGGTCTAGAATGATGGTTGGTCAAAAAAATTCAGATCTTGGTTAGCATCTTCTTCTTCATGGTTGATGTTTTGATTCATTGGTGTTAAACACAAATATTGAAACTTCATCATTATGATGCAAGAAAAGAATGTGACAAGGATTCATTCCTTGATAGAGTCACCTTAAAAATATGATTTTGCTTTTAAACATGATTTTCTTGTTTTTGGAATATATACTTTTTTATATTTTCTAGAGATCTTTATGGGTGCATGAGGGCATATCTCTCCCCAACGGATTTACCAAAAACTACTTGTGAAATAATTTTGCGTGTTTTGAATTACGAGTTTTCACCAACAGTGCGGGGCTAAGCCCCTCCTTGTGTATGGGGAGGCTCTCATTATTGAATATAAACTACTTTAATTTGTGGGGTGGCCAATAGGCTAGGGATAACATAGGAACACTCCATTGAACTGTGGCAAATGCTTATACAAAGTACAAGTGAGGAATTTGCAGTGAAGAGAGGTAAAGGGGAGTTGAGGAAATTAGGAGAGAGAGATAGAGAGAGTTACTATCGTGAGTAGGCACTAGCAGAGTTCACATACAATAACCAGAGTAAGTCCACATCCAATTAGAAGAACACAACAATACAAACCATGATAAGACAACAAATCATAGACACAGAATTCCATTGGTTCATTTATCAAAGTTGTATACACATTTATTTGTTTTATAAGATTATCATATATGCAAATTTGGAAAGAGATAGTTGAGGAACATAAATAAGAAATAGAAGAATTACAACTTTATTGCTTGATGTAGAAGTGGTAATCTCAACAAAATAAATTCAATCAATAATTGCCAACCCCTTGGAATGGAGAAGTCATTCCAATTTATAGCATTACAAATTTACTCTCATCTACCACCCACATGACTCTTCACTTATCCTCATCACTTGCGACCTTTCATATTCCTAGGAAGTGAGTCTTTTCTTATTATTTAAAAAGGACTCTTACAATTCTTAGCTAAGGATCACTTAAGTGAATGGGAAGAAATAGGAAAAAGTACATTCTTAATAGAAAATTAGAATATGGAGAGAGAGAGGGAAGAGAGAAAGAGAAGGGGTTGACTGATTTGATGAAGATGAAGCCATTTTGATGAAGAAATTGCTGATTTGAAGCATGATAATCACAATTTCCTCCTCTGCAAGATGCATGAGCACTCCAAGTTATTGAATTAGTGTTTAGGAACACTATTGCAAAACATTCTAGAGCAAGTTGATTTGTGTACATCAATCATGATGGTTTGTTCCTCATCTAACAAAGTGAGAGTGAGGATCACTTTCTTGTTTCTTAGGCTTTCACAATTGGCCCTTGTGGTCACAAATAAACTTTATGATGATTGAACCTTTTCATGTTTGTCCTTCACTTACTAAAATAATATTTCACTTTGCAGATAGAGGATTGCTTCCTAAATGATATTCTTGAGAAGTGGCCACCGGTTGGAATGGAATGAGATGATGACAATGTCTCTCCTTCTTGAGATATGATCACACTACAATGCTTTAGATGAGTGTTTAAGAACACTACCATGTGGATGAAAATAGATGAAATAGAGATGATTTCCCATTCTTGTACACATAATTCTCTAAATGAATATCATTACCTTATTTCCTTTCTTGCCTCCAAAATCTGTTTATACACCTCATGTTCACATGTTTCTCATGGGAAGGTTTCCACAATCAAAAAGATACCCTTAGTGCTATTGAAGAGAAGGAGGCTATGATGGATCACTCTTTCTTGACTCACGAGGATCTATGGGATATACGATGAGCTTTACCTTATTATGAGTGTTTTTGAAATATAGAACCAATTTGCATCCTCTTTTCATTATCTTCATCTTTGAAGGTTCATGATCAATGGCTCTTAGTTGCAGTTACGATGTTACATCCTTTGAGGATTGGCCACACTACTAGGAGTTTGAATGATTGTTTAAGAACACTACATGACACCAAATGAAATTGGGATGATTTATTGTTCTTACATTCATGATGTCATGTATGAAGATCGCATATTTAGCCTTACTACTCCAGAGTACTTAAATGAAATCAGACTTGGGATGTTTGCATACTTTCGTGCTCGGGATGCTTCCAATGAGAAATGAGGATCTGCAAAGAGTTAACTTTCTTGTTTAATCTACAAGAAACTTTAACAACCATGATAGGATGCTAAAAATCAACGAGATGAGTGAAAATGGAGCTAACAACAACTTTCTGCACTGAAAATGGAAACTTTCTATTTTGACAGGCGGGACCACAAACTGCTATTTTCAAAAAACTTGGCTTTTTGCTCAAAAAAATTCTTCGAAGCTTATAGAACACTTAATTCACCTCCATTGATGATTCTTTACCATTTTTAGGAAGTTTCTATTCTTAGCAGGTTACTCTTTTGGAAATTGTTATTTTAGGAAAATTACATGTTTTGTCTTTCTTGTTGTTTTGCACTATTTCTAAATGTTCTAAGTGATTGGAGCTTGATGTTTTGAGAGAATTACTATTTTTAGTAAGTCACTATAAAAATCATGTGCTATTTTTATTAATTTCATTTTCCAATGTTGGTTTTCAACAAAAACACTATTTTTGGATTGACTTTGGTTTGGGGTCTCGTGATCCAATTTTCATTGTGATCCTTCCACTAAAACTCTTGCAAATCAAAAGGAAATTTTTCAGATGCGGGGTTTAAGGTTTTTAGCTATAGAAAACTAGGGCATCATCTGGTATGAAGCTTCAATGATCACAAATGCGCTACGAGAGTAGAGAAATATGCTGAAATCTTATTGCAGAATCGAGTTTTTAAGTTCTTGAGTTATGACAAAATCATGCTTTGGAATACATGGCTGCTCTAGAACGTGTTAGGAAGCACCTATTTTGTATTTTCCAATACCACCTCTAGATGATTATGATCTTTGTAAACCTTTCTAGAGGATGCACACCTACCTTGAAATGGACCAAATTGGCCTTTTTAGGCCTGCTAAAGAACTAGCCTTTAGTTGCTCTTTGTTGAATTGAATGTGTTGACCTTGAAACATCACTTTGAACATTTGAAAATTATTATTCAACATATTAAGAGTACTATAAAGTTAAATTTGATCATACACACGAGACATAATGACCAGGGGGGATTTGGGAAGGCTTTTGAAGCAAATTTTCACATTTGGATTCGTTGTCATGGCTCAAGTTTTGAATTTTTGGGCTTGCAAAAATGCATGACAATAATAACGTAAGATAGATGTGTTGATAGCATAGAATATAGGATAAGATAGAATATATGTGATGATATCATATCGTGATGATAATAGAATAGATAATAGATTGATAATAGGCATGTATGTAAAATGATCAGCTAAATAGGTCATGTAGTAAAAGTACTAACGATGGTAAAGAGAAGAAAGGAAGAATAAACCTCATGAAGTGAGAGAAATAGTGGCATACAACTAGAAAATAGGCATGAAATCATGTAGCACAAAATAACATATAACATCTAGTGGAAAAAGGAGATGACTACACATAAGTGGTTCAACTAATGCGGTGTCGGTGTATATGTATGAAATGACAAGCCTAAAGTGATAATAGTACACTAAGAGGATGTGAATCATATAATGGTGAGTGTTGCTCCTTCGGGACCCACTTAGGTATAGAGTGTATGATAGTGGGGGAATCTTCTCATATCTAATCAAAAACAGGGGAGGAGGAGACAAAATAACCTTAGGAAGATGAGAGGTAATCAAAGTAACAGATGTCGTGTGTGACATCACGATATTGGAGCATGTGATCTATCAGCATGACATGCATAAAAGCATCAACACCCTTGTCCTCAAGCAACTAAAGCCTATCATGGAGTGCATAAAAATCATTATCTCTATGACCATTGATCCTATGAAAATCACATAATTGTTTCTTATGATTACATTGTAACCGAGGAAGAGGAGGATGCTCATTATAGGGTAGCCTAATCAACCTCTCATCAATCAAGTGTGAAAAATATCATGAGGCCTAGAAAAATGTGAAAAGTACAATGGCTCCTATTTAAAATGAGGAGTGGAACATGGTGGAGGTCTACGAAAATGTGATGGATGATCATGAGTATGTCTAATAGGAGATGAAGAACGTGAAGGTGGTGTAATAGGAGGAAGAGAAGATGTAGTAAGTGGAGAAGTAGTAGAAGAATTAGGAGCATGAGTAATGGTATATTTATTAAGCATCTTTTGTTCTAAAGATATAACTTTAAAACAAAGAAGTGTACAAGATTCACATGTATCATATAATATTTTTTCTTTCAAAGGAAGAATCAAGCCACGACAAAAGATATATTGCATTTATAGATCAATAGGTGATAAATTAAATGATGCATGCAAGATTTGAAATGTAAGATATAATCATTAACAAGTTCATTCTTTCCTTGATGCAAAGAAGGAAAACACTCAAATGTAACTTTAGGACCATTATTAGAAATAAAACATCTAAGAAATGATTCTTCCATATCAAGATAAGTACTAATATATCCACTAGGTTAATGATGAGACCAATGAGAAGAAATATCCATAAGATTATTAGGAAATGCTTGTTAGAATATGCAGAGAGAGAAAGAATAGAGAAAAGGTGGATTGCACACATTTGAGATTGTGTGTCCGTCTATTTATTATAAACGAAGAAGTTACAAAACGGTTGATGTAGTTACAACCGGTTACAACCAACTTGTAAAGAGACACCTTATAAATATGCCTTATATTCTTATACCCCCTCTTAAGGCTTATTCTACATAAAGCAAAAAACAAACAATCTAACAAAATAGAACAAAAAAGAACTACGCAATCTTCAAACACTTTCACTTTGAAAGCAATGCTATGATAAGGTAGGGCTCCATCAAGCTACTTCATGACCTTCGTAAAGGTGTAGCTCTCGAGTTGAATTCCCGAGTTCCCGGATTCCACCTCCCCGAACTCTCGAATCACAGATCTCCCAAATTATTGGACAACCATCCATATTGAGCCATCCACAAGCTCCATCAAGTTGTCTCATGACCCTCATGAGGGTATAATTCTCAAGATCCACAATCTCTCGAACTATCTGAGCAACAATCCATACCGAGCTTCATCTACTCTATATCCTTTCTTGCCTTCAAAGTTTAGAGCATCTTTATAATGTGTATTCATCATTGTCCTCACTACCTTCTGCATCCGGTGGGTCTTCAACCATGGCTATATTGGTTGTATTTGATATGAATTTACCCTTGAGCACATCATTGGCTCGAACACGACAATCCCATGCTGTGTGACCTCTTTTCTTACAATAATGACATTCAATCTCCGATTTATCTTTATCTGATCTTCTACGATATTGTCTGGTTCTAGAATAGAATGCACTTTTTTCTTGCTGGGAATGACCTTCTGCATCCTTTGTGGTTCATTTTTCCTCAGCTAGAAGAGATGTTATCATATCATCTAGAGATTGAGATTGAATTTGACTGAGGGTAAAAACTACATTGTTATATTTGGAAGACAGACTATTTAATAGGATAGCTTTGGCATCCTCATCCTCAATCGTAGCTTTGAATTCTGCTAGTTGTCTGATTAGGGACCTTATATTATTGATGTGGCTTGACATAGAGACTCCTTCATCCATTTTGAACCTATATAACTGAAGTTTTAGGGAAAATTTGGCATCGATCTTTCGCTCCAAATAATTTATTTAGAGTATCCCAAATTTCCTTTGATGATTTGTCTAGGTGTACATGATGAAGTTCGTGAGTCGAGAGAGCAAGGCCACTAATAGTTTTCACTCTATCATCTTTGCTTTGCCATTCTAACAATTTCGATGCATTGGTAGGTGTTGTCTCTTTTCCATTTACAATGCCCCACAAATTTTTATTCATAAGTTGCATTTGTATTTTCACTCTCCATGTATGAAAATTTAGACCAGAATATTTTTCTATGGGCATTTCCATTTTAATAAAATAGAATAAATACAACTACGTATTTTGGCAATGAATAAATAAAATAAAATAAAATACCAATTGTACAATTACATGCCCTAGCGTAGGTAGTCTTTTTTGCTTCGCGTCTTTCCCGCCTTATGTCCGTGAAAAATGTTTGTGCCCTAGCAATTCGTATCTGTAATAATGCACCATATTAGCGCAAATCACATTTGTAAAATGCCTAAAATCACAATTTTTCATGGCTATTAAAATCTAACTATTTGTGCTCGAAAATGATGTTATTTTCCTAAAAATGTGCCATTAAGCGACTGTATTTTTGTGACTTTTTTTTTTAAAAACGTGAGTGTATTCTTCTGATTCACAACTGTACAGCGTGATTTTTCGTGCCCTTGATTTTTGACTGTGCAACAAATCTTCACGAACAAGACTGTTTACTTCGACCCTCAAAAATCTTCTCGTGATTTCTTTCAAAAACGAAAATGTCTTCCTTCTTCAGCGTGCCCTAATGGGACTCATGAAAATATCTTTCTTCCTCCCTCTCTTTGCTTGCCCCACGCTCTGATACCAATGTTAGAATATGCAGAGAGAGAAAGAATAGAGAAAAGGTGGATTGCACACATTTGAGATTGTGTGTCCGTCTATTTATTATAAACGAAGAAGTTACAAAATGGTTGATGTAGTTACAACCAACTTGTAAAGAGACACCTTATAAATATGCCTTATATTCTTATAATGCTTTAAGAAGTAATCTATCATTATAATGTGAAGTCATAGCTAATCTAAAAGCCTTAAGATGCATATAAGGATTACCCATACAATCAAAAATTTTAAAGGTGTGCAAAGTAAAACCTTACAAAAATTGAATTGTAAATATTTTTAGGAATAGGATTTCCATGAAGTGAATTATTATCATTGCTAACATAATAGGCCCTACTCTCAAGGGTAAGGGTATGGATCTTATTTTGTAAATCACCTACAACATGCATAAGAGAAATAAATTCTTGGGGAGGAATGACATAAACATTAAGGGTTGAATATTTCCATTATAAGTAGCCATAGGGACACTATTGGGTTGAAATTCAACTTTTGGATCAACAAGTGGAAAACTAGGAATAAAAACATGAGAAGAAGAATCAACAGGAAAATAATTTTGCACAATTTTATCAGCAATCACAGTAGAAGAAGAAATACAAGCAATATGAAAAATATCCTTATGATCATCATTATGTATACTATCTTTGGAAACATCAAGAGTAGAAACACATGCATCATGAAATTTTACAGATTTTAACACATTATGAGAAGAAAAATGAGTACTAACATCATTAGGAAGCACACAAGAGGTGGAAGAAGAAAGATATGACTTTTGAGGCACAATATTTAATGAAGAAGAACTTGGTTGAGAAGAAGAGGGGTGACCTAAATATCATTAGTAACAACAATAGGATCATCTCTAATGATTTGTGCATATGTAAGTGGATGAGAAGAAGTAGGGCGAGGGCCATTTATGATAGCATCTACAATATCAAAGAAGTATGGGTATCACAAGAATCATTAACAAGACCTTCCTCATCTAAAAAATTAACCAAATATTCAACACATGTATCATTTGTAGTAATAGAAGCAACATCACTATCATATTCACAAGAGCTAGTGGCCTCAATAGGGGGTAGGAGTACAACATCAAGACCGAGGTTGAAAATATTTGTAAAGACATGAAGAATTTTGGGATGACATGTGGTAGTAATATGTGACTTTCAATAGAAGGTTGCTTCCTATTTAGCTTTTGAAAAATAGGATGAAGACTAGTCATATGAATAGATTCATACATGACCAAAAGAGGTTTAGGATGACGGTTTCACAACACCTTTTGATAAGCCATGAGGAATACACTAAATGAAGGATCCTAGGTAAAGCTAGGGTTTGATCAATAAACGGGTTCCCCACATGATTTTAAAAAAATCTTTATCATAGGACTGAGATCAAATGAATATAGCAGTAATAAATAATATCTAACATGCAAAGTACAAACAAGTGTGCAAGATGGGAGATGAGAGTGAATTAGCTTGTATCAAGAGATTTGGACTAGTTTTAGTCTAGAAACTAACTAGAACATGCTAGATCTATACTGCAAAAAAAATTGATAAATTAGAATATGAAACCTCTTTGGACATGACCTCCTAGATGAGGATGGGACCACTCAGGTGTTGGTGTCTAAATTAGGTGCTAATGTTCAGAAACAAATTTTCTTCCCGATCTCTTCAAGGTCTAAACTTAGCGTCTTCCTTTCATTGTTTGTCACATCCACTTCATTCTAGGGTTTATGTGTCACACATGTACCTACAAAAAAAAATCTACCTACCTACACAAAGCTCAAGAAAACATTATATGAAACAAATAATGCATATGCTTGAGTTAGGCTAACCTCGACAATCACCCCAATGTGATTTCACTTTGAGAGTCGCACTACATTTCATACTCTATGTAGTTATTATGTGTGTGATTTGAATTGTGTCCCTTGAAGCTAGGTTTCCCTTATTCCAGTCACACCAAGATAGCAAGCTATAACTACTTTTCCCCGAGATGAATGTGTGAGATGGAATTTAGAAATAGCCATTCCCCATGCAAAGTGAATGATGCAACCCAAATGCAGTCTTTGAATGTTGCTCTTGCCCAAATAATAGATAGTAAGTATTATCCCTAAATTGTCCAACCCCTAATAATAGTGAGTAAGTTGTGTATATATATGACTTATACATTTAAATTTCAACACTTGGTGACACTAAAGGTCGACCAAAGAATTAGAAAAGACCCACTGATTAAGTGCGAAAGCAGGTAACTTAGAAAACTAAATAGAATGCAAAAAGCACCTAGAAAGGACAATAACATTCGGGTGATAATGTTCATAATGGGAGGTATTGTCCCAAAGCCAAGAAACAAAAACAAGACCAAGAACAGAACAAGGATCCTTGTGACTCGACCAAAAGATGTAAACCCAAGAAGTATAAGACAATGTCACAATCAAAAGAAAACGAAAGAAAACAAAAGGAATATGAAAAGTTGTCACCAACATCTAATCTTCACCATTAATAGTAGCCATATGGACATTATTTCTTTTAAAAGCAATGTGAGGTAGTGTTTCATGTACAACTACCTATAAGAACAATTGCGACTCTATGGGATTGGTCTCATGTTTTGGATCTAAAGGGATATGAGCATTATCCATAGGTAATTTACCAACACTAGGATAAAATTTTAAACAATTTATACCAATATGTTCATTTGTACTAAGAGAAATAGGAACCCTATCATGATGATGCACTTTATTATTTACAAGTGAAAGAGAAGTACAATTATTGCATTTAATTTCAAGAGAGGAAGTAGAAACACAAGTTGAATCAATTGTATCATGTGCAAGTGGAGCAGAATTGATTATATCATTATTGCGGTCGGGAGTAGTAGTATGAACATCAATAGTGCAAGTAAATATCATTTAGTTTGGATTCAACGGAAGTAAGAGAAACCTTGGTAGAAGCAGTACAAGAGGCATATAAAATGGTACAATTACTATCATTGTATTTGCATTCAAGATGAACAAGTGAAAACACAAGTAGAATCATATGCAATATATTAACCATCATGTATATCATCGCTAGGGAATTCACTGCGATTTGATTCTAAATCACTATCATAAACATAAGGAATACCATCAATCAATGTAAAATGGAAGGAATATAATCCTCATTTGTGAGAGATACACTTTCATCATTAGAGTTTATAGGATCTATGGCTTCAAGTAGAGAAACAATGGGTGTAGGGTAATGTGGTTTGTCACCATCATTTTCCCAAGCATCTACATTACCTTTAAGACCATGGTATCATTACAAACTGCTTTCAAAGAGATCTCGCTAGAGTTTTGGATGGTGCAATAGGTGAAGTAGGAGGAGTGGCCTTAGGTGTATTGATAAAGTGAAGTGACTTATCTTAAAACATAAGAGGATTGGCCTTTTGATTATAGTTGAAGATAATATCATCCTAATTAGAAGAGAAGTAAAGAAGATTGATAGTGACACCATTACTAAAAGAAACATTATTGGATGTAGCATCCAAAAGTGGGATGGCCTCATAACAATGACTCATATTTGTAGACCAAGCGGTGGAACCATCAACTAAAGTACGACATATAAGAACAAGTCAAGAAATGTCATGAGATTTTGTAAAATTGGAAGTAGTATGGACCTAGATAAAGGATGGTAACCCTTACGGTTTTGCAAATCCCTATAGCAAGCCATGACCACACAAAGGATAAGGAATACTCCTAGAAACACTACACACATGCTCTGCAATAGCCCTTGGGTTTTGAGATCAGCATGCCTAATGCACGAGGAACTAAGAAGATCATATATTAGGTGAAGGATTCAATCAAAAATATGTTCATCAAAATCTTTACCTAACTAATTTTCATGTTAATTTAATTAGGTTTTATTGAATTTATACTATAGAGACTAAACTAATGAATTTGGTCATATATATGTTTAAGATCGTATTAAAAGAATGTACAATATAACAATCAACCATGTCATTCAAGTACTTTGCAACTAAAAACACAAACGAGATGAAAAATGCACTTAATTGGTTTCAAAAGTAATTAGGATGTGTCAATGAGTGATCTGGGATAAGAGAAGAGTTTGTGAATTGGAACAATTAATTTTTGGAGTTCAAGCTTATGGGCATGACCATACGTAATGGTCAAGACCAAATGTTATGGTATTGACCTAACCATATATTTTTGCACCTACAAAATGACTAGGATCTCAGAACTTGCTATGTCATTGTGTGTCATTATTTTTGCTCTTTGATAGCTATAACTTCTCATGAAACCCTACATGTTGCACCGAAACCTACAAAATAAAACCTATCTATTGATTTTTGAGATTTCCATAGTATGACATAGTGTAGATTATATTTGGAGAACTGTGTGAGAATTTATTAAGTCCAACGTTTCGGGTCACCAACTGGACCCATCATCAGGGAAAAATAGAATAAAATGATAAGATTGTTGAGGATATTTTCTTAATAAATAATGATAGAAAGGAAAACATATTGCAATCGGCCAAGCAAAGGCAAAACAAACAAAGAAAAAGGAAATAATTTTGGAGAGACAAAGTATTATTTTAATTAATTTTATTTTTATTTTTCCCTAAACTGAAAAAGGGGGGTTCAAGAATAGAACGAGGATGCACATTAAAAAGAAAACAACAAAAGGAAGATTATGAGGGATAAAGAGATAATAACAAAGGAGGTAAAAAAATAATTATATTTTTACTAAATCTTACAAATAACTTTTAAAATAGCTATTTAGGGAGGCCCGTAACCACCGATTTCCAAGTATTGCTTAAAAACCAACCTTTATCCCTGTTAATGTTATTATCATGGTGCATGATTTCAATGGCTTCACAAAGATGTCTTTTTACAAAGTTTCCTTCAGTGACGGTAACACTAACTGCATCCATATAGATGGTATGCTCAGTATTAAAGGAATGCTCTGTTAAAGTAGAATGCTTAATACTATCATATTTAATTTCTTTATCATGTTCATTGATACGAGTTTTAATCGATTGCCCAATTTCACCAATGTAAGGCTTTCCACACGAACATTTAATCATATAAACACCACTATTGAGGTTGTTATCAATTTTATCTTTAAGAGAATTAAGGTTCATTTTTAAGGTATTGATAGGAAGGAAAGACATAACAATGCCTTTTTTATTCAAGATTTTAGCAATTTTATCAGTGGTGTTCTTAATAAAAGGTAGGAAGGATTTTCTATTATTAGAATCAAGATAATTAATATTAAGACAATGATGGTTATATACATTTTTAATTGTATTAACAATCACATAATCATTATAACCATTATTTTTAAAAACATTAGAAAGGTGGGAGAGTTCAATATTAAGGTGCTCACTATTAAAAATCCACAAAGCCCTAAAAGCAAGTGTTTTTAACACACTAGCTTTTGAGATGGGTGATGGTGAGATTCAACCCTAAGGTAACAATCTATGTCCATTTTTTTGTAAAAACACTATGGGCTAGAGTTCCATTTTCTTTACGCTTAAGCAAGATATCAAGGAAAGGAATAATTTCATTGATCTCGGTTTCCATGGTGAATTGAATATGGGAAGAAATGATATTAAGGTGAGAAATAAAATCATTGAGTTTATATAAGCCATGAACCTAGTAAACATTAGTATCATCCACAAATCGCTTCCACCATTCTGGTTTCAAAGGGGAAGACTCAATAGCTTTATTTTCAAAGTTTTCCATGAACAAGTTAGCAATAATAGGAGAGAGTGGGGATCCCATTGCGATACCTTTTGTTTGTTCATAAATTTATCTGTTAAAGCTAAAGAAGGTAGACCTTAAACAAATTTCAACAAGCTTGGAAGTTTCAGAATCAGTGATATCATTAATAATAGAAATGGCTTCATCAATGGGGATTTTGGTAAAGAGAGAGACAACATCAAATCGATGATAAAGCCCTCCCTTTTGAATTTATGATGTTTAATAAATTCCACAAAGGAAAAAGAGTCTTTAATGTACGAAGAGGAGCCACCCACCAAAGGTTTAAGTTTTTGGCAAGAAAAGAGGCAAGCTGGTAAGTGGGAGAGTGAATGGTATTGATAATGGGACGGATAGGAGCACCTAGTTTATGAATTTTAGGTTGGCCATAAATTCTCGGGGTGATTTCATTAGAGGGAATAAGGTTTTTCTTAGTCTTGGCATCTAGAGAAGAATTTTTAATTGCATTGGTAACAGTTTTTAAAATTTTATTAATAGGATTTTTACTTAATTTCTCTATAGCTACCATAATTAAGATGATCAGTCATTTTAGAAACGTAATCCCCGTAATCAAGGACTACCACAACATTTCCTTTATCGGAACAAGAGACATAAATCAACAAGGACAAGATTTAACAAGCTAATGGTTCACCCAAAAGATAAGGAAGGTGGGCTAGCCCGGTGTTGATCCACCAAGAAACAAGCACACCAGATAATATATCATATTATCCAAAGCGGATTTGACTAGAAGATATACATAAATGAAGATTTACAATCTTCCACACCTCTCAAATGTTGAAGACTTTCTTCCTTCAAGACTTTCTTCCTTCAAGCTTTTTGATTCTTCACCAAGAATTCTCTCTCACATAATTATCTTGTAATTATGATTCATCCATTACTACTTCTAAACCCTAGCTTTTATGCTTATATAGTCATTTATAGACTTAGGGCACTTAGCCATGCAATTACAATCAATAAATCTATTTTAATGCTAAAAATAGATATAATTCCCGAGAGTTAATTAAAACTTCATCGCATGGTAACCGACGTCGGTTCTACCTAACCGTCGCCGTTCCTACTTGCCCTGGCCGACGATTCGATCTTCCCGACCGATGTCGGTCTACCTAACCGATGTCGGTTCCCTTAATCGATGTTGGTTTCGTATTTTCCAAAGAAGTTCCATTACATGCTAAAATGAAGTAATTAAGCTTCACAACTCAACAATCTCCCACTTGGAGTTTAATTATTGCACCATACCATGTACAACATCATTCTTGGATCCTTCCTTGGCTTTGTTTCTTCCTCTTCAAGTCTCAAACTCAAGACCAACAAAAGTGGAGTGTAGCTCCAACTTCTCCTTTGCTAATGGCTTCGTTAGCATATCCACAGGTTCTTGCTCGTATGAATCTTTTCCAGATTCAACTGTCCATCCTCCAATACTTGTCGTATGAAGTGATACCTCAATTGAATGTGTTTCATTCTCGAATGAAATGTTGAGTTCTTTTCCAAATGAATTGCACTGACTATCACTAAACAGTTTACAATCACTTTCTCCTTTCCCAACTCTTCCATGAACCTACTCATCCATATCATCTCCTTGCTAGCCTCTATAGCTGCAACATACTCTGCCTTGTAGTAGACAAAGCCACAACCTTCTGCAATCTCGAAATCCAACTAATTGTCATTCCACCTACTGTGAAAATATATCCAGTAGTGCTCCTCCTACCATCCAGATCTCCAGCCATATCCAAATCAACATAGCCACGTAATGAAATATCTAAACCTCCATAGCATAACTGCATGCTAGATGTCCCTTTCAAATACCTGAGTATCCATTGGACTGCTTTCCAATGCTCTTTACCTAGATTAGCCATATATCTACTCACAACTCCCACTACTGTGCAATGTCTGGTCTTGGTACAAACCATAGCATACATGAGACTTCCAACTGCTGAAGCATATGGCACTCGTGTCATGTATTTGACCTCCTCATGTGATGAAGGACACTGATCTTTACTCAATTTGAAGTGTCCAGCCATAGGTGTGCTAATAGGTTTTGCATTTTGCATGTTGAACCTTTCTAACACCTTGTAGATATAATCCTCCTGAGACAAATACAATTTCTTGTTTTTCCTATGTCTCTATGTATTTGCATGCCAAGGATTCTTTTTGTAGCTCCTAAATCCTTCATTGCAAATGTGTGAGCTAGCTTTCTCTTAAGCTCACCAATGTCCTGCATACTAGATCCTGCAATAAGCATATCATCCACATACAATAACAAAATAATATAGCTCCCATTTTCAAGCTTCTTGAAATAAACACAATGGTCAGATTCACATCTCAAGTAACCATGCTCATGCATAAAACTATCAAACCTCATGTACCATTGCCTTGGAGCTTGCTTGAGCCCATATAGGCTCTTTTTCAACCTGCACACTAATTTCTCCTTACCCTTGACTTCATACCCAAGTGGCTGTTGCATATAAATCTCTTCATCCAAATCACCATGAAGGAAAGCCATCTTCACATCTAGTTGCTCTAAATGCAAATCTTCTACTACAACTAAACTCAATACAAGTACGAATAGAAGTCATCTTAACAATAGGAGAAAATATTTCACCAAAGTCAATACTACTTTTGTGTAAATCCCTTTACTACAAGCCTTGCCTTGTACCTTTTCTGTCCACCCTCTTCTTCCTTAATCCTGTAAACCCACTTGTTCTACAATGTTCTCTTACCTGCTAGCAACTTAACCAAATCCCAAGTTTGGTTCTGTTCCAAGGAGTCCATCTCCTCATCCATGCCATGCTCCCACTGAACGTGAGTCTTATCCTACATTGCTTCTTCAAAGCTTCTCTCGGTTCACCACTATCAGTCAATAATAAATAAAATAGAGAAGGTGTAAATCTTTCTGGAAGTTTACTTACCCTTTGTGACCTTCTCACAGGAGTTTGGGGTACCGGAGGCTCAATCTGGGCCTCCTGGACATTAGTATCAACTTCTGACAGTGACCGACATTGGTCACCTCTAACCGACGTCGTTTCGCTAACCGATACCGGTTCTGATCCTCTATAACCATCGGCGGTTCATCTGACCGATGTCGGTCAGGGACTAACCGACCACGGTTACTGTGTATTTCTTTAGGTGTTTCTTTAAAACCCGAGAGTTCATTTTCATCAATAAACTTCTCAATTTTCTCATCCTTGGGTACCAAAATTTGATCCTGTACATTCTCTTTTCATTCCATTCAACATCATGACTCCTAATAATTTTAGAATTCTCTAAATCCCAAAAATGGAAACCGAAATCACCAGATCCATAACCAATGAAAGTGCATCTCTTGGATTTTGCATCCAACTTTTTTCTATTTTCCTATCAACATGCACAAAAGCTTCTAAACCAAAAAATTTAAGAAAAGAAAGATCTACCTCTTTTCCGGTCCAAGCTTCCTCTGGTATTCCTCCATCTAGTGAACTTGAAGGGCCATGGTTAATCAAATAAACCATCTGTATCAACTGCTTCTGCCCAAAACTGCAAGGGCAATCCAAAATGTATCCTCATACTTCTAGCACGTTCCATGATTGTCCTGTTCATTCTTTCTGCAACACCATTCTCCTGTGGTGTTCTTGGAACCATTCTTTCTCTACGTATCCCATTCATTGAACAATAATCATTGAAATCCTTGCTACAATATTCACCACCATTGTCAGATCTAAGGCACTTTAACTTAGAATTTGATTCATTCTCAACAAGGGCTTTCCATCTTTTAAAAGTCTCAAAAACATCAGATTTACGTTTAATACAATAAACCCATACCTTTCTTGTAGCATCATCAATGAAAGTAACATAATACTGGGATCCTCCATGAGAAGCTACCTGAGCTGGTCCCCACACATCTGAGTGTACAAGCTCCAATTTCTGCTCCTTCTTAGTTTGCCCCAACTTTGAGAAATCTCACTCTCTTTTGCTTTCCAAAGATACAATGCTCACAAAAATCAAGATCTAAATCTTTCAAATCTGATAACTTACCCTTAGCCTTTAAGATCTGCATTCCTTTTTGACTCATATGACCCAACCGATTATGCCACATGCATGCATCTGAATCTGAAGTAGATAATGCAGAAAAGGAATCAAGTAATACAAGTAGATAAATATACGTTCCTACCTTCTTACCTCTTGCCACAACAAAAGCACCCTTGGTGACTTTCCAAGAGTCTCCTGTAAAAGTAACCATGCAACCAGATTCACCTAGTTGCCCTGCAGAAATAAGATTCCTCCCGAGGCTTGCACATGCCTCACATCTTTCAATACCCATGTATTTCCATTCTACAATTTTAGATGAACTTCCCTTTACCAATAATACTGCAAGGTTCATCATCACCCAAATAAACATGCCCAAAATTGCCCTGGACATAATTTCTGAAATAACCCTTATTAGGGGTTGCATGGAAAGAAGCTCCTGAATCTAAAACCCATGATTCAATTCTACTATCTAAAGAAAGAATAAGAGCATCTTGCATTACCTCTGATGAAGCAAGATTCACCTCTTTACCTTTGTCTGGTTGTTGGTTCTCTTTATCCTTTGACCAACAATCTTTCTTTGCATGTCCTTTCTTTCCACATTTCCAACAAGTAATTCCCTTACTTCTGGATTTAGATCTGCTATCCCTTGACTTTGATTTCCCATTACTCTTACTCTTGGATCTCTCCTTCTGTCTGCCCTTGCTTTCTACATTCAAAGCATTTCCAGATGATGTTTCCTCTATGTACTCTTCCTGCGAATTTCTTCATTCAAGATTATACTAACCACATCATCAAACTTCAAAATATTATTAGCAGATGTTGTATTACTAACAACCATTACCAAGTTGTCCCAACTATCAGGCAAAGAACATAAGAATAAAAGTGCTTTTACTTCATCATCAAATGGTATTGCAACCGATTTTAACTGATTTACAATAGATCGGAAATCATTCAAATGACTAGAGGTAGATTCACCTTCATGCATCTTAGAACTAAATAGTTTCTTCATCAAATAAACTTTATTTGAAGCACTAGGTTTTTCATATAAATTAGCAAGAGATTTCATTAAGTCTACCGTAGAAGCCGCTTCTGTAATATTGGAAGCCACGGATGCTGCCAGGCTCAATCTTATAGATCCCAAAGCCTTTTTGTCAAGAATCTTCCATTCTTCATCAGTCATCTTCGTAGGTCTAGACTTCTCATCCAACGGTAAGTACAAATCTCTTTGGATACGATAATCCTCAATTTGCATCTTCCATAATTGATAATTTCAGCCATCAAACTTCTCTACCTTGTATTTATTATCTTCTGCCATTGTTGTAGCTCCCACTCAATCAGAAAACCCTCTGTGAGTAAATCTGTCAACACACAAAACCCTCAAACAAAGCTCTGATACCATTTGTTGGGGTTAGCACACCGCCAGATAGATAATATATCGATCTAAGCATACATGCAAATAAAAGTGGATATTCTACCGTAAGAATTATACAAAACAAGAGACATAAATCAACACCAGATTTAATGTGGTTCACCCAAGTGTGGGCTACGTCCACCAAGAAACAAGCCAATCTATTATCCAAAGCTTTGACAAGATATACAATGAAGATTTACAATCTTCCACACCTCTCAGATGTTCAGTACTTTCTTCCTTCAAGCTTTTTTTGATTCTTCACCAAGAATTCTCTCTCACATAATTATCTTGTAATTATGATCCATCCATTACTTCTAAACCCTAGCTTTTATGCTTATATAGTCATTTATAGACTTAGGGCACTTAGCCATGCAATTACAATCAATAAATCTATTTTAATGCTAAAAATAGATATAATTCCCGAGAGTTAATTAAAACTTCATCACACAGGTAACCGATGAATCAAGTTCTACCTAATAAGTCATCACGAAGTTGCCGAGAGGATGTAAGATTATTAAGGTCATTATGTTGATTCCTACTGCTCTTGACCGATGCCTAAGCTTCACTACAACTTGATGGCTAAAGACTTGACTTGTAAAACCATTAACACATTGATGGGAGGAAAAGACCTATTTGGAATGAATGAGAAACAACAACATCTTGGATTTGGCGCTAAAATAGAACAAAAGCCACAAGTTCCAATAAGAGCAAACAACAATCATGCTAAAATGAAGTCGATGGTCACCCCATTTGTGAGTTACCAGTGATGCATAAACTCAATGTAGTTCTCTTAGTGTTTTGTGCAAAGGTGCATGTAATCATCCCTTGACCTAGATTGTACCTTGTGCCTCAACACCGATATCGGGGTATGTTACTTCATCTCAATAGAAAACCTTGTGTGTAGATGAAAAATTCAAAGTTATGCCCTCTTACGTTATGTATGCAATATGTAGATGTAGTCCTTGCTCTTACAACTCAATATGTAGATGCAGTCCTTGCTCTTACAACTCAATATGTGGTAGATAGATATGTGATTGCTATATAATAAATGTTTGGGTTAGACTTGTACATACATGAGTTCTTACTTCAAATTTAGGACCTTAGTGGTGGGAAAGGCCAACCTAAAAGATATAATCATGAAGAAAAAATAGTGAAAATGGGCCCATAAAGAGAAAACAAATGAAAAACAAGAGGGGCCAAGACCGCACACAATGGTCAAGATTGGATCAAGCTTAGATAAAAGATAACAATGAAAGGGGACTGTCATAGATCTCTATAAGATGACTCAAAATCAAATTAAAAAGACAAAATAGTAAGAAAACGGGTTTAATCAAGTCACAAAGAACAATATAAAATATGATTGTTGCCACTAAGATCTTGTTCCATTGTTCAAAACTCATGCATATAACAACCTAACAAAAGCATGATGTAATAATGATTTTGTGTAGATTTTGGTGTCTACATAAACTCAACTTTCTTTGGTCCCTTCATTCTTTTGCTTAGTGTTGGCAACACAAATTTTCTACTCTCTAAGTATGCCATTCTTAAGCCCAAGCTTGTTCATTTTGCATGGTGTATTCTTTATCAGGGGTTACCCATTGGCCGTAGGCTCATTCACCTTGGGGTTCCCAATCCTCATTGCCCATTTTATGGGCGAATTGAAACCCTTATGCACCTTTTCTAGTTTTGTCAAAAAGCTCAAACCATTTGGGCTTGGATTCATGACTTCTTTCAATGTTTCTACCATAACCCTTTTTCTAAAGCATCACATTTTATTAGGAGATGGTTGGGTTTCCCATGACCTTCACCCAAGTTTGGCATGATTTTAGAGTGGAAATCCTTTTCTTCATCTAGAAAGAGCGGAATTTAGCTCTTTTTGCTCATTTATTGTAGATTGCAATCTTTCGGCTTTCAACAAAGTGATGATTGTGCCTAGTAATTTTTTTGCAAATTCAAGTTCAAGCTTGGAAGATGGCCGTGGAGGTGGCGCACCTCTAGACACTTCTAGATCACTAGGGCAATGCCCCCAGCATTGTTTCCCATGTTCGTCCCTTATTGGTCAAGTATCCCTCTCTGGGGGTTAAGGTCGTTAAACGTAGTCACTCTTGTTGCCGCTTGCATAGTCGTTTCGGGTGGGGCTCGCCTCCTTGCCACCACTCTCCTCCTCCGGCTCAATGGAGAGGGTGGGGCTTGCCAACTCCTCACCATCATAGCTCACCGTCGACCGTAGGTACTATCACGTTCCTCAACCAACATTAGCCATTTTGCCACCTCTGAGGTAAGAAAATCAAAAGAAGAAACAACGAAGGGCATCGCCACCGCAACCACTAGTTGGAAGCCCATTCCCACGGGCAAGACCTTCCAATGAGCCGGGTGGGGCAACCCCGACGACCGAAATCCTCCGCCTTGACTCCTTTGCTACAACGACCTCATGTTTTGATTTTATAACCGACTTGTTTGTCGGGTTATAGATACTTTTTTGTTGTTTTTCACACTTTCGGTGGGTTTGAACTAGAGGCATGCCTCCCATATCGCTTGCTCTTTTTATGAATAATTGTACTATCTTATTTTATAATAATATAAAGGCTATTTATGATATAAAGGCTAATTTTTCTATAAAAATAATAATAATAATAAAAGACGACTAATTAAATGCCTTGTATAGGTACTGCCCTGCCTGTCGCAGGAATTAAAAATGTAACGATAACCAGGCTTTAAAAGATACTGGATAGAATCACAAAAAGAAAAGAACATGTGAAAGAGAACAGGCGAGAGCAGAAGCGAAGAAAGAAAAGCAGAAAGAATGGAGAGAAAGTTATCAAAGCGATCATTAACGTTGAAACCCTCACCAATTCAGGAGCTTTCTCATCTTGCCCAGCGTTGCAATGCCATCAACCTTGCCGAAGGTATTCTTTCTTTTCATTTCTTTTCTTTAATAGGCTATTCTTTTGGATTTAACTACTGCACTTAATGTTTCTTATGGACAGCTTTAATCCTTCACTATTCCATTGTCTCTGCTTCGTTATTTGCATCTTATTTACTCTGCATGGAGAGACAATTTGCATCTTTCATAGAATATGTTGGTTTCTGCAACAAAATTCCAAACGTTTTATCCCTGTAGAATATATCTAGAAGTGAAAATTCTTTCTGGGAACCTTGAACCGAAATAATTCATCCTTTATACAAGTGGCCCATAGCTGATCATCTTCATCCCAGAGTCTCTAAGGGAATTTTTCCCCTGGAGCTTTATTAGGTAGTTCCAGTTTTTTAATGCTCTCACCTCCTTATTCTTTTGGAGTGCGCACCTTGTCCGATTTGTTGGGGGCACTTTTTTTGTCTTGGGATGTTTCCTGGCACAGAATGTTTTTTTATCTGAGCCAAAACTCAGCCCATTATCCATCCATACCAGCCCTCTCCAAATCGAAAACGTCTCAACACCTCTTTCAAGAATTTATAGTCAACTCGGTCATACGCTTTGCTGATGTATAATATCGTTACCGCTCATTTCGCTTTCCCATTTTTTATTGAATCATGATCTCATGGGTGATGATCATCCTATCCAACATTTTTCCGGCTTGAGCAAATCCTGTTTGTTATTGGGAAATTATGTCTTTTAGGAGTGGTTTGTCTCTTTACACAATAACCTTAGTGATGATTTTGCATATAGTGTTGTATAGAGAAATGGACCTGATGTCCATAAATGAGCTTGGATTTGCTTTCTCTGGAAGCATTGCTATGAAAGTACAGTTTCTGTCCGCAAACACTCTTTTGGATCTCCTAGATTCATTAACTGCTTCCTGGGGCACTTCTCTGCCCATAACCTCTTAGGAGCTTGGAAGAAGCTAGCCAGAAACCCATTTGGGCTTGAAGATTTCTCCTTTTGCATCATGAAAACCACCTTCTTTATTTCCTCTTTGAGAAAGGAGCCATTAGCTCCTCTCTTTGTTCAGCAGAAATGAGGGTGGGAGTGTTGACCAACACTGTCACCCGCTCGTCTTGTCCATTATTTAGTTCTTTGGTGAGTAATTTGTGAAAGAAATTCTCTACTTTGTCTCTTATTATTGGGAAATTATATCTTTTAGCAGTGATTTGAGTCGTTCCACAGTAACCTTTGTAATGATTTTGCACATAGTGTTGTATGGAGAGATGGACACGAAGTCCATAAATGAGCCTGGATTTGCTTTCGTTGGGAGCAATGATATGAAAGTACAGTTTATGTCCACCAACACTCTCGGATCTTCTAGATTCATTGACTGCTTCCCAGGGCACTTCTCTGCCTACAACCTCCTAGAAGCTTGGAAGAAGCTAGCCAGGAACCCATCCGGGCTTGGGCTTTGTCTTTTCGCATCATGAAAATCACCTTCATTATTTCCTCTTTTGAGAAAGGAGCCTTTATCTTCTCATTTTGTTCAGCATAAATGAGGGTGGGAATGTTGGCCAACACTTGCTCCCTCTCATCTTGTCAATTATTTAGTTCTGCTGTGAGTAGCTTGTGAAAAAAACTCACTATTTCATCTCTTATTTTCTCTGGTGTATGGGCTACAACTCCTTTTGCAGTCCCATGGACATTACTCTATTGAACTATGATACTATCTTATGATCGTTGATTCATGAAAGAATCTCGAGTTCCTGTTCCTGTCCCTGTCCTTCATCCATGCCTCCCTTGAATTATGTTTCTAAAATGTTTTTCCTTGAGGTAAACTTCCTCTATTTGGGTTAGTAAAGACTCTACTTCTTCTAATTTCTCATTTGATAAGGCTTGAATCTCAGAAATTAGAAAAAGAGTCATCTTCTTATCTTCTTATTTTCTTGATCCAGTCCTTTAGGCCTATGTCATAGTGTACTTGCCGAACTTCATCTGAAAAATTCAAACTTCATCCTCATTGAACATGAACTCGAACTTTATCCATTATTTTTGCATGGGAAGTTTTTGACATGATTTTGCATTATTTTATAAATATGTGTGTATATATACATATACCGATTAAAAGAAAGGATAGAAAACTCTCTCCACTTTGTCCCTTTGACATATTTGTGCCTTTTTTATAAAATAAAAACATAATTTTTTTTTTTTTGTTCGAACCCAAAGACTTTTTTTTTTCAAACTTTATCCATAGGCTAACTTGAACTGAACTGTATCCTTGTCAAACATGAATTTGAACTCGAACCTCGTGACTTAGCTTTAGGCGGCCTTGAATGTATCTTAACTTTTGAGACATCATGAACATTTGTGTTCCGTCCATCTCATGGCGCTCATTCCACCACTCCATCAGATCTGGTAGAGATCAGTCATATAGCCACATCCATTCAAGCTTGAACGGGTGTTTCTTTGGGGGTTTATCTGTTGTTACAGCCAGCCAGATAGGGGTGCTGTATCTTTCCATGGTTATTGGCTGCAATGTTATTGTAAATAGCATCTCCTTGCTTTATCTTGGAAATTATTTCCAAAATGTTCCTTGTTCCAGTCCTCTAGGCGGCTTTCAATGTATCTTAGCTTTTGCGACAGTTTGAATACGTGTGTTCTTTCCATCTCATGGTACTCATTCCATCACTCCATCAGATCAGGTGGATATCTATGATTTTATCATTTAGCCACATTAATTCGAACTTGAATTGGTGTTTCTTTGCGGGTGACAGTCAGCCAGATTGGGGCATAGTATCTGCCAATGGTTATTGGCCACAATTTTGTTTTAAATAGGATTTCCATGTAACTTATCTTTTGAGTTTCAGTAGAAATATCGATACTCATTTTAATAAAAATGTGATTAATTTGAAAAATCTTTTTCTTTGTAAATTAAATTGTTATATTGTCATTTTGTAGGTTTTCCAGACTTTCCAGCTCCATCCGAACTTAAAGATGCAGCAATAGCAGCCATAAGAGCCGATTTCAACCAATACAGGCAACAAACCATCCTACATTTCCTTTTCTTCCCCTTATTAGAACTAGCTTCTTTCTAGTGACAGTTTCTGGGCTGTTTGGTAGATGTTTAATTGATTGAAAATAATTTACTGGTTAACTTCCAGTTATTATTATTACTACTATCTAACTAAAAAAATTACTATATTGATTCCACAAAGCTAGATAATAACATATATGTTCTCTATATCTACTGGAAAGAGGAATCCACACTCCGGACTACAAAGCGGCCTATACCTCAGAGTTAGAGTGCTCTGGCATGCTATTAGCAGTTCCTAGGTTTGAGCCCTAACCATTTCATGGAAAATAATATGGTATCAAATCTAGACTAGGAACTTCACACAAAGAGTGTGGTTTTGGGGGATGGCAGGGGAGAGGTGGGGAGTGGTGGGATGTTGGCAAAAACGATAAACACTTTAAACTGCAAAAGAGCTGGTAGCTTAATGGTACAATGCCCAAGCATTCTAATGAGAGGTCCTAGATTTGAGCACTAACTAGTCCATGGAAAATAATAGGATCAAGCAGTTTCAAGAAGATTAAAGCATTCAAAGTTTCTAACAAGGTAGAAGGGATTTATACCCCCTCTCCCTCGCCAATCCTGCCCACTCCACTCCTGTCCTCACCATCTGTAAAATGACTTTTATAGTTGCAAGAGTAATTACTGTTTTTTCATAAGCTAAATGCCCTACAAGTCTCTTGCAATTATCTGAACTGCTGCTAGTCTTAACATCTATACTATCATTAGCTGTGCAGCAATTTAAAAGAAAATTCAAAAACGGTATCTGCACTATTGTAGACAAGCATTAGCAGTTACCAATGCATAACTTCTCTCAAACTGCATTCCAACCAGCATATGACTAAGAACAACAAGCAATAGGAATTTCCAAATTGCACTCCAAAATTCCTCTCGGATTATCTTCAGTAACTACCAGGGATTAATGATACTCTTCAACCATTATCAATATCCATTAGCAGGGGGCTTCCCATTAGTTTAAGGCCATGGAATCAGCTAGTATCTTTCTGAAATTTTCTTTGTTTAGTGTATGAAGGTCATCCTTGGCCAGCCACTGTGGGGTCTTAAAAGCAATAGCAATGGCTTGACACACTCAAGTAGACAGTGTTCAAAAGTCCTTCCCCAGTGGCAAAAATCCCTCAAGACATTCCCATTCCTCTCCACAGCCATCAAACAAGCTTTGAGAGGCCAGAGTTGCTCTTCCTTAAGCCTTCTTGACATCCTCTGCAAATTTTAGATTATTTTATTTATTTTTCCTTAGCTCCTGCCAAGGCCCTTGATGCAGGAGCATCTTCTCACCAACATGACAATTTTGAGATTTTGTATAAATTATGCAATTTTGGGTTGAACTAGCCTACATAAGGTTTAAGGGCTGTTAATAGGGTCATTGCAGTCCCTCTAGAATGATCAAGATAGGTTAAGTCTTTAGGAAATTTGAATAATTGGTTTTCCCTCCAAAATGCAATTTGGAGTCTTAAGACCATTTTTGGCTTGTGGTAATCATTCTTGAAGCTTGAAATCTTGTAAAAGGATGAAATGAGGAATAATGAGGTGTCTTAGGTTCTTCTAGGGTCAAGGAAGCATGGTATGAGTTAGAAAATCAAAAGACTATGGTCTATAGCCAAACAACTTGAGGTTAAGTCTAAGTTCACCTATGTGACCAAGTGTCTAAGGTGTCAAATTCAGTTAGGTATTCGATGGAGGACATATAAAATTTGAAAATGTAACCAATTTGGGCATTCCCATTCGAATGGAAATCAGGAAAGGTGCTTCAAGAAGGTAGAATACAATGTTTGTGTAAGTATTTTGTATCTTGGTGACTGTGAGAATGTCTTTATATGGATGAATACTCATAGAGCTCTAATGCATGTCTGATGAAAAGATCATAAATGATCTGTGTAAGATATTAGTTGTAAACTTTGTGAATGTTATGGTTGTATTTTGAAGCTTATTGTATAAACTGTGTAGCTTGACCTGACTGAGAGAGAATGATGGAACTCTGAGTACAGTGGTATTGCAAACTGAGAAATACTGTTGACACATTGTGGTGAGTAAATAGTTATCTATGCATGATGTGAAGGGTGAGAACTCAGACCTTAAACTAAAACTCTTTAAGGTGTTCATAGTTATGTAAAACTGAGACATCAGTTTGACTGTGATCCTTCTTACAAAGTGCATGTGTTGAATTGTTTATGATGGCATAAAGGAATAGAATTGGGATTTCCCATAAGACCCGGAGAACAAGAATCATGTTAGGCCATTTATATGAAGGAAAACCTTTGTGTTGTGCTCATGACTATGCAAACTGTGATGTAAATTGGACTGTGATCAACCTTGCAAAGTGTGTATGGTGAATTGCTTGATGTGGCACAAATAGAGAGCATTGGGAATCATTCTTCTTACCAAGTGAATAAGAGACATCATGAGTAGCTTGCATGTTGAAATATCTTTGTAATAAACAATAGTGAAAAGTATTGATTTTCTAATTTGGTGATAACTGTGCCTGAGCAAAAGACTATAGATTCTAATGAAAAGACCATAAACTTTTGTCTGTGACTTCTTGGTTGAATTATAAGGAGTAGAATGCCATTGAATTGACTAGAAGAATTGCCCTCAGGTATGCTCAGTGTTTTGTATTGATAAATAAAGGAACTAGGAGGACTGAGATCTGTATATACACAAGACAGGGCAGAGGAAAGAAGCACTGTAGAAGATTTTGCATGTGATTTTATAAGTCACTGGTAAGCTAAACAATTAGAACACCTCTAGACAGGTCCTCAGGAGAAAATTTGGACCTTGAAAGTGCATGCAAAAGTTTTTATAATCTTTTTCCTTTCTCTCAGGCTCCCAGGAAGGTTTTTGAGAACCAGAGCTAGGGTTAGATTTTTGAAGGATCAAATTAAGTCCTTTTCACTCAAAATTTCTAAGAAATGATCACAAGAACCTATAGAAAAGGATGATGAAGGAAATTTTGAAAGATAACGGTTCAATTTCTTGATTTTTATGACAGTTGGAGAGAGAAAATACAAACACAGTCAAGACTAGTGAAAGAAAGGTAAGTTACAAAGGAAGAGTGATCTGGAGGTGGAATTAATGAATGAAATTTCATGCACATTGAAAACTCATTAAAGGGTTCCTAAAAAGCCCTTCATAATGTTTTGAAGTGCCCTAGAAAAGATCCTAAGATTGACAGTCTACTGGCAAAAACCTAGTAAGGGTTATTGAGCAAACACAAAAAGTGGAATACAAAGAGTTATACAAAGAGATAGGAGACCAAATTTTGGGCACACTTTATAGTTGATATGAGGATGTTAAAGGAGTTAACAAGGTCTTAGTAATACTTCTATAAGATCATACTCACCATTGGAGCAAGCATGCTTTGTCTTGACTAGAAGAAAGGATAGTTTATATCAAAAGCAAATGTTGCAAGCTTGTTGACTTGAAACTCTTTGTAGGGACTCACTAGCCTTGTTTTGAGGTATATGTACAGGGTGCAAAGTGACAGAGGGTGGAATAATGCTAGAAAGAGCCAAAGTGGACAGTTGTAATGAAGCTCTCATGAAGGAGAATGTTAGACTAATTTGAGAAAGGTGAATGAAGGATGGGTTGTATGATCATTTGATGAAAAATGTGTCACTTTTAGAGTAAGAACCAGGGCATGGTGAGGTAATAGAACCCTCCAAGTGTTAACTACTCAGTTTGCCTACATCTAAGCCAAGAAAGCTCATTGGGAAACTTGTATAACCTTCCAATTTCAGTTAAGGCAAAGGTGAAATTTATAACTATGTTGATAAATAAGTACATGAATAAAATGGTATGCTATTGTCTACATCAGCCCTAATGAAAGAGGCATTGTCTTCCTCCAGTGCTTTAATATTCGCTATTACCACAGTGGAAGCCAAACTATTATCATCAAATACAACGTGTGGTTTCTCACCACCCACATTCAAAGGCTTGTCCATATCCTTCCAAGGCATTGCAGGGGTGATGGGAAAGTAAAATTGCTTACTTTTATCCATAAGTAGTTCAATTAGGGATGATTGTAGGAGTGGAGCTACCTCTAAGGATCTCCTACTTGACCTCTGGATTGATGAAGTTCTTAGCCTCATCCGTTTTGGTCCCAATACCTTTCAATATTTGAAATCTTTAGGCCTTTAAATAATTCTTTACATTCTTCCAAGCATTGGTGGTTAAGGTACGGTAGGCATCAAATTTTCCTCCCAAATAGCATTTGATCCTCACAGTCATATACATGCTTGGCGGTTCACAACAGCTGCCTTAAAAAAAAGCATTGTTTCTTCCCTTTTGGTACCGCCATCCTCCAAGTGAATCCACTTCATCTTGCTGGCAGAGAATGCCAGCTTCCATAGCAGGCTGTCTGCCATGTCTCAGTCTTTTCAACTCCAACTATTCATTGTCGATTTTTTATCCTGGTCTCCCTCCCAATATGCTAAAAAGTAGTTACATTCCTCTTTGCCGTCTCCTTAAAATGAGTAGGGGCCACAGTAGATGCATCTCAGAATTCACTTCCTGATCACACCAAAGCATATTTTCAAAAATCAACTTAGTAAACAAATGGTGCAGAAGGTAAATATGGAGGGAGGTGCAATAGTTAAGAATTTAAAAATGAAGGCCTCAGGCTGCTCACATGTAATTAACATCTCTTTTAGAGGATATATACTCGGATGGGATTTGCATCCCCCTTCCTAGTGTGATTTATTTCCATGAATTAAAAAATACTAAAAATAAAACAGTGAAATTTGAGGGAAAGAAATAAGATGGGATTCCCATCCCAAACTAATAAGTCCCCAAGGTTATACAGTCTACAGAAAAAACTTCCCCTTCCCATGTTGGCATCCCCTCTTCATCTCATTCACAAGGCCCACTCTGACCCTACACAATCACTACTCTCTTTAAGCATTTCTAGAGCATTTCTTCCATTAACACTTTTTCAGACTGTATCATAGCCTCAAACTGAGCTCTACAATCCTCAATAGCTGGGAGATGATCACTATTGGTCAATATTTCATCTGGACAAAGGGTAATGGCTAGATTTGCTAGGAGATTTTCCGCCTATTTGTTCTGTCTAGGTGTATGAGATGCCTCAATCTCTCAAAACCCAATAAGTAGCTGATGTATTTCAGCAACTAAGATATGGAGGCTTCCAATTGTTGGTGTCCAAGTCTCTTATTTCTTGAAGGTAAGAAACTGAAAGCTTCAAGTTGGTCTCCAGTAAAATAGAATCAATCTCTATTGCCTTTCCTTGATGGAAATGTGTTGTATAATTTGCATGAATTACGCTCTACATGATTTGCACTCATCTAGATTGTACACATGGAATGCAATCTCAGTTATCATCTCAGTTCAATATGAAGGATCTAGGTGCTATGAAATTCATTTTGGGCATGGAATTAAAAATGGACCGTCCAAAAACAAAATTGTGGTTAAATTAGAGAAAATACGTTGAGATGATAATGTAGAGGTTTAAAATGCAGCAAACCTGTAAGTACTCCCTTTCCTATTGATAAAAAATTATCTACCGAACAGTGTCCCAAGGCACAAGAAGAAATAGAGCACACGGTACATGATCCTTATGCTAGTGGTGCTGGAAGCTATATGTATGCTATGGTTTGTAGCCAACTTGACATTGCCCATGCAATGGGAGTAGTGAGTAGATTTATGTCCAACCCAATGAAGGAACATTGGAATGTTGTGAAAAGAATCTCCAGACATCTGCACGACACTTCAGATTATGCAATCTTCTACTAAGGAAGACCTAGAGAGAATAAAATCATGACTTTACATGGCTTTGTGGATTTGACTGCATTAGAATTCTTGACTTTTGAAGGTCTACAAGTGCTTCTATGCATACTTTGTGTGGTGTAGTCGTCAGTTGGATGAGCAAGAGACATGTAATTGTTGTAATATCTACAACAGAGGCTGTGTACATGGCAGCTCTCATGCAAGTTAGAAAGTAATATGGTTAGAAAGGCTCTGTTTGAATGTTGGTTTCTTACAAATAGTTATAAGGATAGATTGTGAGAGTCAAAGTGCAATCTGTAAGGCAGAGAATCCCACTTATCATTCTCGGATGAAGCATATTGATATACAATACCATTTTGTTTGAGACATGGTTTAAGACAAGAAGGTGCTGTTGCAAAAGTTGTCACAGAGGAAAATGTTGTTGATTCATTGACAAAGGCTGTGAATACTGAATTTTTTTCCTGGTGCAGAAGATCAATAGGCATGGTTGCCCATAGCTGCTGAAAAATATGAATATATGGTTCCCTACGCAAAGCATTCAACAAGTGGGAGATTGTTAGAAATGTGATGTACGCTTTGCATGAATAATACTCTACACGATTCACACTTGTTTAGACTATACATGCATTTTTATTTTTGTGAAGCATTTTGTTGATCTTCTTTTACCACGGTTTCGGGACCTTTGTATTCCACTTCCACTCGGATGTGCCTACATATACTTGCACATACTTTAGGAAAAACCTATGTTGCCAGGAAACGGAAACGGGTACGGGTTTGAAACGTGGAAATGCTGATTTTCAAAAAACCTTGGGTACGAAACGTTATGGGAAACGTCCGTACAATATATATATATATATGCATAGTACTCATTTTCAAAATTTTAGTCCATGGACCATAAGAGATAAAGCACTCAAAATATTTTGTATTCATTGAAGTTCTAAAGATTCATCATTCAACATGGTTACAATTTCAATGTTTCATATATACATGATTATAATCTAGATTCTAGAATATATCATCTAGATTTTCTTCATAATCATCTGTCATGCATCCATGTTTCAAAAATTATTGTTGTAACCCGCTTCATTGTATTCATTTGATTAATGATTCCAATCAAAAATTCTATTCAAAGGAGCATTAATACACTGAGTCAAAACCTGCTTTCTAGCCTGGCATTTCTTGGTTTCTGCTAGATTCTTCCTACTTTCTTTGGATTATTATTCTGACCCAAACTATCTTTAGGCTTGTTTAATGTGCCTCCTTGTTAGTATAGTTTTAATAAATTAATGTTATAAGACTTTACAGCTGAGCACACTGTAACTTAAACCTGGGTTTGGAAAATTCTCTGAGCAGAAATATTTTTTTAAAGTTTTGAAGCTTTAAAAACTAAAAATTCTGGCGGAAACGTCCAGGAAACGTCTTGATGTTTCCAGAAACGTCCAGACGTTTCTTGGACATTTCCTCAGCGTTTCGAACCACGTTTCCGTACCGGAAATGTTTCAGGCTTGAAATGTCAGGGTCCCAGGCGTTTCCTGGTAACAAAGGGAAAAACAAAACTTTGAAATGCGATTATTGTATTGTAAACAATTGAGTTAATTCAATAAAGAAGAAGGTTACTGTCATGTTTTTTTTACCCGAAAGGGTTTTCCTAGGTGAGATTCTTGTCCATCGCGTGTATGCAATTTTTCTCCTATTATAACTTAAAGTTTTATTAGTATTGCTTCTCTTGTATAAGTTTATTTGTCATAAATCTATTCATTCCTAACCATATTTCCTCCTAATCCCAACTGCTTGTGCTGCATTATTGGACTTCAGACCTAGCCTCTCCACATACCAACTCTATTAACTTCCATAGGCTTTAGCAACCCCAGTATTTCCTTTCAAGGCCCTATCTGTGTAGAGTATCCATTGAATCCTCTCACGTGGAAACCTTTTCCCTATCTATGTATGTTTTAGCAGCCTCATAATTGGGGGTGTTATTAGGTTGACTTATTAATTTTCTTAGGTTTACTTTGAAATCTCACGTGCTTTGTAAACCACTGAAATGTCTGTGGTAATGTTACGGCATGATATGCCTGTAGCATAATAACTCGCCCCCTTGTTGGATTGTGGAATATTTAGTATATATTACTTCTTTTTATTAACCCTAAATGCTTATGTCCATATCTCTAGACAAAATCTGGTTCGCGTCTGAAATATGTTCATTTGTTCCTGATTAACTCACTAACTTTTCCTTCTGGAAAATGGATTCAAGCTCAACTTATCATTAAGGAGTCTTTTCCCGTTGCTTTCTATTTGAAAATCCCTAGGCCAATTAATTTTCCACTTGGAAATGTGGGATAGATTTATGGGGGCGAGGAAGTCATTTTGAAATAGCCAAAAAGTATATGTGAGTAAGGGTACAGTTTATATAGAGTCACAAGGAGATGCATGTATGGTTACATGTCCCAGTCGCTGAATCCGATTTTCATGGTGACTATGTATACCCTTTTCTAAATTTCATCAACATTGGGTTCTTTTGCTTGCTCTCTGTCTATTTAGTCTGGAGTCTCCTTTGCATGCCTGATTAAGCGAATCTTGTCATATAATATCAACAGCAGGATTAAAAATTGATTCACAACTTGATGCAGCCCACATCTCCCCTCACTTACTTCTTAGCTCTCCTATCAGGCTCTCCACTGATGTTTATCTTCCTTTCCTTGAGTTGTCCACTCCTTTGTTTCTGTTATCTTGAGTGGTTTTGAGTTCTTTTCACTCTGCTTAGTTGTAACATTCTTCATACGAATTCAGGGTTGATGCCTAGCGATTTTTGAATGTCCTTTCTCTTTCTTCATCCTTCTTGTCCTCTTTGTTACACTACTAGCAGACTTGTCTTAGCTGGCAAATGAAGACCCATTGCCAGTAATATGCCATCAAAACTGCAGCCAGGGTTTTCAAATAAGTCCCTGGCCTGAGTATATTTTGATCTTCTTCAACTGACAAACAAATATATGTGGTTTTTAAAGAATTAAACAATTGCTATATATATCTGATTGACACCTCCTATGAGAGAACCAATTCTTAACCTTGACCAATGTCTCTAGAGTCCAATTCAATCCTCAACTTTGTAACAACTACAATACTCTGAATCTTATGCCAACTTTCCTAATTTTGTATAATTTTTGCCATTTATCCTCTAACATATCCATGGGTGGCTAAACTCAACCGATCCGCCACAGGCTAGGATGTCCAGTTTATCTGCTTCTCTCTCTTGCTAGGTATGACGTGGGTATGACAAGAAACATAATGAATGTTTACAGGATTTTCCTTTGTCACGTGGGCAATCAGATAGCCCATGACTTGCTCAGCTGGCATTTATAGAACTAATGTATTTACTAATTCATTCTATTATTTTACAGAACTTACATATTGGGCAGATTAATTATCTTCTTCGTTAAGGAATATATTCATCAATCCATTCACTACTTTTTAACTGGTAACTACTTAACAAGCCCAACATTCCTCAACTCCATATCTTCATTATTCACTTTTATTCACTTACTGCAAAAAAACAGCACAAGTTATCATCCTGTCCTCAATCTTTCCACTATGAATGGGTACTATGTTGCCTTTTTTTCTTTTTCTTTGGTGTTTGGTGGTGATACTCCCTTTTTCATTTAAATTCGTTTGCTGGTCTGTTTGCTTTACAAACACCATGTTTGGCTTCTTCCAACCATACACTATCATAATTAGCTCTTGCATCAAACTATATGACAACACCCTCCATCAGATGACAAAAACTAAAATAAGTAAAGTATATTTATGTTCCTTTATTAGGTTCCAGCTGGCAGAGAGCCTTCTTGATGCAGGAGCTACCACAAAACACACTTTCAACATTCACTTTAACAATTTGACAAGTTTCCACTATGGCTTCCTTTAGACCTTCAAGATGCATTCAGGTAGTGAAACTCAAAGGAACATCTATATTATGTCTTCCCAAAGTTATATTATTGTCTACAATATCATATAAATCCCAAACATAAGCTCATAACTTTGTCTTCACCTGATTTGTTCAATAAACACAAAACAAAGATTCTTGCATTTGCTAGACTAGGTCTTTTTCTCTCCTATATGTAACATATCTCCTCCTTGATGTAGGGTTCTTTAGTGACCACCTCCTGTAGTTGTAACAATTTTCTTAGACCCTGTTTGATGCCTTACAACATTCAAAACTACCGCTTCACTCAATTCTTGTCACACACCTCAAATTGGCTTATAGGGCTACAAGGCCTAAAAGTGTAAACTTAGGTTTATAACTCAAGAATGTCTTATGAGGTTCATCAAATTCTTGTAGCTGTCTCAAAACACTCTAAAGATGGTGATCTAACAAATCCAGGTCTTCACCCTTCTTGAAAACCCATGAAAATGTAAATCTTGTGAGAAGCAGGCCTAATTAGGTCTCTTTTTGCACCTGCAGAAAGACTGTCAAAGATATCTCACTCTGTACAGACTCAAAAACTCAAAAACCTTCAAAATCTCTTAGAACACTTCTAATCCCAACTATCTGCCAAATTTTAGGAGTGTTGGATGGAGAGAATGCGAGATATTCACATTTTCCTTAAGAAACCCTAGCTGCCCTGCTACAGAGCCTGAGAGTACTAGAAATACAATAATTTTCACAATTTTGCTTCTTTTTCAAAAATTCCACCTGGGATAGGTCTGTATGGACCTAGTGCATCCCTGCAAATAATTACGAGGTTTGGATCTATTTTGAAATAAGTGAAAATGCTAAATATTCAGGACTGAGTGCTCAGAAAGAGCCACCAAAAACTGTGTTATTCAAACCCCATACTTCACAAATGATAACATACATGCAATAACAGTCAAGAGCTTATCAAATATGGTTTGATCACACCTGCGGGAGTATACACAAACTCATGGAAGCCCTCTTTACATTGATTCTTTGCACAGAACAACACAAACCCCTGCCTTCTCCTTACACACCAAACATCTCATCCTAGAATGAATCTACATCTCCTTAAAATGATGTTTCATGATCTTCTTTCACCTAACTCGAATCATATCATGTTTTCATGATGTCTAAAGTTGGTCTTAGGTGGTTGAAGATCACCATGATCTTCTCAACAAACAATACCAAATTACACTCTACCTTATTTAGCACTCGTCCAACATTGCATTTCTCTTTGACTGAGTTGAAAGGAGGATTACATTGAATTACATTAAAAACTATCTAAATTACTTACTTGGATCCCTAAGAACCTTTGGCATATGATCAAGACCTTCACACCATGCCTAAAACTCTCCAATGGCTTCATAACCCATTCAAAATTTGAATTTGCTTTTGGAGGGAAAATCTCAAGTACTCCTAAATGACCTACAAATCACCACTTGAAGCCTATGTAGGGCTTCTTATTGACATAATAAGACTTATAACACATTTTACAAATAAAATAGAACCATGATTGTGCTCTATACAATTATGCACCTGCAAATGTTCATGAGCTCCTGCTCACGAGTCTTCATGACTGTCATTATTAGCCGCTCCTTGTGAATCTTCTTCTCCTCTTCATTATTCCTCTTCTCTCCACGCATTCCTAGATCCCATGGTCTTCCTAGGAGTGATAAGGACTGGTTTGTTTTTGCATTCTCTTCAAGCAAGCAATTTCCCTCCTTGATGGCAATCCTCTCTTTACTTATTTTCAAACCTTCTCCAGCTGTACCTGCACATGCAACAAACACATTAAAGAAAACCACTTCTTTATCATACTCCTTGCTCCACTCCTTTGCATTGCGCCGTTCTTTGGTGTATTCACAATTTCCATTGTCATAATGGACTTCAAGATGGCCATTCTTATCCTTCACTTGACTTATTCCTTCCTTTTCATTCTTCCTTGATCTCAAAACATCATCATTGTCTTCTTCATTGGTCATGCTAAGATTCTCCTTAGACTTCTCATCAGAGAGTTTTCAGGAAACTGCTCGGGTCCTAGCTAAATCTGCTCTTCGAGGTCGTATTGATTGGTTGAAAGGCTTGATCTGGTATTTATCAACTTGCTCTGCCCCTGTTTTGACATTTGCTTTTTGGTTCATTTTGGTGCCATAATGAGTCTCTTGGATTTCCTTTTATGTGCAACCTCTAAAAGTGCAACAATTCCTTTCAATCCTGATTTTTCCTTCTTGTTTTGAGTCCATTCTTGGGTATCTTCTATGTTTCTAACCTTATTAGCACACCAAGCAACAATCTCTAGGTTGCTCTCCACTTCTTGCTTTATCATGATTCCTGATTTCTGCCTTTCTACAACTTCAAAGACTGAAACTTTTTCACCTTTGACTGAATCCTGCTCCATGTCCCTTGTTTTCGCTTTGGTCTCCTTGTCAACTTTCATGTGCTCCATGCTTTCTCCTCAAGGCTGTTATGCACCTTTTCAAGTCATTCTTGTTATTCATTTGCCTTATCTTATCCTCTTTTCTCGTCTTAACACACTGAAACCTGAGATCATTACTACCAATCAGAGATGCTTCTTCAATTGCTCCCTGTACATGCATCCATAACTCATCAAATACTTGCTCTAGGCTGGATCTCCATATATTGGACATTATCACAACAGTTTGTTGGTATTGAGAAGGTGTCAAGAACCTTCTACCTCCACTATTCCTCTATTCATGATCTTGTAAGACCTGCAAATACAACTTTCTTTCCCAACTATTGAAAATGGTTTCAAAACCTTCTTGTTCACTTGAACTCATCACTTTACCAGCTACTTTGAACAAACACTGATTTAAGACTCTTTTCACTTCATGAACCACTTACTTATCATGGAGGTTGACTGGGAAAATGTATGACAAACATTTCTTACCATCAAACTGATTACTTGACTCAAATGCTTGTGGCCTCTAATCCCACACCGCTGTCATGGAATGAAGATCAACTAAACTTTGCTCCTTTGCCATCATTGTTTCACCATTGGTGTCAAACTTCATGAGACCTTGAAAGTCTTCATTGCTCCACTCTCCTTCTAGTTTGAACTGAGACAACCTTCTTCTTACTCTTATCTCATCCTCGTTATGGCCTTCTTGGTCATCAAGCCTCATACCTGCATAATCACCACTGTCATAACATGCGATGATGAAAATTCAGGCTGCATAGCCCCTTCTAGAGCTCTGTTTTCTTGTTCCAAGTCTCTTACTACCTTCTCCTCATTGTTAAACTGATCTTCTTCTCCCTTATGGCTCTTCAAAGCTCCTTCAAGCTGACATATGACTCTTGGAAGGATCATTATACCTCCATTTTGTTCAAGACTTGTCATATGCTGCCCTGGTTCTAAAACTCCCAACTTTTCTTTGTCTTTCTCTCTAACCTTCCTTCCTTGCATGGCTAGTAATCTGCTTGTGGTCTCTTCAACTTCTTCATCTGTCTTGTCCTTGAGTGGACTCTTCAGCATCTTCATTGATTTTCCACGCTGGTCTTCCGTCATGTTTCTACCAACTTGCTCCCTTATAGGTGTAAGGGACTGATTTCTTGAACTCTCCTTTCTACCATCATCATGAGGATCATACCATTGCTTGAAATGCATTGTTTGCCTTTGAATTCCTGCTCCTTTAAGACTTGCAAGTTCATATTCTTGAGGTGTTACCATGGGCAATGTACTCCTTGCACTTGAATCCTTCACTTCTCCATCTTGTAGACTTTTCTTAGTTTCTTTTGAGTTCAACATACAACTTCTCCCATCTGGGAGAATCTTGAAACTCTTCGTTTGTTTGTCTTCCTCTTCTACTTGAGGTTCATGACTCTTATTTGCCTTGCTCTTGCCTTCAAGAGATAGTTCTGCCTCTTTCTCTTTTATGACAATTTGTTCATCCTCATGCTCTTCACCTGCAATCACACATTCATATAAGCAGTTAGATTGAAAAATTTGAGGCTCATTTACCCCTCTTGATGTCTCTAAGATTGGCATCTCTCCTTCATTCAGGTCTAGATTTCTTAGATCTTACATGAGACTCTTATCTTGTCTCTCATCCATTTCTTCTTCACCAAACATTGGTGCTCTCTCTAGTTCACAAATGAACACTAATTGCTTTTCTTCCAAAGACTGATTTTCATGTCTCTTCCTGTCTTCAGCTCCTTTCTTCATGCCTCTATGAACTCTCAACTTCCTTCTTTTTTCTTTGATCAAGGCAATCAAGCTATGCCTTCTTCTCCTTGCAATCAATAGCTCTATAGGCCATTTGAATTTTCTTCTCCACCTCCAACCACAACTTTGACTTTCTTCTTCTTGTAGCAGCTCCATCATAAGACTTAACCTCTCTTTTAACTCAGCTATCTCTTTCTCCATATCCAACTCTTTCTTCTTGGCATCTTCTTTCATCTTCCTGTGGCATTTTCCTTCAACTAAGCCCTTCATTTTGCTATCCGCTTTTTTTTCTCAACCTCTTCTTCCTTTCTCTGAGCCTCAATGTGTTCACCTTCTCTTTTCTCTCTCACTTCTGGCCTCAATGTGCCTATTCTTCCTCAGCAAGTCTTTCTCACCTTGCTAGATACCTCACCTAGGTTGTCTTCCTTTGTATCTGGTCTTTTGGTATTTTTGGTCCTTATTCACCTTGGACCACCTCTCTGAGCTTCAACCTGCTCATTCTCTTCCACTTTCCAAGCCTTAATGACTGTAGGGATCCTTCTTGCCACCAAATTCCTCTTTTCTTTTTCAAGGTTTCCAAGAACCTTATTTATCCTTCTTGTTTCAATTTACCTTCAAGCTGCTACCTGCATTCACACTAACTTATATCTTTTTCAAGAGCAATAAACCATGCTTTGAAACCACAATGATGCAGGGTTTACCACAAAGCACACTTTCAACATTCACTTCAACAATTTGACAAGTTTCCACTATGGCTTCCTTTAGACCTTCAAGATGCATTCAGGGAGTGAAACTCAAAAGGAACATCTATATTATGCCTTCCCAAAGTTATATTATTGTCCACAATATCATATGAATCCCAAACAAAGTTCATAACTTTGTCTTCACCTGATTTGTTCAATAAACACAAAACAAAGATTCTTGCATTTGCTAGACTAGGTCTTTTTCTTCCTTATACTTAACTGATCTCCTCCTTGATGTAGGGTTCTTTAGTGACCACCTCCTGTAGTTGTAACAAGTTTCTTAGACCCTGTTTGATGCCGTACAACATTCAAAACTACCGCTTCACTCAATTCTTGTCTCACACCTCCAATTGGCCTATAGGGCTACAAGGCCTAAGAGTGTAAACTTAGGTTTATACCTCAAGAATGTCTTATGAGGTTCATCAAATGCTTGTAACTGTCTCAAAGCACTCTAAAGATGTTGACCTAACAAATCCAGGTCTTCATCCTTCTGGAAAACCCAAGAAAATGCAAATCTTGTGAGAAGCAGGCCTAATTAGGTCTCTTTTTGCACCTGCAGAAAGACTGTCAAAGATATCTCACTCTGTACAGACTCAAAACTCAAAACCTTCAGAATCTCTTAGAACACTTCTAATCCCAACTATCTACTAAATTTCAGGAGTGTTGGATGGTGGGAATGAGAGATATTCACATTTTCCTTAAGAAACCCTAGCTGCCCTGCTACAGAGCCCGAGAGCACTAGAAATACAATAATTTTCAAAAATTTGCTTCTTTTTCAAAAATCCCACCTGGGATAGGTCTTTATGGAGCTATTGCATCGCTGCAAATAATTAGGAGGTTTGGATCTATCTTGAAATACATGAAAATGCTAAATACTCAGGACTGAGTGGTCAGAAAAAACCACCAAAAACTGTGTTATTCAAACCCTATACTTCACAAATGATAACATACACGCAATAACAGTCAAGAGCTTCTCAGATATGGTTTGATCACACCTGCGGGAGTATACTCAAACTCATGGAAGCCCTCTTTACATTGGTTATTTGCATAAAACAACACAAACCCCTGCCTTCTCCTTACACACCAACCATCTCATCCTGGAATGAATCTACATCTCCTCAAAATGATGTTTCATGATCTTCTTTCACCTAACTCGAATCATATTGTGTTATGATGTCTAAAGTTGGTCGTAGGTGGTTGAAGATCACCATGATCTTCTCAACAAACAATACCAAATCACACTCTGCTTTATTTAGCACTCCTCCAACATTGCATTTCTCTTTGCCTGAGTTGGAAGGAGAATTACATTGAATTTACACTAAAAACTATCTGAATTACTTACTCAAGTGCCATTCGCATTCCCACCACAAGTGCCACAAGTGTCCAACTGAATACTCGCCATTAAAACTCACCATAGTTAACTCATCGAGTATTCCCGAGTATTGGCCAAGTAGCTATGTATTGCTTAAAATTTATGTTTTTAAAAGAAATTTGCGTATTTTTAAGTTGCCGAGCATTCTTGAGTATTGGCCGAGTATTGCCGAGTTTTTGCCGAGTCAATTTTTTTTTGGTCTACCGAGTATTTTCCGAGTACGAGTATGCGAACTATGCTTCACACCATGCCTAGAACTCTCCAATGGCTTCATATACCATTCAAAATTTGAATTTACTTTTGGAGGGAAAATCTCAAGTACTCATAAATGACCTACAAATCACCACTTGAAGCCTATGTAGGGCTTCTTATTGACATAATAAGACTTATAACACATTTTACAAAGAAAATAGCACCATGATTGTGCTCTATACAATGATGCACCCGCATCACTTCTTATGGTTCAACATTAGCAACTTCAGTGTTTATCTTGTGTAACTTTTTCCCTGTTTTCATGTTTGTCTTTGTGCTACGGTAATTCTTTCAATGAGATTTAATCCTCTTTGATTTGGAAAGATGATTGATCCTTAGATCTTCTTCACTCTATTGTTGTATGTGCTTGATGATTACAAATTTGATGTTACTTTTGTTGTTAAGTATTTGATACATTTAAATATGCTATATGTGTTCTTGCAAAGAGTAATAAGGATGTCGATGAGTGAAGGCCCTGAGGTTGACAATATAAAAGGATACCTTACATGAGTTATTTACCATAAATAATGAAGTGATATAATAATGCATGAACCATTAACTAGCATAGTGGGTGTGGTCGGAAATGGCAGTCAAATGCGAATCTAGTGCTTCTAGAAGGAGGCAAAAACAAGCTTCTTTAATTGGAAGATGCATGCAGGCCTTTATTACTCAAACAAAGTTTGTGCCGATGTTGCGAAGGTCATCAAATTCTCAACAATACAAACAATTGTCTAGAGAACCTTAAAGTAAAGTCATTTTAGTAATGTGCATTGTCTTTTATGTCATTAGTGAACGCTTAATGCCATTGTGTTGAAAGAGTAGATTGCTTGTAATGTCCCCAAATGGATATATTTGACCCCAAATGGATTTAAGGCCAATCCCAAACCCCCAAATACAATTTACAGAAGATTTATTAACAACAATCTAGATCAGATCAAAACCCCTTTAAATACCTCAAGAAGTATTGTTTCAAACCCTTGATCCAAAAATTTGCAAAAACTCCTTTATTCATTGTTGGAATAAACTGAAATATCGCTGCAAGTACAATGGAATCCCTTGTGTAGAGATCCCTCACATACTCTTGGGGTTTTCATCCGCAAGAGAGTACTTCTAAGGGTTTTCGTCCTTAGAAATAATTTAGACAAAGCTAAAAGCTTCAAATAAAAATCAAAATTTAGAAGATGATCAAATGTGTCTCTACAAAGGCAAGTCGACTTGCATAAATAGAGTTTGTGACCCAAAATAGCCACTCATGCAACCAATCACCTTTCTTTGCATTAAATGCTTCTTTCCCTCCAAAAAGCTCTCCTCATGCAAGTCGCATTTTCCTTGAGGGAATAACTTTTGCTTTTGCCTTTTTCTATTTTACTTTTGCCCCCATAGTGCAAGTCGCACTTTTCTAGAAATAAATAATTTTAGCTAAGTGCTTTTATCATTTGGTTCACTTTTCTATTTGTATTAAGTCCATAATATTTTATTATAAGTGCTTTTATAATATTTTATTTTATTTTGCACTTTATAATAAGATATTAGAACTTAAGTCTCCCTTTTAATTTTCTCCTTAGCCGTCGGGAAGACAAAATAGGCTAAGGGTCTTTGACTGGGAAGGGGATATTACATTGCTCCCAAGTCCCTAAGTATATAGTTTGAAAGGTCGTGATATCATTGTGACAATCATCAATTTGACACAGGAAGAAATTCATGATTGTATGGCACCTCTGTGTTATGGTTTTTATTTGACACTGCCGATATTCTAATTTCACTCCAGTCTACCTTCAACAAAAATTCTGAATTAGAAACTGCAGTTGTTGAAAAGGCAAGGTAGGTTATATTTGTCTCTGGACTATGTCACTTCCAGTAAAATGTGATTATAATGACATCATGAGGCTTGTATTTTGTTTTCTGATATTATATCGTCAATATACATAAAACAATTGTCCAATACATATGGTAAGGAAGGAATTCCATAGGCATGGACCTTTGCAGTAAAATTGCCAATATCTGTACCCCTTTATTTGGAATTTTAAGACTTCAGTTGCATTCCTCTATTAATTTTTCTTCAAAAATTTTTGGCAGACACGTTCAAGGCTTATGTGACTATTTAGCACAAACTATGAAGTTAAATCACGGTCTGGATGTAGACCCTGTAAAAATATTGCCATATGCTGTGGTCAATCAGAAGCTTTTGCCGCAACAATACTATCTGGTTGTGTCTCTTTTCTTTTTATTTGAATCATTACCTTTAATTGAGTTTCGGTATGCTTTAGACCTGACAGTCTTTTTGGAACAGTTGTTGATGAAGGGGATGAAGTCTTGTTATTTGATCCAGCATACGAAACTTACGATGCTTGTATTACCATGGCGGGAGGGATTCCTGTAAGTCCTTACATTTGCAGATAAAAACCAATTGCGATGTGGCATATTGATTCAATTTTTTTATAAAATGAAACCTTTTCATTCTCTTTTGCTTAATTAATGAGAAAACCTGAGATATAATATTTGATAAAATAGGTTTATGTTGCTCTCAATCCACCGCATTGGACTTTAGAAATAGAGGAACTCATGGCAGCATTTACACCCCGGACAAAAGCAATTGTACTGAACAGGTGAGTTTCATGTTTGAATGTTTTTTTTCAAGACATGTACCAATGAGCATTACAATAATAAGTTAATGACTAAGAATGCAATTTCGATCCCTCCTTGCTTTTAGTTAATCATGGGCTTCTGGACAAGATTGCTTTTGATCAAGTCTTGTTTATGTGGTTATTTTTCTAGTGCAGGGGGCATAATAGATTAACCAATTACTTTCAATGATCACTTTGTACTAGATAGTGCACATATTAGTTAGTGGTAATATCTACCAAGGTTATAGTGTTTGTTGAAGTTTTCTGGTCATAGCCACTAGACCGGGAGACATGGTATGGAGCCAAGATGTCAGTTATAAAATCAGGCTACATTTGTGCAGGGTAAAACGTTTAGCATACATATACAATTTCAAAGATTCAAAAATAAAATGAACTTTCATAACATCGAATTATAAATTACAATGAGGTTGTCCTATTTTGTTTGATAATCTTTCTTGTAAATCTATGCTGGCCTAACCTGCAATATCTTTTTAGTCCTGTTTTCATTTTCATTTCAAAATTCTGCTGACGTGTTTTGCATGCTCTCCAAATAACCAGCTAATTTGAATGAGGACCAATGGCGCGAGTGGGTTATTTTGATCTTTTAGGACTTAAGGTATTTCATTTGCTTTTATATGAGGAGCAATGGCATGAGTGGGGTGTATTGATGTTTTAGGACTCTTATTTCATTTGCTTTTGTTTATGTTTTTGGTAGAAGGTGATGTCCACAACCTATCGGGTATGTTTACTGTAGTTGGAGGCTGTGTCCTATAGATTTTCTCATCTGAGATGCATACCTGCATCCCAAATGCATACCTAACCCCAGATCACATCTGATTTGGATCCAAAAGCTGGAGGATCAGACACTGCTGCAAAATAATAGACAGACATGTTTAAAAAATTATCTGCAGGCTGCAGCCATATCGCACGATAGTAGATGAACACCCCATTGCACAATATAGCCAGCAATCTTTAGTAAGAAGTACCGTACAAATCTAAGTCACTAGGTTCATGCTCGTGTTCGGCAAGGATAAGGTTCATCTACATTTTTATTTTTATTTTTAAAAATAAATAATAAATGTAATGTCAAAATATACAAATATAATTATATAACTTTGAAAACTGTGTAAAAAGATGTGAAACATAAGCGTCATGATAAGTAGATCAAAATAGAAAATTACACGCATGTGAAATCACATTTTTAAAAATGTTTAAAATCATCAAGAGCACTTGGCTGAAACACAACTTTAAAATACTCGACACGGAAACACAACTTTTTCAAGTGGCTTAAAAAACGATGGAAGAATTTAGTGTTTAGATTGATGCAGCTGCACTGGTGGGTTTTGGACCGTGGACGTAGCAAAAATAGAAGAAAGGAAAAATGTTATGAGAGGAAAGATGATTTTTGTTATCTTGTCCTCAATGTAAGACTAGATATAAGAGGGGCATGTGGAGAAGCACAATAAATCAGCGTAAGATTGAACAGTGAGGTGTTCTTGAAACCATGGGGCATGAGTTAGCATTGAAGATTGGCACTTACAAATATTCCAACAGTGCATGAGCAGCAATGTGAAAACAACTTGAAGGAGGCACGCAGGAAAGTATGTGGAAGGTTCATTGGAGCAGAAGTCTGATGAGTATCTGGAAGTGAAATAGGAGTGGGCACAATGGAGAAAGCTGGTTGTGGTGATGGGTTTGAAGAAAAGCACCTTTGAACGATGCAATAGAGAGAGAATGAAGGTGAGAACTAATTATGTTCATATAATTGTTTGCATTGGTTGGCGGCAATGTTACGCGGGGACGCGCACCCCCATTCCCAAGCCGTCCCGGTGCTTGGGGATGGGGACGAAACGCCGTCCCCCACGCACCCCCAAGACTACCGTCAAGACTTTGGGGACTCCAACGGGGACGCCATGAAGTCCCGAGACGGCTAGGGGACGTCTTGAAGTCCCCAAAGTCCCAAAAATAAAAATATAAAAACATAAAGGATTATGACTTTGAAAAGAGGAAAATGAAAACTAATCCTTTTCCCATGCAAACTTACCTTCCCAAGAAATGGATTTTTGCTGTCTTATGTAGGTTCCAAAAGAAGATATTCTAATGAGAGGTCGCTGTTATTTTACATTTTAAAGCCTTTCTTATACATAGCAATAGGATCAATAAATTCATATGCATATTTTAAAGGATTTCTTTAGTTTCAAAATTTTGTTGTGCAAGTCTTTCTGCTTCTTTTTGTATGATATTGAAGGCTTTACCGGTATATTAGGATGTTCTAGAGGCCAACTTTGTATTTAATTTTTTAGTGTTTTTTAGTTACCTTAGCCGGTTTTGTCTATGGATGGCTATTCATGTAGTTTGCATGGCCTCTACTATTCCAAAAAGCTATTTTTTTAATTCGAGGATATAATCATGTAAGTGACATGATAAAGAGATGTTGGCATGTTACAGGCCCTTTGGTAACATTATTGGCTATGGTGCTGAAATTATAACCTTTCATGTTTTTTTCCAAGGTTAGGGGACCCATTGTATATTTTTAATATTTATATATTATTTTAATAGCTGTCCCCAGCCGTCCCTCGTTGTCCCCTCGTTGTCCCCAAAATCTGGGAATTTTTTGCCGTCCCGAAAACCCCATCCCCTCGTCCCGGAATCTTAGGTAACTATGGTTGGCGGTCAACATGGCATGCTTGCTGCCATGTGTGTGGATCTATAGAGGAGCAAGAGGTGGAGTAGAGTTTGAGTCTTGACAACAATGATTATGCGGAAACTATTGGTGGAGCTCAGACTAGACAATTCAGGTGATAGATTGGAGGATTGTCTATCTAGATCTATTAGGGATATGAACAATGATCAGTTATATGATTTGGTGTACAATACATCGTGATTGCAAAACACTTATCAACATATCAATGGTATAATATATAACGTATATGATGTATTTGACTATTTTGAGGCAAAGTATCAATCCATTGTTACCAAGGTGAATCTTGGTGAACTTACATGGTTATTGCTCACGTCTTATGGCACAAAGTTTAGAGCTTTGAAGATGTTTGTTGGTACATCCAAGCTCCAGGGCATAGCCAATCCAAATATTGATTTTCCATGCCAGTTGTTGTAATCTGCTAACGGGGAGTTGTAGAAGCTCAAGGAGGTGGTGCACTGAGGAAGTTTCATTCTGGGGACTTCGCAATGAAGTAACCAGACGCGTTTACATCCTCAAGTGTTTGAGTTCTTGGTTCTTGTGCCTTTTATAACACTAAAGAAGGCTTCTTTTGGTAATGGTGATCAACATGGATTAGCCGAGGATATCAATTAATGTTGAACTAGGACCGAGTAAAGTCCTTGGTATAGGCCTTAATTCTTAAAGCTATAGCTATACTTGTTGCATTGGCTACTAGAAAAACATTGCAAATTAATGGAGAGGTGGATCAATCTCTTAATAGAGATGACGGATAAAAGGCAATTGTAAGTGGAAAGATTTTTTTGCACAAGCAATATCCATGATAATGTTTTGGAAGTTTCATATTTGGGTGAGCAATCAAATCACACAAATTAATGTATATATACAAGAAAGTTCATTGATCAAATTTGTGGTTAGTAGAGATATGGGTGTGGAGAAGATATCTTTCTTTGGTAAGTTTATAGATAGTATTGTATGGGAGATCGTTATTAAATTTGGAACAAGTTCGATGTGGAATAACGCTTACAACCGGTACATCAAAGGAGTCAAGTTGTAGAGTTAAAACAAGAGGAGCCAACAATAGAAACTAAGGTGATATTTGAGTGTTCCATAGAGTCTCAAACAGGGGATGGTTCTCGGAGACAGGGGGACCAAGGGCCTTGGTTTGGGAACGATGTGGGGGCGACAACACAAATATATATAACATTTGAAAAATAGTTATAAAAATGTATAAGGAACAACAAATGAAACTTTGAAATACTAAACACATTACATTGAACAATGAAAATGCTAAATATCAATATATTAATATTTAAATTCAAAGTGATGATTATGTTCTAAATTCAAATACAGTTGGTCAACGGCTCAATGCCTCTAATGAGTCTAATCATCCCCAAAGTATGTAGCTACCAAACTCTTCATCACTCCAATTGCTAGACTCCGCAAGGTCAAACTCCTCCAAACCGACTCCAACCAACCCCTGTCATGTGCCACATCATCAATCAAAGATGGCTCCTTTGCTCTACATCCGTTAGTCTGTTGGACTTCCTTGTATGTAAGTGTGTTGCGGTCAATAAGACACAAGGCGCTATGTATAATGACAAGCTTCTCCACCCTCTTAGAGGTAATCGTGTTCCTCTTCATAGAGTGGATGACGCCATAAGTAGACCAATTCCTCTCAGAAGTAGAAGAGCTAGAAACCTGGGACAACAAGCGAATGGCTAGTGTGGTTGTCAAAGAATCAAGCCCATGCATAGTCCACCACAGAATTGGGTCCTCTTGTGCCATAGTCTCCCTATCCATCTTGGCCTCTTCTAAATATCCCCTAAGAGTGGAAAATTGTCCACTCCATACGAATAGTGTTGGCATCTGTAGAATTGTACATTTTCTTAATAGCCTTCATGAACCCTTCACCTCTGCATCTCGTATAGGGGTAACTTTGCCAGTCCTTTGCACATAACACTTTGGGTTTGATGAATAAGCAACCATGCAAGAGGGGTGTCAAGCTTCTCCCATCTCTGATGAATGATTGGTTGAATATGGTCATTGTAGAATTGCAATGTAGGGTCTTTCCTTCAGACAATGGCCTTCATTTGGCCAAGCATACTATCAATGCACTCATACACCTCTCCAAGGCTAGGTGCATTAGAGTCCCCATATCTAATGACTTTGAAGATTGGAGTAATGAAAGAGACAATGTATTTCGCATCAGCCCAAAATGTGTCACTCTTCACCACCTCCTTCACCCTCTTCCCTTGCTCAGACTTAGAATTGGGCCATTGATTCCACTCTACTGTCATGACCATTAGTTGCAATGCCTCTTGCAACTCAAGCATCCTCTCCAAGAGAATGAAATACGATGCATATCTAGTCTCTACAAGTTTCAAAAACTCCTTAGAGAAGGTCCTGAAGAGTGCATGTGAAGTGTGGTGGTTGCAGACAAACATCTGCACATCATCAACAACCTCTTTGATCCAAACAATCTTTCTCATGTCCTTGAGTGCATTATTCATGGCATGCACACAACAAGGAGTCCACCAAATATGTTTGTAGGCCGCCTCAATCAACTTCCCTACAGCTCTGCATACATGGGCCGCATCTGTCACAACTTGCACCACATTCTCCGGTCCAACCTCCTCAATAGCATCTCTAAGGATTTGGAATTGAAAATCAGCATCCTTGACATGCCCTGAACAATCAATAGCCTTGAGGAAGTAAGGGCCCTCTGTACATGTGACCATGATGTTGATGAGTGGATGATGCCTAATGTCCGTCCACCCATCCATGATTATGCTGCATCCAATAGTGACCCAGTAGCCTTCATTTTCTCCATTAGAATATTAATCTTGGAATAGTTCTTATCCAAGATTATTGTCCTCAATTTTGTCTCCCCGGTGGCACATATGATGGTCTTGCTCTTGTTATCTTTGCCACAATGTCCTTATAATAAGGAGAGCGAGCCACATGGAATGGAATCCCATAGGCAAAGAAGAGTTTGCCAATGGCATCATTTGCATCATCCTTATTTTGCACATTGAATAAACTCGCCTGTGTTTGCAGCATCACTGCTACCTATCATTTGCATTTCCTCTTAGGCTTTGCTGCCCTTGAAGTTGAACTAGATGGATAAGTAGGAAGTTGTGCATCATGGAAAGTTCTAGCACTACTAGGAGTAGCACTCCTCATTGGCAAAGTAGTAGATACAAGTTTTCCTTCTTTACTGCAACCCCACAATTTATTTATTTCAGCCCTTTCTTTTAGTGACAACTTGTCACATGCCCCACACCTTTGCCTCGAGATGTGAAGGAGGTGTGCATTAACTCTTGTAATGTTGCCTTGAAATTCAACTTGACAAAAATGACACTTCCACGTCCTAGTGCCCCTGTTGCCCTAGGTTTGTTTGTAGTTTCATTGCAAATTGACTTAACGGGGACTTCTTATCAAAGGGACCCTTGGCAAAAGGTTCCAATAACTTGGAAGGGCAACTAAAGTGTCTAGTTGCACTCCCAATAGAACTACTTGCCTCAACCCCCTCACATTTGTACTTAGAGTCTCATACTCAACCCCCATAGGCTCTTGCTCTCCCTCTTCATCACTCATGTTGTGAGAAGTAGAACTCATGGTGACATTGCAAGAAATAAAATTTATTGTTTAAAAATTAAATTTATTATTTTAATAATATAATTTTTGCAATGGCTCAAGACAAAAGAATTTCACTTTTGTTTTTCTTACTTCAGTCGCACGAAGCGCAGAAACAAAGGATACACAAAAGATGAAATCCTAATTTGACTAGTATTAAACTATTATTTCAAAATAATTTAATAAATAAATTTAAAAATAGTAAAATAATGAATATAAAGTTTAAATTTTAAAACTTTAAACTTATAGCTGCTTATAAATGCATTAAATAGAAAGTTGGAAACACTTAAATGTTGATTTTAGGGTTGTGTAACTGCTGTTTTCAAAAACAGCAGTTCAACAACCCTAAAATCAGCATTTTAATTAATTTATTGAACAATTTATGATTCTAAATTGAAATAAAAAAAAAAAAACTATGAAGGGCCATGGGTCATGGCTTACCTTGAAGGCTTGATGAACATGTTGAAAACTTGAAACTTGAACGGTTGAGCAATGAAGACTTGGCACTTGCTCTAACTCTTGTTGTTACTTGTTGCTAATGTTGTCCCTCTTCCTTGCTAATGCTCTCACTCTTGCTTTGAATTTTTTATTGCAATTTGGAGTGAGCGTGTAACTCTTTTTAATGGTTTTTTCGGGGTGTTTAGAGTGGGTTTGGCCCATTGAGTATTAGGGTTAGGGTTAGGGGCCAAAAATTATAAAACAAAATGATTTTTTTAAAAACTTTTTGACAGCTTTATGCCATCGGGGACGGTTGGGAGTCTTGGGACAGGTCAAGAGACTTTTGGAAGTCTTCAAGACGTCTCAAAAACATCCTGCTCGAGAGAAAGCGTTCAATGATGCCCATGTATGGTTGGTTGTTGTGGTGGGACGACGGGGACATTTCCCAGCTGTCCCCAAGTCTCGGAGATGTTTCGAGTCTCCGAGACGTCACTTTCGGGGGGCGCATCCTGTGGAACATTGGCATTTGACCATGGTGAAAGATGATCAAATGGAAGAACTTCCACAGTGTAATGAAAGCCAACAGGACATACAAATGGGACAAGGTGCTGAGCAATATATTTTTCTCTTTCTTATGCTCCAAGAGATGAAATGGTCTGGATTTCATGTATGCTAAAACTGAAATTGTGTAGATTTCATGTATGGTCAAATTGAAAATATAAGCATGGGGATATGGTAGATGTTGGAGAATTGTACAACTATGTTTCAAATGTTTTGTGGCAGAATTTGCTTCATATAAATTTTGCCATCTGATTATAACCTACCGTGGATCTCAAAAGTTGTATATCAACATCAAGTTGTTTCTACTGATAGATAGATAGGATTGAAGGACATATTTTCCGACAAATAATGTCTTGTTCTTGTAAGCATGTAATAAATTGCTTGGAAAATGGTGTATCGGTCTCGGGTAAGGGAGAGAGGAAAATCTTCTCATTCACTAAGATTGATAGAAATGATTCAAGGTCGGGAAGCCAAGCATGATTTTTTGAGGCTAAGGAGCATCAAACGAAGTGTTCAAGTGATGAGTTGTTCTGATGTGGAAACAAAGCATTAGATGAAGTGTTCAAGTGACAAGGTGTTTTGATATGGAAAAGGTGCATCAAATGAAGCGTTCATGTGACCAGGTGTTATGACGTGAAAACGAAGCATTACATGAAGTGTTCAAATGACGAGGTGTTATTATATGGAAAAGGTGAATCAGATGAAGTGTTCATGTGACCGGTGTTCTAATGTAGAAGCACTCTATGATGAGTGGAGGCTAGTAAACTTTATAATGAGTGGGAAGTTAGTGGAAGCACTCTATTATGAGTGAAGGCTAGTTAACTCTATAATGAGTGAGAATATAATGGTGTTCAATATTGGACTTGGACCCGAGGCATGTCTAAGAAATGTTGTCCAAGGTGTGTCTAAGGAATGACACATTTAAGAGGTACATCTTTGGTCAAGGGACTTCCATCACTCGAAAATACATTGGTAATAAACACTTGAGTGGTACCTATTAGGTTATTAGAGGTGGGATTTTTGTCATTGAAAATTTTGGAGGCTAACAAATTTATCATCCTATAAAATAGAATCGTATAATCTTTGGTGATCGATAGTTCCATCCAAGGCAGGCTGACCCTTAAAGGTGTACCTTCAGGCCCATTCAATTACACCACCATGAGTTTGGTGTGTGTAAGGGGCATTCTATCAGGCCACCATTATTATGATGTGCGATATGGGTATGCGGATTGGACACCATACTTTAGTGTGCAGTAGATGTCCAGAGATACTTCAAGATTGGAGAGCGTAAGCCACCAGATGTTTAGAAGATCAAAACAAGGATACCCGTGAAGTGTTTATCATGCCACCATATTGTTATTTAATCGGGAAAGTACAATTAAATAATTTATATTGAGATTAGTTACATCAATATGATGATATTGTTTGCATTAGAATTGATCACTCTAATAAACAATCATGTGAAGACTGAAGCATTCAAGACAGGTCAACAAACCTTGCACATGAAATCATAACTAAGTGAGCTATGTATTCAACAGCACTTCCTAATCCATTTGATGGATGCAATGGCTAGTTACCCATGTACTTTGGCGAGATGGAGTGGCGACCATAAAGACATTTGGGAATGTTTGCCGAATTGGAAGCAAGGTTACAAATTGATTAAGTTCATCTCTGAACTTGATCAAATTCTTCAAACTCCATATGATATTCTACACAAGATCATACAATTGATGCAATGACTAAATCATTTAGATTGTATTGGATTTAGTTGCTGGGGGTATTATATTGATGGTGCATATCTACAATATTGAGAAGTTGTTAGCATAGTTATGGCTGTTTTATTATTAGCACATTGTTGTACGTACTTATTTCTTTGTTATGAGGTTGTTCATATCTAAGTAGTTTATTTTATAGGCTTATTTAATCAGCCTCTTTGCAATGTAATGATACTGCCCATGGTTTAACCTTATAAGTTCAATTTTGAAACTATGGCATCATTACACATCCTAGGAAAGAAGATCATTCAATTTGATCATACGCTGCTCCAATTCTCGTACATAGAGCAAGCTAGAGAATGCGTGACACATGAAGTGGATGAAATACTTGCAACAGATACATCTGGCAATCAAACATAGGAAGGGCAAGGACAGTAAATTCACAGATTGCCTCAGTCGATCTCTAGTCATTGCATTCCACGGTGCTTGACACTCAGGATCACCACTTCTCTGATTGGGTTTCTTTTTACTCAATTGACACAAACTTTGTGTGCACCTACATCCCTTGTGTAGGATGAACATATTGTTGATTTTTACTTGTTCAACAAGCATCTGTACAGGCTTGGAAATCTTTGTGTACCAGCAAGCACACCTCAACAATGATTCATCTGATAGGCACATTTTTCCGAAACAGCTGCATGTTTTGGAGTTAGCAAGACACATACCGTGCTCCAACAACATTTTTATTGGCCTCAAACGCAGAGAGATTTAGATCTCTACATCAATTCGTACATTCCTTATTTCATTTCCAATCTAACAAACAAAAGCTTGAGCTCTGTACACTATTGTTGGTCACATCCAGGCCTTGGGAATATATTACTGTGGATTTCTTGTCTATACTGCCTTGACAAAGCACCGACATGACTCAATGTTTGTTGTAATGGATAGGTTTTTCCAAGACGGCTATCATGGTTGTATGTAAGAAAGGTTTCAGTACACTGAGCATTCTATGCAATTTCTTAAATCATGTTTGTGTTCATTTTGGATTTCATCCACAGTGTCTGACAACAACCTGATTTTCGTAAGCCATTTTTCACATGCCTTGTGGGAAATGTTAGATACTTATCTCGATTGGCGTTCCATACTCAGATAGATGCACAAATTAAAGTAGTCAATTGAACTCTTCCTGCTTGTTGTGCATGTACAACACGCACCCACGCACGTTAGGTGAGAGTTTTCTAGACATTCAACATGCCTACATCAAATCTTTGTGCGGTTCAATCGACTATAGTCCATTGCAGTGTGATATCCCCTTCCCAATCAAAGACCCTTAGTCTATTATGTCTTGCCAACGGCTAAGGAGAATTAAAAAGGGAGACTTAAGTTTTATTACTTTATTATAAAGTGCTAAAAATAATAAAATAGACATTATAAAAAACACTTATAATAAAATAATAGACTTAATAATAAAATAAACATAGAAAGAGCCAACAAGAGAAAAGCATTTATTAAATTGTTTATCCCTATGGAAAAATGCGACCAGCTTGAGGAGCAATTAGAAAATAGAAAAAGGCAAAAGTCATGGGTCAAAAGTTATCCTCCCAAGGAAAATGCGACTTGGCCTAGAAAGGATGGAGGGTGGAAAATGCATAGAAAAAATCATTGTATGCTGATTGGATATTTTGGAGGTTGTCTTGGGTCTCTTCTTTCTTTATAAGGAGAGGTCGACTTGTAGGAAGGCATTCTATGACCATTTGATATTTTCTTAATTTGCAGCTGAAGCTTGAGTTTTTGCTTAAAATTTCTAAGGACAAAAACCCTTAGGATTCATCCCTCTTGTGGACGAAAACCCCAAGAGAATGTGAGGAATTTCTATTCAGGAAATTCTATTGAGCTTACACAAATTTTAGTCATTTCCAGCAGTTGTACGAAGGAGTTTTTGCAGATTTCTAATCAAGGGTTTGAAGAAATATTGCAGCAGTGTTTATTCTATTTACCTCTAGTGGAGCGACCCATATTTTGGATGTATTGATGACATTCTAAGGTGTTTGTGGACTATTCTGAGCTGCTGTTATAAAATCAGGTTTTTATGAATCATCTCCAATCATTTTCTGAATTTTTGGATAAATAAAAGTGCCATTTTTATTCACTTTCAGGGGCAGCAAGTCTGCAGACTTATATAAATTTTTGCAGCCTATTTTACCTTCAGAAAACTGTATTTTTATGCATGCAGAAAAATCTGGTAAATACCACTGCAAAGGTCAAGACAGTATAGCAGGTCTGCTCTTACAATGGGTGAGTGGGGTCAGGGGAGCCATTATGGTCAAAATAGAGAAAATTCAGCTTTGCTGCAAAAGCCAGAGCAGTGCAGATTTAGTCAATACTGTTGCTGATGCCAACTGTTTGGGCAGTCCTCTTTTTCCATTTTGCCTTGTGATGCTCACAAGAGACTCGACGAAGAGAATTTGATTGAGTAATGGGTCAATTGAGAGTCCAATTGACCTATTTATGTACATTTGCTGCATTCAAATGGGGTTGATGACCTGCAGGCCGTCCCTGTCAGACCCTATATAATCAAATAATTGAAACTTTAAGCAAGCAGGTCAAGCAAATGAAGTGGGTCATCCAGTAAAGAGAAAGAGTGATTTTTTGAACTATATTTGACTAGATTTGATTTGTTGATGTCACCAAAGTTAATTATTGTGAAAAGGGGTGTAATTGCAACGTCATAAATGATTTTGTGATGCTAGACTATCTCCTCATATGTGTTCTTGCTTAGATATCCCTCTTGATCTTTATGACAAGATTGTCCTCCATTGTCTTGAAAATTTAATTAATGAATTTATTGTGAAGTGGAGACTTAGTTTGGCCGTATTAGATTGACTGACATGGCTATGCATGCTCCCTGGTATCTACTAGACCTCGGTCTAGAGTCTTTGGATGGATACAACTAACCATACACGGGGAACCTCCCAGTACCCAATAAGAAACTTGAGTTGCTCAAAGCTCCATGGACACTTTCTCCATTTGGCACTAGATCTTCACTGTCAAAGTACAAATTTCTGAAATTCTGTTGGCTCATATGAAATTTTCAGAACAAGATTGCTCAGAAAACTTGTTGCAGCTTCCAAAGCAAATAAACATTTTCCTTGACAAATCAAAATTAACAGCCCAATTCAATGAATCTTCAAGGAGTGTCGGATGCCAAGTGACATTGACAGATTGAAATAAACTCCCAGCCCATAGCAAGGCTGATTTGGCTGTAATGCAAGACCCCAAAAGGGTTTGACAGGCTGGAGTTTCCCATAGACAAACTCTTAGATGAGGAATTTCTAACTATTTCATCCTAGAGTCCATTGGGAATGCCTGAGAAACTAAAGACCTTGCGAAGCATTCCTTCTTGGGCTCTGATGGAGCTTTCAGATCCCATGAGTTACGGTGACTTACTTGGAAAGCTTAAATATCAATTTCAACCTGTGATTAAGCTTACTGGAAACAGGTTTATGAGAGAGCCACTTGATACTTACTATTTGACCGTGGATCATATTTTAGAGCATCGAAAAAAGCTGATTATTTGGTGACTTGATAATACATTTATTTAATATTTCTTCTAATAGCATTCTTTCTTTCAGCTGCAAATGGCGGTATTTCATATGCTTTATCATACATATATTATTCATTCATTTTATTTAGGACTCTAGATGTTCAATTAGAAATTCACGAATAATACACCTTATCTAGGGTAATAAATCATCCCATGCTATTAGGGTATAAAAGCTGATTCACAAATTCTACCTTTAGCACTATCACATAAGTGAAAGTGCCTATTGTTAAATAAGTTAAGTTTGGCACAATTCAGCAACTGAATTTCATGGTATGCAAAAGATGGACCTGTCTTGGCTTTCTAACACACATATAGCCCTCAGAAATGAATTTGTACTTGATAAACACATGCTGCATTGTTTAATTTATTTTTAATTTGTATCTTTTTCTTGTAAGAAAGAAACCAGAAAAACCTTAGCAAGGTGCGATTATAAAGATTAACATTAGGGCTGAGTTGACCTTTTGATGGTTACAATGGGCTAAAGGGTTTCCCTGACAAGTTTTTTTTTTTTTTAATCCATTTGCTATTAACTTTCTTTTGAATACTAGATTTTTGAAATATTGGTACGTTAGACATGCTTTCTCTAGTTTTGACTAATACAGATTGCAATAGTCCTCACAATCCAACAGGAAAGGTTTTCAGCAGAAATGAGCTTATGGTTATTGCAGAAATGTGCTGCAGAATGGACTGTCTTGCAATAACTGATGAAGTATGGGAATTTCTGTATTTAAATTCTCTTTTTAGCTAGATATTTGAATGAGAAAAATGGGATTGATCTTTCACTCAACTTGCTTTTAGTGCTCCCAGTGGATTCAGTGGATCCAATCACACACATGCATGTTGCCTACAGCCCAGCTTAGAGCACCAACAATATGGGGAAAAGTCTTCCTAGTTATTTAAGATTGTTTTATATGTTTCAAGTTGCTTTTACAGTTACTTAGAGCCTTTATAACATCTAATGTGTTTGTACCACATAGGTTTATGAACATATAACATTTGATTCAGAACACATCACTTTGGCTTCACTACCAGGCATGTTGGAGCGCACCATTATTACTTCATCAATGTCTAAGACATATAGTGTAACAGGTAAACTCTCACCATATACAAGTTTATGCTTATTTCTTATAAATTAAAATTGGGTGACCTCTATTGTTGTTGTATAGCTTCCGGAAGTGATATGTACCGTTTCTTTGTTTCCCTTAGTTCCAACCTGATTTGAAGGCTCCTCTCAATAGTTTTTATGGATCAGAGAGATGGAATGAGATTAAATACTGTCAAATAACCAAAAGAGACCACTGGATGAGGTAAAAGGCCAGTATATGTTAATATGTCCATTTGGCAGTGCCTAAAGCATCTCCATTGTAAGTAATTTGTAAGTTGAAAACCATGGACCAGCTAGGGCTTGAACTAAGGCCCTCACATCGACATGTCGGGCCACTCTATTACTGAGCTATTGGGCCCCTAGAGGTTCTATTTTTCCTAGAGTGTAGATTTACCTTTGAACATGGGGATCGTATAACAATGTAATTTAAATAAAGCTATAACACATATGCTTTATGGTTTATACTGTGGTGGATATGATTTCTGAATATAAAAGTAGGCTAATTATGTTATGTTATAGCTTTATGGTTTATAATGTGGTGGATATGATTTCTGAATATAAAGATAGGCTAATTATGTCAAATTTGGTGTTCACTCTATCTTATGCTGATTTCTTATCACTTACAAGTTACAACCTATATAGACCTCTATATTAAAGATATTAACCATTAACTAATCAACTATTAGTGAATTTATGTTAGTTATTCATGTATAACTTCTTCACCTGAATATGTAACTTCTTTATGCTTAATAGAAGACGGACACACATTAATATGTTGGTATGCTGTATGCTTTCCATTCTCTTTTTTTTATATTGAAGTATCGATAAAAAAACAAAATATACCCCATAGGGACAACCAATAAAAACCATAGTATGATCCAGACCCAAAGATTTGGGTCACAACATGCAACAGTAGTAACAAAGTCTAGCAGTACTGACAAATAAGACAGTTCATAAAACACAGATAAAAACTAATCAAAGCTTAGACATTTTTTCCCTCAGTAATCCTAGCAGGCTCGGCAGAAACAGGTCCCAATTCTGTACTTGTAATTGGGACCACCATGGTTCCCTTTTCCATCACAGGTCCCTGTGAATCCTTTTTGTTTTCCAACGCTTCAAAGTTCTGACCAGCACTAGTCCTCTCTTTGTCTTTGCCTACCACAGTTGTTTTCAGTTTTCCTTTGAATCTTATGTTTTCATCTGTTCTTTTTACAATTTCCTTTACTGCCTCCACAGTTCATCATTCTCTCTCATACTTATTAACATCTATGATGCATGGATACTCGAAAACCCCTCGCGGATCCTGTCTGATACGTCTCAGATACGGATCCGCCTTGGATACGATCCGGATACGTCCGGATCCGCGCCGGGTACTCGGGATACGCGGCGGATACATTCTGCGCGTATCCGCCGCGTATCTGGAGTAGGCGCGGATCCGGGCCGTATCCGCCCTCAAAAACGTTTTTTAAAAGTTCTATTTCATTTTTTTTTAAATATTTGACTTTTCTACTCCTAAAACCGAACCCTAAACACTAAATGAATAAAATAATACACCCTCTACCCCATTATTTGATGGCGAAGATGACGCTCTAGGGAGTTCGCAAGGAGCGGAGAGTGGAGTTAATGAGAGTGGAGCTAGCGCAAGTGGCACACGTGAACTTGATTTTGAGGAAAATCTAGATGATATATTCTAGATTTGTTTGTATTCCTATATCATATGTATGGCAGCCACATGAACAATGAAATCATAAATGTAAAATCTTAAGTATATTGTTTGTTTTGAAAATTTGAACATGGATCTAGTTACTTAGTATATTTTTCAAATTTCAAGTTTTGTTCGTATTCATGTTAAGTTAAGTATCCGCCGCGTATCTGGAGTACCGGCGCGGATCCGGGCCGTATCCGCCCTCAAAAACGTTTTTTAAAAGTTCTATTTCATTTTTTTTAAAATATTTGACTTTTCTACTCCCTAAAACCGAACCCTAAACACTAAATGAATAAAATAATACACCCTCTACCCCATTATTTGATGGCGAAGATGACGCTCTAGGGAGTTCGCAAGGAGCGGAGAGTGGAGTTAATGAGAGTGGAGCTAGCGCAAGTGGCACACGTGAACTTGATTTTGAGGAAAATCTAGATGATATATTCTAGATTTGTTTGTATTCCTATATCATATGTATGGCAGCCACATGAACAATGAAATCATAAATGTAAAATCTTAAGTATATTGTTTGTTTTGAAAATTTGAACATGGATCTAGTTACTAGTATATTTTTCAAATTTCAAGTTTTGTTCGTATTCATGTTAAGTTTTAACATGATATTCGTATATCATATGTATGGCAGCCACATGATCAATAAAAATGCAAAGTCTTAAGTATATTGAATGTTTTGAACATTGATTCAAGTTTTGTATTACTATTTCAGTTTTTTATGGACTAAAAAATGAGTAAAATGAGTAGATGTACATAAAAAAAAATATATATATATATATATATTTTTAATATATATGTACGGACGTATCCAAGACGTATCGTATCCAAGGGTTTTTTAAAATTGGCGTATCCGCGTATCGTATCCGTATCCAAACGGATACTCGTATCCGTATCCGGCAACATAGATTAACATTAGTATCAAGTAGATGTTTTGCGGAAGCCTTAGGAGGGTTACGGATGGTGACAAAGAAGAAGAGGTGTTCAAGGAGCCCCATTCGGTATGAACAAAGGAGGACAGACAAATACTGGAATAGACACGAGGTCGCGATTTAGTCATGCCGAACACAAGAGGAGTTGCATGCAGTCATGTAAATTTAGTGCGGGAAAGTGCATACATTTATTTTGAAAACAAAAGCGATTCAAAAAAAGACATAAGAGATCGAGGCTAGGGCATGTTTTTGTGAAGATAAATGTGAGAAGTCACGATTTATGGTGCCTAAGAGAATGAACCTCGTGATTTGAAGACTAGATTGATATATCTTTTTAGAGAAAACGTCGTAGTTTGAGGTCTTGAAGACCTGGAAAGACCAAAATGAGTTGTAGAGGCAAAACCTAGCACCGAGAAAGAATAGATTTAAAGGAAATCACGATTCACGAGGATGTGAGAGAAAGAAGAGCGTGAAAATTGCTTTCCAAGATTCACAGATGGGTCGTGAACCAACTCTCTCTCTCTCTAGTCACGATTTATAGTAAGAAGATTCCAACAGAAGTGTTGAAGGCGAAAGATGAGAGGAAGACATTTTTGAAGCGCAAATTCCATTGATAGAGGAAGATGTGTACAAACCAAGAGGAGTAGAGATAGTCACAATTTTTCCTGCTCGTGGTTTTGTGCACAGTTACGATTCTGCAAAAGCTCAAAGGTCAGGTCAAGTTTTCCACCAAATTTATGATTTTACAATCATGAATATTGGATGATGTATGATTGATTAATATAAGAGCCTCGAAGGAAGTTGTATTATAGACTTTGCATTGATTTACAGCTCAGAGGTCAAATATCTTGTGTATCATGGCCAACATCTAGAGTTTAGTTTTGTCAGAAATACATAAACTAGTTGGTCAAAATTACAATGTTTAGAGTCACAAAATATTAACAATTGCAAAATATCGTGATTGCGATTAAAGTATTCTTGACAAGCAATCAAGTCCTGTTACAGATCCTGCAAACTATGACAAACATCATAAGGAGACTCTTTTGCTACTGAAATTGTCTGTTTTAAATGCTTTAATCCCCGAGGCCTGGAATGCCGCTGTGGCAAGTGTTCTTTGGACTAGTCTTCAAAAGAAATATCAAACTTCAGAGAAAATTTAGGTCCTATACCTGACTAATCTGTTGTTTTCTGCAAAGATCAATGAGGACAGGTCCTTGTCATAACATCTTCTTCAGATGGAAGATCTCCAAGATCATCTCACTGCCATAAACAAAAAGGTGGATGATGATGTTCCGGTTGCTCTTGTTCTAAATAGTTTACCGCCATCCTATAAAATATTTTTGGAGGTTTTACACTTGATGGTTGAAATCCGGACCCTGACATTTGATGAGGTTAGTTCCTATTTGCTGCAGAAGGAACATAAATGGACACAAACAAATCAGTCCTATTCTGGACAAACAGAGGGTGCACTTGCTACATCAAAAGGGAAGTGGAAACATATCTATAGTGATTCATTTTACAAATACCCAGAGACATGCTAGTACTGTCACAAGGTCGGGCATATCAAAAGGATTGCCAAAAGTGACAATATGGTCTTTCACACATCAAAAAGCTGCGGGGTGAAGAAAATGTGGCAACAGTTGAAGATGGACAGGATTTTGAGGAAGAGAATGCCCTTTTGACATCATACTTGAGCGACATAGCTGCTAGTTGCTAGTTCATTGATGCATCCAAACATTTTACGAGTTTTAAGGATTGGTATGTAAAATTTATTGCAAATTTTTTTATTAAATTTTATTAGCTGATGAGGAGTCATTTACAGTAGAGGGGATAGGAGATATTCACATAATGTTGAATAATGCTGAAAAATTCATGGAAAGGAATGTTAGTTATGTTCCTAGCATGAATAAAAATTTCATCTATTAGTCACTCAACAAAAAATATCCCAAAATTTAATGTGATTTTTTTGGGGGAGAAGTGTATTGCGTCTGATGAGAAACATGATAGGGTAGTTGCCCTAGGTATTTTAAAAGGTGGCTTGTTGACTTTGCCACAGTCAACATACATGCACTAGTTGTGGAGGGAGACCCCACTATCTTAGGATGTGCGGGAAGATAAAATGCCTCAATCAAATGCATGGTTAGTTGTGGAGGGAGCCTCCACTATCCAGGATGCACGGGAGGATGAAATGCCTCTATCAAAGGCATTGGATCAGAGGATCGGAAACAAGGTTGTCAATCTAACAGAGCATGTTCATTTTGCTCTCACATCAGACTTTTTTATGGTACTTGAAGTGTAGCAATATTCTAAAGCAAAAGGTATACCTGAATGGGAGACTGCCACACAAGCTGAATATGATCCCTTGATGAAAAATTAAACTTGGGGATTGGTGAATTACCTCCGGATGAGTTGATGGAATTACTGTTAGGCACATTGGTGAAATTACCGCTAGGTAAACAACGCATTGGATGCAAATGGGAGTGTAAAGTCAAATGCAAAGCTAATGATACTTTGAACAAGTACAAGACCCATCTTGTTGTGAAAGGCTTTTCACAACATCGGGAACAAGCTATGAGGAGACTTTTGCTTCTACTATGAAAATGGTCACATTTCAATTGCTTCTCTCCATAGCAACTCAATTTGGTTGGAAGGTGTTTTAGATGGATGTGAAGAACGCCTTATTGAACGGAGATTTGGATGAGAAGGTTTACATGGTGCAGCCTTAAGGTTTTCAAGTACTTAATTGTGATCATTTGGTTTGCAGATTAAGTCTCTATATGGGCTTAAGTAGGCTCCACGAGCTTAGTTTATCAAGATTTATCAGCATGTTCAAAATTATGAATTCAAAACTATGGAGGTTGGGATGAATTTATAAGCCAATGATGATTCATCACTGGTTGATGAATCACTCTATAGGCAATTGGTGGGGAGCTTGATATATCTTGTGTACACACGATTTGTTCTATGTTTTGTTGTTAGCGATCTTTCTCGGTTTTTGTCTCAAGTGAAGCCCATACATTGGACAACAACAAAGCGTTAGAGGACTGCAAATTTCAGATTGATATCTAAGGAGCACCCTAAAGATGTAATGATGTAATGACTAAACCTCTTGGTCCCATTTTATTTGTAAAATTTCGGGACAAACTTGGAGTAATTTCAGTTTAGTCATTAAGGAGGTATTAAAGATATTAAACATTAACTAATTAACAATTAGTTAATGTATGTTAGTTTTTCACGTCTAACCACCTGACCCGAATATGTAACTTATGCTGAATAAAAGACATGCACACATGATTATGTTAGTTAGCCGCGTGTCTTCCATTCTCTTCATTCTCTCTCATATTTACCAATACTTTGTAATTCCCATCAGCTCGGTGTCACAGAAACTCAAAGCTGAAGTCTCATCTGAAGCAATATAAGTAAAACACCCGTATGTAGGGCACTCTTTTGGCCCAACTATTGGCTATAAAACGTAGAGAGAACTGCTCTAATTTGCATGGTGAAAAGTAAAACAACCGTTGTGGCTACAAAGAAATCGGTATTGTGGTGTTTCCAACATGTGTCTTACCTATAATGAATTGATCAAAGTGTCGTCCATGCTTGTGATTGTGAGTATGAAAATTTGTTAGCTTTTCCCAACATTTCTAGTAACATGCCTAATGTGATAAAGGGTGGTCTTATATATAGGCAATTCACAAAGGCAGGAAGAATGCTTTGGTTATACTATTTTTTATAATTATTCTATGCTTGATAAAGACTTAATAGCTATTAGCCTATTTCTATAAAAAAGAAACATCCACCTCTATTTGTGATGTGCATTGAAGCTGGATAGAGGGTCTCAAATAACTATAATAAGCACTGTTTTTGTCTTTGGACTATTTTTCTCAAATTTTCACTTGTGGGCAAGGGTGAAATTTCATTTTTACCAATATTTACTGTAGGAATCAAGTAAGCTGTTCTTGCCTATCGAAAACTATTGTTTTTACAATTTGAAGGGATTCCACAGGTATTTCTTGGCATCTTCTTTTTTTGTTTTCTTTTTTACTTACCCTCTTTGTTTCATTTGCTCTAAACTAAATCTCTTTTTCCTACCCTAGTTGTTTTCCATTTTTTCTTGGCTTAAATTTTGAATAGCACAAATGGCATAAGAGAGGGGTGGGCCAAGTGGCATTGGGTCTAGTGCTTCCTCTCTTGCATATTGATATTGTGTCGTTTTTTCATTGCTTGAATATTATAATCCATTTGTTTATGTACTTTATCATTTGAACATCTAATGTAAATCATATGTTTTATGCTTCATGTGTGATTGTATAATTGAATTACATTATGATATTTGGTACATATTTTAGCATGAATTTGATTATAAAGGTAAAATTAAAGAGGATTTTATATTTAATACCATTTTATAGGAATCGACCATATTGATTTTAAGTCAATCTTCTTGACCAATATTCCATGGGTCATGGTTAATAAGAACCCATCTCTTATGTGCATGATGTTCCACTTGGCACTCTTTGCATAGAGGTGATGCTCGTAGGGATGAAGCACAAGGACTATGGAGTTTCCCCATAATCGGGCTTGCTTAGCTTGCTGCCCATTTGCAAAATACTCAAGAATTATTGTGCTTAATGAACCTTCATTGTGGAGCTCTCTAGCTTTTTAAATTTATAAATTTGGTGTTTCATGAGTGCATCATAATGTAATCTCATTTTTCTAGATCATTTGTGTTTATTTTGAGTCAATTGTCATGCCCTATATTTCTTTAGTTGTGGTTCACAAAAAAACCATCTCTCATGAGCCTAGAAGGCACACCTACTTGGTGTATGGGACCCCCATGTGTGAAGAAGATAATTTTTAGTTTACCATCCACATATATTTGATTTTGTATGTCCTTACTCCTTGACCTTGTGAGAGTGCTTATGGTATAAGAAGCCTTGCCCATCACTTACACATTTGGAATTACTTGTATATGAATGTCTTTTAAGCTACATTCTTTTGGTATAAATAAAAACATTTATAAGTTTTTAATGTGCTTGAATTTCTTTTGAAGTTTGATTTGGCTTGGGTATTCAATCTTTACTAAGTTTGAGTTTGGGAGTTATGGTGTGTAGGTATTCGAGAGGGGCGGAGCATAACAATGGTATCGGAACTAATAACATATTCCCCACACTCCCACACCCTAATAAACAATAACAAACCAATTTTAGAATATTTTGATAGTAAGAACAATATGTCAAGCATGACCTAGGTTAGACATTCCTTTCAATTTGCTTCTCAAGATTCGAATTGAAGTATAAAGTAGTATACACATCCTATAAACTGTTCAAAACTTAAGAACACCGGGAAAATTAAAGCTCAACCTCAAAATGATACGTTAGGGGCATGTTGGCAATGATTAGTATTCAAACAAACAAGTAATTTAAAGATTAAAGTAGAACCACACAAAAAATCGAACCAATTCTCTTGTCCTTGCTTATCAAGGTGCTACTCTTTTTCTTGGGAATCATTGTCAAGTAATTAGTTGATATATTGAATTTTTTAAAGGGTCTAAGGATATATTTTCCTTGGAGGACATATAATCAAATTATGTTCAATGTCTTTATTTATTATGTTTCTCGTGGTTCAAATTAATAGTTTCTTCATTTTTCCCCATTCTATTTACGCTCATATATATATTATATTAATTATCTCTATTATTATTATTATTTTTAATGCGGGGACGTAAAACCATGGATAAAGCAATTTTGGAAGCAAATGTTTCCTAGGAAAGCTACAATGACCTTCAAAAAATTATCAATTGTAATTGCTATCTCAAGCACTTGTATGTTGCTCAAATCAACGCGGAAGATGCTCTTAACGAAATAACGCTTTCACATAAACTCAAATGAACTTGTTCTCTACGGACAATAAAAGATTGGATAAAGATAACTTGCAAAAGAGAGTAAAATACGTTTAAGATTATCATGGTGAAACTCTTAAGATTGGAAGTTCTATCCTTGCCCCTCATATAACACCTCACTAAGACAGGATTCCCTAAACAATTGATGGAAATTTCCATCATACCTATCTCAAAGCTCGAGACAAAAACAATCCTTCTAATTATAAAATTATTATAATTTTCCCTTACTACTCAAGTTTTTGGAAATATTCTAAAAAATAAAATTAGTGGATGGTTAGACGAAAATAAGATATGAGCTAAAGGCTAAGCTGGTTTCATCAACAAACATTCGACAATTGATCACGTTCTCACTTGTAAATTTATTGCTGAAAATTGTTGTGACAATAAAGAGGATTTCTTTGCTTGTCGTGCCGATTTCAAAAAATCCTTTGATAATCTTCTCAAGGTAAATATTATAAATGTGTGGCAAACGAAGGAATTTCCTTTGAACTTGAATGACTCGTTTCTAAGCTTAAAACATATCAAGGTTGGTCCGAGGAAATCGATTGCAATGTTGAGTTAAACAAGGTTGTCCTTCATCCCCAACTCTCTTTGTAATTTATGTAAATTATCTAGAAAAATACTTTAGAAAAGGTGGGTGCACAAATATGAGCCTTTGTAACTACTCCATTATACTTACACTCTATGTTGATGAAACTGACCTACCAACCAAACTATTGTGGCCTAACTATAAATCTTGATAAAAACAAAATCACAATTATCAAATCCAAAACAATTAACAAACCCAAAAATTTCCTTCAATAATCAACCCCTAGAGATGGTTCATTCTTATAAATACTTAGGTCTTCGATAATCAACCCCTAGAGATGGTTCCTTCTTACAAATACTTTAGTTTTTCTCTCAATCATAATCTAAATAGGAACCTTAGTGTTGAAAACATATTTTTGCAGGACGGAAGGTATATTAAGGTTTGGAAAACCATTGCAAAAATAAATGTTGAACTTTAGAATTGGGTCTCTAGTCTCATAACACGTGATTCTTTATAGTCGTGAAGTTTGGGGTGGAAGCATATCTCGGAAAATATTGAATAAAATCAAGCAAATCAAAAAGAATTTCACAATTAAATGCAATACACCTTACCCCATCCTCATGGAAGCAATTATGTTTTCCATTTAAATTGAAGCAGTAAAATGATATTAGTTATATGAACACAAGCTAGCAAAAATAGAGTACGATTGGCTTCCCATCATTTCCTAATAGTTGTGCCTAATCCATCTGCGCCTAAAAAGAGGTATGGTAAAAGTCTTTGGTAAATGGTTAAAATGCTAGGGTGTCCACAATAGTATAACCCTCTCAAGTGACAAAAACCTTCCTTTTTAAAAAAATAAAGTATCTGAAATCCTTTGGAAGGATGAAGATATAAAAGATAAAAGAAACCTATGCTATTATAAGAACATTATCAATCCCAAACATCCTATCCTTTAAGTTTCAAAGTATTGAGAACTAACTCATATGAGTTATATAGCAAAAATGAGAGATGGAAACTCCCAAAACACTGTGAAAAAAATAATGTAGGGAGTGAGTGATTCATGTCTTCTCAAGCATGATGGTCATTATTAGTTGTCCCATAATCGTGGTGGGTCGGGAGTTCTTCTCGATCTTTATCTCGTGAGAAGCACGTTATTAGGTATCTGTCACACGCCATATCTAGAGTTCAGGGGTTATATGGGGATGGGGGCCCTATCCCCTATCTATATCTATCTGGGGGGGTTGAATCCATTCTATACGTGATATGATCGATGTGATAGTCCTCCCCTCTATATCTGATCTATATGGAGGCCCCACCCTATATATCATCCGGAGGCGGCTAGGCTATACCATTACTATAATGGATAGGGGAGAGGGAAAGCCTATCTAGACTAGACATCTATCCGGGAGGCCAGACTCTATCTATATAGGGTCATGCGACCCTCTATATATACGGGCTATATCGAGTATAATCATTTATGTAACTAATTGTAGAGAGGTGATCCCCAAATATAGATGCATTTGTAGGTGATCAATTAGCTCGACCACCCCGCCTTTCAATGACTGCAGAAGATTTTGCATCTCAACATATAATGATATTAGATGTGTTTATGTTGATATTCAGCTTCGCAATCACAACTCGGTTCAATAAACCCTAAAGTAGGACAACCAACCAAACTTGAAGATCTTATTTTGCATCGAAATCCCCATAGGAACAACTTCCTATGCAAGCAAACATGGATTTTCTCAATGTAATGTTCTTTGACCTAATAGGATGATGCATATCATCTCTCAAATTTTGTCTTATTGTGGGTTTTGTTTTCAGTCATTTATTATTTTGATTTGCTTATGGTTTGTACTTCTTTCATAGGTTCATTCAGTTGGAAAGAGTCCATGGACGAATGATGGCATTAACAAAGACAAGTAAAAAGATCACACTTTGTAGAGAAGATATAAGCAAATTGCATTATCTAGACACTTTGTAGGAATTTACAGACCAATTTGGTGTAAAGGACATTAAAAGTCATTAACATGATCACTGTCAAGTCCCTAGGGCCCCAATTTTATAAGGAGGGAGTCAACTATGAGGCTAATCAAGCTTGGGATTCTATTTGGCATATGCTGTCATGGATGGAGAGCAATCTATTCTGTCAAAATCAAACTTGGGCTCGCACTTGGCTTTAATCATTTGTGACCCCAATTAATGCTGGGTCTGCCTGAATGCAGTGGAGCAAGCCTTGGCAGGGCTCAAATTCTGGCCTTTGTGGTAACGTTGTGTTTCTTATTGTTTAACCGTGAAGGGCTTCTGTCAATCTCCGTGTTTATAGCTACTGAAAAGAATCTGGGATCTCAAGCAGCCATCACCGAAAGAACTAGGTTATCTGAAGATATGGTGCTCCGAACACTCCTAGCTGCATTCCCCACTGAAATGTAGAGAAAATCTGTAACCAAGAGAAAGGAAAATGCAGTGCCTCTGCTCAGCCTAAGGATTGGAATTCTGCACCCAATTAAGGAGATAAAAGCATATATGGGCATGTTCACAACTTCATGCATTATGTTTGGGTGGAGATTAAATTTGGTAAGTGGAAGATGGCAAAGATCCTAGACAACGAGTTTCAAGCAAATTTAAAAGAATTGAGTTAGAGACAATTTTTATGCTTGCCTTTTGGAAACTATAGCTTTGGGAGAGCTGTTTGATGAGAATGCAAGAGATTAAGCCACAGCATTTTTGCAGAGTATGTGTTTCCTTCGTGATTCTGGAACAAGAACAGGAGGCACAATGTTCAGATTTTAGCAAGAGATATAGTTGTTGAAAATCTTGTGTGTGACAGAAGTAAGATCATTTCTCTAAAAGACTTTTTCTCTATTCCATAAGGAGGTGTATTCTCGACATGAGGTAAACAATATTGATCTGAAAATGAATATTATCAAGCGATAGCTCCTTGAGAAAAAGCAGAAGCATATTGCATAGTCTCGGAGCATTACTCTTCCTTTTGTGGCTGCTGATGTTGTGGAGTATCTTTGAGGCCAACTGTCCCCAAAAGATTTTGCCTCCATTGCTGTTGTGAATGCTTGTGTTGATCCCCCTTGAAACAGTCAATCTGATGTTTGATTCCCATCCCTTGTAAGTTGTTTGAAGGTGCTTTGTATCTTCAAATCTGGTTTCTGTTGATGTTTTTGTTGTCCCTGCCTTTTCCTGCTTGTTTATGGATGTCACAATCATTTCAGGGATGTAATCTTCAAGGGATTTCATTCTTTATATCTATACCTGTTTTTGCGCAGTCTTCTTTTGGTTCTAGGAAAACTCCTCAGCTCACTACAAAAGTATCAACATCAAAAAAATTAAGGGTAGCTCAATGGTTGGAAGATTTGTTCATTTTACTTCTGTCGAAAATTTTAGCCATTATCAATTTAGCTGTGTCTGTAAGTACATGCATTATGTATATTGGTATTTTTGTCCCTTTCCTGCATAATGATCCTATTGAAGATGTCAAGGATGCATTAAGAATTTTGAGTCTAAGGGTTGGATGGTTCTTCTTTCTACGTGGTGTTGTACTTCAGTTCCAGTTTTGTTGTCAAGAAGATATCCACAAGCTGGTTTTCAGAGTTTCAGTGACGGTTGTATTAGAATATAAGGCTTTAGTTAATTAGTTATTAGTTACACATTAACTAATATTCAGTTGTAACCATCAACTGCATTGTAACTATCTTTTGCATAATAAAATGATGGACACACAATCTCCAAAGTGTGCAATCTGCCTTCTTCTTTATTCTTCCTTGTTCACATATTCCAACATTGGTATCAGAGCAAGACGCAAGGAGGTTTTTGAGAAGAGGAAAGACGAAGACTGCAAAATCATGAGTTTCATAAAACCACGAGTTTTATTCATCTGAAGTATTATTAGGGCACAAAGTTTGAAGGACATCAAAGGAAATTGAAACATTTCCATTGCAGTCATGAGTGAAAGGGGTTGAAGGGCACATAGACCAGTTTGAGGGTCAAGAAATTACGAGATACAGTCACAGCCAGTCGCGATTAAAAAGATCGACTCATTTTCGATGCATTTCATGGCATCGTGGAGCCTGTCGTGGGCTTCTTGGAGCATGTTGAAGACTTTGTTCTAGGGCACGAGCGGAATAGCCACAAAACCAAACTCGAATACAGTCGTGAACCAGGACATTTTCAGTTTCGAAGGGCACAAAATATTACAATACTGTCACAAAAATACAGTCGTGGAGGGTTTCAAAATGCTTCTAGTAAAGGGCACACAATTCAATACAAAGAGAAATCATTCTTCATGTCGCTAAACAATCGTGAATCTCTAGTAAAGGGCACAAAATTCAAAACGAGGTCAAATATTTAGCAAATCACGAATTTTAGGATTTCACTTTGGATTTGAAGCCTTCTTGGTATTTTACACTCTATTTTCTGGTTACGCAATCATATTTATTTTATTTTATCTTTAGTATGGAAATTCCAAAGAGAAAAATCTTTTGGTCTAAATTTTCATACATGGACAAAGTGAAAATAGAAATGCAACTTATGAATATAAATTTGTGGGGCATAGTAAATGAGAAAGAGAGCACCCATCGATGCAAATAAATTATGGATTGACAGACTAAAGATGATAAAGCGAAAGCTATTATCGGTCTTGCGCTTTCGATTCTTGAGCTCCATGTAGACCTAGAAAAATCATCCAAGGAATTTTGGGATGCTCTTAATATTTTTTTGGAGCGAAAAAAATTATTGCCAAATTTTCCCTAAAACTTCAGTTATATAGGTTCAAAATGGATGGAGTCTCTATGTCGAGCCACATCAACAATCTGAGGTCCTTGATCAGACAACTAGCAGAAGTCAAAGCTGCGATAGAGGATGAGGATGCCAAAGCTATCCTATTAAACAATTTTTCTTCAAAATACAACAATGTAATTTTTACCCTTAGTCAAATTCAATCTCAATCTCTAGATGATATGATTGCAACTCTTCTAGCTGAAGAAAAGCGGACAACTGCAAAAGATGCAGAAGGTGATCTTGAAAAAGAAAGCATATTTTATTCCAGAACTAGAAACTTTTGTAGAAGATCAAATAAAGATAAACGGAAGATTGAACGTCATTATTGCAAGAAAAGAGGTTACATAGTGTGGGATTGTCGTGTTCGAGCCAATGATGTGCTCAAGGGTAAAGGCATATCAAATGTAGCCAATATAGCCATGGTTGAAGACCCACCGACGCCGAAGGCAGTGAGGATAGTGACGTATACATATTATAAAGATGCTCTAAACTTTGAAGGTAGGAAAGGATACAAGTTAGATGAAGCTCAATATGGATGGTTGCTCAGATAATTTGAGAGACTGTGGATCTTGGGAATTATACCCTCACGAGGGTCATGAGACAATTTGATGGAGCTTGTGGATGGCTCAACATGGATGGTTGTCCAATAATTTGGGAAATCTTTGATTCGGGAGTTTGGGAAGGTGGAATCCGTGATGTAGGGGTCTACACAAATTTCACATTCACTTTTAGGCTTGTAATTTGACAAATTGTCTTGAAAGTCTTCCCTAGCCACCTTCTAAGAACTTTTGGAGGTAACTTATTTGGGAATATTAGCTATGCTCTTATCTTTTTCTGCCCTTCTTTGAAATGTCATATGACCCTCTAGTAGGTGATTCAATATACTTGTACAACTCAAGAACTACAAAACAATCTTTAGACCTACTAGACTAGGTCTCTTGTCAATAGCTTCAAACTGTACCCAGCAAGAAATATGGATATCCAATACCAAATCATGGATTCAACAAGTTCCTCATAACTTATCTAATGACTTGCAAGGCTCACAAAACTCCATTTGGTTACAAAGCTTGGTTTTCCCTGAAATTGCCTTGTAGGGCTACAAGCTCTCAAAACTGGCTTTGCAAGGACTGACCTTGGATCAACACCTGCCAAGCATTGATTAGGTTCATTGAACTCCCACATATGAGATCAATACTATCATCAATGATCTAGACTGATTTGGAACTACATTTGCACAAAACTGGTTCTTTGGGCTAGTAGGCCTAATTGCCCAAAATGGAGTTAGAATCCATCATAGACCTTAAGAAACCTTTAGAATGTTTGTAGATCCTTAAGAACACCCCTAAAATAATGGTCAAGCAAGTTCAGAACTTAATCCAACTTAAAAATTCAAGAGAATGCAAAATTTCACCTTTTTTATCTTTAATTAGGCCTTCTTAAAACACCTGACATGCACAGTCAGCCATAAATGCACCTGTATGGACCATAAAACACCCAAAACCTAAAAATTATGTCAGAGGGCATCAAAACACACATGCATGTCAAATTTCAGGAATTTTCGCTGGGGGAATCTCAAGATATTCAAGTTTTTGTGAAAAAGCCCTAGGCAGAGACTGGTACAGGCTGCGAGCAAGAAAAATTCATAACTTGAGCATATTGAGGTTTCATGACCTCATTCCAAAGCCAAAAGTTCTGTTTTTAGGTGCTCCAACTTTTCTCTTTAGACACCTAAGGTTGATCATGTATGGATTTGCTCAGACTATAAGATTTGCTTAAAACTGAGCTCCGAACCAGCCTGAGAGGAGTAAAAATTGGATATCTGGAGCAAAAATGTGTTTCAAAACCTCATTCCAATTCCTTAAGCTCTGTTTTGGCTTGCAGAAACTTTCTTCTTCAGGGATCTAATGGTGATCATGCATGGAATAGTCAGAACTATAAGCTTTGTGTAAAACTGCTTATCCAGAACTCTATTTTTAGGGTTTCTAGAGCTTGAAACATGAAAATAAACATGGAAAATGAAGTAAGGTTTACAAAGGCATACATGCATTCAATTACACCTGCATGTATTCACATTCAAAATACTTGGAAATATGAGTTACAAGCCTGTCATACACATGGAAACCCTCAACAACCTCCTCCAAAGAGCCCTGCATCCTACTTTATCATATTTTGCACGCTATTTTTACCCCTGGAAGATGAGATTTGAGGTTCTTAAGATAGTTTTGGATGTTTCAACAAACTCCACTTTTGGCTTCAAGCCTCCAAGAATCTCTCAACTCCTTCTAGCTCCAACAAACATGCCAAATTTGCCTTCTTGGTACGTTGGAAGAGTTTAGACTAAATTGGAGGCATATTCACTCTTGGAAAATGGTTGAAAACATTATTCACACATACTCTAACCTATTAGGACTCCTTTACACTTGATCCAAAGCCTTTAAGACATGCTAAACTCACCATACTATTTATAGCAAATTCAAATTTTTGAAATGTTCATTTGGGAGGGAAAACTAGAAACCTCTCCAAATGGCTTACAAATGACAAATTGAGCCTGATTTGAATTTTATTGACTATTTAAGACCCCCTAAGACTCATTAAGACCCTAGACAAGCATAATTAAACTTATTTGTAGTGATGCTCCCACATCAATCTGGGAACTCGGGAATTCAGCTTGGGAGCTACACCTTTACGAAGGTCACAAAGCAGCTTGATGGAGCCCTACCTAGTCAAAGCACTGCTTTCAAAGTGAAGCCTCTGAAGTTTACGTAGTTCGTGTTATAATGTTTGTTTTTGCTTTCTATAGGGTAAGCCTTAAGAGGGGGTATTAGAATATAAGGCTTTAGTTAATTAGTTATTAGTTACACGTTAACTAATATTTGGTTGTAACCATCAACTGCATTGTAACTATCTTTTGCATAATAAAATGACGGACACACAATCTCCAAAGTGTGCAATCCACCTTCTTTATTCTTCCTTGTTCACATATTCCAACAGGTTGGAATTTTGGAAACTGTTCTTCTATCTGGTCTGGTCAAGTATGAGGAGAGGGCAATTAAATCTGTTAGTAGTCTTTCTCACTCACCTAGTTTTTGGAGATTACTGGCAACCAGTTTATTTTGGACACATTCAAATTGATTTTGCGCTGATCACACTCAGGGCTTAGTGCTTGCATCACATTTCTTACATTCGTCTGGGTTACTGCCCCGGTCACTAGAGAAGCCCCCAAGCTCGCACCACAGTTTGCCACCATTGGCGCATGTATCTGCAATGGTTGCATCCAGCCTGCAAGCGATTTCACTGCCCCAGGTAATTCTCCAACCACAGATGAGAAAGGGCAATCCACCACTGCAAATATGAGGCCCTCTGCAGACGGTATAGTCATGCTGTCACCTCTGCGTACCTGGCAAAAGGTTTTGCCTGTAAATTGTCTCATGTTTTCACCGAACTGCAATACATCTCTTTATTCTAGCATAGGTGAACAGATGTTAGTCACTTCCACTTAGAAATGCCAAAAGTATTTTGTACTCGGCTCAAAATGTTCAACATTAGCAAGTCACATTTAGTACTTCCTTTTATAAGGCATGCTGCATATCAACCAAACTTGCATCCAGCAGGATCATGTAGTCAGGTAAGAACCAAAAGTCCCATCTGCACGTAGATTTATTTTTAATCCTAAATGCAAGAGTAATTGATTTTGGCATTTATCGTCGATATAGAAAGTTAGAAAGACATCTCAGAGAACAACAGTTTTCAGCTTCCCTCTAATCCATATTATTTTGTATTTTTCACACCATATAAAACTGCACTTTTCTGTGCCAGGTTATTCATCTCATCTGCCAGTTGAATCTGCAATTTTTTTATTTTTTTATTTTGGTATACAATCCACTTTCAAAGAATTTTACGCTAAATTTAAATGAATATTTGCAGGGCCAGACAAATATCTATATATAGATGCAAAATAAGCTGAATGGTTTTGGAAACCAATACATAGCTTGTAAAAGTTAAAAGTAGTTCATTATTTTTCTAGTGTACTTAGTATTACAAAATGCTAAATATTTCGTGACCTAGCTTAGGATTCTCAATGTACTGTTAATTCTGCAACCATCTTCTCTCAAGGATTAGTTAATTTGTCCTTCATTACAAAATTGAAAAATAAAATAATAATAGCTTTTTAGTTTCATTTACAGGTTGGAGGGTTGGGTGGGCAGTAGCACCTTTTGAAATTGCATCTTCAATACGAAATATTCATGTAAAACTCACAGATTCAGCTCCGGCACCATTTCAGGAGGCCGCTTTGGTTGCTCTTAAAAGTAGCCCAGAATATTTCAGAAATTTGAAAATGGTGAGCAAAATCCAATTGATGATTTTTGTTGATTGTGTCATATCAACTATGTCACATGGCTTTGAATTTCTCTTTTATGCGCACTTTTCCATTATATTTCTAAGACTTTGCAGGAGTACATGGAGCGGAGAGACTACATTGTGGACTTGCTAAATGCCATTGGCTTTAAAGTTCACTTTAAGCCTCAGGGAGCTGTCTTTGTTTTTGCAGAATTGCCTCAGACTTGTGCAAAAAGTGATGTATTTATTTTGCTCCCTAGACTTTCTGCTATTAATTTAAGCTTTTCTTACATAACACTTTGTTCCAAAATGTCAAGGCTATATGATGTGTCATATAACTTTATGGTAGTCTCCATATTACAAAGGTGCTTTTTATTGCACAGGTGGAATATGTATCTGAGTTGATCAAAGTTGCAGGAGTAGCTGCTGTTCCTGGATGTGGATTCTTTCATGCCAAAGGAAAGTCAAGCAAGCAAGACTGTTCTCAATCAAATGTAGGTCCATTTCATAGTCTGGAGTCAGTGGGAAGCTGTGAAACCTCATGCACAACTAAGGACTATAGGAACAGTTATATCAGATTTGCTTATTGTAAAAGCAAAGCTACTCTTCTGGCTGCTGCAGAGAAACTCCACAAGTACAATGAGAAGCTGGGGTTACATATGATGTAAAATGATTTGGGACTGTGCTATGCAGGAAAACATCAAGGTTTGAACGCTTTTAATTTATGCATAGATTTTAGACTAGTTCTGCTGGTGTATCCTTCAAAGTTCCCAAAACTTTGGAATTAGAACTTTGTTTGAATAAGGGCCACGTAAGGGCTATTACTGGAAAGAGTTGCTATAGAATTTGCAATGACTTTAAGAGTTGTTTTGCAAAGCATCTTTAATTTCCACTTAAATTAAGGGTTACTTCTATCTGCAGTGATTGACATGTATGCAAAATGTGGAAGTATAGAGAAGGCACATAAATAGTTTCCCAAAATGTTGCAACAATTTCATGGAATGGAACGAAACTGGGATATGCACAAAAATAGGGCTCGTGAATAAAAGATTGGAGATTGTTTTGCAAATGCAACTGGTAGCATCTACTTGGCCTGTGCCCAAATGGGAACTTTGGAACAGGGTAGGGAGATTCATAAATTAATAATGGAAAGCTGGTCAATGGTTTCATTGAATGCAATGATGGTAGAATATGAACAAAATTGGGCTTTTTGATATAGCCTTCGAACTTTTTAGCAAATGCAGTTGACCGGTATATAGCCAAACTCTGCAGTCATTGCCAACAACCTCAGATGCCAATGGCTCGGTTTATGAAAACATAATTTGGGGCAATTTCAATATGTAGTTTTTTTATTCATGGGTTGCTAATTTACAGCCTGTTGACAAGTTAGTTAATGTGTCACAGCTACATGTTATAGTTGATGGTCCTAATATTTTGTGTGGTATGTATTCACCAAATGGTCTAGAAAATGTATAACATCAAGTGGCAAATACATTTTTCGCTTTGGTAACAATCTATTTATTAGCTTCAGGACGTGCAAGGGTAAACTTTAGAAGGGCACATTTCAAATAGCCCTGTAATTTTTACTTTGAAGTTGGCTCAAATAGTCAAATAAGTCTAGAAGACATAGATTCTGCCTCCCTCCCATAAACAAAACAACTGTGCAACTCTCTTTAAGAACTAGAATAATTTCATGGCCCAAAAAGGCAAACACCGAATCCCAATAGCAAATGTAGCAAACTTGGAAACAGAGCACAGTACAAACTATTTATATAAAATATTGTAAAACCTTATATTGCAAGCGAATCGCTATAACATGGAAAACACAAAAGCTCTGCAATGAATTGTATTCCACATTTGTCAACCAACACGAGCTTAAGAATCTCAAGACATTTGCTCTGCTAGGCAACTTAAGAAAAACCTACAAAAGAATGGTTTGATATATCAAGATACCTAATATAAAGAAGGCTACAAGCAAAACTAAAATCGAAGGTTGAAAGAAAGAATAATTTTGGAACTGTATCAAGCTACCATTACAAATCTCTATCCTCTTTGAGAACAAAAGGTAAAAGCAAATACGTAACAAACAACTTTTAGAAAAAAACAGAGAAGTGCAAGAGTTATACTTCAATTTGTGTGCATTCATTTGGAAAATTAACTTGTAACTTGAATTCTACTATTTGAAATCTGGACGTTACAGGTAACTGCAGAAACATATTTAATAAAGAAGTTTCTGCCAATACACACCAAATATCAAGCTGTTTAGAAATCGATGCAGTTCTGAGTCTTTAAAATTTTGACAAGATGCACTTAAAAGGACTATTAAAAACATCAACTGGAATCTCAAAATGATGGAGTATTTACAAAAATAACGAGTTAGTTAATATTCAAACATTCATCAGTAACAGTAAATCTGTTAACCTATCCTAGTAGGAAAAAATGATCAAAAAACTGAATCGATTTGTTTACATATTTTGCTCGTGCAAATTTGTCACTATATGAAAATGAGCATTATATCAGAGATGGATATAAAACAACAAAGAACACTTGAAATAAAATAAGGATGCGCAACAGAAGAACCTCTTGCGAAAGTACATATTCACTAGAATTGATTTGTATAAATACTTTAAAAATGCAACAATTTTTCTCTAGTCTGAACTTAGTGCTCATAATATATAAACAAACAAAAAAATGTGGAGTTCGGGTAGGAATCCCAAATATGTCTTTTAGATGAAACACTTTTTGGTATAATGTAAAATTTGTTGCTCCCTATGTATACTGTACATTCCAAAATGGGAGCTTTGGAATGGAAGATCTTATATGACCGGTATATATTCAATGTTGACTGGTTGAATGTACTGATTATTTAACACGATTCTTATTATTAAAAGTAAATTGTAAGTACCTTCTGCTAGCGCGACTGTTTATATGAGCTGCTTAGAAAATGGGCATGAAGATTTGTATGAGGAATTTTTTCAATTCCAAGATGCATTGAAGAGGCAGGCCGAACAAACAAGCATAATCATCTTTTGCATGAAATCATCCAATGTGTTAGTAGGAGAGTCACTTCCATTGTGACATCACCCCCATTGGCATAAGGATCATGGTATGTTAGGGTTTATATGTTGTTGCAGACCAAGCCTACCAACCAATGTGAGATTTATTTTTGAATATATGAAAATTAGTAGTCATGGAAATTCCAAGATGCAATTTATTAATTGGAAGACAATATTTTAATTAGATAGTGTAGTAGTGATTACCTTGTATAAAAATTAAATGTACCCAATAGAACCTTTGCAAGTACTTGAGGGCCTTGGAAACTCCCTCCCTTTCTCCAATGGTTGTATAATATGACCAAAAATGATAACTATTATAGGAAATCAAGCATGACATTTCATATCCCCAAACATATTTAGATATTGCCCATGTAATCACTTTTAGGCCATGGCCATAGAGCAAGTTGAAGCGATTCACATAAGCAATAAGGATGATATTTGAAAAATTGTGTTTGGATTCTCGGATTCTTTACTTTGCAAATGTAAATTCTAACCAAAACACCAAAGCGGGGTGCTTGGCAAGACACACTTGTAATTGCATGTGGTTTGTAGATGACATCTCAAACTAGTGCATTCTCTCTCGATATAAAATTCATCCCTTGGAATCAATATTGATAGACACACCCACCCAAGATGTTGCAAAACAAACACCTTCTCGATTATTGAAATGTACCACATCAATTCCATCCAGCCTAGATCAATTTTCATTATTGGTTTTTCTCGATGAGCTGGAAAACACTTTACAAATGAGTGACGATGATTATAAAAATGTCATGACTACCCAAAATGCAAGGAATTTAGTAATTCATTATTATGGGTTGTGGCTCAATTTCTATAGCTAAGGAGACCCTTGTTAGTGTTTTTTCTTATGGTGACGATTAGCTTATGGGAGGGGGAGAGGTATGCATCGCTAGGGTAGTTTGGAGAAGCTGTTACAAAAACTTCATCTCAACCCCCTTGGGTTGTGGTGATACATGTGGGACTTGTTATTCGCGGTGCGGGAAGTGTAAAGATTTAGCGGGACACGGGTGCGGGTGGGGGTGGGTGAGAGGGGGTCGGGGTGTGGCGAGGTAGGGTGGACTTTACGTTGAAGATTGCTATAACAAAAATGACTAGTACTTTTCTATTAGCTTTTACCAACCTTTTGGATATGTGGATATGTGAGTGGTCATTAGGATATGTGGGTGGTCAATTGAGTTATAGTAACAATCAATTCTCTCTCTCTCTCTCTCATGGATATTTTTGTTGGATAAGTATTCCATGCAACTTACATTGTTAGAAGCATTACATTCACAATTTCTAACGTATTAACAACATAATGCGGTGAACTCTGGTTGGAGAACTTTGGCTTGTTTTATATCCCATGATAATAGAAGCAAAGTTAACACTTGAGATTATAATTGTGGTTATGTTTCCTACTCTATGAATGGTATTGATTATGAGTTGGATTTGGTTTGTTAGGAAATCACATAACAAATTACATAGTTGTTTTGTTAAAGGTATTGTAAGTTGTTAGAAACAACTCACGAATATAGTAGAGTTGTTTTAGTTTGCTCTTCTATTTTATAAGAGCTCTGTCTTATATATGTGGATGTAATTGATTATATAAAATAACAAAGTTTTATAGTGTTTACACTATGCAAACTTTGAACCTAATTTACATTTGGTATCAAAGCATGTTAAAATCCACAATGAGTTTGTTTGGATTTTTCAAGATTTTCTTAGAGGCTTCAAGTTGTTCAAGATCTGATTTGGCATCTAGATCGAGCTTTGTTGATTTCATTCATAGTTTCTAACCTGTAATTTTATATTCCCACGGAGGCCCGAAATACACTTACACAGATTTGTGATTTGCATATTGGTCAAAATTCAAAGCCAATATTCAAGTTTTTATTTGCTTCTGGGATTGGGCTCAACACTAATGAAAATTGACAGCTTAGTCCCGTGGAGACAGCCGCAACCTGAGCTCATTCCAACTCACTCGACAGTTGTTTCATGGAGCTCTTTAGCATTGTGGTGAGTTGATCCGTATGCATCCATTGATTCTCCTTCACACACTGCTCTTCCAAACGTATCGGTGAATCCACGAGTCACATTTGATCATCCAGGCACCCCCGAGATCGCATGTGAGACCTCAATCTAGGTGGATCGGCATTGAAGACGGAAAAAGGCATGTTTACACTCCAAGCCACGAAACTATCAAAACTCGGCCATTGCACAAGATCCCAGTCCTTGGCTCGTTGAGCGAGCTACGACAATGCACCTCTCCCACGGTTCAAAGTGATACTCAAAAGCGGCAGACTCCTCTCGAGATCCGGGTGTCGAATCTGTTTGTTTGGTATCCACACTCCGTCGATCCAATTTCTCCTCTCCTCAATGGCGATACAAGACTAAATGACAAATGCATGAGACTCCTGGCTCGAATCCCAAGCTCGTACTCTACACCACCACTCAACTTGCCACGAATTTCAAACCTGTAGATGTTTAGTAGTCGGTCAAAAGTGGAGTCGTATCATAGTTTGTTTCTTTCATTGAGTCTTTAAATTCGACTAGGGGAGAGGACCCGGTTGTGGTGTAGGGTCCATTAGTGGAGATAGTAGGTGAAAAGACATTCACCTTTTTAATAACATATTTTGAATGATATGTGAAGTTAATACAACCCAACTGTTTTCTATTGTATCATTATTAATTAAACATGGAAGCATGAAATGTTGAATAAGACAGTTTTTAAATTGGTCAATATTCTCTTATTCATTGATAGAACTAAAAATATATATTAATTTATATACAAGTGTACAAAAACCAAGTCTATACAGTCAACTATTCATTAAGTAATATTTTCATTGTATGTACATCATATCTATTACAGTCACTTCAACAAGTCATTTCTCAAGACTTTCCAAACCAGATCTCAAATATAATGCACTAGATTTGATGTAAGAGTCTTCAATCCCAAGTAAACACCTGCATAACAATAAATGAAATTATGGTCAGTCTCACCTTTCACAGTGTTTAAAAACTCAGTACCATATGAACAATAAATTGTGTAACCAGCTGCATAAAATAATAAAAATGACCAACTAAAATATTATCCATTGGATTAAATCCCAATAAATCTCAGCCATTTGATTGAACTATCATAGTGAATCCATGTCAACTAACATCAACCAATCAGAATTTAGGATGATAGAATAAAAGCTGGAGGATGGATTACAATTCCATTTGTTCATGCAGTTTTCATCTCTCAAAGTTGAAGAAGTGAGGAGCAGTGCAGTTCAGGTAAGACACTTATGAATTACAAACTATTTCATAATTCAAGCCCTCTATTTATTTTTTCAGTGTTTGCATATTGCAGCAGAGTTGTATTGACTGGTTTTAAAGCAAATAGTTCACAAGCTATAAACCTGTTAGCCATTTTTTGCAAAAGGCATGTTAAATATGATGTTTATAACCAACTAGGACAAGTGCAAAGGTCCAACTATGAGCGTTTTTGTTGCAATTGATACTCTGTTCTGCCATGCACTACCAAAAACTACAGACTGAAATTTTGAGAAATTGGGATAAAACATATATTTGAAGGTGGCAGTGAGGTGGCGGTGCAATGTTGGAGGTCAAGAATTTGGTGCTGCATCCATTGGTGGTGTTTTTACTCTATAAATTTTCCCTTCCATATTTCTAACGATACAGCTTAGCTTTAAACTCTATAAATTTTCCCTTCCATAAATTTATATATGTGAAGGCTTCAGAAATTGGGATAAAACATATATTTCTTCCCTCTTACAAATTGTGAGGAGTTGTATGGCTACAATAATGCTGGTAAAACCATTATGGATGAAGGAAATATTCAACTGGACAGTGATACATTTAACTGGCAAGTAACAAGTGCAGTATATTTCGTATAAAGCTAATAGTAAAGAACCTTTGCTTTTTGAGAACTCTTAATAAATGTATATGCCATGACAGTGCGTGCAAACAGCAAATACACTTCTTTGGGAACATATATTCTTCTTCTCTAGTGTATAGTCATCACTGCTATATAGGCATAAGTTTAATTGTATACATAAAAAGATGGAAAGTATTCTAATTACATGTGCAAAATTTATATTGAAAACATAACTTTAAATACAACACTACTGGAATATACAACTCTGTCGGAATATGACCACAACAGCGTTCTATAGTCCAGCAGTGTTGTATATTGCATTTCTGAATTCACTGTATTGTTCATTTTTTCCAGATATCTCATTCTCCAGTTGAAAAGTATTTTTTCCAATCATCACTGTGATATTAGCATAAGTTTTATTGTATACATAGAAATTTGGAAAGTATTATGATCATATGTGAAAATTTTATATTGAAAACATAACTTTAAAAACTACATAGGAAGAGTCCGACGAATACAGTAGTTTGTCAAGTTCTCGTTAGAAATATGGAAGGAAAATTTTAAATTCTATCAATGAATAAGATAATATTGACCAATTTAAAAACTGTCTCCATTATTGGACCCTGCACCACAACCGGTGCCTATCCCCTAGCAATGCTCACCCACCAGCCGTTAATGTTTTCATTATAAATATATGCCTTCCATATTTCTAACGACAACTTAGCTTTAACAACTAGGGGAGAGGACCCGGTTGTGGTGCACCATATCTTTGCACAGTCACCGCGCCACGTCACTGCCGCCTGGGCGAGTAAAAACACTATAATTGCAGGTTTCAAAAGAACTGGTATTTGGCTAAGTTGTTACCAATCCTCTCGACAAATCCTTTTCAAAAAAATCTAATGTGACTTGATGGAACCAATCCTTTGCTGAATTGTCGTTAGAAATATGGAAGGGAAAATTTATAGAGTTTAGAGCTAAGCTGTTACCAATCGTTAGAAATATGGAAGGGAAAATTTATAGAGTAAAAACACCACCAATGGATGCAACACCAAATTCTTGACCTCCAACATTGCACCGCCACCTCACTGCCACCTCAGCGCCACGTGGACGATCCGCGTTTGTGGAGATGTCAAAAAAGTTGGTTTTTGCATGGGACCAAGTGTTGTCCACTCGCCGCGGCAGTTGTTGTCCGGGCTACCGCCATGCATTGAATGCTCACCCACCAGCCGTTAATGTTTTCATTATAAATTTTCCCTTCCATATTTCTAACGAACAATATAGTGAATTCTGAAATGCAATATACAACATTGTTGAACTATACAACATTGTCATAATGAAAACTACAAGTGGAGAAATTCCTAAAAATTAAACAAAATCATTCATATTCTAGCATATTCCAGCATTCATTTTTGGTATATTTATAGTTTCTTTTCCAACAATCATCTTTCATGCTGTGAATCAGGTATTTCATTTACACCATGAGAAAAGGTGCTATTGCTAGAAGATCAAGGAGGCCAAAAGTGAGAGGTGTACAATTATCGCATAATTTAAGTGATGAAGAGGATAATTCAGCACCAAGTTGGTAATGAACCGAATGTAGAAACCCACCCTTTGTCTCGGTTCGCCTCAAAGAACATCTCATGCAACAAAGAAGCTTAGTGTCATCGAGGTTGGACAAAAGAAGATATGGAAAAGGCGATAGATGATGTTGAATTTAATGGGTTCTCGTTAGAGCAAAGAAGAAAGAAGTATTCCATTCCACCCACATCATTACACTATTGGCTAAATGGTCTCACCCACACAAAGAGGAGGATCCTCCAAGCAGTTCTAAGCGAAGAAGAAGAAGAGGAAATTGTTGAATGGTGCAAAGAAATGGCTGATATGGGTCATGGCTTGGAGTTAATGCACTAAAGGCAAATGTTGCTCGATTTGTGAAACAAGACAAAACCCCTTGAGAGATGGGTTTCTGGTAAATCATGGTGGGTGGATTGAAAGCGTCATCCGGACCTTGAATCCGAAACATTTGAGGGACTTGACAGGATAGAGCTTTAAACTTGCGCCTATGATAGTAACCAAATTTTATGATAATTTGGCCAAAAGCTATGGAACCTATTCATACGGCGCTCATAAAATCTGGAATTGTGATGAGGCTGGTTTGCAGGTGGAAGAAATTGTGGAGTTCGTGTAATTGCAAAGAGAGGGCGATCGTAATGTCCCAAAGGTAATACCAAAGAGCAGGAGTGGATCACTATATTGTGTTGTGTCAATGCAGCGGGTATGTCAATCCCAGGATTTTATTTGTTCAAGGAAAGAGAATGATAAAGAATTACATTAAAAATTGTGAACTGGAGCATGTATGCTGCGCATCCAAATGCATGGATGACAAAGGAATTGTTTTTAAATTGGCTATGTCATTTTGCGTTCGAGTACAGGCGGTGTTTCTCCAAATAATAGACACCTATTGATATTTGATGGCCATGGCAGCCATGTAGCATTACAAAGTGTGGAGGAGGCAAACAAATTGGGCATTGATTTGATAACACTACCACATACTAGTCATAAGTTGACCTCTTGGCGTGAGTGTGTTCAGCCCTTTCAAGACATATTTTAGAGTGAGAGGTCCAAATGGATGGCGAGAGAACAAATGTGCGAGATGTGAAAAGGAGTGACATTGCTTTGAGCTTGCAAGTAGAGCCTTAAAAAGGCACTGAGACATCATCTAACATAATTGCGGGTTTCAAAAGAAGCTGGTATTTGGCCATTGAATTATGATGCTCTCCTAAATGACATGGCATGCGGCCGGGCATTTGACATGCAAGTGAGGAAGTTGTTGATCTTTGTCACAAACATTTTGAGCATATCTCAACGAATAAATCCTGAATTAAATGACGGTGAAGAGGTGGTACACGAAACTCAATTCATGCAAAATGTTGACTCTAGAGATGATATGGAAGCATTTACTGACACATGGAGTGGAGCTAAAGCGGTGCTCTTGGAAACCCAAGTAACATCATCAACAATAAAGAGGGGTCTTGATTTTGTAAGTAACAATGATTTGTCCTTGCCAAGTCAAGTTAACCCGCCACTGATGGTTAGAGGATGCCATGAAAAACTTGGGTTACAAGCTACCATCCGGCCACAGAAGATCAAAGCTTAAATCTGCCTTCCTTTCTGAAGGACTAGAACAAGAAGCAATAATTCATTACTATGTAGATGTTGGAGATGAGGATGAACAAGACGAAGTCGAATTTCAAGAGGATGCTCAAGAAAATGAAATTAACTTAGAAGTTATGCAACATGAACCTCAACACCACGAAGAGAGGCGAAAACCAAGATGGACGTGAGACGTTACTTTCCCATTTTCTACGACTTCAAGGAGATCATAAACAAATCGAGATGGTTCTATTAGGCGAGTAGGCATTCTGATTTTGACCGCACTGAGTACATGGAGCTATTGGTTGATGCGGAAAGAAAAAAGGAGGAACAAGCAAAACTAAAGTTACGGAAAAAAGAACTGGCACAAGAAAAAAAGGTTGCTAGACTTGCTGCAAAAGAAAAAAGATTGCAGGAGAAGCTTGAAAGAGAAAGGGAGAAGCAGGCTAAGGAGCAACAGAAAGAGATTGAGAAGGCACACAAGCAACAAAGGAAAGAGCAAGAGAAGAGGGAGAGGGAACTTGCAAATCAATTAAGGGAATACGAAAAGAGGATGCGTGTAAGTTCTGCAACTGATCATGAAAATCGAAGGATTTTTCAAGATATGTTAAATATTCAAATTCCAGGTTATGCTCAAATTGGAACACCTCCATCACTTATGAATAACTCTTGTACAGTTCCATCTTGGTATGTATCACCTCATTTACTTTGTACAAGTTCAAGCAGTCCTAGTAGTTCATTTTGCAATGCCACCATGGATGCAAGCTTGGCGAGGCAACCAACTCCTCTGTCACAACAGTGCAAATCCCTTATCAACTGGACAACCAAATCCTTTTTCAGCAGGGGGACTAGATCCTTTATCAGTTGGGCAACCAAATCCTCTGTCAAAAGGGGTTCTAAATCCCTTTTCGGTTGGCCAATCGAACACTGTATCGGCGGGAAAAGAAAATCCAAAAGCAGTATAAAAGAGGGCAATATTACTTATACTAACTAAGATATTGAACATGTGCCAACAAACAATGCTTATTACCCCATATGATGATGGTAGTAATTTTGTTGGTGATACAATTTTGCTAGATGTATTCACCGAAGCCTTCCTATGTAGTCTCTAAAGTTATATAGTGCAATATAAATTTTGCGTATGTAATCAGAATACTTTCCAGCCATCCATGTATACAATTAAACTTATGTTAATATATCAGTATGATGATGCTCTATATTTTACACCCTATTTGGCGGTGTAATCAGAATACTCATATTAATTTTGCGTATGTAATCAGAATACTTTCCAGCGTCCATGTATACAATTGAACTTATGTTAATATATCAATATGATGACGCTCTTTATTTTACACCCTATTTGGCGGTGTAATCAGAATACTCATATTAATTTTGCGTATGTAATCAGAATACTTTCCATCGTTCTATGTATACAATTAAACTTATGTTAATATATCAGTATGATTATGCTCACTATTTTAATAGTGCAGTGTTTTAAAACATTAAGGATCATTGCCTGAGTGAGAACCCTCTCATCTCTGCCTTTTCTTCTCATCTTCTTAGCAGGCCGAGCCAATGCCGAGGACGAAGTCGGTCAGGAGTGGAGAAAACGCACGCACCCACCGGTCTGCAAGATCCCACGAAATGGTCGCTCGAGCTCTGAAACCGAACACGCGAAAAACCAGACTGAACGAGCTCCCTCTCCATTTCCCATGAAATGCCATGGCCCGATTTGGCGGTGACTATCTCCATAAACCTACCCGCGCACATTAACGGCTGGTGGGTGAGCATTCAATGCATGGCGGTAGCCAAGACAACAACTGGCGCGGCGAATGGCGTGGTGTTTTTACTCGACCAGGTGGCAGTGACGTGGTGCAATGAGTGTGCAAAGATAGGGTGCACTACAACCGGTGCAATGAGTTACAACAATGCAGCCCTTGGGAACAACATGTATATATGAACCATGGAAGACACTTCAAACATTTAGACTCAAGATCGAGAGAACACTAATACAGAAGCGAGCAATTACTACAGAAAACAATGTAAATGGCAGTAACAGAGAGTGGTAATGCCTATAATTAGACCTAGAAATTGCTTAAAGGGGTAAGTAGACCTGTAAATCTGTCTATAATTAGACCTAGAAATTGCTTAAAGGGGTACTTGGGTATTAGAAAATAGATTACTTTAAGTCCAATGATGAGGTAATGCTGCTAAGTTTTTAGAAAACAATTGGGTACTGATACAAAAAGAAAACAATTGGATACACTAAGAGGTGAAGCAGAAATTACTAGATATCTTCATTAAAGTTCCTCTTGTTTCTATATAAACACTAAAAAAATTGGGTACTGATATGTTTCTAACTTGCACTAAACAAGATATTGTTTATTCAGTTCCTCTTGTTTCAAAAATACAAACACTAAAAAAACAATTTCTAGATATCTTCATTGAAGTTGTAGTAAAAGTTCATTTTGCTGAAACTCTGAGATGAAGGAAATTTGGAAGCCGAATGTGTGTAATGCAAATCAGATGTAGTAAAAGTTTATTCAGTTCCTTTCCCCACTCAAGCATGCAAATCACGTAGCCTAACAATCTCCCACATGCATTCAGATCCCAAAACATATAATTTTTGCCACCTAAAACATATAATTTTTGCTACCCAAAACAGAAAACAAATTACATTTGTTGCTGCAAACACTGAAAATAAACACTATAAAATTCCATAGAAAGAAAGACATTTGTTAAGTCCAATGATGAGGTAATGCTGCTAAGTACTTTAATGTTGATATGTGAAGTTAATACAACCCAACCGTTTTCTATTGTATCATTATTAATTAAACATGGAAGCATGAAATGTTGAATAAGACAGTTTTTAAATTGATCAATATTCTCTTATTCATTGATAGAACTAAAAATATATATTAATTTATATACAAGTGTACAAAAACCAAGTCTATACAGTCAACTATTCATTAAGTAATATTTTCATTGTATGCACATCATATCTATTACAATCACTTCAACAAGTCATTTCTCAAGACTTTCCAAAAAAATTACTACCATCATCATATGGGGTAATAAGCATTGTTTACGGGCACATGTTCAATATCTTAGTTAGTATTGGGTACTGATACAAAAAGAAAACAATTGGATACACTAAGAGGTGAAGCAGAAATTACTATTGCACTATATAACTTTAGAGACTACATAGGAAGACTTCGGTGAATACATCTAGCAAAATTGTATCACCAACAAAATTACTACCAACAAAATTACTACCATCATCATATGGGGTAATAAGCATTGTTTGCGGGCACATGTTCAATATCTTAGTTAGTATTGGGTACTGATACAGAAAGACAACAATTGGATACACTAAGAGGTGAAGCAGAAATTACTATTGCACTATATAACTTTAGAGACTACATAGGAAGACTTCGGTGAATACATCTAGCAAAATTGTATCAGCAACAAAATTACTACCATCATCATATGGGGTAATAAGCATTGTTTGCGGGCACATGTGAAATAAATATGTATTCTTTTTTACAATGAAATGCCAGAGTAATTTGTTTATCCCTGCAATATACTGAAACATGGGCATCGTAAGGAAAAAATAAGCAACAAAGGACATGATAGCAGATAAATCATCAGAAAACAATGAATATGAAACATCTAGCAACAAGGCCTCCAGACTCTAAGAGCGTAAGAAGGAGAAAAGGTATCCTGACGCCTATTTTCACAACAACAGGTATAATATCCTTTAAGATTGAGAGATCACATTTTGAAAATAAAATAAATCTCAACTAATTCATCACTTGAAGAAGAGATATCTACATAAATTGTTAATTTATTGTTAATTTCTAAATTGTGAGAGATAATAACATAACTCATTTGTATCCCGAAAACAAGAAACACTCAAAAACAACATTTATACCGACTTAAGTCATCGTAAATTTCTAAATTATGAAAGATAACCCTATAACTCAATTGTATCCCAAAAACAAGGAGAAACAACGCTTACACCAACGTAAATCATTGCGACTTGAGAGTTTCTAAATTGTGAGAGATAACCGTAACCGTGTAACTCAATTGTATCCCGAAAATCCCAACGTTTAAAAATAGCAAAACATAAGTCGAAGATCAAAACTTAAAACAATTTTTAGCACGCCCGAGAAAAGCAGCTATTTGCTCTTTTCCCCACGAATGAATGACTTTAATCTGCATTCGTTAAGAGACCTCGGCAGCGTGGATACCATCCAGGCTGTGCAACGAAAATAACTACACATGAATGTGCTGTGTACATCATCATTATCAACGATCGACGGCGTTAGCGTTCCGTGGTTTGCGAAAGTCGATCACTGTTTAACGTCACCACCCACACAAGGCCAAAAAGCACCAGAAGAAGAACAAAAAAAAGCCGAAAAAGAAAGACATTTTGGAGGAGCAAGAAAACTCTGGACCAACCAATGCAAAACACTGTCCTTAAATTTTAAGTAAAGGCATTTTAAGTAACAAAACACAGTACAATCATGTCAAAAGAAGTTACAAGAACAAATAATCCAAAGCCATATCATAACAGCACAGCAAAATCGTAAAACTTCTGCAGGTAGTAAAGCAAAATTGTAAAACTTCTAAACACAACTATACCCACAAATTAATGCTTTCGATAAATACAGAGTTGGCTCATAAACAAGACAAATACACCAACGATTTTAAGCTTGGAAGAAATAAAATAAGACGGGTAACAAAACAAATTTCTTTTGCTGAATGGCAAACAACAAACTTTCCATAGTAGTACAGTGTTTAAAAACACTAAGGATCATCGCCTGAGTGAGAACCCTCTCACCTCTGCCTTTTCTTCTCATCTTCTTAGCAGGCCGAGCCAATGCCGAGGACGAAGTCGGTCAGGAGTGGAGAAAACGCACGCACCCACCGGTCTGCAAGATACCACGAAATGGTCGCTCGAGCTCTGCAACAGAACACGCGAAAAACCAGACTGAACGAGCTCCCTCTCCATTTCCCACGAAATGCCATGGCCCGATTTGGCGGTGACCATCTCCATAAACCTACCCGCGCACATTAACGGCTGGTGGGTGAGCATTCAATGCATGGCGGTAGCCCGGACAACAACTGGCGCGGCGAGTGGACAACACTTGGTCCCATGCAATTAAACCAACTTTTTCGATATCTTCACTAACGCGGATCGTCCACGTGGCGCTGAGGTGGCGTGGCACTCTGGAGGTCAAGAATTTGAGGTGGCATTGGTGGTGTTTTTAGGTGGCGGTGGCACGGTACTGGAGGTCAAGAATTTGGTCCTGCATCCATTGGTGGTGTTTTTACTCGTCCAGGTGGCGTTGTGGCATGGTATTTGTCTCGAGATAGGGTGCACCACATATGGGTCCTCTCCCTAGGTTGTTATTTGTTGGGTTAATAGTATACTTGGAGTAAAGATGCAAGTGTACACCGTGATACAAGTTTTTAACAACCTGAACAACTATATTAAGTAACCCCTGATGGAGGTAGTGATGGTAGGGATCACTTTGGCTAAACCTATGTCACACTTTTCTAAAGCTCGCTATGAAACCGGAGTTAAACGTCACAGAAATAACCAGCTCATTCACATCTGTCAACACTCACAAAGTACGTTTGAAGGGAAATGAAATGAAATCGTTATAAATTCAACTACATTGATCCACAACCTCTAGGTATTTGTAGATGCCTTTCTTTCTTTTGAGAAAAATAAATTGATAACAAGAGAGGCTAGTGGCGGTGCATCAATGATAATGCGAGAGAGTTTATCACCAACCGAGTAACCTGAAAAAAACCGACCAAAACAGAAACATAGAAGACAGAGTCTATGGAACCCAACAAATGCACTGTAAAATACCAACGAGAAACAACAAGGATAGAGTATATGGAGCTCGACAAATGCACCATAATGCGGAAAGCAAAGGAAAACCGGAGGGAGTACATAGCTTCACAAAAAATAAGAAAAAGAAACACTAAACTCCTCAACTTTAACCACAAAAACGTATGATTGCAAAAAAAAAAAAAAAAAAAAAACGAAAACCGAAGACTTTAAACATACAACCATGACAAAGTACGAGATTCAATTGGTTTAGGATTTTCACAAATGCCTGCAAAAACAAACGAAACAAATAAAATAAGAAAATCAAAAGATAATTGACTACTCAAAAGCTTTAACCAAGCAATAATTACACGTCATAATTGTGTAATCAGGATAAATTCGCGGAGAGGCTAGAACTTTTCTCGTTTGCTTCCTTAATTTACCATTGACAATCATGAGGTAAGAAAAATAACAGAGACTAATGTTCGGTCAGTCTATTCGTATCGGTGCATAAATACCAAATAATGTGCTTTTTGGATTCCTCGTAACAGAGGTAAGAAAGCTTATAGGTTCCAATAGCCTCCCAACAATTCCATTGCAGGCTGATTGAAGATTTTTTGGTTTAACAGGGAAGAATGATTGCGCTTCTAGTCTCATATTAGGCTTGGTGGAGAAAATCCTGAACCGTGCACCAAAACAGGGATGCAAGAGCTTTTCCATTTCAAATACCTGTAAATTATTCTTCAAAATCTGATTTTTGTTAGCCGATGATTTTGTCTTCGCAACCTTTCTCTCTTTGCCTCGACTCTGGCTCTGCAATTGTAGCTAGCTAAGACTCGGTATCAATTAGCGTGGAAGAACCCTTAGACATATTCTTGCTTTTACTACGCAATAATTTTCCTTTATCTTTCTTAATCTTCTTTTCATCTTTTTCATACTTTGGGCCAGCAGGAGATTTGAACTCGTGATGTGTCATGTGCAACTGGGAGAGATTACATTAAGATCACAAGCACAAACAACACGATTGCCATGAAACGGTCGACCAAACAAAACAAAATTGAAAAGGAGCAGGCCACAAAACGGAATGGGCAAAACAAAGCGGGTTCAAAGACAAACAGACGACGAAAGCGGTGTGAGTGCCTCCCGTTGTGAAAACGCCTACGGTGTAAATATGTTTTTAGTTTATTTTGGTTAATGTCATATTAAGTCAATTTGAGTCCATTAATTTAATTTTAGATTAATATGGCGTTCATTGTTTAATAACTTGTTTTATTCAAAAAGAAATTAAAGATTACTTTTCGTTAGTAGATAGGTATCAAATTAATTTTCAAAGTAGTTATAGAGTCTCAAGTCGGTGAACTAAAACTAATAGTCAATATAAAAGTCTTTTATCAAACTAGTTGTCATTATCGAGAAAACCTTTTGTTGTCATAGTCGAAATTAATCAAAGATTTATTGTTCAAGTTGTACACCTAAATCGACTATGCGGTACTAAAATTACACTAATTTTCCTCTTTCCCACCATTTCATTATAATTAGTGATTTCCCGCTAATTAGCTAATATTCCCCTTCATTTTGGTCAATTAATGACACTTCATTAATTAACTATTCTTGCATCTATTCTAGATGTCAATTAACGACACTTCATTAGTTATAATCCTCTTCCAATTTAATTAACTACCTATTAGTTAATTAAGCATTTTTTAACCTCGTATTTAATCAATAAACCTTCTTATTAGTTAAATCCCCTTTCAAATCCTCTAAATCCCGCTATTTCCTTCTAAATCACCTCCAAATGACTTTCTAAGCTTATCTTGGCCTATTAATTAATCTTAGTTGATTAATTAAATCATCTCCAACTCCCATGAGTTGTTAATCACTAATTAATTCTTTCTAATCATGTTTATCCCTTTCTAATTCTACTTTACCTTTATCCCACATTCACTAGGTTTCTAGTTTCTCCCAAATTGGAAAGCTATATATAGAACCTAGTATCCCCCTTCCAATCTTACACCAGTGTTTTACTATTACACTATATGCAGATGATAAGAACATTTCTACCATTGAAAAGCTCATTGATCTAGCACCCCTTTTATCCCTTCTCATAAAAGAGTAGTAAAGGAAGATCCAAACATGGCCATTAAGCCATTTTGGTGAGATTATTTCCTCTTCATGGAGATAACATTCTTTTGATTGCTCATGATCACGATAGGTTCATCATAAGGAGCAATCACACATACAAAGCACATCCAAATTTCAAAGGGATGGCTTAACATTTAATGTTTTCATGTTGGATGCATTTAGATTAGCTTTCTCTTTCAAGATTTATCATGATGTTATTATTGAAATTAGCTTAGTTATAGGGATTACTTGGTGTTAATTCCTAGTTCTTAACTTAGCCTACTTTTACATACATACATATGGCATGCCGATGGGACAACTCCTTTATCTCATGCGCATTTTCTCAAGTTTTTGTAGTTAAGTTTCATTTTTGCATTCTAACCTCTATTTTGCACATGTTGATAAATCTTGTGTTTCTTAACTTCTTTTGTTGAGTTTGCATGTGTTAAGTCTTCCTTACAGGTGTGAAGGAGGTAAAGTGTTGTCAAATTTGAAGGTTATCAAAGCAAAGATTTGAGCTTTTTGACATTTGAAATTCCCGTGTTCTCGAAGTTACACGGGCTCCACGCCTTAGTGTTAATACTTGATGTGTCTATGTTAATTATCGTGCGTTAGCATTGCTTCTGTCGCTTAGCGTTATTGCCTGCGCACTAGTGTTGCTTCCATGTGCACTACCATTTCTAGAATTTCACCACCATCGCACATAGGGTATTCACCCACTACAATTGATCCCTCGCGCCACCATTGATCCCTTTATGCCGTGTTAATCCTTATGCGCCACCGTTAATCCCTTTGCACTATCATTGACCTCTTTGTGTTAGTGTTGCTTCTGTGTGCTCTTTGTTGATCCTCATGCGTTAGGATTCTATGTAAAATTTTGGGCTCGACTTCCAAAAATTCCATAATCTGATTTTTGGTGTTTTATGTTGTTTTGCAGGTTTTTTTCTTATTTCTATTTTGCAAGTTTTGTTTTGAAATCATTTTTTAATACATTTGAATGCTTTAATGAATGTTTTTTTCATTTTACGTAAGTTAGATCAAAGCTTGTGTATGCTCTTCTCTTACACCTTTTGGTGATCTTGAGAAATAAAAGCAACTTTGGTCTTCTTTTTCTAACATTTGTGTATTTTGAAAAATTCTTCATTTAAATTTTGTTTAATGGAATTAATCTCTTAAAGCATTTAATTGATTATTGATTTAAGTCTTTCCATTTCTATCTAGTTGGATCAATCATTGTTTATGTTTTTCGTTAGCGTATTTGGACGATCTTGAGAATCAAAAGCAACCTTGATCCTCTTTATATGGGAAACTACTAAATCTTTATGCGCTGTTAGCATATGGATTTGCACGCATGCAAATGACATGCGGTGTGGGAACAAAGTCCCTCCTCAATGAAGGTGAGGTGCCTTTATTGAAAACCAAAGCTGTATTTACATCTGTACATTCAAAATTGTATGTGGGGGTGTTTTGGAACATCAATGGAAGAAAAGTGAATGAAGGAAATGGAATAGAAAGAAGGAAAGGAGTAGAATGGAATGAACCTGAAAGAACATGCAAGAGTTAGGTAAAACAGAGCCTAATATTGCATGAAGAGGAAAGATGAATAACCAACACAAATAAAACGGAGTTTGAGTTAGCCAAACAAGAACATGCAAAAGGGAACACACATGAGCAAGTAGATAGTCGAGCTTGATCACTTTGTGAACTAGAACAACTGATTACTAATGGTGACAATAAGATCAAAGATAATATTTGCATACGCAAAGATTCAAACACCTAACATCTAATGAACATAAGAACACCAAATGTTACAAGAGATGATGAATGAGACACAAAGTTCTTATTCTATTAACTCTAAAATGTTTTTCACAAAGAACACAAAGTTTCTTCTTGAAACAAAGCTTGCACAAAAGTATCTTCTTCTCCTCTCTCAAAGTCACCCTTTTACAAATGAGCCCCTGACTTCCTTTTATAACCCAAAAGTTGGTTACAAAGTAGTTAGGGTTTACATGATCATTAAATAAGGCACTTAAGTGACTTTGAATTTTTCTAACCAACTTTATTAAATACAACCCAAAAATAGAAATTACTTAAAATATCCAATGTTTCCCAAATAACAACACCTTTAAAAATATACAATAATAACCAGTGCCTTATCCATTGAAATGGGGTCCTTTATCTCAAAGCGTATGAGAAATGGACTCTCCCGATTCGCTAGATATCAAGAAAATCAACTTCCTACACCGCGGTGAAATTAGGATCTTTGCTTTTGATAATTGAAAGGATCTAAACCTTCCCAAAGTTTCAAACATCTTTTCTTCTTACGGAGGTTCACTTGGTGAAGAATAGCCTCACAAAATACTGTGATTCAAGAATTCTACTTGGCATATCATTAAAATTAACAATTTTAGACTAAGCATTCTCAAACAAGTTCTTGATTTGATACACCGTTCCATGGAAACAGCGAGAAATTGTTGGCGAGGAGTGTACATGTCTTTGAACAATCGTGAAAATTGTTCTTCCACTGCTCAGATGAACACCTTTGATTATGCTCATTTACTAGGTTGCGAGGAATCTTAGCTATGAAATCTGGATCGAGGAAAGTGAAGCGAAAACTTCATTGCACATGTTGTCATAATGGATCATAGAATCCACAAGAAGCGTCTTTCTCGATTTGAGATGTAGACACGGAAAGCGTGTCCCTCGATGTTCAAATTCGAGAATCCCTTGATAGCCAACACTTGAAGATTCCATACTTGTCATCTCTGCATGATGGGCAATATCTCATCCAAATTTGATATCGTAGAAACAAAAGTTTCTTTGAAAGAAAGAATTGGATCTAGATATACACTGATATCTTCATGAAGCTTAACTGCAGTCTTGATCGCTCCCTGGCCCAAAACGAGAATCTCCGAAAGCCAAGTTTTAGTGACATGGCCCAACGTGTTTATTTCCTTTGACAAATTAAGAGTCTCTTCATCTGGGGCAGCCACCGCATCAGGTACTGGGAAGGTGGATGATATGGGATTTATCAAATGCTGAACATACTCCACCAATTGACTCTTTTCAGCCTTGAGCCGAGAATTTTGGGACTTGTATTTCTCCAATCTTTTTAGCACGATATCAATTGAATCTCGAGCCATCGCCATGTCACTTTCTAACGTGGATCTCCCAAGTCCTAGTCTGGAAACTTCATAGTCGGCTGGCGTCATAGCATTACGCTCTTTATCCACTCGTGGAATGGCAAGGTCTGCAAACTTGTTTCCATCATTATCCACCATTATTCGAGAAAGTACCTTGGGCTTCTTAGGAATGGCATCATTCGACAGTTTGAAAAGGGCATCAAAATCAATGTCGATTGGCTTGACAACTCTCTTCCTTTTCTTCACTTCAGAATCAACCCAAGAAGGAGTTTCATTTACTATCTCGGCATATAGAATCCTGGAGCTTGAATCAATATCCTCATTATCCCTGACATCATGAGATCCTTCTTGAATCCTATCAACGGCCTCGATTTGAGGAGACACAACCTCAATGTCCACTTCCTGATCATTCGGGAGATTTTGGGAAATCCCTTCATGAACTACGTGCTCCGAAGTATTTGATATTTGAATTACTTGCACTTGAGTGGGTGTTTGTTCGAAGCATGGCTGAGGATCATTTGCTACCAGCGTATGAGTGCTATTAATGATGTGAGTGGAAGAATCTCTACTCGAGGTAGAAAATCCAGACACACGCTCCTTTCCTTCTTCAGGGTTTGGATCTTTGGATCTCTCTCTTCGTGACACGTTGCTCGGCGAAGTGGATTTTGGCAACCATTCTTTTCTTGTATGTCGTGTATGATTGGATGGTAACGAAGTTGATCGAGAAGAAACCTTGGTCGAATGGAGGTGTCCTGATATAGGCAATTTTTGTGATTCCGAAACGTGATCGGAATTGATTGAAATTTGGCAAGCTCCCTATCATACCAAGATATGCTTCTTTCGATAATTGGTTGGTTCTTGCCATCGAGAGAAAATTCATCTCTTTTGGTCCAGTCGATTCGAGGCAACGGTGTGAAGGCAATGGCATCATACGAGGGATCGACGACATCCTCATCATCGGTTATGAATGAATCGGGAGGACTCCGGATGTGGAAGGCCTTGATCTGAGCAAGTGTTAGGCGAGAGTACTCCCGTCTCCTTACCTCATGTTCATCCGAGCAAGCGGCCCAGAAATCCTCCATGGTAGGATTATGTTGATACTTCGCTCCCATAATCGTTTGCATATAACCATTGATATCGAACTGGGCTCTCTTCACATATGGATGGATGGTTATGAGAGCAAACTCCTTTTCCATTAGTTGTGCACTGAATAAGTTTGGGCATTGGTATTCCCCGATTTGGATCGGGAAATGAATTCCTGGACGGTGCTTATCACTAAGTAAGCAGTGAACTTGGAACAATTGTCGCGCCAGCTCCATTAACGCCCACTTATCACTGACGTACTTGGGAAGTTTCCACGGGGTCCCAGCAAAGCCACTCACGTGAATGTAGGAAAAAGATGAAAATTGTATAAACCAGGTTCCCCATTGGGAAATGACACTCATGGCTTCTTTGGAAAACCTTTCCTCGGTATTTCGATTCAAGTTCCGGATCACGCGGAAGGTGAATGCATCGTTGACTCTTCTAAAATGGTGAGAACTATTTTTGAAGCTGAGCTGAGGGTAATAGTGAAAAACGTTGTTTGATGACCCCAGGACTCCTCTCGTTTCAAGTCCGAAAATAGCTTTCTTCGTGCTACTGCATAGGTCAGATATGAGGTCATGTAGAAGCATCCAGTCATTTTGACTTCTATCAATTGCTTGTGAATGGTGTTGCTGATGATGGTGGCCCAGTCCACAAACTCCTTCTTGGCTAGGATGATACAGATAAACTGGTACATCCATGGGTGGAAGACCCTTGCAGAAGGTAAACCAAAAACTTGACTTAGGAGAGTGATCATGTCTCAATCTCTTCCACGAACTCAATGCGGTGCAGTTCTTTGGGAGCTGTCAATCGAGGTCTCTTGGTTTACTGACCAATTGTTGTTAACCATTTTGCTCCATCTTAGGGGTTCTTCGTCCCAGAAATCTTGCGCATGGTGGTGAGTGATATCTGCATTCTCGGGAAAGTCGGGTATCGAGCAAACTCCTCAATGTGTTAAGGTGTGATTAAGAGGAAAGGTTCGCGGTTGTCTTTATAAATTCCTCGTCTCTCAGGATCGTAATGCTCTGCACAAGCAATCACCAATTCGGACCTTTGCAGAGAGGGGAATCTTTGCTTTGCTTGAGGTAGGCCCTTTGTGGTAAAGCCTATCAGAGAAAATGGTTTTGCCTTCAGTTTTCACTCGCTCGCAAAACTGTTGCACGTTGATGTGACCCAGATTTGTATCGGTGATGTTGTCATACGCCGACTTAATGGAGCTAGGAGGAATAATTCCTTGGAATTCATATTTCAGGGTAGATTTATTAGATCTTTCCACTGGCTTCCTCGATCTCCCTGCAGATTTGGATCTTTCGGCCATTATGAATTTAATCAAAAGGTGACTCAGGCACGCCAAACAATGCAAACGGGGCTGGGTCTCAGTCTCCAACACCCCGTCGATGTAAGAAAAATATTTCCGTTTTATTATTATTATTATTATTTAAAAAAATAATAATAATAATAATTGTCTCGAATTACAAACTTTTAATATGTCAATAAAAACAAATCGAGACCAAGCTCGAATTCTAACTCGACAATAACAATTAAAATCCCCCGATCTTAATATTTACGTGAATGGAGTTTCCTTTCTTGGCGTTCGGCTTTAGGCAAATAAAACAAATTTATTCTTGGTTGTCTATTATTTGTCTTCCTTTGGCGTGGCGTCTCCTCCGAAAAGAATGTGTGGTTTCCTTTGTATTGTGTGGGCTTTGGCTTGATGTATTTTACCTCTTGGCTGTGTGGAACTAAAACTTTGGACCAGCGTGGGAATGAATTCTTTCTTTTGTCTTCTTTTGGACTGTATCTTTTTTTCCTTCACCCAACACGCGACTTCTTTTATTTGAAAACGAAGTTTTTCTATTCGTGACCTTCATTTGTTGCATGACCTTTAGCAATTTTTGTAAGCTTTTTTATCGGGGCCCAGATCCATCCATATGCTGATATTATGCATTCTTTCTGAAGGCCGATGAAAATGCAGAATATAACAAGTCACAAAAACAATTCAGTTTTTTTTAAACATACTTGCCCATGGTTCGGTCGGGTCGCTTCTTTTTTTTATTTTAATTTTTTTAAAAGCTACTAATAATAATGCAAAGCAGTAAAAAGCAGTATGTGCGAGGATCAATCGATGATGTTCTCCAGAGTATGGGTCGCGCATTGTCCGTATGATTCTGTTGGCCACTCGCGCACTATTCATGTATGCTTCTGGTCCTTTTTGCGCGTACCTTTTATTATTAGTATGCTTCTGGTAAACTCGCGCCTTGTAATTCCGTATGCTTCTGGTGGCCACTGCTGCCTTTATTCCGTATGCTTCCTAAACTTTGCCTTAAACCACGAATGCTTGTCTGCGCTCCATCAAATGCTGCAACAGATGAATGGCTAGTGCGTGTGGAGTTTTAAGAAATTTGTTTTCTTCCTCCAAAACAAAACAAATGTTTCTTTCCATTGCATGCGTGGGTTTTTAGAAACTATTCTTTCTGCTTGACCAATGCGTGGCTTTTTGTCAATTTCTGAGTCTTTTAAAAAGCCTGTTCTAGTTCTCTTTCAGCGTGTGCTTGCTTTATGGATTGTATTTTTTCTTCTTTTTTGAAAACTGACTTATTCCCTTCCTTTCTGCGCATTTCTTTGTATTGTCCAAGTTTTTGGATTGTTCTCTTTGTCTTTTCTTTTCCTTGACTAGGCGTGGATTTCTTTAGTCTTTTTTGTGATTTTTCTTTTGCTCGATGCGCAATGCGTGGGTTTCTCTTGCATAATGTTAACAAAATATTATGTCTTTAAGAAAAAGAAGCTTCTGAATTTTTCCACCGGGTTTGATGGAGGAAGTTACGAGGATTAATTCAACTTCCTCTCATCCCGGGTAGTGGCTTAAGTGCCAAGGGGAAATGGGAAAAGTAACGGGAAATTGCCAACGGGAATGGCAAAATGGGTTGGCAATCCCCGTCCAATTTCCCCATGTGGGAAATTGGGGAATTTTATGCCCGTTTGCCAATCCATGATTTGGCAATTGGCAGAGGAAAACCCACGTGCGGGAAATTTGAAGGAAATTGCCAGGAAAGTGGAAATCCGGGTTTGGGATGCCAACCCGGCAGTTGGAAACAAAAGCTTACTTCCCCGGCACTAAAACTTGTCGGATGAACCTTCATTTATATTTATTTAATTAAATACTCCTTAAGTGATTAATTTAATCAAACAAGGAGCAATTAATTAATTAAATATTAATTAATTATTTTAATGTATTTTAATGCGTTTTATAGCCTGGCGGGAAGAGTTCTTGCCCGAAAATCATGAAACGAAGACCGAAACGATCACAAAAATAAGAGGCGATCGCAAGGAGTCAATGAACCACGCAAAGTAATACTTTTCAAAATTTTCTAATTTTTAATTGTTTAATTGTTTTTGACAATTTTGCGTGATCAAAATTGGTGATATGTTAGCTCGATTGGGGACAAGGACTTCATGGACGCAACAACGGACCCAGACCAAAATAGTCATGAATATGATCACAGAAAGATGGGGCACAAAAATGGGGCGACACAAGAGAGGAGACCGAAAAACAGGGAAACAAACAAACCAAAATCCTAATTACCTATGTACATACGGGGAACAACCCGTTTTCAATTCTGGTAATATTTGAGATACTGCCCACTGTAGGGCAAAGGCAAATGAGTTCCATCAGGATATGCCAAGTAGTAGGTACTATCTCCACAGAAGTGTCTTATTTTGAAAGGTCCCAGCCACAGTGAGTCAAACTTCCCATGCTTTCCCTTCGGCTCACGTCTTTTATCCCAGAGAAGAACTAAGTCATTGATTTGAAACTGTCTCTCTCTAGTTTTCCTGTCAAACAACTTCTTTACCTTGGATTGATGTTCCTTGATCCTGTTGGCCACTTGACTTCTTTGTTCCTCAAGCTTGGTTAGAAACATGACCCTTTTATCTAATGCATTGGTGAAGCATTCATCATCAACTGCCTGAGCTAATTTTAACGCTGGTAGCTCCAATGTGACGGGAATTTGAGCATCAGTTCCATACAGAAGTTGAAATGGAGACATCCCGATTGCCCTTTTGGGAGTTATGCGGTCAGCCCACAATGCATCGTATAACTTTTTGTGCCAAGTTCTTTGATTTTCTTGACTAACTTGCGCATAATGGTAATGAGGTTTTGTTCTTTGGATTGACTGACCGTTTTCCTGGGTAGTAATCTGATGAATGAGACAAAGATATCCCATATCCATAACAAAAACCTATCATCTCTGTAGAAGAAAAATTTGAGGCATTGTCAGTCACGATCTTGTGAGGAATTCCATAACGAACCAATATGTTTTCTTTGATGAAATCATGATTCTATCAGTAGATGTTTGTTTCACCGGTATAGCTTCTACCCACTTTGTAAAGTAATCAGTGGCGGTGAGCACGTGGGTATGACCAGTGCTTTGGAATTAGGGTTCAAGACCCGATGAAATCTAAACCCCATTGTTGAAAGGGTTCTTCAATGACAAGCGGCTTGAAAGGTGCTTTGCCGCCAACTTTGGTCTTCCGACAAATTGTTGTGAGGCCTCACATTTGGTCACCCATTTACGAGCATCGAGAACATAGTGGGCGATAATAATGTGCTCTCTTAGAATTTTATGGGCATTCTTGGGCGAGAAAAATGACCGCCGCAAGCATGATTGTGGAAGGCTTCAACAACCTAAATTTGTTGTTCTTTATCAACACATCGAGGAACATGCCGTCGATTCCTTTCTTGAACAACGTGTTATCCCCCAAAGCGTATCTGGAAGCTCTTAGTTTGATTGCTCGTTTCTCTTTATTTATCAGATTTTTCGGACACTCACTTAGTATGTGAGGAAGTAGGCAATATCAGAATACCATTCATCGTGAAATGCTTGACAAAAACTACCAATGGTAAATTTCCTTCAACTAGTTCTTCTTGAGTTATCTGTGGTTCATTCTCTGCAATGAGTTGGCGAGTCCTCTCCCTCGAACCAACTTGGTAGGCTTGATGTCGGATCATATTCTTGTATCTTGGAGACCCAATTACCTCTTTTAGATCCTGGTTCTGTTGTTGTGTCAACATTGATTTCACCGCGGTGTCGGAACTAAGACTTTGGTGTGAGAATTCAACACGTAATATACGAAGTGTTTGGGGCTCTTACCACCGCGTACGCATGTCTCTCGAGAGGAGTGTAATTAAGTTCATGTTTCTTGAATCCCGAACTCATGAATGCGATAGGAGATTGATCCCCTCTTGATTGTCTTTGAGTCAAAATGGCGAGGAGATTGTGTGTGGTGAAGCATAACAATAAATTATAAAATCCTTCTTAAAATCGGGACACACCAATGTAGGAGCTTTTGCAATAGCACCCTTGATTTGCTCAAACGCCTCTCTACCTTCCTTTGACCATTTGAAAGATTCTTTTCCTTTCATCATATCAGCGATTTCTTTAGTCAGCTCGGTGAAATCTGGCACGAACCTTCTCAAAAAGTTCACCTTTCCAAAGAAGGAGTGGACTCCAGGTTTACTTGTAGGCAAGGAAAGATTCTTTATAGCTTGAACGCGTTCAGGATCGATCTTAGTTCCTTCCTTAGAAACAATATGACCTAGGAGTTTACCTTCTGTAACTCCAAACATAGATTTTTTTGGATTCAGAGAAATCTTATGAAGTTTACACCTTTGCAAAATTTTCTCTAAATCTCTTAAGTGATCTTCTCGCTTCTTTGAAAACACTGTCAAGTCATCTAGGTATATCACAATGATCTTGTCCTTATAATCTGCAAACGCCATATCCATGGCCCTTTGAAAAGTTGCACCGGCATTGATCAAACCGAAGGGCATTCTTCTATATGCGAACGTACCCCAGGGGGTAGTGAATGCAGTTTTATGTTGATCTTCTCTAGCCACTTCAATCTGATTATAGCCAGAGAAACCATCTAGCATAGATAGCATTTCCGATCCGATTCTTGCTGCGAGAATATGGTCCATGATTGCGTAGTGGGTAGTTATCCTTGAGACGCCTTTGATTAAGATTGCGGAAATCACGCAAATCCTAATTTCTCCATTTTTCTTGTGAACGGTACAATATTAGCTATCAGGTCGAATGTCGAATAGGAAAAACTATTCGTGCATCTAGCATCTTTTGAACTTCATGAAATATTGTCCCTACTGATCTTGGGATTATATTGTCTTTGCTTTTTCTGAATGGGCTGCTGCCGGGCTTGAGGGTATGGCATGCTCCATTTCCCTGGGTTGGAAAGACTTCAAGTCTTCGTATGAATATGCCAAGACGTCAGAGTATTTGGTAAGGAGATTTATGAATTTCCTGCGCTCCTCAGGTGAGCAACATTTACCAATATTGATCAAGTGAGGTTTATCCTTGGTGCCGATATTAATTTGCTCATAGTCGGCAGAATTTGCAGGTCTGCTGCTCTTTCTCTTTAATAAACCTGTCATGTTTGTCAAAAAGTTCTTCGAGTGAAACCAATCCTTTGGGAATTTTATTTCCTTTGAGTTGAATGATGCCATCACCAGGATCTTCGTTCTCAACTCCTTCCTGAATGGGTGAGGTAGTTGATTCGCGAAATGCCGAATCACTTCCTTCAAAGTACAACTGTTCAAAATTTTCTCTCTTTTCCAAGAAGGCAATAATTTGTTGATCATCATTAAATACTTGCCAATTTTCTGCATTGTCAAGAACACTTGGCCTAAAAACCATTTCAATGGTGTATTTGTCTTGATCAAATTCTGAATGAGGAATCATTAATGATGTTGAGACTGCTAGAGAATCCACTTTGTCATTCTTTTCACGAGGGACAGATTTAATGGAAAAAGCGTCGAAAACTTCTATGGCATCCCAAACTTTATTTCTGTAGTGTCTCAGACGATCGTTCTTTACCTGGAACTGATTTCTTACTTGTTTCACGATCAATTCCGCATCTCCAAAGACTTCCAGATTTTTGATCCCTTTCTCTTCTGCAACTTGGAGGCCAAGGACTAATGCCTCGTACTCTGCAGTGTTATTAGTATTTGAAAATTCGAGTTTATAGGAAAAAGGAAAGATTTTACCATTTGGAGATATGAGCACCACTCTGCTTTGAGAGCCGTTGAGCAACAACTTCCATCGAACTCAAGAGTCCAGATCTCATTGGAATTTTGGCAAGTGATCTCAGGGGTATGAACTTCTGTAGTCATCATATAATTACCCATACTTGAGCCTTGGAAAAGGATGCGTGCGCGAGATCTTGATTTTAGTTCTTGTGAACTTTTCCTGAGCTTCCGGCATAAGTTTCTTCATTTCTCCATTGATAGGAATCATGGCATGAGACCAGTCCATTTGAATCTCACCACCCAAATCCCTACAAAATTTCCTGCTCAACAACATTCCATACGAGGTGGGGATATCAGCAACTAAAATAGTTACCTTAACTCGCTTTTGAGGGAATTGGGCTAAAACCATTTGGGCGTCCTTAATCTGCCCGATCAGAGGAACTTGCTTGGTTTCCATAGAGTAACATGATCCGAATGTTCTCGTACAAGTCAAACCAAGAGCATGTCTTTACTTTTTTCCGGCATCACATTATCAGAGGCTCGAGTCTAATGCAATTACTTAACTTGCATCCGTTGATAAGAAAAGACACAAAGAAAGGTTCGATCTTTTCATTTGAAGGTGTAGTGGCCGCCACAATATTTTGAGTTTTCCCATCTTTGGGAGTTTTTAGAATTCCTTTAGAGGAATGAACAGTAGAGTCACCTTTGATAAACTGGACCAACTTCTCGAGCTGATCCTTGTTGGACTTCAAGTACTCTGCCTGTGACATGGAAATTTTTGTTTTATTGATATGATCAATGATATCAAATTTAGGCAAAGTAATTGCACTTGAAGTCTCAGATATGAGTTCTTTCGAACTTGATGATGGCACACTTTTGACCTTGGTCTCGGGCTTGGTTGATACGGATGTGGAAGAAGAAGTTTTCTTCGTAATTGGTTTATTAGCTTGATTGATCTAACAAAGGCTCTCCTTTCTTTAAGATAGTCTTGACCTTTGAAACCTCAGTATCTCTGGACTCTTTAGGAGCCTCCTTTATCTTGGATTCTTTGAGAGTTTCCTTGGAAACCTCTTTATCTCCCACCTTGGTGGTATCTTGGTCCTTTTTCTGAGAGCGTGTGAAAATGGCGAAGGATTGACTATTCATATCTTCTATAATTTCTTCATATTCATCTTCTTCATCGGAACGGTACTCAAAGAAATGATTATTACTTTCTTCCTCAGGATCTTCAACTGAAGGTTCAGATGTCTCAGAATCAGGCTCTTCCTCATCAACCTCGATGACCTCAATCTCATCATCGCTTTCTTGATGACATCACATTTGGAATTAGTTGCGGGAGCTGCTTCGATAGCAAGCCTCGTTGGAGCACCTGCAATCCTGGCTTTGTTGGGAACGTATCCTTTTCGCGGGATATCTTTGTAAGGAGCAGGTTTACTACTTTGAGCAACTTGCTTCTTCAAAGCTAGCATATCATTAGCCAACTTAGTGAGTATAGTTTCTGAAACGTTGGGAGTTTCTTGACTCTTTCCTTTGAGGAATTTTTCTTGAATTCCTGCCATGATTAAGTCATCTTCGATTTCTATGGCCAAAGATTGAGCAAGTTCCAAAGTAGCCACCCTGGCCCTTCTTAGCTGATAGCACACTTCTGGTTGTTGTGCGTTAATAAAGAAACATTTTTGTCCATCAAGGTTGGGATGAATCCCGGTGGGAACTTTGTTTACCATCTTGTTGAATTTGGCCATGAAATTCCTCATGGGTTACGTAGGCTCTTTCTTTTGAGATAGTTGGGCAAGAAGAGCATGTTCATCTTCCATTATTTTGAATCGATTTTCAAACTTGGTTTCATATCATCCCAACTTGTAATACATCCATTGGGTAGATGATGAAACCAATCCAGCAATATCATGCGATGTCTCGATGAAGAGGCGAATAGCAACATCTTCGTATTCTGACAAAACAACACATGCGGTGAAGAAGGCGAAATATGATCATCGGTGACGTCTTCCCATCTCCGTCGAACTTGGGAAGAATCTTTCTTGATCCTCGTGGGAGTTCATGTCGAGCAGGTAAGGCCAATGGGCCTATGGCATTTCCCCATGGTACATTGGCTGCCATTGGAGAAAAGGTGGTATGCGAAGGTAAAACAATGTGAGCAAGGACAAGTGCTTGACTGGTAGTGATTCCTTCCTTGCTTGCTCTTTCAGGACTTGATGCAAGGCTTGCAGATCTACGAGGTGTGTTCTTCTTGGGAGGAGATAACTTGAAACCAAATTTTCCTTGAAAGTCAAAAGTGGGGTCAGATCTACCTTTAGCTTTTTCTCCTCGCGTAAACCTCTTTCCTTCTAGTTTGGAATATTTATGGTGAAGAGATCACTGGCGTGTTCCGACCAGCTCTAGCCTTTTCTCTTTGCTCTCTTTCTTGAGCTATTTGCGCCTGAATAACTCTAACAACTCTCGCAGCTTTCTCTTCTTCGTTATCTAGTACTGATGCGGCGAGATGAAAATGATGGTTACTTCGTGCGCTTTTCCCAAATAGCTTGCCTCAAATCTGATGATATGTCTTCTTGAGTATCTGCAAAAACAAGATTTGGTTGCAAGATAGGTGGGTTACCTGTAATGGTCATACAACTTATTACCTGGGTGGAAGAGGACCGCGTCGGTGAACAACTATCAACACGTGCCCAAGAGGTCTTCTGGCCACGAGTGCGGGTGCTCTTCTTCTAAGGTCTTCGATGTAGATTTCTCTGTCAATGGCTCTATCAACAGACCACAAATTGCTGCAAGCTTTCACGGTTTTCCCAAGCTACTATTGAAGGTTGGCAGCAATGTCTCCTTGGAAATCTTCGTCGGGCACAAGGTTCGGTTGAAGAACTGGAGCTTGTGCAGAGGGGATAGTCATAAAGATTTAACCAAGCCTTTGGTTAACGATTTTGAATCCCAGTAGTCGCCAAAAACTGTTAGCATATGGATTTGCATGCATGCAAATGACATGCAACAGTGTGGGAATGAAGTCCCTCCTCAATGAAGGTGAGGCTGCCTTTATTGAAAACCAAGCTATATTTACATCATGTACATTCAAAATTGTATGTGGGGGTGTTTTGGAACATCAATGGAAGAAAAGTGAATGAAGGAAATGGAATGAAATGAAAGGAAAGGAGTGGAATGGAATGAACTAAAAGAACATGCAAGAGTTAGGTAAAAACAGAGCCTAATATTGCATGAAGAGGAAAGATGAATAACCAACACAAATAAAACGGAGTTTGAGTTAGCCAAACAAGAACATGCAAAAGGGAACACACATGAGCAAGTAGATAGTCAGAGCTTGATCACTGTGAACTAGAACAACTGATTACTAATGTTGACAATAAGATCAAAGATAATATTTGCATGCAAGATTCAAACACCTAACATCTAATGAACATAAGAACACCAAATGTTACAAGAGATAATGAATGAGACACAAAGTTCTTATTCTATTAACTCCAAAATGTTTTTCACAAAGAACACAAAGTTTCTTCTTGAAACAAAGCTTGCACAAAAGTATCTTCTTCTCCTCTCTCAAAGTCACCCTTTACAAATGAGCCCCTGACTTCCTTTTATAACCCAAAAGTTGGTTACAAAGTAGTTAGGGTTTTATATGATCATTAAATAAGGCACTTAAGTGACCTTTGACTTTTTCTAACCAACTTTATTAAATACAACCCAAAAATAGAAATTACTTAAAATATCCAATGTTTCCCAAATAACAACACCTTTAAAAATATACAATAATAACCAGTGCCTTATCCATTGAAGCGGGGTCCGCTTTATCTCAAGCGTATGAGAAATGGACTCTCCCGATTCGCTAGATATCAAGAAAATCAACTTCCTACACCGCCGGTGAAATTAGGATCTCTTTGCTTTTGATAATTGAAAGGATCTAAACCTTCCCAAAGTTTCAAACATCTTTTCTTCTTACGGAGGTTCACTTGGTGAAGAATAGCCTCACAAAATACTGCGATTCAAGAATTCTACTTGGCATATCATTAAAATTAACAATTTTAGAGTGAGCATTCTCAAACAAGTTCTTGATTTGATACACGTTCCATGGAAACCGCGAGAAATTGTTGGCGAGTGTACATGTCTTTGAACAATCGTGAAAATTGTTCTTCCACCTACTCCAGATGAACACCTTTGATTATGCTCATTTACTAGGTTGCAAGGAATCTCAGCTATGAAATCCTGGATCGAGGAAAGTGAAGCGAAAACTTCATTGCACATGTTGTCATAATGGATCATAGAATCCACAAGAAGCGTCTTTCTCGATTTGAGATGTAGACACCGAGAGAAACGTGTCCCTCGATGTTCAAATTCGAGAATCCCTTCAATAGCCAACACTGAAGATTCCATACTTGTCATCTCCTGCAGACTGGGCAATATCTCATCCAAATTTGATATCGTAGAAACAAAAGTTTCTTTGAAAGAAAGAATTGGATCTAGATATACACTGATATCTTCATGAAGCTTAACTGCAGTCTTGATCGCTCCCTGGCCCAAAACGAGAATCTCCGAAAGCCAAGTTTTAGTGACATGGCCCAACGTGTTTATTTCCTTTGACAAATTAAGAGTCTCTTCATCTGGGGCAGCCACCGCATCAGGTACTGGGAAGGTGGATGATATGGGATTTATCAAATGTTGAACATACTCCACCAATTGACTCTTTTCAGCCTTGAGCCGAGAATTTTGGGACTTGTATTTCTCCAATCTTTTTAGCACGATATCAATTGAATCTCGAGCCATCGCCATGTCACTTTCTAACGTGGATCTCCCAAGTCCTAGTCTGGAAACTTCATAGTCGGCTGGCGTCATAGCATTACGCTCTTTATCCACTCGTGGAATGGCAAGGTCTACAAACTTGTTTCCATCATTATCCACCATTATTCGAGAAAGTACCTTGGGCTTCTTAGGAATGGCGTCATTCGACAGTTTGAAAAGGGCATCAAAATCAATGTCGATTGGCTTGACAACTCTCTTCCTTTTCTTCACTTCAGAATCAACCCAAGAAGGAGTTTCATTTACTATCTCGGCATATAGAATCCTGGAGCTTGAATCAATATCCTCATTATCCCTGACATCATGAGATCCTTCTTGAATCCTATCAATGGCCTCGATTTGAGGAGACACAACCTCAATGTCCACTTCCTGATCATTCGGGAGATTTTGGGAAATCCTTCATGAACTACGTGCTCCGAAGTATTTGATATTTGAATTACTTGCACTTGAGTGGGTGTTTGTTCAAAGCATGGCTGAGGATCATTTGCTACCAGCGTATGAGTGCTATTAATGATGTGAGTGGAAGAATCTCTACTCGAGGTAGAAAATCCAGACACACGCTCCTTTCCTTCTTCAGGGTTTGGATCTTTGGATCTCTCTCTTCGTGACACGTTGCTCGGCGAAGTGGATTTTGGCAACCATTCTTTTCTTGTATGTCGTGTATGATTGGATGGTAACGAAGTTGATCGAGAAGAAACCTTGGTCGAATGGAGGTGTCCTGATATAGGCAATTTTTGTGATTCTGAAACGTGAGGAATTGATTGAAATTTGGCAAGCTCCCTATCATACCAAGATATGCTTCTTTCGATAATTGGTTGGTTCTTGCCATCGAGAGAAAATTCATCTCTTTTGGTCCAGTCGATTCGAGGCAACGGTGTGAAGGCAATGGCATCATACGAGGGATCGACGACATCCTCATCATCGGTTATGAATGAATCGGGAGGACTCCGGATGTGGAAGGCCTTGATCTGAGCAAGTGTTAGGAGAGTACTCCCGTCTCCTTACCTCATGTTCATCCGAGCAAGCGGCCCAGAAATCCTCCATGGTAGGATTATGTTGATACTTCGCTCCCATAATCGTTTGCATATAACCATTGATATCGAGCTGGGCTCTCTTCACATATGGATGGATGGTTATGAGAGCAAACTCCTTTTCCATTAGTTGTGCACTGAATAAGTTTGGGCATTGGTATTCCCCGATTTGGATCGGGAAATGAATTCCTGGACGGTGCTTATCACTAAGTAAGCAGTGAACTTGGAACAATTGTCGCGCTAGCTCCATTAACGCCCACTTATCACTGACGTACTTGGGAAGTTTCCACGGGGTCCCAGCAAAGCCACTCACGCGAATGTAGGAAAAAGATGAAAATTGTATAAACCAGGTTCCCCATTGGGAAATGACACTCATGGCTTCTTTGGAAAACCTTTCCTCGGTATTTCGATTCAAGTTCGGATCACGCGGAAGGTGAATGCATCGTTGACTCTTCTAAAATGGTGAGAACTATTTTTGAAGCTGAGCTGAGGGTAATAGTGAAAAACGTTGTTTGATGACCCCAGGACTCCTCTCGTTTCAAGTCCCGAAAATAGCTTTCTTCGTGCTACTGCATAGGTCAGATATGAGGTCATGTAGAAGCATCCAGTCATTTTGACTTCTATCAATTGCTTGTGAATGGTGTTGCTGATGATGGTGGCCCAGTCCACAAACTCCTTCTTGGCTAGGATGATACAGATAAACTGGTACATCCATGGGTGGAAGACCCTTGCAGAAGGTAAACCAAAAACTCGACTTAGGAGAGTGATCATGTCTCCAATCTCTTCCACGAACTCAACGCGGTACAGTTCTTTGGGGAGCCTGTCAATCCGAGGTCTCTTGGTTACCAGCCAATTGTTGTTAACCATTTTGCTCCATCTTAGGGGTTCTTCGTCCCAGAAATCTTGCGCAGACTGGCGAGTGATATCTGCATTCTCAGGAAAGTCAGGTATCCCGAGCAACTCCTCAATGTGTTCAGGTGTGATTAAGAGGAAAGGTTCGCGGTTGTCTTTATAAATTCCTCGTCTCTCAGGATCGTAATGCTCTACACAAGCAATCACCAATTCGGACACTGCACCGAGACAGGGAATGTTGCTGCTGCTTGAGGTAGGCCACTGTGGTAAAGCCTATAAGAGAAAATGGTTTTGCCTTCAGTTTTCACTCGCAAAACTGTTGCACGTTGATGTGACCCAGATTTGTATCGGTGATGTTGTCATACGCCGACTTAATGGAGCTGGGAGGAATAATTCCTTGGAATTCATATTTCAGGGCAGATTTATTATATCTTTCCACTGGCTTCCTCGATCTCCCTGCAGATTTGGATCTTTCGGCCATTATGAATTTAATCAAAAGGTGACTCAGGCACGCCAAACAATGCAAATGGCTGGGTCTCAGTCTCCAACACCCCGTCGATGTAAGAAAAATATTCCCGTTATATATTATTATTATTATTATTATTTTAAAAATGATAATAATAATTGTCTCGAATTACAACTTTTAGTATGTTAATAAAAACAAATCGAGACCAAGCTCGAATTCTAACTCGACAATAACAATTAAAATCCCCGATCTTAATATTTACGTGAATGGAGTTTCCTTTCTTCGGCGTTTCTTCTGGCTTTAGGCAAATAAAACAAATTTATTATTCTCAGGTTGTCTATTCGTTGTCTTCCTTGGCTGGGCGTCTCCTCCAAAAGAATGCGTGGTTTTCTTGTATTGCGTGGGCTTTGGCTTGATGTATTTTACCTCTGGCTGTGTGGAACTAAAACTTTGGACCAGCGTGGGAATGAATTCTTTCTTTTGTCTTCTTTTGGACTGTATCTTTTTCCTTCACCCAACACGCAGCTTGCTATGTATCAGAGTTTTTGCTATTCGTGACCTTCATTTGTTGCAGCCTTTAGCAATTAAGTTGTAAGCTTTATCAGGGCCCCAGATCCATCCATATGCAATATTACGCATTCTTTCTGAAGGCCGATGAAAATGCAGAATATAACAAGTCGCAAAAACAATTCATTTTTTCAAACATACTTGCCCATGGTTCGGTCGGGTCGCTTCTTTTTATTTATTTATTTATTTTTAAAGCTATAAGTGCAATGCAAAAAGATTGTGATGAAGTATGGGCGCAGGATCAATCGATGATGTTCTCCAGAGTATGGGTCACGCACTGTTGCGTATGATTCCTATTGGCCACTCGCGCACTGTTCCGTATGCTTCTGCGTTCGCGCACTGCCCTTTGTTATGTTGCTTTTGGTGGCCACTCGCGCGCACTGTTCCATATGCTTCCTAAACTTTTCCTTAAACCACGAATGCTTGTCTGCGCTCCATCAAATGCTGCAACAGATGAATGGCTGGTGTGTGGAGTTTTAAGAAATTTGTTTTCTTCCTCCAAAACAAAACAAATGTTTCTTTCCGTGCATGCGTGGGTTTTTAGAAACTATTCTCTGCTTCAGCCAATGCGTGGCTTTTTGTCAATTTCTGAGTCTTTTAAAAACTGTTCTAGTTCTCTTTGCCAGGCGTGTGCTTCTTGGTATGGACTGTTTCTTTTTCTTCTTTTTTGAAAAACTGGCTTATTCCCTTCCTTTCCTGCGCATTTCTTTGTATTGTCCAAGCTGTTGGACTGTTCTCTTTGTCTTTCTTTTCCTTCAGCCTAGGCGTGGATTTGCTGTTTTTTGTTTTCTTCTTATGCAATGCGTGGAGCTGTTGGAAACAAAACCAAAGCATAATGCTAACAAAATATTATGTCTTCTGAAGAAAAAGAAGCTTCTGACTTTTTCCACCGGGTTTGATGGAGGAAGTTACGAGGATTAATTCAACTTCCTCTCATCCCGGGTAGTGGCTTAAGTGCCAGGGGAAATGGGAAAAGTAACGGGCAATTGCCAACGGGAATGGCAAAATGGGTTGGCAATCCCGTCAATTTCCCCATGTGGGAAATTGGGGAATTTTATGCCCGTTTGCCAATCCATGATTTGGCAATTGGCAGAGGAAAACCCACGTGCGGGAAATTTGAAGGAAATTGCCAGGAAAGTGGAAATCCGGGTTTGGGATGCCAACCCGGCAGTTGGAAACAAAAGCTTACTTCCCCGGCACTAAAACTTGTCGGATGAACCTTCATTTATATTTATTTAATTAAATACTCCTTAAGTGATTAATTTAATCAAACAAGGAGCAATTAATTAATTAAATATTAATTAATTATTTTAATGTATTTTAATGCGTTTTATAGCTTGGCGGGAAGAGTTCTTACCCGAAAATCACGAAAGCGAAGACCGAAGCGATCACAAAAATAAGGCGATCGCAAGGAGTCAATGAACCACGCAAAGTAATACTTTTCAAAATTTTCTAATTTTTAATTATGAGGAATGCTTCAAGTTGTTTGTATGAGGCCTCTTTCATTAATTTGATTGTGGGGTAATGGTCCTTCATCTAGGAGTTATCTAGCGAAGCGTATCTCTCTAAGCAAGTATTGGCGAGTGTTGAGAACAAAAGCCTAGGTAGCCATTTGGCATTGGGGCCAACTTTGCCTTATCCAATCATGTTCTAAAGAGCCAAAACTTCTTGAGTCAAAACCTTGTTAGTCGAACAAGGGGAGAGTTCATTGAATTTTGTGCCACGTGTTATTCATCACGAAACTTACCACATGCAAAACTTTTTCCTAGTTTCTACCTTGTTATAAAACAAGGCGAAACTCTGCCAAAGTTGTGCTACATATTTTTCATCACCACTTGTACTATCTCCCTTGTTTTCTTGTTGACATTTTTGGTCAAAAGAGAGCGTATGAAGTCTTTGTCAAAATCGTGTCCACCACTTTTGCACCCGCTTGCATCCTTCTTTATTGCTGACTGTGATAGTAAGCGTTGAAAGTGTGTTGGTACGTATTCATATTTTGGTAGCCTTGTCTTGATACCCATATTGAGACGTCTCATTGTAGTTAGGTTATCCCATCTTGATTTCCCCTTGAGTTGTTACGTTGCTCGCATTATATCAATACATTTTTATACTTACATCTTGTTTTCATAAAACTTGATATAAGTGTCCAAATTTTATTGTTACACTTGCTCGCATAATATCAACTTCTTGTTATACTTAGACCTTGTTTTTGTTCAAACATTGCCTTGAGTTTTGAAGGTGTTGTAGTTACGTTGCTCGCATTGTATCAATACCTTTTTGATACTAACATCTTGTTTTTCCTAAAAACTTGATTAAAGTATCCAAATTGTATTGTTGTGTTGCTCGCATTTGTAGCCTCCATTTTCAAAACTTGGACTTTGTTTGTATTAAACTAGTTTAAGTATACCTTGAATCAAAATCACTTCAACCCCTTTTTAATACTTAAGTCTTGTTTATTCCAAACTCAATTTAAGTATTGAAATTGTGTTGTCATCTTGAACAAAACAATCTTTGAGACAATTTAGACATAGGGAGTAGGTTCTTTTGCGATTGATCCCTTGTTCATAACTTGCTTGATTTTTCCTTGGTACCTTTCATTGTACATTGGTGAAGAAACTTAAGAAGTTCCAAAAATAAGATGAGGTATTCATTGGTGAAGTTCCAACATTGGTGAAGAAACTAAAGTTTATCGTGTTTACGTTGTGGCAAACTCTAAACCAAATTTACATGGTTCTCATTCTTTCATTGATTATAGAAGAGTGTTTTGTTCTAACTAGAAAATAAGAGACTTTGTATTTTTATGTTGTCCTTCAAATCTAGTTTTTCTTCTCCTATATATTATTTTTGATTTTCTATTGTCCCAGACATTTGTACATAGATCAAAGATTATACTTAGTTGTTTTTACTTGTAGATCAACTAATCAAGTTATTGATGAGCTACTCGAGGACTTAAATTTCAAGAGAGGATTCAATGCAATCAATTTCTTGAAGCCGTATAGGGTTTGTTTGATCTCGTGCATAACTATACACTTGTTGATTGTATACATGTAGGACTAGTGGCCATATCAAATGTATTTACACAATGGGATTTGGTGTTTTAGGGGAAAAACAATGGTATGTTTATCATTACCTTGCATCAACATGATTTATGTTATAATTTCTTTCTGGAAGCTTTCAAGTTTTTTGCATTCTAGTCATTTTATCATGAGCTAACTGAATGTTCATTTTATAAGACATTTGTATGAAGAATATTTGTGTGTTATGTTTCCTTTCAACGCTTATATTAGCAATATTTAATCTTTATACAATTTAATTAAACATACCCCTTCTTGTGGAGATCCTTGATGAGGAAATACTTATTAAAATAATTTAATGTTCAACTATGCTTCTTTCCAATGCCTTGAATGATTTCATTGAAACATCTCCACATATTATCCTTGCTTTACTGGTGAAAAATGATGAGAAAATGCAAACTCATCACCATTACTTGTTCATTGAAACATCTATGCATATTGTCCTTGCTTTACTAGTGAAAAATGATGGGAAAACACAAACTCATCCCCATTACTTGTCTAATCTAGGTGGAAAAGATAGAAAAATTACAACAAATGTTTGTTCATATCTATGCAAGTCATTAAGACTACAATAACATAAGTAAAGGTTGAAAATAATGACAAGGAGACTCTGAACCTTCATAATTTATGCCCAAAACTACCTATTGTCTGGGGAGCATTGAAGTGTTGTCCATGTTTTTTTATTTTCTTCACAAGACATCTCATTTTTATTGTGGGAACATGCTTTGGCTAAGACGAGTTTTTGACAATGAAGTAGGTAAGACTACTTTGTCATCTCTTGCTTATATATTTGACGTTGTCTTTGAAATTGATTTGTGTAAAGTAATTACCACAATTTTTTTGTATTATTTTATAGCTCAAAGATTTTTATGAAAAATGTGGGCGTATATAATTGTATTTGCGTAACGTCACACTTGGAAGTTACTAAAACTTACACTCCTATATTGTCAAAGCATACGTATGACTATATAGGCTATCAAGTCTTTTATAAGTTATAACCTTATTTTTAAAGTGTAATAGCTTACTTCTTAGACATTGTTATTTCCTTAGAAAAACGTATCTTCCATTTTTAGTGCTCCCTTTTAATTTTCATTTCCCCCTTCTTTTCTAGGGTGAATTTGACCCACTTTTATAATGTTTGAATTTGACATAGTCAACGAAATGTGACAATCATAAAGATAAAGACTACCATTCAAATATGTAGATCTACAAAACTCGAATGCTTTGAATCAATTTTTTGATAATTTGGGAATGTGATTGAAAAAGATAATCCACCACGCATATTTTTATATCCAAGTAGTTGAGACTACAAAATAATCGGACACGAGAAGGTTTCCCATTCTTTTAGTAAAGTGAGCTTCATAACCTCATTATTTTTTTATTAAATAATGCCAGATTGTCTTATAAAAAGTGTTAATTTCTACTTGTTGAAATTCATGAGTTATCCAACAACTTCCATATATTGAAATAACCCCTATTCCTTACTACAAATGAAAGAAATTGTTCTCATCTCAAGATCTCCGCCCATATTTATCTATGAGTGTTTTATTATATGGCATAATTGGAGTGCTTTATAATTAATTTAAACTTTGTTGGGATTTTATACTAGAATGCATTCTGTTTTTTAAGGAAGGTAAGAAAAAATTGTGCGGGATGCCTTTGTGCCTCGAGAAAATCCAACCATTGTTCCTTGCATTGCTAGAGTGTGAGCTAAAGGATACATTTTTCCCTTTACAATAGAGATTGAGTTTTGCATTACAATTACTTTTAATTTTAAATTTATTTTTCTATATATCCAAACTAATTGGATAAAAATACTTTTGCATCAAATATACTCCATAAGATCACAATTTCATCAAAATCATTTTTATTTATGACATATAATTGTTTGTTGAGATTGGTACACATGCTCATAACCAATTTGGTTATCAATTCTACAGTCCTAAAACTAGAATCTTCGGGTTGTACACGCCCATATTTGATGCCCAACTTTTGACAACACTTTTTATGTATTTAGATACTTATCGGACATATCTTAGACTTTATGAGAGGCACGTGGTGCCTTGTTGATATATTTTATTACTACTTTGGACTTGAACTAGTTTTTAGTTGATTTCTATATGTTTTATGTTCATGGATGTTTTTATGTTGATTTGAGTACTTTACGTTATAATTCTTCGTTATTAATATATGATATTATGTTTACTACTATGCGTTGGGACCATGACATGATGATGATTTTACTACGCATTAGATAGATGGATATTCTAGGACTAATCTGTGATGGTGATTTTGACATGGATTTTGTGATGACTCGTGATATGATTATTCATGACATAGTTTATAATGTTCAATTTATGTAGACATATACCACGTGCAAATTTCATAGGTTTAATTGAGTGTGTTAGTTGTAGAGCACCAAAGGAAATAAAATGAGGGACACAAGCGTGTTTCAAATCCATATGCATACTTGAGCCAATCCTTGACCTTACCCCCTTTTTATTCATGTAAATTTTCGATTTACTAGTTTTACTTTTTTACTAGTCCTTTGTTTTTTTATAATTTTATTTTTCTTAAGCCACTTGTTTGAGCCTAACCTAATCCTCTAGGGAAGTAATTGACCACACCTACCCATCCTAAAGTGTGAAATTTTTATTTGTGTATATAAAACCACTTGTTAGCTTGAGTTTAGGAATTTATAATACCCTAGATCTAGACCGATGGAATTTTGGGAATTATCCATGGCATTAATCTCACTCCATTAATCATTGTGCACTTAAGTGACTAATTTCTACATGCATCTTGCTCAATTTAACACTCCTTGGACACTAGATCACACTTGTACTCATCATTAACAATCAAAAACTCACTTTCTAACTAGATAGACACACATCTTCGAACATCCGGCCATGTTCACCACCTAACAAATTTCAATTTTTACCTTAGAAGGAAAAAATAACCCATGATGGAAAATGTCATTCAGACGGATTTGTCCTCGGACCTATGGTTTTTTCCTCCACTTTTTTCATGGTTTCTTTTTCAAATTCACTAATTAGCTTGGTTGGCCTAATGTTAATTAAGCGGGAAAACCTTTCGCAAAAGTCACCTATAAACTACACTTACCTAAACCATTCAAAGGGCCTCTTATCTCACATCGTTGGGGACTACTTAGGATATCACAAAAAGGCACCCAAATTGTTAAATCAAACTCTCAATCACATCAACCAACACTAAGTTTGCATACATCTTATATGGCTTCACTAGGTCATTTTGTAAAGCTACATCCTACACCAAATTTCATTTCCAAGTGTTAGAGGTCTTGTTGGGGGTATTCAATGCCAAACACATTGTTATTGAATATTTTACACACATTCATTTGGTTAGGGAACAATGGTTTGATGCCTCTTTGGAGTATTGCTATATAGGTGCTCGGGGGAAACTCAACTGAAATTGGCATAGCCCATTATTAAGTCTTAAAAGGAGAGCTAGGGTTTGAAGAAGGGAACACCCTAATATGTTGCATAGTCATAATCACAAAATTTTGAACATAATTTATGAATTTAAAGATACAAGAGATCATAATTCTAGAATCAAGATCCAACAAAAGCTTACACAAGAAAAAGCCATCCAAAAAATAAAATTCTATTTCAGAAATTATCCTCTTGTTAGTTTTAGCTCCACATATTTTTTGGACAGACGGTTCAACGACACTCTACACAACCTCGCTTACACACTTTTATGTCATTGTCACACCATTAAGCCCATATTGGGGTGAATATGTTCTAAACCCTACCCCTAACCCTAACCTCTAAATCTAGCATTCAAGAGTTTGTATGAAATTGTGCAATTAATATATGTTATTAGGATTTATGATTTATTTTATTTTTGGTTCTAATTCCTATTTACACATTGTAATTAATCTAAATTATCTTAAACCGTAATTTTCACATTACATTTTGGTGAACCCGTTTATTTAAAATTACAAGCAATCTAAAACTTTTTGCCTCACCCCCAGGGTTTTAGATTTCTAAAAATTTGATCATTATCACATCCCTTTTAAGGTTTCTTAAAATCCCTAGTTTACTTTTGGATCGTTTACCTTAACATGACAAATAATATTATACATGCATTATCTATGGCTCCCTATTACATCCAAAATTGTTCTTATTACTACTGTCGTCAGGAGTAAGCCCTTCATTTCTCCTCCACCATGCATGTTTGATCATTTTCATTCAACACATACAAACCTTAATTTTTAAACCAACTACACATTTGACCATAAGGTGGAAACAATCACAAGACACAATAAACCTCCCAACAATCCTCTCTCTATTAGAGGCAACCCCGCTAATAAAAATCTAAACATCATTAGAGGTTGTAGGAGGTCAATAGGGTTCATGAGAAGACAAGGTTTCCTTTATAGAAGCAATAAAACATTTTCCCTCCAAAATTCATAATTCAAAAATTTAAAATTGTAAGAGAGCCTATAAGGCATGTAAAGGAAATGAAACTTCTTAATTAGAGGCTTAGATGTTAGTGGGTCAAGTTAAAGTGTTAGTTGTGTCATGAAAGACTCTCGGTGAGTATATAAGAATAATGATGTGTTTAAAATGCAAAGTAAGTGTCTTCCTATGTTTAGAAGTCATAATGTGAAGCAAGTTAGTTAGGATTTTGGTGTGTAGTGAAGAAAGGAAGTAAAAGAACTCACACAAAGAAGTTAGTTACTCATAATGGAGAAGAGATGCTCGTGAGAAGAGCTCTGAGAGAGAAAAGAGAGGGAGTTGTAATGTTGAGATTGAATGAAAATGGTAAGAAAACTATGTTTTGTGTGATAATGATCATATTCCCTGAGTGACTTAAAAGTGTGTTAACAAGTGTTTGTTTATTTCATCAATTTGTTTGTGCTTAGTTGTTTTTTAAGGTGATTTGTATTTGGTGAAGGATTTTTAAGCATCATTGTTGGATTTATTCAGATTTAGTCATATGTTTCTTGCATAGACTGGGAGAAGAATTTGTTTTTGATATTGTGAGAATAGTTTGAATGCAATACCGATAACAAGAAAGTGGAGTATTCAATGAATTTTTAATATGATCAAGTATTCATGTGCATGCAAGTGTTTGAATGAGTTTTGAGACTTTGATGGTAAGAACAAGGTAAAATAAAGTTATAGACACCTAAATTCCACTTTTGTAATCTTATTGCCAAAACGCACATAAATCACTCTCATTCTTGCCTAATCCATTATAATTAGTGGTTTTCACTAATTAACTAACGTTCTTTATGTGGTGCCCCCTTCCCTTTGACACTTATTACATTTTGATTTCAATATTGTTGATTATATATATGGATAGTATTGTATCATTTTGACATAGCATGATGTTAGATGATAGAGATACTTAGACTATTGTTGGATTTTGATTCATAGTATGATGTGTGTGGGTGCTTAGAGACATTTTATATTGATGATGATGTGTTGTTGACATATTTATATCTATTCTGACATTCAACATTTTCGTCATATTGAGTAGGATTTAGCAGTGAACTAATCTTGTGATCTTATTGGTATTGATGAAATATAAAATTGAGATATTGTTGGAATTTTAAAATAGTAACATTAATTGCCTAGATGATGATTTAATTTATGTATGGATGATTGTAGATTTATATGTGTATATTTTACCTTGGATGTTTTGATGCGGCCACGAGGCCGAAGGAGGTATTGTGTGTTTTGCAGGCATTTATATCACAACAATCAAAGGGGATTGGAGACCAACCACATCGAATGCTAGATGGATTCAACAATGGTCACCATGGCAACTTGTGTTATGTTGTGTGTGTTTGAATTGTTGTTAGGGGTTCCCATGGGGGATTACCTCCAATTGTGACCAAAGGGGCTTGTGTGTTATTCTTTTATATTTCCTTTATTTGATTTTATAGTGATGTATTTCCCTTTTATTAATTATTTAATTTGTGTCTAGATTAGTAAATTAATCATGTTATTAAGCTAATTTTGTAGATGTGACAAAAGGGAGTCATTTAATGGAGTAGTTGGGTCTTTGGTCTTTGTGTTTTAAGTTGAGTGTATGTGGTCTTGAGTGTTGTACACTCTACCCCCTCTTGGAAATTTGGATTTGGCCTTAAGGGCCAATTTTGGAGGCTTGTGGGACAAGTTAAACTTGTCCCACACCTCTTAATTTCTTATACCAACCCTACCTATGGATTGGGGGTCAAAAATAGACCCCATTATGTGTTTTGTAAGACAAAAAGTGGCATTTATTGCACTTTTCTTACATGGGTTTTAAAGTTTGTCCTTAGGGGGTGTGGGTTTGGATTGTGTGTGTAAGAGGTTTGTCATTCCTCTCAACCACCAATTTATTATGCATTGGGGTTGAGGTTTGACTTGTGAGGTGGAGTTGAGGATAAGTGATGTGGCATCCTACATGGAGCCACCTCACCCTCCTCTCTCCCTTTTCTATTTATGCTAGTTCTTTTGTTTGTTTGGGGTTACTTCATTTCATTTGTGTGCACTTGTATTTTGGAGTTGGAGAATTTTGGAGTGCTTGTGGATTTTTTTGGAGCTTGTTGGTGTTGGAGTGGGCTTGAAGGATCTTGGTGTGTGACTCTTGGATCAAGCTCTACCATGGAAAGGTAGGAGCTACACTCTTGTTTAAATGTTTTCTTTTATTTGTGTATATGTGTATGTTATTGAGTGTTTTGGTATGCTTGTTGGGTTCTTGGGTAGATTGCCTAAGTATGGTGTAGGAGAGGGCTATGGGGATCTTATATGTAGGGAGGCATAAGAGTTTATTTCATGTTTTGGAGGGAGTTGGGTTGGGTGCCCCACCTTGGACAAGAAAATGCTTGCATTTCTTACTTGGTTTTTATGAGGGAGACATAAGAGAATGTAGGAGGCATAAGAGGATCTTGAGGGAGGCATAAGAGTTGTGTAGGGGTTTTGAGATGTATATTGGAGGGTTTTAAGGTGGGCACCTAATTCCCATTGGGAGGCATAAGTGATCTCCCCATAGATCCTTTCTCCATTGGTTTTACATTCGAAGCCTTGTATATTTTGTTAGTTTCCTTCTTGTGATTGTAGTTTGTGTTGATTGTGTTTTGGTATGGTTGTGAAATCTTTGTATTGTGATGTGGAAGCTTTGTATTGTTGTCATGAGTTGGATCCATATTTTATTGCATTGTGGTTGGGGCTCGAGGGCCAATGAGGAGGATAGCTTCTTCTCCTCATTGGATTATTGGTTGGGTGGAGAGTGTTGCCTCTCCCCATTTTTGTTGTTATGATCAAGTGAAGACATGGTGGAGCTCTCGTTGGTGATGTGAAACTTGGAGCATTTGTTGATGTCCAAAATAAATCCTTCCTTGTGAGAAAACCTTCTTGTTATTCCCACTTAAGGTGGAAGACTTGTAGTATTGTATTTTAAAAAAATAAATGTTGCATTGTAAGTTTCATTTACCAAGTTTTATTATTATTTTGAAGGAAGCTCATTGAGGAATTGAATAATTTCTTTTCTCCTCAAATTGTAGTATGTAAAGAAATGAATCAAAATGGAAATCATGTTTAAAAGTTTAGTTATAATTTGTATTGTGAGAAAGTAAGTTCTTTGCATTAAAAGAAATGAGCTATGCTCAAGGAAAAGAAAGTTCATTATCATTGTTGAAGTTATAGTATTGTAAAAAGGAAAGAAAGAACATAGAAGTTGTAAAATACTAATAGTGCATGCTTGGAAACCTTGAATGTGGAACAAAGTTGTTAGTAGTTATTTGAACAAATGGTTGTAGTGGAAATGGAAAGATGCAATAAATTTTAAGTAAATTATTATGTTGAAATAATGCATTTTGTAGTAAGGAAAAACAACAACATTAGAAGTAGATTTAGTTTCATTTCTACTTTTGGACTTGAAAGAAAATTTGTTGAACGAAATGAAAATGATCTTGTAGTTGTTGTTGTTACTATTGAAATAGGAAATGCTTTAAAATGAGTAATTTTACTATGGAATGAATAGATGGATTAAACCTTTCAACTAGAAACTTTAGGCACATAAATTTAAGTTCAGGATGACTTTTAAAACACTCTAGTGATTTTTTTTTTTGAAAAATCTCATATTTGAAGGTTCTATTTCTAAGGAACAAGACCGCCGCCCATGCAGAGCGGTGGTATCATAACCACCGCTCGGGAAAGGTAGCGATTTGTGAATCGTCGCCCAAGTAGGGCGTGAATCGGCCCCTAGTGACTACCGACCTGCTTTCAACGGCGGTGGCGGTTTTGTCACTAGCGGTGGAAAAATGAAAATCTGCACTGTGCAAATTTTAACTTGGTCTAACTAAAATTTAAGCTTGTAAAAAAATTAAAGAGGAAACCTCCAGCAAGCAAATGAAGGTAAAATTTCATTGTTCAAAGCAAGTAAATCTTCAAATGGATAATTAAAAGTGCTCAATCTCATACATATTAATGGAGGTAGGGTTTGGCCCAAATAAGGAACTCAAAATAAAAATAATTTTGTAACAACTCCAGATTTGGAGTGGAAACCTCTACAATATTCAATGGGAGACATTACACCAATAAACCTTTAATCCAAATCTAAACTAAGCTTGTTTTTGTAAATTCCTCCATAGTTCTTCCTTTCTTGCTCCCATGGCTTCCATTTCTCCAACCTGCAAATTAAACAAAGGAAAAGTGACCAAATGAGAGGCTAGGGTAAAGAAATGGGTTTAACAAGAGTTCATAAGGATTTTAGGGTTAGTATGGAACCCTAAGATCTAGTGGCCACAATTGAATGGATCCAAGGGTTGAGGATCAACCCTACAATTGTTAGGTAGAAATGAATTTTTATGGGTGTTTTAAATCAATTTAAAGGTATGTGCAAATGGGTGAATGGGGCCATTTAAATACCTTGGTGTGCAAAGTCATTATTTTAGTTCCTAGTATGTTTTAGAAAATTAATGAAATGGACATTAAAGCTATTAAGATAATGGAACTAAAGTAACTAAGTATAAGGTTAATCATTTTGGGTATGAATGTTAACTTAAGGAGGAGAAAAACATTTAACCAAGTAAATTAAATTATGGCACCTTCCTAGTTGATTTTAATTAATTGACCTTAGAGATAAATTAAGAATATTTAATCTTTTAACTTAGACCTGGTCCATCCTTTGTAAAGTAGTGATTATTGGTGAAAATTAATTTAACGTACTTGAGGGTTGACACCCTTGCAACCTTATAACTTAAAACAAAACAAAAATTGCCGCAACCTTCTAGATAAGTGTATAAGATTTAATGTGTTCTGGAACATCGTTTTTATGGGTGTTACACTTTACCAAATTAGCCAATTAACACCATGTTGTTGATTGTGTAACCCCTTTCGCATTTAGGATGCCACTTTATATGACGAATCTTAAGCCAAAATCCTCTTCAAAATAGACAATTAGCGATTATAGGCTAATTAATCCTAATTTGCCCTTGATTTGGTCAATATGCCCTAATATTGACTCAAACCCCTTTTCCAACCACTCAAAATCACCCCATTCACCTCCACGGTGTCTCAGCAAGCTTCAAAAGCTTATCATAGTCTCCTAGTTGACCCTAAGCGGTTGATTAAGGCTCCACACCTCTTAATCACTTGGTAATTCACTAATTGTGATTAGCAAGGCATAATCATGATTAGCAATTATAATCTAATTTGGGGCTTTTAGTCCCACATGCACCAAAATAAAAGTTTCTCCCAAAAGGAAAACTATAAAAAGAGTGCACCTCATTCCTTTATACTTTACACCATGCTTTGATTTGCATCTCATATAATAAATATGATATATAGCCAAGTTCAATCCTTGCTTAAAGCCTTCAATGGGGTTAGTAGATGGATATCTAAAATGACCAAGTAGTCATTTGGAGAGGCCATTTCACCTTGTTTGGAGTAGCAACCATAACCATTTGATTTCCCTCTTAGGTCTATTTAGGCCCATGTTAGGTAATTCAAGCATATTAGTAGGCATGTTTAGTTAGATTTTGTATTGTTTTCATACTAGTTAAGCATTCTTTTAAGATTTTATCTTAATGTTACATTCCTAGACTTAGAACCTTGGCTAGATGGATGGCAATGGTGTTAGCTTTCCTTGTTTAGTCATGCAATTTGCTTTGTAAATTTTAGGGTGCTTTCAAAAGTAATAGTTCTTCGGTGGCCTTCACACATCTCATTCACTCTTATTTATGAGGCGTTGAAATGGTACACTCATCTTCCCTTTGGGTCCATTAGTACTTATTATGACATGCAAGACGCTTTCCTCCATTGTTTTATTATCAACAACGACCCTAAGGTTACTTACCATTGCTTTCCTACTTTACATCAGGGCTCATCTAAACCTATCAAGGATTATATCTTATGGTTCAATGCTTGTATACATCAACTGATATTGCAACCTATTGATCTAGAAAAGAAAATTATTTTTTGTCGTGGTCTAATTCCCACACTTAAGCAAAGATTACAGATGATACATGTGAGTCATTCATTCTTCTCTGCTACAAATTCCTAGATCTAGAGAAATATCTTCTTTCAAAGCAAATGTCATTGACCCTCCACATATATCTACTTCTATTATATCATCTAGTCCTCCTCCATCAAAATTGGTTGAGCGTCCTACATAGTCTCCACCTTTTCCTCACAAGCAAGGCAAGCAAGCTCAACCTACTCCACCACCACAATGTACTTCTTCTCCTCCTCCGCAATAGGTTACTTCTCCTTCCACTCCACCTATGTCACGTGAGCCATTGCATTTCTCCCATCATGTTATACCTCATGATGTATTGTTTACCTTACTTGAAAAGTTCCTAATTTGCTTACTATCCAACAATAATCACCCACAACACAAAGCTACAACACGGGCCAGAACCAACCTTATTGTAATTATCATTGCATAAATGGCCATAGGGACAATGATTGTCTTGCCCTTCATGATCGATTGCAATAGTTAGAGGATAAGGGAATCATCTCCTTTGGCTCTCACTCACATGAGTGATCCATCTCTCCTCTACCTCGTCAAAGAGTTTCTACTACAGTTGAGTCATCTCTTTTGCCTAGTGTTTAGGCCATAAGACGTCCACCATCGCAGTTTGTTCCTCATGCGCGCTCTCCATCACATCCATACATTATTGCATCATCACATCCATTACATACACTTCATCCATTGCATTCACGTTACCCACCACATCACGTTTCTCCTTCACATGGGATTTCATAGCCCAGTTGCTTTCAAAAATACCACCGCAACTTCATATGATATTGATTCGGTTCATACATTCCTATTGCTTCCATCCCACATGCTTCCACCGCTTCACGCCACCTTGGTATTTGGTAGGTTATTACTATCACCTCACCCCCCAATGACGCACTTGTGTTCTTACAGTTATTACATGATTGTTGAGGGTTTTTCTCTGAGAACCTTTCATCACGTGCTCTGTCATCTCATCTAGCACACTCAATCATTTCCCGATGACGCACTCTTGCTTATGCGGTTCATTCTTGACTATTAAGGGGTCTTAATTACATGAACCTAATCGTCCATACGCTAGGGGGCATCATCTATTTTCCCCCTTTATTTATCATACTAACATATTACGATTACATTACATTATCACAATGCACATTCATCACAACACGTTCGTTCGATCATCAAACATCACTTCTTATTTTTTACATCCACTCTACTCTCATCATTATACTAACTACGCATTACAAAATCCATTTAATAAACATTAACAATATACAAACACACCACATACATCTCAACATTAATCGCCTAATCATACACATCAATACACCACAAAATAAACTCATCATATAACAATAACATGTGTTCATACATATATATCGAATACAAAATCATCATCACACAAAATACCTCATCACCTGGGGAAACTCCCTACATCATATACAATAATACTAATCACACCTCATCATCACTATCACTCTTGGGTATTGTGAGAGCCCTAGAGCTAGACGCCTCGCCACTAACTCTGTGTTGTTGTTCGCAGCCTCGATACCTCTCCACTTGCCTACGTAATAAAGTTTCTCTATAGAATTATTTGAGAACCGACACGCAAATCCACGTATCGTGTAAACACATCTTGTGCCAAGGGACCACAACCAACCGCCTCTTGGGCTCATCGAGTCTCCTCGTGGGCCTCATCCTCGCTAGCGATGAACGTCACCGCTAATATGGCAGTGGCAAAAATAAATGGGCATACTCACCCGTTATATCATCCACTCCCTCAAGAATCCCTTCACCAAGTACGTCGGTTGGCACATTCTGCGTTAAGGTGCGAGATGGATGTGTCTACTATCAAGGACCGAGGACGATCGCATTGCCTACAAAACAAATAACACAACGCATTAGACAACCATTACTAAGCCATAAGCCAACAACAAAATACACAACATAACTACATATAGATACTTACGCTCAGCTAAAATTGTTGTTACATTGTCAGGGGCATGGGCTTCCCCCTCTCCTACTCCTCCCTATAGTAACCCCACTAGAACTATAGATAATGGGAACACCAATACCCACCGATGTGCCGCCCACCATATGCAGTACTCCTTGGTACAACTAGCATCATTTGATTCTATCGACTCTATCGCCGCATCTACCTCATCTGGCCCTAGAGGTACTAGCTACTCTGTTGTGGGCCCCTAATCTAGTGCCGACCCTCTTAGGTGCTATGATAGCTCTCAACCATATATATGGCTCTGGGGGCACATCTCGAGCCATGTTGAACTATCGTGATACTCTCTCCACCTGAAAAATCTCGGCCACACCTAGAAATTGATCCTATAACCACATAGTCCTCTGAATACATCGCAACTCTATCACATCCTCGGGCCTCCCCCATTGTCGCGGTATGGTATCTATACAACTGCCTCGAGCCCTATCCTATCTATCAATGCCTTGAAGGTGTCTATGTCCATCCTATGCCCACGAATATTAATCCACCTCCTCACATATATCTCTGACCTAGCCAACTCTCCTCATGGACCTCCAACTAGTCTCAACATAGCTATATGTTCATAAGCCCATACGTGTGATAATGTAGTGGCTCTTATCCCACCACCATGTTCGTTGTGAGTAAATCGGTATAGATATTTGTATAGGTAGGCCAACACACATCGTGCCCATGAATATCTAGTACCTTACCTCTCTATCCGCCGACATACATCATGCACATTATACAAGATTCCTACACCTCCTCCCTCCACTGCTATAGATGAAGCAATGACAATTATTATGAACTTCCCCACAATAGGTACATAAAATAACATTCAAATTGATATACGCCTCAATAGGTACTCAGATCCCCACAAAATACCATCTAGCAGCACGTATCTATCTCTCCATATCCTCCAATGGCATCACCTATACTCTCTCTCCAACAACCAAAGAATCTGTAATATACGATACACATCCTCCAAAGTCACAGTCATCTCCCCCATAGGTAACCAAAATGTACACATATCTACACACCACCTCTTGCATAATGCCGTCAACATGGCCATATTATGAAGCACATCCCCCATCAGTGTTATGTCCATGCAGCCGACACGATCCATAAAATCCTAATCATCATCTAATAACCCTAATCCAAGCAACATACTCATTTAATGACCATAGTGGAACTCCCTCGAGTGAATATCCCTCTACACAACACAAAACACCAACAAATACCACGTTAGAACACTATACAAGTCCAAATACCCTCACTTATCACATTAATTTACATTAGAAATCTGATTTTTCATCATTATACACCAAATACACACATTTTAGACCAAGGGAGCAAGACACTAACACCCGGATCAGGCGCTCCAATCCTAGAGGTCACTAGCACCCTCACCACTTTTATCCAGGTCTCAAGCATTGAGAAAATAAAAATCTCAAATTTGAAAAAATCAATAGAAATGAATACTACGCCATACATTTTTCGAAAATTAACATACATAGCAACTCCATGGTCGTACATGACGTTACAGTAGTCGCCACCATCTTAAACCGACTAGGATGCGCTGCTCTCACTTGCGGCATTTTCACTCACTTCATGCTCAATCTCACAATCACACAAACAACAAATGAAGTAACTAAACACTTTTTCACTTCACTAATTATAGTTACTTTTTCACCTACTTTATTATAATCATTATTTCGAGCAACTAATACACACTACACTATTTTCGTCATATCTTGAACGTTTCTACTCCGATTTACACCTCGTTTATAGAATTATTTTTATAATTCTTCGTATTACTATCTTTGGACACATTCTACATGTGTTATGTCTATTGACGTTGTTTTCCATGAACTTATCCACATTTTTCGCGATTTTTACCACTTTCTATCTATATCGTGCTTACTTTCGTCTTGGCATTCGTTTGTGTCATCACTTCCCCTTTCACTGAAAGGGGGAATATCATTGGGGTCATCCTATAATTCCCCTTACATGACCATTCAATCAATCAAAACTACCAACTCATCATTTCCAATCAGTTACTAATTCACCATGTGACATCTCACTATTAATTCCCCCTAATGACCTAATTTGGGGGCAAAAATGTACAATTCTTCTATGTGACATTTCATCACTTCCCCCTAATGACCTAACCAGGGGAAACAAGTGATTACAAATATTTTCATGCGATATTTCACCAACTTCTATCGATTTCTCCCCCCTAATGACCTAACTTGGGGGAAACTAGCATAAAATATCTCCACGAGTAACCAATCAATCGAATCAATCAATCAACGTATTCAAATTCCTAATAATCGAAATCATATCATTCAATCAATACAAATTCAACACAATTGGCCTCCCAGATAACCTAACTTGGGAGTTACGCACGCCTCCCAAATGACCTAACTTGGGAGATTTCATCCATTACTTTCCTAAATGACCTAAATTGAGAAAATATTCTACATTTCAAGTTTGCTTCCTAGATGACCTAACTTGGGAAACTATTCTACATTTCGAGTTTTATTCCAGATGACCTAAGTTGGAATCCATCATACATTTTGTGTTTGCTTCCAGATGACCTAACTTGGAAGCTATCACATTGTGGTGACACCCGTGGAGTGGGGGCAAGAGTGTCTTTCCTATACCACTCCTATATGGGTCAATTGTTTGATCAAAATTATTTGGATCCAAAACCACAAATATTTGATCTGAGTCCATTTGCAATGACTAGATCTTGAGGATGTAGTTAGAGATTGGAGAATAACACACTTTTCTCTCTACACTCTTCCTCTAGTGGCAGGATGCCCAAATTCTCTAGTCGTTTATTCGTATAAACGTGTTCGGGGTAAGAACTGATCACTTCCTTCCCCATGTTATTGTCATTATACACATTTGAAATCATCATACAAAACAATCATCACTTTCGTTTAATGCACTTCATCATACTAGTACACTTTTCGTTACGTTGCATGGATCAACCCATTGATCTATGGTTCGGCATGCTTTTATAGTTCTTTCGGCATGCTTTTACTACCACATATGTGCATTCTACTACAACATGGGCTTCTCCAACTTTCTCTCTCAGGTACACATCTCTATCTACTTTATGTTACCGAGATTTCCATTCACCAACATAAAGTGGGGGCAAATGTAGTCACAAAATCATGCACTTACTATTACATTTATACCGCTAAATATGTTATTTTATATATGGATCTCATGTAAGAAAAGTATTCACTAATGACCTATCCCCTAGTCCTATTGTCAGTTAGTTGGTTGTCGTCGTCATTTTTCTTACACAGTCATCAGTTGTTTACACAGTTTTGGTCATCTTTCAAGGAGTCTTAGGTGTCATTATTTGGTCATTTTCATCTCTAGTCTTTGACTAGGGCGCCCATGGGTGCCCCGGTCCTTAATTTTAAGCGCCTTGGTCCCGACAACACTTAGATCTAATTTATCTATTCGAGGTCGGTCTTTGTCATTTTCCCTCTCATTCCCCTAGGTACTAGTCGGTGTGTGTGGGGTCATTAATGTCGAAATTTGAGAAAGAGATCCCTATATAAACATAATATACCTACTATCTTATGGGAAAACTATCTACTATCAAGGGCTAGCTATATACTAAGTCAAGGGATTGCATTTGGGCATCATTGCATCACACGCACTTTGTTTAGGAAGGGTTGTATTGATTATATTCCATCCACCATTTTCATTTTACATTTAGCTATTTCCCACTATCTCTCGTGTCATTTGTGCTAGGGCACCCTATGCACACAATTGCACACACAAGCACATATAACTACATTAAGTCTCGTAATGTAGTGCAATGCTTAGTTCCAAGTCCACCATTGTGGCAACTAACGTCGTCTATTCCCTTCATATATGTATCTTTCTTTTTTAGGGATTTGATGCTTTGTATGGGGTTTTGCAAGTAAATATTCATTGCAGGTTTATGGTGTCATCAACGAGGATATTACGACACTTACTCGACAAGGGTCAAGATATTGCGAAGATCTAGCGACACTGTAAAATTTAGATCCTAAGCTATTCAGAAGACAAGAGCGCCATACTATGAGACCAGTGGTGCCCATAGGCACCTTGATCCTCCTACAGTGGCCCAGGTTGGGAAAATCACCATCTGTTGTAATTTTCTTGGTTGTTCAGTCACACACAGGTCCTTCATCCGCACGTCATTCTGTTTAGTCCCGACACACAATGAGGAAATTTATTTCAGGTTAGTATCTCACCCCTTCTATTTCACTAATTTCATTTCATTTAAATATCAAAATAAGGTTAGGTAGCATCTATATTTCATTGCATTAACATTACTAGTTTAGATTAACTTAGAATATATAACATTTTCATATTTTTAATTAATCAACCGACACCGTTTACCAAATTCTAAGCCCTATCTCGCATGTCATTACCAACTTAACTTTGTTGGGGCTGCACTATTCTCATTCCACACGGCTTCACATATTTTCCTATGCTTGGAATTCTTTTCGGAGCCTGTTGCTCATCAAACTCGCACTTGTGTCTCGGATCCCAAGGAACCGAGCTGTTTGAGACCACAATGGAACCATCCCAAGTTGTGGGACCTTACGCGCTTGAGACAGATCTTAGGAGAAAGTCGGTTCCTCTACCTACCTCTAATGCTACTGCTACTCCTAATGCTGAAAGCAAATCCTAGACTAAACATGCCAAGGGTCCACAAATAGAAGGATGTGCAGAAAGGGGAAATCCTAAGCTAAGGAAGGCGATAGCTGCCAGAGAAAGGGTCGATCTCTCTTCACGAGTGGTGAAGGAAACATAGAGGGCATGTGAGAAGAGGGTGGACGACACGCTCCATAGATCAACACACTTGCTCAACCTTCCAACGTGCACAACACACGAACACATGGATTGCAAGCGGGAATATGCACTACATGCCGAGAAAATGCAAACAGAGAGGTGAGATGAAAGGAAAATGAGAAAGGGAAGACAAGAGTTTCATAAAGTATGATTTTATTTCTTAAGGGACGCACAATCAGTTACATTCATGATAGAAGGCGATAATACATTACAAAGACCATGTCAAGGTCTAAAACCCGTAGGAAGTCGGCTACCATTTTGGCATGGTGTCATTACAACAAAGAGGGATCCTTTTTTACAAAGTAGAACTCTGTTATTTATAGAAGAATAAGGAGAGAAGAGAAGGAGAAAGAGAGGGAAACTCATATTCAAATCTTCAACCACCAACAGCCAAAGTGATAAATGCCTACAAATCCACCTCCGCAAGGATGTGGATGCACTTCCCCATGTCTGTTTAGCGTGTAAAAGAAGGAAGGAGGCAAGATCTGATTGAAATCTGGTGGTTGAGGTCAATTAGATGTGTGCATTGATGATTAGAAAGATGTTTCCCTATTTTCCGCCAACCAAATCCCGCCTAAATTTGAATTTAAACAAGTCCAATATGTAGCTTGTGTGAGAAGCTCTCTAACAATTCTAGGTGCACGCCGATTGGGGCTCTGTAGCAGAAGATACGGCTATCGGAATATGTCAAAGTTGTTTGGGCACGTAAGACACATGGTGCGCGTGGATTGGTGAAGGATTGATCAATTGTTCATCCGATTTGTCGCTTTTGTCACATGTCATAGAACCAATTAGTTGTCAGGATTTGACATCCTATTGGCGCACTTTGATGGGTTACATGTTGCACACTCAAGTCGATAGATGACGTGACATGCTGACTAGTGTGGAAGAAGGCACAAGGCGTGGAAGAAAGAGCCGACACGCAAAAGGGAAATAGAGGGAAGGCACACACGAAGTGTGTGCGCAGGAGGAATAAGAAAATACTTACAGGGGACAAGTATGGGGAGGGGCGCGAGCATTCAACTAAAGGAAGGTGTGCGGTGGTAGAAAACGGTGCGCGAGGGAGCTTAGTGTATGCGAATGCGCAAGAGGAATGTCAGGGACTTAAGCCATTTTGGAAGGCAAGTCTACAGAGGTGCGTGCAAGGAGTGCGCGACAGGATAGGAAAGAAAACAAGTGCTCAGAGAGAAGGTGCAAAGGGGAAATGGAAGGAGATTGTAGAATGCAAGGGGAGAAGCAGAAGGCACGGAAGGGTGTGTAGAGGAACTGTAATTGTGCCAAGGTGTTAAAAGAACAATCTTGAGTGCGCGCAACATGATATGTGAAACATCAGAGTCAACATGAAAATATAAGTTATCTAGATAACTAGGAGAGTTATTTGGATAATCGAGCATAAATTTAATCATTTTCTCGTGGTATATTATTTATTAGGGCCTTCCCGTTGGAAAATGATTAAGTCACATTGTCATCTCCAATCCTAAATACCCTTTTTGTTCCAAACTAGTGTAGAAATTACTCGATCTAATACAAGAATACATGAAATAGCTACTGGATAATAATTGAAATCAACAACTCTATATTATATTTTTATTATTTATTCACTATTTCATTACACTCCATTATATAGGAGATGTAAAATAACAATCCTCACAACAACATTTGTCTTCATATACAACCATACACTCGTATGGTTTCAACCTCTCACCAATATAATAATAAAACAATACTAATTGTTTTATTATTCTAACTTACTAACTTACCACATACTAACCACATTTTACATTTACTATTTACATTTACATAGTAAATGTACTTTCACTAATTTACCATAATAATAATTACACATGTAATTATTATTCACCCGTACATACAAATGGAGTACTAAGATATATTTCCTAACATTCCCCCTTAGTGTGAACATGGGAGAAAAAAATTGCACTTCTTCGCAGCGGCGTGCCCGTGAATGCTCATGATCTGGATGGTTTTTCAGGACAACCAACAACCTCAACATGGATGGTTTTATAGGACAACCAACAACCTCAACAAGGATGGTTTTACAGGACAACCAATAACCTCAACAAGGGATGGTTTTACAAGACAACCAACAAACTCAATATCATGATGTTGCTTTTCCTTGTGCTTTCATCTATCCACTATGCTTTTCCTTTAGGGAATTATGTAGGAAACATTGATCACTGATAACAAATATGAAAAGAGAAAATGGAACATTGAGACCATGTTCCCCCCCTCAATGTGAACATTTCACTTATTCAAGCCATAACAGGAACACTGAAAAAGAATCATGCTACACACAACTGAAATCAATTACAACTCTGAAATAAAAAACAAACTCACACACACACTATCACCACAACTTTGTGTGGCCCCGTTGTTGGTGATTGACGAGAGGTCATTGAATGACCTCCACCTCATGTGCCTCCTTCCTCTAAGAACTTCACTTAGTATATAAATTCTTCATAGTTATAGTCAATTTCATCTATTATTTGTTCATCTCTAGTTTCCCATTCTACAATTTTGTTTACATCTGTAGGTGCTTTTTCTTTTCTATCTACTATCCTCCATAGGTTTTTATTCATTAACTGCATATGGATTTTTACTCTCCATGTATGGAAGTTCAGCTCATTAAATTTATAAAATGGTGTATCCATTTTACTAAATCTAAATATCCAAAAAAAAATTGAATGTAGATTTGAATTACCTTTGATTATCTGATTTCTTCAAAAAAAACAACAGTGATCAATGTTTTGTATAGTAAATTGCACATTTCTCCCAACTACAAACCGGGTTTTGCTGATATTTCTATTGTAGCTTTCAGTATAATAGATCGTTCCATGCACAAAATTTTGGAGAAACCCATATCGCGAAACAAAAGTTATGAGATCTTCTTCAATATAGATTTAACTGCTCTGGTACCAAATGTAGAAATTACTCTGATCTAATACAAGAATACATGAAATAACTACACAGATAATAATTGAAATCAGCAACTCTATATTATATTTTTTATTGATTCACTATTTCAGTACACTCCATTATATAGGAGATGTAAAATAACAATCCTCACAACCAAATTTGTCTTCATATACAACCATACACCCGTATGGTTTCAACCTCTCACTAATATAATAATAAAACAATACTAATTGTTTTATTATTCTAACTTACTAACTTACCACATACTAACCACATTTTACATTTACTATTTACATTTACATAGTAAATGTACTTTCACTAATTTACCATAATAATAATTACACATGTAATTATTATTCACCCGTACATACAAATGGAGCACTAAGATATATTTCCTAACAACTAGAATATTTTAAGCATTTATTTTGGTCTTGCCCCCGTGCCTAGGCCATCTGGTCTTGGATTCATTCGCTTTTTTCAACCCTTCCACCCTAGATTCTTTCTTTAACCTTTGACTTTGTTTGGGGATTTCAGCCTGTGGCCTCATTATATTGATACTTTATGGCAACTATTTAGAGCTTGCATTTTATTTCATATTTGGAAAGCATGAAATTCTATGTTATTCAGAATGATCATTCTATTGCCTTGTTTTCCACTAATGACAAAGTGGTTATCTTGTCTATTGTGCGCATACATATTCAAGCTCAAGCGGAGAAAGTTGCCTTGGAGTTTGCTCATTTGTAGGAGTTGCTTGCACATTGGGGGAGTGCGCCATACACAATGAGTCGGGTCCCTCCGAACCCTTTGCCTCCACCAATTTGGCCATCTCCGCCTCGACGACCGCCTCCACCAAGACTGGATCATAGGAGCTGCTCTTATAGCCACTACTCCGCCTCTCCTCGGGGTCGCCCTTTAGCTCCTTCCTCTTTTGGTTTGGGTTGGAGCATGCCTCTGAGGGGGAAGGCCCCTGCTATCTCTACGCGGCAGGCCTCTCCTTTGCTTGACATTCGGACTGGTTGGCTCTCCATCCACGGTTAGGGGATAATTGTTCCATTGCAGATGCAGATGCCCCACCAAGATGGTTGGCAAGTGGACCCTCCTTCAACCGAGCCATCTAGTGGAGTGTACATCCTTCCCAGGATGATCCTCCCCCTCCTCCCAGTGCGAGGACTTGTGCCTAGTGCGCTCTCATTTCTTATGTAATTATGTTACTTTTTGTTTGCCCTTTGGGCGTTTTCTGTTGCCTAAGTGACATTTTTATGGGACTGTGAGTTTTCCGATCGCCCCTCGTTAATGTAACTCTCTTATATTTTTGGTAATATAATGGGCAGTTCCAATAGTAAATAAAAAAAAAACAAAAAAAAAAACCTTATAAAAAACCATATAAAAATATTGAAAATCTCAAAAATCAAATATTATAATTTAATGCTCCAATAAACCATTAGTCTCCTAAGCATAATTAGAACCATTTAATTTCATTTCAATGACATTGACTCTTTCATCTCATTGACGTTATTAAAACCATTCTCTCATTCACGCTACTGCAGGTGTCAAAATTGCGCCCTTCACATGACCCTTCACACCCTTCAAAAGGTTTCCAAGATGTCGAAAAGTGCAAGCAAAAATTTTCCCAAAAAAAATTCAAAATCTAAAAACTATTTGACAATAAAGAAGGTCCACGTTTATTTAAAATTTTCATTTGAAGGGAAACATATAATAAGTGCCGATCGGTTGACTCAAGCAAAAATGTTCTTGAAAAACTTGCATTACATTTAAAATTAAATATTCTTTGGCGTTGTATCTGGTAGTGGGCATTTATTTATTTATTGGTAGTGGCCCACTCACCAGTGGCAGTGGGTGAAATAGGGGGCTAACATAGTGGTAGTGGCACTACTGAGTCAGCGACTCGGCAAGTAATCAAAGTGGAGCCCGTAAGTTGTAACCATCATATTAGGAGACCGAGGCCATGTCTTAAATTATTTGCAAAAGAGGGAAAATTGAATTTTTAAAAGATGGATCATCAAGATTGAAGAGTGGGATGAGGAAAATCCAAATAATATTCTTGCTGCATAGCCTCACGAGAGATGCAAAGACAGGTGTAGATTAAACTCTGCGAGATGGAGTTAATCACTCACATGTGCCTTCTTTTCGCACTTTCTTTCACTTAGACTTTAGAGAAATTCTGGTATGTTTTCTTTTAGTTTCTAATTATGACACGCATTTGCATGCATACCATATTGTTGATAATATTATTTTCTATGTTTTTATTCTCTGTTTTGATTTCCCAATTGCCATGTTTTTTGTTTTTAGTTTTAGTGATGCGATTTTTACTTTCTTGGAGTCTTGGTAGAGGAAAAAAATTTACATATTTGATTATGTCACAAGGTTTCCAACAATTTATTTAGTGAGCACTTCAAGATTTTAAAAATTCAAAAAGTGCATGCGATTCGGATCAATAAAATCTTGCAGAAAAAGCGGTTGTAGCTTATGGTCATTGGTATGTGAAATGAATCACTAAAATGAGCCAAAAAAATCCTACAATTCTTAAAAATGCTATTAAATGATGATCCAACCGCAAGTGAAAAAAAAAACTATTCAAGGATGACCCAATGTTATATTTGGGAAAAAAATAAAAATAAATAAATAAACTGATAGCTTAAGAAGCATTGAAAAGACCATATAACTAAACATGGGAATTACATAGATAATAGTAGAACATATTTAATTGAGTACAAAGAAAATTTAGAGTTTAGAGTTGCCTTGGTTTATTGTTATGAAAATTTTAAGATCAAATTCCATGGATATTATAGAACATTGGTTTCTAAGATTTGGGTGTTTGGCACTTGATCGGACTTTTATGAGGGATGGTGATCACTTGTTAAAGGAAAAATTCTGTCTAGATCGGCGATTTTGAATTTCATTAAAAAATCTTGGTTGTTGGAATGCTTTTAAAAATTTATTTATTTATTGGTAATGGAGTTAATCACATAATAACTTAACTCGGAAAAACGTTAAGAAAAACTTGCATTGCATTTAAAATTGTTGTTTTTATTTTTGTGAAAGAAGTTTATTTTTTTGTTTATTATAAGTCCTACTCAATTGTGCTTTCATAATATATTGTCTAAAAATGGACAGAAAACTTATTTGGTGTTGAACATTGAACTTTGAAGGAGTGGATGCTTTAACGAGGAGTAGTTCAACAAGCGTGAAGAGGTAAGGAATATGAATTCATGACCTTTTGTTAGTGCAATCTTATATTTGATATTTTAGTGTTGCGTATGATTATACAAATTATTTCTTAAATATTCTCTAATCTTTAATTATAAATTTTCAAAATAATACACAAAAATTCATGTGAAAACACTATTTTGATATTTTTATAATTATTTCATTGGAATAGGTGACAAGTGTCGTGTAAGTTGTGTGAGAAAATGGCTTCCATTTTTCATCCAAAGAAGGATTAAAAACAATTGTCACTTTACGATGCATTTGGCATCTCTCGGCATTCTAGTCAACCATGTGATTCTCAAAATGAAGAACTTGATATTCTTGCACAAGAAGAACATGAGTTAGATGAAGAAGAATTTGTGGAAGAGGAACACCCATCAAAGAAACCTAAAAGGACATTCAAGACCAAATGGAAAACAAGATTTCCATGGGCTTATGCTATAAAAGAATACAATGGTGTAGAAATGATAAAATGTTCTTGGTGTGTCAAATATAAGAGAGATACTCCATTTGCTAAAGATGGAAGCACCACCCTTCAAGCTAGTGGCCTTCTTACCCATGCAAAATCAAAGCCTCATAAATTTGCATCACAACGTTTGGAGGGAGAAAATAAACAAAGTAGCATTCCAATCACTAAACTCATAGAACTCATGGTAGATGAGAAGGAGAGAATCATATCAGTGATGGAAAATATGTATTTTGTTGCCATACGTGATTTATCTTTGGAGCTCTATAAGTCAATTTGTGACATGAACAGGTATAAAGGAGCTCCACACATGCCTCTCACATATGAATATTATGCATATAAAAATACAACATCTAGAAAAGATTTTTACAAGTTCTTAATGAGGTTTATGGAAAAAGTTGAAAGATGAGATATTTCATAGTCCATTTTACTCTATTTTAGTTGATGAAAGCTAATGGACTGTCTTATGGAACAACATTTGATTGTTTATATTACATACTTGACAAATGGAGGCAGAGGTCAATGTGTAACAAAATTTATACGACTCCTTGAAATAAAGGATGGAACAACTCAAGCTATGTATGATGGTGTGGTCACTCTTTTGTGAGAGATGAATTTATCCTTAATGAAGTTATTCGGATTTGGATTTGATGGGCGTCTTCCATGAGAGGAATTCGTGAAGGTTTGTCACAAAGCTTGGTCAAGATGCTCCTCATTTATTATATATTCACCGTATGTACTCATCGAGAAACATTAGCAAAGAAATGATGCTTCATCTTATTTTCCGAGTTGCAGTTTATTGATAAATTTGCAACTAAAATATATTAATAGCTTGGAAAATCTACTAAAAGACACGAGCATTGAGATAGTTGATGGAGTCATTTTAAATCAGTAGGTTGGAGGTGTTACAAATTCACCAAATTAGGTGGCTTTCAGGGAAAGGTCATGGAAAGACTTATCAAACTCATGCATGCTTTGTTGAAAGAATGGGAATTAGAGGAGAAAAAAATGTATGATTTGGCAATAATATTTCAGGTACAATTTTGCATCCATTTACTTGCAGATGTACTATCCGAGTTAAATAATTTGAATAAAAAATTTCAAGAGGATCATATTGACATTACTTCCATTGGGACTACATTAGATATCACAATTGACATGCTTCGTAGGAGATTTAAAAGAGGCATATTTGGGGTAGGTACTCTACATACATCATCTTTTCTAACCAGGGCACAAGGAGGATCTCTTGAGTTTGCAGATGGAACAGGTACATTACATGTACATGCATTGAGATTTGAGAGCTTTCCTAAGTCACAAAGATCAGGGACACTAGATGATTGCATTGAATTGGGAAAGGCCTTTATAGTTAAGGTGATTGATTCTCTTGATACAAGATTCACAGATTTACCTATATTTAATCCGCTTAAATATTTTAGTCCTCGTAATTACTACGAGGAGACATAAGATAGAGACCGTCAAACAAAAAGATGGTTAACATGTTTATGTGACAAATGTAGTGTTGGAAACTCGCCTATTTTAGACAATGTTAAATGTTTGGGTGAGATGGATGAATTTATTTGTACTATTTATAGATCATACCCCAAAAACATATGTTTGGAGCATGGGATCTATGTGGCGGTGAGCTGAATGGTTTGAAGGGTTTCCATGTTTGATGCAATTTTGGCAAGCTATGCTTGTAATTCCAATGAGCACAACCGTATGTGAAATAGGGTTTTCAAAGTTAAACAGGATAAAAAATGATGATAGATTCGTGGTTTCTTTGAGCACATTGAATATGCTAATGTTTCTATCTCTTTGTGCACCTCATGCTCTAAATGAGGTAGATTGAAATGCTACTTATGATGAATGGAAGAATAAAAAGGCTCGAAAACCGCTTCCATTAGACAAATAGATGGTGAGTTTTGGAAGTTCTTTATATAAAATATGTTCTTCATTATTTTTATTTATAAAAATATTTTCTTTGGAAGTTTAGATAAGTGTTTTCAATATTTTATTACTAATTTAATAAGATTTTTTTTCAAAATAATTAATGAATACTTGTCAAGAACATTTGACTCGGCCTCAATAAAGGTTTGAATGTTGATCAATTTGTCTTGTAATGACTTGTATCTCATTTTGTGTTTCAGGTATTTTATTTTGTGAAGGGAGCCTAAAAAATGTGTTGGTGATATGTTTTGCTCACATTGAGGTGAACACGAGAAAAATTTCTATTTAGATCACATAAATTTTTGGTAGTTTGATATTTTTCTTGATACTATTTATTAGATGAAACATGACTTTTTTTTTATACAACTAATTATTTTTTCTCTTATATTTAGCAAATTAAATTTGAGTAAAAGAACCTTGTGTTGTCATTAATTTTTAGGCTCATCATGAGTGTTAAAATTTTAGTTTGTCACTTTTTAATTTCAATGTAGATTAGAGAGTTTAATTTTAAATTTTTTATTGGATCTCACAATATAACTTATTCATTACATTATTTATGAAATGGAATTTTTACATTTTTAATTTGTAAAATCACCCATTTAAAAAAATAAAATCTCTCTTTGTAAAAAGTGTTCAATTTTTGTGACATCTATGATTGATTTACTCTTTCCATTTAAAGTATGAAATGATTATACTATTTTTCATCGATGTTGAAGGGTTGATCCAATATTTACCCTTCACAATGAAATTGAGACTACCTCTTCAAATTTGATCACTGCTCGCTACCCTCTGAATCTTATTATTCGCTTTATCCCTACGAATATCCTTTTCCCTGTCATACGTGTCTTGTACGTTCCCAACTCCTCCCCTGAAATAACGCTTTCTTATAGCAGGTGGCTGGTTCGAAACTCACCGAGTTCCCAAACAACGCCAACCATTTACAAGGTCTCCGGTTCGACCCTCCGCAAATTCAATTTCTCAATCGACAGACCAACACTCCGACGCATGAGCAACATAATCCAAAGCAGGAGCAGTAGCCCCGCCGGATCGCCAAAAATGCTAGCAGCAGTAGACATGGGGACAAATTCCTTCCACATGATCGTAGTCAAGGTACACCCCAACGGCAGATTCTGTAAGGTTGACTCACTCAAAGAGTACGTCAGGCTGGGGAGCGGAACCCTAACCAGCAGCGGCATAATTGGACCGCAGGAAGAGCACCGCGCGTTGGAGGCCATGAAACGATTCAGAACCTTAGCAGAATTGCGTAAATCGGATATGAGAATCGTTGCAACGTCGGCCGTGAGGGAAGCCAAAAATAAAGCCAATTTTACGAAACGCGTGGCGGAGGTAGCAGGGCTGGACGTGGAGGTACTCTCGGGAAAGGAAGAAGCTCGTCTTATTTATCTCGGAATTCTTCAGGTACCGAATGTTAAAATGTTGTAGTCACTTACTGTTTGTTTTTGGTTATGTATTTTAAAACTTGACTTCCAGTCATTTACTCTCGCCTTCCTTTATATCTTAAATTTTCTTCTGCTTCTGTATTTTTAAGGTTCAAGTTCTGTTTATTGGTTATGTATTTTAAAACTTGACTTCCAGTCATTTACTCTCGTCTTCCTTTATATTTTAAATTTTCTTCTGCTTCTGTATTTTTAAGGTTCAAGTTCTGTTTATTGGTTATGTATTTTAAAACTTGACTTCCAGTCATTTACTCTCGCCTTCCAATATATCTTAAATTTTCTTCTGCTTCTGTATTTTTAAGGTTCAAGTTCTGTTTATTTATCCCCGTCTTTCTTCAGGTTTTGTACTTTCAAGCTTAACTTTTAGTTATTTGTTCTTGCCCTCCTTTATATCTTATTTTTAAATTCATTTTCTGTACGTTCAATCTTTAGATTTTAATCATTTATTTGCTGTCTCTATTTGTTGAATTACTCCACTTGCTTTGTAATGGTCAATTTTATCATTTTTAGTAGAGAACAAATGATTTACATCAGCTGAACATTATGACTATAACGAAAATCTCTGCCGAACATAGACAAGGAGAAAGATCCATTGGCGCATTCTTGTTCTGGTTTGATTTCATAAATTTTCCTTCCGTTGCGACCTTCCCCTTAGATACTACAACCAAGGTGTATCTCTTCCATCAAAGTCAAATTCATCCACGACTTGCACTGGCCTAATCCATTGGTGAGCGCCACACTCCACAAGTTGGATGTGGTATTTTAACTGTTGAAAACCTCAAGGCATATTACCATACACATTGCATAGTATTCGACCATTACATTTAGAATTCATTTTCAGCAGTACTCCTGAGATTTGCATCTAATAATAGAGACTTATTAGTTATTTATTAAGGATTTTGATTAAACAATTTCTGTTTTGCTAATGTAATAACCCTTATTAGGGTTTTAATTAAAAATTGCAGCAGACTGAAATTAAATTGCAGCGACTTCTACTTCACATAAATTTGCCCAAAAATCATCACCAAACATTATCAAATATTTATCAATGATTTATATATTATTTTTATGAATTTTGGAGCCCAAATCGAATAAGGAAATGCAAATTAACACTGTTGGAAATGAAGTTCTGAACTGGAAATCGCAGCAGCATATAAAATTTAATATCCCATGAATTAATGCACCAAAAATCACGAACTTCGAGATTTCAGCCTTTAGAAACAAGGCAAATCAGATTACAAAGTTGATTTGATGAAATTATTTGCCAATAAATCAAAACCCAACTTCATGCAAGTCTCACTTCTAGGAATAATAGAATAAAATCTGGAAATGTCCAATAATGCCTTCAAATATGATAATATAGTTTAAGTGCAAATAGTTTTAAGTCAATATGAAGGGTTTTCCTCCTTCATATGGACCTCACATGGGGTTTTCATCCAAGTGGTGAGATAATGAGAGAACACTCTCAAAATCATATTTTGCAAATGAAAGTTCACATCCACAAATGATGCCTAACACCCCTATTTATACTTGTAGGTCTTGGCGCCAAAACATGAAAAGACATGTCCATTCATTATGTCCCTTCATTATGCCTTGGCCGACCCCCTATATTTATTTATTTTGCCTTAATACAAGGCCGACCCATATAATTGAGTCCATTACGCTAAAACATATTAAAAAATATTAATAGACATATTTTTGCTCTCTCCTTTATCTTCTTTAATTCGACCATGGAGAAGAATTGCCCGGAAATCCAATTTGCCTTCGAATTTGGAGAAAAAGGGACATTACAGTCCTCCCTCCCCAAGATTGTTTGTCCTCAAGCAATCACAATCACCTAGGTCCCATGTGATCCTTGTAGTCTTCATATTTGTACCTACACAAGAAGCAAAATCCTTAGAAAAAATATGAGTGTTTAACAACACTCCTTTAGTTCTTGCAATTGTCTTCTTGTTTGTGGAAGCCTCATAATCTTCATATATTTGATGGCTGCCCCGTACAATACTGTAATCGAGCCTTCTTCTTTCAAAATTCAGAAAATTGGCTGATTTCCATTCCCACGTGTTCACCCATGGACCCAAATCAATCTCCATCATTACATTCATCAATGGCATGGCTAAAGACTGAGCTATTGAAATAGTAGGAAGGCTGATCAAGGTGATGTCAATCGTAGAAATGATGGGACAACAACTTGAAATTTCTTTTCCAATATGAAAGAACATCAATGACTTCCATGAAACTTCATTCCCAATAGCAACAAACTGAAAATGACTTATAAACATAGCGGAAAATGAAATGCTTTGTGGAAAATTCATACCATATCCGGTGTCCTTTCCAAATCTTCCCTTGAAGCACAAAAGTTTGTGAAGATGCAAGCAAGCACATCAATCAAACACCACAACTGCTGCTCAAAATCTGAAAAGGGACTTCTTACCATGCAAGGTGTAGTCCATGTGATCCATCCTTCAAGGCACATGAAGCAATGTGTGCAAGATGATACCCCAAATTCTTTCTTCTTCTATGCTCACAAAGAAAGGAGAAGGCTGAAGTATAATGCATATCAACATAGAGAAGCCAAAGAACCTTGTACCTTACTTGGTGCCAACGATGTTCTCTTATGAGAAGGAACAAAGTACATGAGACCAATATATCATTGTGCCTTCTACTGTTGTACGGATCAACAAGCTTATGGTCTCCTTCCTGGGGTAGAGTGATAATCACTCTTTCTCCCTTTCCAACATGTTTCTTAGGCACCCAATTGTTAAGAGCAGATTTACCAACCAAGATGTGACCATTATACATCATATTCATCTCCCTATCATCCTCAAAATCATACCCATCATTACTTAGTATGGAAAGAGAAATGAAATATGAAAATTCATACCTTGAGCTGCTCTCATCATCTACAAAACTCAGAATTTCTGAGTTGAGATCAGACCTCTTCCTTTGGCATTTTCCACTCAACAGAGCATCAAAATCATTTTTCTTTGATTGGTATTTACATGGAGCATTCACGGGAATCATCTGCTGAAGCAATATATGGTGCAAGGAATCTTTCTCATCATGGATGACCAATGAAAGGAGCTGAATTATTGTATGATGTGACTGCTGTCCTAAATCAGCAGCATATAATTTCACAAAGGCAAGCGTAAGACACCATAAGCCAACCCTCGATCATATCTTTCAAACTCAGCTGGGTTATTATGCCCGGATTAAAGGGATAACACTCATTCCACACCAACTTTATGCACACAACCTTTATGTCAAATGTTTGATGAAATGGAAATGCGGAGCTTACCATGTGCCCATGTAGATCACCTTCAAATAAAGAGTTGTAATTTGGTGCACCTACTAAAATGCCATCATGCCTACTTTCATCCTTATTGCTACCCTTATCATCATCTGAAAATTCTCTAATGCAACGAACCTTATTGTTACCCAAGCAATGATGTCCTTCGCAAAAAATAACATTCCTTACCTCTTCATCCCATGAAGTGTGGTGAGCACAAAGGTGTGACCAAAGAGGACATATCTTATATGAAACATGAGTACTTCTAGCCATCCACTCATGGTGAAATATTTGAATTGATACATAGGCCCAAACTGAAATACTTCCATGCCAAGAGCTGCCCACAATACTCAAAACTTCTAAATTTAAATCAGCATATAAACCAAGTTCCAAAATCACCTTTCCTCCATTTTTCTTTGTTTTCCGGGTGCTTGCCTTCACTATGCATTTGTCTTATGCTTCTTTGACAAAATTCTCATCATGACATGAATATGGCAGCGGTATTAAAGAAGGTAAAATGTCATCATACCTCGAATTTCCTATGCATGGAACGTCTTCATAGTTCTCTCCATGATCATGTATGCCTTCAATTTGCCTCCAACAAGCTGCTGCTTTGGGAATTCCAGCAAGCTCTTGGTCTTCATTCTTGTCCAGAAATTGATCCTCCATTGACAACTTATCTTCTCCCATAAGGAAATCTGATTTTTCCTTTTTTTGTGGCTCATGTCCCATGGTTTTCTCCTCAAAAACATCCTCCTTTGTACTATTGTTCTGAATATCAGTCAATGGTTCGTTTTCAACAAGAATGATGGAAGCTTCTATTACTTCTAAGGGCTGCTCCATACCCCATGAATTTGGGTTTTCTTTGACATCTTGCCACATAAAATTATTAGAAGCCAAAGGAATATCATCATACATTAATGAACTTTTACCTTCCTGCTGGAAATCGATCTTCCCTTGTCCTTTTTCTGCCTCTTCTTTTGCTGATGCAACTTGGAAGCTCTTCTCTTCTGTCTCCCTTCGTGGCTGGGCATGCCTAGGCTTAGGCCTAGATCTTCCACTATCCAACTCCATGAACTCTGTGAATGACATTGCTTCATGGATTTCTTTGGGAAAAGCCATGTATTCCTTATAGCTTGCTTCAACATTTTCTCTTCCCGTGGTGCTTGGATCTTCTTCCGGTAGGACTTCAACTCTGGTCTTCGGACTTGATCCTCGGGCTGTTCCCATTGTTTGCTTGATATTAATTAGATTTTGGATAGACATGGCAAGAAGGTCCAAGGCTTCCGTGAGTCTTTCTTGTCCCATATTACCATACACATTGCATTGTATTCGACCATTACATTTAGAATTCATTTTCAGCAGTATTCTGAGATTTGCATCTAATAATAGAGACTTATTAGTTATTTATTAAGGATTTTGATTAAACAATTTCTGTTTTTCTAATGTAATAACCCTTATTAGGGTTTTAATTAAAAATTGCAGCAGACTGAAATTAAATTGCAGCGACTTCTACTTCACATAAATTTGCCCAAAAATCATCACCAAACATTATCAAATATTTATCAATGATTTATATATTATTTTTATGAATTTTGGAGCCCAAATCGAATAAGGAAATGCAAATTAACACTGCTGGAAATGAAGTTCTGAACTGGAAATCACAGCAGCATATAAAATTTAATATCCCATGAATTAATGCACCAAAAATCACAAACTTCAAGATTTCAGCCTTTAGAAACAAGGCAAATCAGATTACAAAGTTGATTTGATGAAATTATTTGCCAATAAATCAAAATCCAACTTCATGCAAGTCGCACTTCTAGGAATAATAGAATAAAATCTGGAAATGCCCAATAATGCCTTCAAATATGATAATATAGTTTAAGTGCAAATAGTTTTAAGTCAATATGAAGGGTTTTCGTCCTTCATATGGACCTCACATGGGGTTTTCATCCGAAGTGGTGAGATAACGAGAGAACACTCTCAAAAGCATATTTTACAAATGAAAGTTCACATCCACAAATGATGCCTAACATCCCTATTTATACTTGTAGGTCTTGGCGCCAAAACATGAAAAGACATGTCCATTCATTATGCCTTGGCCGACCGCCTGTATTTATTTATTTTGCCTTAATACAAGGCCGACCTATATAATTGAGTCCATTACGCTAAAACATTTAAAAAAAATATTAATAGACATATTTTTGCTCTCTCCTTTATCTTCTTTAATTCGACCATGGATAAGAATTGCCTGGAAATCCAATTTGCCTTCGAATTTGGAGAAAAAGAGACATTACAGCTAAGTATTTTTAGAGGCTTGCTTTAATTTTTCCAATCTCATGGGATGCTATATCTTTTTTTTTCTTTGAAGCTATGGAAGACTATTGTTAGCGGCTGCGGAAAATTGCAGGTTGTGGCTATAGAAGGTGTGGATACTCAACTGGAAGACTGGTTGACGAGGTCTTTTTGTTAGCTTGTATTGAAGCTTTTCCTTGTGTATCTTGCTTGAAAACCCGACTAGACCTTATCCTTCCGGGGTTTTTCTTGAAACTTTTCTAGTTGAAGTAGATCCGGTTCTTTCTCTAGAAGTAGGATTTGCGCAGTTTTAAATCTTTTTGATGTTTTCTTTTTAGTCTTGCATGTTGTGTAGACTCGATACATTGTAATTTTTATTTGAAACCAATGAAAGGGTGAGAGACCCACTAACCCTCCATTTAGCGAACAAAAAAGAAAAAACAATCTTTGGACATTTTGGAAATTGTCTTGTGGACTGGGTCATAATAGATACTGATCGATATATATATATATATATATATATATATATATATATATATTGTAGATCCGGTTCTTTCTTTGTAGAAGTAGGATTTAGGCGGGTTTTAGATCTTTTTGATGTTTTCTTTTCGGTCTTGCATGTTGTGTAGACTTGATACCTTGTAATTTTTATTTTGAAATCAATGAAAGGGTGAGAAACCCACTAACCCTCCATTTATCAATCAAAAAAGAAAAAACAATCTTTCGACATTTTGGGAATTGTCTTGTCACTAGGTCATAATAGATATTGATGCATGGGTTTATATATATATATATACAAATCAATGGTAATAATAAATTCTATAACCCAATGATAACATGATATAATTTTTATGTCCTATAATTTATCGATATACATACATACATATGTGTATGTGTGTGTGTGTATGGTGATATAAGTATATAAATCAATGATAATACAATATAAATTCTATTACCCAAAGATAATATGATATAATTTTTATGTCCTATAATTCGTCAATTTGACTCATTTCATAAGTTTCATGATAATCATATATTTAAAGTTTCAATTTCAAGTTTGACTTTTATTGTCATTGTAGACCCATATTTTTAGTGGTATGCATCCTGCATACCCGCACCATCACACACATGTACCCAAGCTCTGGGCACCGGGTGTTGTCTACCCTCGCACTGTGCACCTACGTAACCTTGATTTTAACAAAAATTCAATAATAAGATTTTCTCATTCATAGATTTTAAAAATAAATTTAAATGTCTATCCTGCAAATTATTTGCATCTATTTAATTGTGATTCAACTGCTCAAGTGGAATGGATCTGCACCACTGGCTAGGGTTCAAATAGTTTGCTACATGAATGTCTTCTTTTCGAGACAATGGTATCTAAATACCTATATAAAATGTAACAAAGTTATAAGATTTGCCAAAATTTGAAAAAAATTCTAATTTTTGTCTAGCAATTAGCAATTTTTCTTTAGCCAAGTTTTTAATAACGTAGAGAAAATGATCTCATTTGCTACAACTTACAAGAACTAGCAGAAAATTTGAAGTTTTCCCCTCAAATATTATTATAAAGTACATATATTTCTTAATGAACGATTCCACAACATTTTCTATACTTTGTAAAAATATATGTTAGGAAAGGCCCTAGACAAACAATACTGAAATAATTAGTTTATTTTTGTTGTTGTAGTAGGGTGTGCCAGCCTCATCTGTTTGTAAAGAGTCATCTATACAAGCAATACTAAGTTTTAATCCATTCATTGTTTATCCGAATGATGTGTATGAAATGTGACCCAAAGTGTTGATGTTGTTTTGAAGATTTACATGGTAAACATTTCTTGCATGTTTTTGCATCCAAACTTTCGTTTCTGCTAGTCTTTTGTTTCTTTGTTTGGTTTAACGTATAATCTTCTTTGTTAATAGTGGGAAAACCGAAACCTTTATCATATTGTCATGTCCCTTTTTGGAGGATGATTTCTGAAGACCTTAACCCATTCTCTCCCCATGGGTCTAAGGAGAAAAACAAAGGGAAGATTTGAATTATGTTTTTTTAGATAGTTGTTTTCATTTATTATCATTTATCCTATTGGAAGCCTTGTGCTCCAATAGAGAAACTTAAGTAGTTTAGTAATAAAGGTATTAAGAGCATGCAAGCTCCAAATACCCTTTTGAATATTTAAAAACACTTACTTAAGGGGTCGGCCATCATTTCTCATGTTAATAAGCACTCCTTATGGCTATTTAAGGAGGGCACTTAGACATTATGTTATTATGTTTTGGAGATTATTCTTATCTTGGTGAAAGTTGGCTAGTGCAGCCCTTTTACTCTCTCTCTCAAGGACGAAACCCCTTGGGTTGAGGATCTCTTTCAAAGATGAAAACCCTTAATGAAGTCTTTGGTGTGCAAGTTGATTTGAAAGAAAATAAAGTATCTTTCTCTTGCATGTGTTGTCTCTTTGGTGCAAATTATATTTTGTTTAGAGTGGAGCGACCTACCTTGGTGTGGAATTTTGGTATGTGTGATGCAATTTGGCAAATCTGAAATTACTCTCTTATTCTCTATATTTTCTAAGGCCAGGATTCCGAGTTTGATTAATTTTGATGATGATCTACTATTTTTAACAAGCTTGAGAATGTTTGCTGGTTAGAGTTCCATAATTAATTAATTCTACATGCAATTCCGATTTCTAATAGCTGCAATTGACTGCTAAGGGTTTTCTATTAATTTTAACATAAGTTTGGAAGGATTTTTGCAAGGTTTAACCCCTCTTTGAAGGGTTGTTTTCACCTAGGGAAGTTGCTACCTCAAGAAGGGTTTAAAATTCAGTTTTGCAGGGTTATAACAACAGTGCTATAGATCGGATTTGTGGGCTTTTTGCCATTTCCCAAGTCCCCCTTAAAAGGGACATTACAATGGTATCAAAGCATCATCCTCCCAACCTGTGAAACATGGAAAGGTTCGAGAAGATGCAAGGGAAGTTAGCAAGGTTAATAGAAACCCTCACCCCAACTGTGGAGAAACTCGTTGAAGTTAGAACAATCAAAAAAGAAGCCACTCCAAAGTCTTCCAAGGCTTTGGATTTGATGTTTCGCTATAGAGCTCTTCCGGAGAAGGTCCGGGATGCCCTCCCTTTTGCAGAGTTCGTGGAGTTGGAGATAGAGAGAGTTGGAATTGGCACAAGGTCAAAACCCCAAGCAACAAGGAAGGGGTCAATGCTCCATAAGGACCCCACACTCAAGGGTGTTGACACTATACATAGAGAAGGGCTTGATGGTAGAGGTTTCTTAAGCCCCCATGACAAATTTTTGAGCTCTAATAGTCACACACATGCTGGTGAAAAATCAGATCTGCATTTTGAAGGAAATGGAGACATGAAAGAGGGGAAAGAGAAAGGGATGGTTGGAAACCATTTTCCAAATAGACATGATGACAATAAGCTTGCTGGTCTGTTTATAACAGCAGTCACTAAAGAGCAAAATGATGATGGATTAGACCTTGGTAAGAGCTACGAAGACATTCCAAACACACATGAACAAGGTATGGAGGTAGTGCACCCTTTCAGGCAACTTCCAAGTTATGCAAGCATCAAGATAAAGGTCGCTTTATGCTCAAGGAATGAAATGGGATTGATAAGAGGTAACCCTCTTTCCAAGGCCAACGGTATGCATGCAAAGGTAACTACTTCCTCTTTCCGTTTGGTTTGTAATCTGTCTGATATACTTGTGTTTGAGGGAAAAATCCAGGTCACAATGATGTTTGTGTTGATGGTATCTCAACAAGTCTTATAAGGTCAAGAAGTTTGGAAGAAACTCTCCATGAAGGACAAGATTCCGGGAAAGCACTTGATGAGGTGGCTGGACTGTTCCTAACAATAGTCAAAAGGAGGCCATTTGATGGAGTTCTTAGCCTTAACAAGAAGCCAAAGGTTACCCAAGACAAGCACTGAAAAATTTGGAAATAATGCAAGAAAGAAAAGATCCCATCCAGTGAGGAAAGCATGCCAAGGAAAAGTGCTGGTTTAAACTCAGAAATTCGGAGTCCTAAAAGGTCACGGGCAGCCCATAGTACAAAGGGATCCCAAATTCACTACGTACTAGTATGTCAAATCAGGTATGTTGTCATCATGCACAACCGGTTGGAAATGATAACCATGTTTCAGTTTCATTGCTCTTTCCCATGTCGCTACCATGTTTTTGTCCTTATGATCAACATATTTCAAGAAATAAGGAGATAAGAGGCACCTCTTGTGGTAAAAAACGCTTGAATGGTTGGGTTCAATTTCAAAATTATTTCCACATGAGGAATATAGGTGCTATGTTAAATCTTACCAAAGGAGGAATATCTGATTTCAAAATCATTTCGGAAGGAAACTCTAACATGATGTGTTTGGGACATGATGGTGGTTCTAACTTTGCATTTTATATGTGGTTAACCCTTGGTTCCATGAAAATGTAATAGCTAGAAGGAATGGGGTGGAGGGGCAGCGTATGCATCAAATTATTGAAGAAGAATTGGCAAGAAGGATGGGGCCAAATAAGGCTGGTTTCAAAGGTTTGACGGTCACCATAACTTATGGAACATATCCTCTTTGCACAAGAAAGATACCACAACTCGCTATTCCCATGAAAAGGTATGAATTTTGTATTGACTTCTTTGTCTTAAGTTCAGCTGAGGCACATATTGTTCTTGGGGGTCAAGAGCTCCAAACTTTAGGGGAAATTACCCTCAAAATTCACAAGAGGGGGTTGAAGTTCCACCTACAAAATGAAGAGGTCAGAATTCATAGAATCGGGAATGGAAAAGGTAGGCATGTTGAGCAAGAAAGAACTGATTTTATTTCCTTATCAGCAGTTGGAAAAGGACTGATCACAACTGAGAATGCAAGGAAAAATTTGGCAAACAACATCATGAGTAGGTATAAAAGAAAGATTAAATTATGCAAGGCTGATAGGGGAGTTTTCTCAGTTAATATTTGTTTAGTCACAAGTAATAAAAGACTTTCCATCAAGAAGAAATCCCAAAAGGAAGCAACTGCAACATTTATGTGTCTCTTGCATACTACACTTTCAGCCCTCCACTCATTTTTGCAACAGTTGAAAGTGAGATTCCAATGGTTAAGATGGTAGACACTCAGCCCCACTTTCCTAAAGAGGTATGCCCAACTCTCTTGAAATTTATTTCAGTCATCATTGGTTCAATTATGAGGGGGAAATACATAGCTACAATTGTGTTTGGTATGAAGATGTAATCACGAGCATGGGAAGATTTGTGGTGTTTGATTCTCTTGAACAAGGAGACTACTCTTTCCTTGGGGCTGTTTGGGGTCCAAGAAAAATTCACTTGCTTGATTTGGCACAAAGTCCTCATCTCCCATAAGACTATCACAGACATATCCAAACATTTTGTGGCAGTCGGTTCCACTTGGCACCCATTGTTGAGCCTCTCTTCATCCCCCACATGGCCTACACCATTGCAAACAATGATAAGAAATCAGAATTGTCCTTGTCAAGTTCTTTTCAAAGTCTTGGTCCACCTACTAGCTAATTCACCGCATTCGAATTCATCGAAGATAAAATTCGTAAAATATTCATTGGTAAAAAAATCAACGATAAAATTCGTGATTAAATTCGACCATGAGAAATATACTTGTACTTTTAAAATTTTAAACTATTGATATATAAAATACAAATATAATAAAAACGTAAAAAAACAAAACCTAAACTAAAAAGTAATAATCGTAAAATACAAATATAATAAAAATGTAAATTATAAATATATAATAAAAATGTAAAATTATTATATATATAATGAAAATATATTAAAAATGTAAAAACTAAACCTAAACTAAAAAGTAAAATTAGAAAAAAACAAATAATATTTTCGATCACTTAAAAGTTAAAGAGTTCTAAAACTATACTTGAATGAGACATTATAATATATTATAAAAACAATAAAACATCATATAGTTTCACGACACAGACTAAACCTTTTGGGTCGGCGCAACACTTCCACGACAGAGACTAAAGCTTTCGACATTTTCTGAATGCTCAACTCTACCGTTGCACTAAGCATTTTGCAAAAGCGTGCATAATACCTATCCTGCGGGAAACTGGCATAGCTTTAAAATGCGGTAGGGCACGTTAGCTCCCTATCACCCAACTTTTCTCAAACTTCAAACGCAACAACTAAAGCAAAATAGCCTTACGGTCAACATATTTTCGTGTTTTTCATTTTTGTTTGTAGATGGTGATTAAAATCGTGAATTTCAACGAATTTCATGCTACGATTTGAGATTCGATAAATTTCGAATTTTTCCCTTAAAAATCGGCGAATGTGGTGACTAAGCCTAGTAGCACTTATACATGACTTCAAGAGAATTAAATGCTAGGAGATGTTTGGGATAGAGGAAGAAAATAAAAGATCTCAGCGAAAGTTTGTTTCTAATTCCAATAGTCATGGCATTTTTTTAGTCCTCGCACTTTCAGGAAGAAGGCAACTCACCACCATTATTGATACCAATGAAGCTCAAAAATAAAGAGGCAGTTGTTGAGACTTTTGGGATGGTTTAGTTGCTGATTACTTAATTGAGTGACATTCCAATAGTGTGGTGGAGGGGTATTCAGTCCACTTTGGGAGTGTGACTTGTCCTTAGCTCATACAAGTAGGATTTCAGTCATCATTCACCCTTTCAAGAGGAAAAGGTCTAGTTGCAAATGTCATCTTGACAACATGGACACAAATGAGCCGAACAAGGGGCCAAAAAGAGAAAATGGGAGTGAGAAGGAACTAGCCAACATGCTAACATGGCATGAAGGAGGATGGATAGAAGACCAATTTTTCTTGAATAAGTTTGTCTCTTGTGCGGTATAAAGAAGAAGGAACAACTGAGATTTATTTGGGATCCGAGTACTTGCAATTGCTTAGGGACAAGCAATCTTGGGAAGGGAGGACTGTCATGTACCTTTTTGGAGGATGATTTCTAAAGAGCTTAACCCATTCTCTCCTCGTGGGTCTAAGGAGAAAAAACAAGGGGAAGATTTGGATTATGTTTTTTTAGATAGTTGTTTTCATTTGTTATCATTTATCCTATTGGAACCCTTGTGCTCCAATAGAGAAACCTAAGTAGTTTAGTAATAAAGGTATTAAGAGCATGTAGACTCCAAATACCCTTTTGAATATTTAAAAACACTTACTTAAGGGGTCGGCCATCATTTCTCATGTTAATAAGCACTCCTTATGGCTATTTAAGGAGGGCACTTAGACATTATGTTATTATGTTTTGGAGATTATTCTTATCTTGGTGAAAGTTGGCTAGTGTAGCCCTTTTACTCTTTCTCTCTCAAGGACAAAATCCCTTGGGTTGAGGATCTCATTCAAGGACGAAAACTTTTCATGAGGTTTTGGTGTGCACGCTGATTTGAAAGGAAATAAAGTATCTTTCTCTTGAAGGTGTTGTCTCTTTGGTGCAAATTATATTTTATTTAGAGTGGAACGACTTACCTTGGTGACGAATTTTGGTATGTGATGCAATTTGGCAAATATGAAATTACTCTCTTATTCTCTATATTTTTCTAAGGCCAGGATTCGAGTTTGATGAATTTTAACAAGCTTGGGAATGTTTGCTGGTTAGGGTTCTGTAATTAATTAATTCCACATACAATTCTGATTTCTAACAGCTGCAATTGATTGCTAAGGGTTTTCTATTAATTTTGGCATAAGTTTGGAAGGATTTTTGCAAGGTTTAACCCCTCTTTGAAGGGTTGTTTTCACCTAGGGAAGTCGCTGCCCTAGGAAGGGTTTGAAATTCAGTTTTGCAGGGTTATAACAACAATGCTATAAATCTGATTTGTGGGCTTTTTGTCATTTCCTGAGTCCCCCAAAAAGGGACATTACACACGAGTGGCTAATTTTTTTCTTCCGATAATTTCAACGAAGGATTAAAACCTGGTATATTTATTATATTCAATAGATGCCATGGATTCTATATATCTGTTATCCATTTTTACCCATTGGGCAAAATGGAAAACTTGGGAGGATGGGTTTGAGCACTGGACATGGCTTCATGGAGCAATCTGGAATGATATAGGTGAGTTTTCAAGTTTGGGGAGCATTGCAAGTGGTTTTGGGAAGTTTCGGAGGTTTTGGAGCCAATTCATCAGAAGTAGGCTTTCGGGCCTAAAGGAGCATGCACCGTGAAAGAGGACCTAAGCTTCAAAGAAAGATTCGAGAGCCGCGTGAGGAATTATAAGTCCAACAAAGTGCCTATGGAAATCATTTTCCATGACCTACATGGTGGAAAAATGGGACTTCTTGAAACATCATACACTTTCCTAGGCAACTCATTCTTCTGCGCACAACCGACAATCCCGAGAAAGAAGGGACTGTTTGGAGTGTTAAAGTCAAAATTATGTCTTGAGACCACCACCATTGGATTCAGTGGGTTGTTTACAAGTGGAATCATATAAAATTTCACCTCAAAACTCATCCGGGAGCTTGAGATATCGCCTTCGCAAGTTAGCCTTTGAGGTTGGACGGCCCGGGGTTGGGTGACTCATTGACACGGTTATACGGACCAAGGGTTGGACGACCATCTAACCAAAGAGGTTGGATGGCTCGCAGGTTGAAGAATGGATGATTGTCATGGTCAAGTGCTCGTTTGGTTGTACGGTCACAGGATGGACGGCTCGTGGGTTGGATAGTCGCAGATCAGGTGAAGAAAGGTGGGAAAAGATAGCTCAACAACCAACTTTAATGAAGTATAGCGCCCATGTCTTCCTTTGACAGAAAAGTACCCTCGAGAAGCGAATTCATATGGCCTCCCATACCTCTTTAATGAAGCTTGCCAGTAGGTGAAGCAAAATTCGAGGCTCTTCCTCTATATATTGTAAAAGACCCCTCATTTGAAGGAGAGACATTCTAAGAGCTGGGGAAACTTTTGCAAGTTTTTTTCCTCAACTCCAATGAACTTGTAAGCCTTCTCTTGTGCATGACAAGCATATTTGTGCCTCCATTCAACAATGTAATGGTCTGTGCATGTTATAGAGCAATAAATTCGTGTTTTTGTGGTGTTTTCAACCCTTTTTCATGTTTTATGCACCTCCTTGCCTCTCTATTGTGTTGTTTTTCTATGCATGTATTTCTCACTTGCAGGTGTAGGGTGTTGTGTTTCATGGAGATTTGATGGCGAGTGGAGATTTGGGTCTGTGTCACTACTATTCTGACCTCTCCCAGCTCTATTTTTCCTCTTCTTTCTCCCTCAACAAAATATCTCGCCCCTTTTTTTTTTGGTGTTATCACCCCTTAGTGTAGGATTTCCCTTTTCATGCACTTTCTCTCCTTGTCTCTCCTGGAATTGTTAGGGTAGGTTTAGGTAGTTGTCTTTTTCTGCATTAGGAGTAGTGTTAGTTCTAGGATTAGGTAGAAGAGCCGGCCTTCTCCAGAGGGTTATCTCAAGTTCGCAAGTCCCACAACTTGAGGGATAACCCCATGTTAGCAAAATTGCACCGATTGCCCCACACACGTGAAATCAAATCGGGGGTGCTGTAATTTTGACATAACAATATCTTCAATGTGCTTGGAGAGCACATTACTTATGGTTATGTTACTAGAGTGGGGAAACGAAATGGTTTGGAGCAGAGAAACAAACTTCTAAGAGTTTTTGGACAAGAAGCGTTGTAGGTCTTTTTGGCTTGAGAAAGTAGTGTACTTGTATATCTAGGCTCAAAGCAATGTTACCAAAGACTCGAGATGGTGGGACACCGGGACGAAGTTTCCGGGATGGCAAAAAAATTCCAAAATTTTAGGATGGCATGGGGACGGCTATAAAAATAATATATAAATTATAAATATACAAATAAAATTTAATTTTTATGAATTGCAGTACATATTTATATATCAGTCCACCATGTGCATACAGTCCACATCCATATTAAAAAGCAGCATACATATAGCTATACTAATGTTATATGTCCATATAGCTTTTAATATTAATATGTATGCTGCTGGTTTTCATAGTCCATATAGCTTTTAATGTATGGACATATAATATTAATATGTATGCTGCTGGTTTTCATAGTCCATATAGCTTTTAATGTATGTTGTGACAGTCCACCATGTGCATTTGTGCTTGAAAATCTCCCATTTTTTTCTTTTCTTTTTGGGAATAGGATTCAGCAACAGTTCAAGCCCTATATTCATATATCACTCTTGATTCTTAATATGTCTTTGTAATACAATATAATTGGGTTATGGTTAACCGGTAAACGTTTTGATCTATGCCTTATTGCTTTTATTATCTACACAACCTTTCTCTTCATATAGAAATATACATATAGACTTTTTAAGTTATTGGAGCTTCCAAAGTGAATTTTAATTAGATTTATAGTATATAGATACAAACTTTTTCCCGAATAGAGATGAGTGGCTTCCAAAAACAATCTTATACTACAAGAGTACAATTTAAAAATCAGTTTTTAAAGAGAAAACAACAAAGAAATTGATTTTAAAAATTACTTTTTTTCTTTTAAAAAAACCAGACATCCCCAAAACATCCGCTGATATTCAGGGTTGTCCCAGAGACGTCCTCCTCTGTTCCCTCCCTTTCGGAAATGTGGGGGGGACGGTCCCCCTCGTCCCGCCGTCCCTAGGACGTCCCAGACACCTGGTTTTCGGGGGGGATGCGTCCCCACATAACACTAGCTCAAAGGCCTATGCATGATTCAAGGCAGTTTGGAGCTTGAAATATAACCTTCTGTTTGATATTTTTCTGAGTTTGGGCCAAATAACTAAAGTACTGATAAACCAGAGAAAGACAAGACATAAATAACCAGGAGGAGGAAAAATCATATATAGCCTGTGAGACAAAACATTACTGAACAGAGAAGATAGCCGAGAAAACATGGTCGAGGGGCCTTAGTCTGGAAGCTAGAAAAAAAGGCCATGGCTATACTGGGAGCAGTCTGGCGTTTGTGGCATGATAGTGTCCCATCCCAACACATCTAATTATGTTTTGATGGTGGTTGTCAACAAAAGTGGTGACAGGGCCAGATTGTTCAGTTATCCAGGTGGCCAAAAGCCCCCAATTATATCCTTTGATTAAATGCCACATCACCCTCCATCCTGGCTTCATGATTCAGCTGACTCATCTCCTCTCATATTCTGCTTCTCTTCATTGAATCTACTGGCCAATCTGATGCTTCTCTAGTCTACTTAGTCATCTGCCACATTTGCAATCCAATCAGCCTCTAAATTTGCTTGAAGCCTTGAACCACTGCTTTAACTTTGCTAGTCCCTGGGGTAATTTACCTTCAAATCTCCTTAAAAGGATTATCCTCTTCCATGGATTATTCAGGGCACACTTTACACCATCCATCATGGCTAGTCGTTTGGCCTCATTGTTTGGTCTTCTTCCCATGGACTTGTAGAAAATCAATCTGCTTTCATCTCTGCTTCCTCTTGCTATAACCCCAATACCGTAATATATGGTGAGCCTGGGTTTCCCCAGGAGCTACATTGAGGAGCACCCAATGTGTCTGGCTAAAACCGGCAATGCCTCAAATGATATTCATCAGCCCCATTAACAGGAATGTTTTAGGGTTTATATTTGCAAGAATTATTAAATTCAAATACATCGACGGGAGTTGGTAAACAAGAAGCAAAGTTCACACAGATTAACAACCCTTATTGCTGCATACTTTCAGTTAAACCAGTGATCATTTGGTTATATTATAGGATATAAATTATGCACTAGAAACCTGCAAAACATCCTAACAGGAGACTGATTGAACAAAAGTAAATCTCAGTTGAGAGCATAGGGTGGCAGATCAAAAGAGGGATTATTATAGACAGTTGGCAAACGGACAGATCAAAGGAGAGAGTTGTTATGAATAGATGTTCAATTGGTTACTGGATAATGGACAATTTTTTTCTGATTTTGTATATAGTCTACTGATTTGGTTGGTTGTTTGTCATAAGCCAGAAATGGCATAAACAACCTAAAACCGTCAATTCTTCATAATTTGGTTGGTTGTTTGTCATAAGTCACAAACAGTATAAATAACCTAAAAACGTCAGTTTCTTAAGGCTCCTGGCCCTTCTATTTCTAGTAACATTGCAATACTCGCGAATGTCTCAAGAAAATGAATTTTTAGGCCTCAGAAAATTTGTAGCATATAATCCACCAAGACTGAGCTTAAAATTATTACACACTGCACTTCCTCAGTTGTTTTTATAGTCCGGCCCAAGTTGAATATGCCATACAGATCACTTTGTTGCTATTTTGACCAGGCATTACTTATCAGCCTCATTGATTCTACTTTGCTTGCTTGCAAATGTTAGTGTACCATGTTTTCTCACTGAATATATTGACTGACAATGCTCTTCAAATGTGAACATTGAATAGTATTGTAATAATTCTTCATCTCTCTCAGGCTCTTCCAGTGTACAATAAGGCTGTCTTGACTGTGGATATCGGAGGAGGATCTACTGAATTTGTTCTCGGATACTGTGGAGAAGTAATTCATGCAACTTCTCTAAAGCTTGGTCATATTCGCTTAACGGAGTCTTTTTTTGCGAAATAGAGATGATAAGCTGCAGGAGAGTCATATAGAAGAATTGCGGAGACACATTCGGGCCACGTTTTCTGATTCTAATTTGGTAGAAAAGGTTCGAGAGATTGGGTTTGAGATGGCTATAGGTAGCTCTGGCACTATTGAATCCATACAACAAGCAATACATCAAGGTCATGCTGTTGAATTGAGAGATGGAGGTGATTCCATGCCTGTTTTTTCCAAGCATTCAGGGGTTGCGAATTTACCAATGTTGAGCTCAATGTCATTGTAGCAAAGCTATGCAAAACAAAGAGTAATGAAGAACGGGAAGCTTCTTGGGTTGACTGAAAACCGCCTAGATTCATTAGTTGCTGGAGCAATTCTGTTACAGGAGATTTTGGAATCCTCGGTATCGATACGATGACAGTTTCTTCTTATGCACTGCGTGAGGGTGTGATTGCTGACACTTTAGCCAAGACATGCGATGAATACAGTTTTGTTCCTAACGTCAGGTGGAGTTCGGTCAGCAGTCTTGCTCGGAAATTTAACAACAAGAAAAGGATGAAGTCTGACATGCATTCAGTGCAATTAGCAAAGGTTGCTGTCTCAATTCGATATCTTGCATTTTCTCTTCTTTGTGCTCATGGATCATTACATTTTAGCATCCATGAAAGACCATACAATGCATTATGGATCAACTTTTTACCATTTTTCCTTGTCAAAATAGGAATTGGGAACCCACTTGAAATATTTTGAATACATTACTTTTGAATTTTATGAAAGTGATAACAAAAGATCCAAAATTTCTGTCTTTTGACATTGCAATTGACAGGAGCTTTTGGAAGGCTTACAAAGATGCAAAGAGAATGGTCACGATTGCTTTAGTACATCAGGGTCATCAATAGATGAGAATGATATTGAATTGATGGAATCTGCAATTCTGTTGCATAGCATTGGCATGTTTATCAATCTTAAAGGATATCATAAGCATTCATATTATCTCATCAAGGTTTGTTCACTTGCTCTCCATTAGGAACTGAAATGCTATTCTTAGATTAACATAATAAGCTACGTTTGAATTCATTAAGATGTTTGGAGGACAAAATTACTCATCATTATTAGAAAAAATGGCAGAGTCTATTTGCTTTTGATTTTTGATTATGAATGTAAGCTATATCTAAGATTCTGAACTATAAATTATATGCGAAATATTAACCTTCATGGTATATTTTTATGGGCAATTTTTTCCCAATTTGCTAATATTTAACAGTTTTTCTAAATATTAGATTCACCAACTAGCAACTTTCTGAAAAATTATTTTCCATTTTGTAAATTTTGAAAAATTGTAGCCCAAATTTCTTATAAAATACACATAAATTTGTTAAATTTGCCAAAATTTGTGTGTATTACTAGTAAAATTATATGCTTTTCCTTCGAATTCTCATACCATACTTTATTTCTTTTGACCTAAAAATGTTTGTCCACAATTAAATACTTATCAATTTATTCCCATTCCTTATAATTTTTCCTTGTCTATATTTGTTCTCATTGTCATATAGTCGTCATCCAATTAACTTGCTTTCCTTTGTTTGTCTCCCACCATACATGTGATTTGTTCAAATGACCCAATCCCTTCCTAATGCAGCCATTGTTTGTGCTGTTTGGAGGATTAACCATTGTACCCAAGTGAGGCAAGAAGTTTTTTTCATTCAACAAGGCAATGAACTTGTTCCTAGCTTATTCGATGTCTTTAAATTCAGAACAACATTCTTTGTCTTCTGAGAATTCTCTTTAGTTAGACATTTTGTTGGCCAGGTATCTTCAAAGGCATCATTATAGTTACGGGGCATGATACTCATGAGTGCCATATTTATTGTGTCTCACATTGGACACCTTAAAAGAGGCATCTAATTCATTTTGTTCCAATTCCAAGATCTTGAACATAATGCTTCTACTGTGAACAAAGGCCCTTGTGTCTATTTATGTAACTTAGTTGTTCTTTCATGGTTGTTTGATGACTTATGAGTTTAAAAATTTGTTGAATTCTACTACCTTATTTATGTGTAATTTTGAGCTTGCTTGTAACGTGTTGGCCTTTCTTAAAAAGGTTTGGTGAACAAATAGAGAAGTTGGTTCTTCACAAGCCTCATAGACTCTCTTTAGGTCAGTCTAACTAAACAAATTTGTCTTGAGTTAATTTTTGCCAAGACCTAAGTATATTATTGAAATTTGATTGGGCAATAAGGGTTTTGTGTAACCTACATTGCACATTAGCTAGCCATGTACTTGTTTCCGTTTCCAAATTCTTGATCATAAAATACATGTTTTGTGTAGTCATGCATCTAGAGAATGCTAACTTCTTGGCTCCATGTGTAGATCGTCTTTATGAATAAATATAATTGTTTTGTAGCCATTGTAGCCAACCTGTCTTCAATTATTCTTGTCGGCATTATGTAGTGATGTAACGACTTTAGGATCGGTTCTTGAGTGTTAATGGAAAACCGTTGAGTCTTCACATTCAAATAGCATGGTACATGTTAGGGTAAGGGTATTGAGTACTAGGTCCCGGTTCCTCCCTATCTTGAACAACTTGTAATGAGCACCACCTATGAATAAAGCAGCAACTACTTATGTGGTGTGCGTTTACTATTCTCCAATTGCTATTCTTTGGTATTGTAGCTTCCTTGTAAACATTATGGCATCGTTCCTTAAAAGAGCATTGGGTCAAGTTCAAGTCGGTTCAAAGCGAATGTCGGTTGACAATAACCATTGACACAACACATTTATGATGGAAGCTTATTTGGTCAACCAATTTAGGAAATAGTTAAAACCAATAAACAAAGAGAAGATGAACTCATGAGGGACTTCAAGTATTTGTGATATCTCTTTGTACGTGAGCATGTCAAGGAAGAATCGAGAGGGGACCCAAACACTAACAAATGCTATCTTCGGAAACTTGGTGGTATACAAGAAGTGGATCTACTACTTGATCATTTACGAAGCCTCCTTGCCAAGCACTCTATTTTTGCAAGACTGTGTGAAACGTGATCATGAAGTACAATGAAAACAAATCTTACAATGGTACAAGGTGAGGTGTTGTAAAGAGGAAGAAACATACAAAAATTGATGCTAAACCAAAAGGCATTAATGCCATCGAGACCAAACAAAGGTGGGAGAAGAAGCCTATATGCTAGGGGAGTGGATGAAGAAATTTGATCTAGCAGGACTCTTGGAATAGAAGAGTGAAAATAAGCTGCGAGAGGTGGCCAGCTCTAGAAACCTCTCAGGCAAGTATGGTACATTAGCCGAAGCTGAAGTTGGAGCCTAAACCAAGGGTTCAACAAGTATAGAAACACTTGTATGCCACCCATAAGTACACAATGGGTGGAGATTGCGACTCAGTTGCCCCTTCTAGAGGAAGTGCTGATCTTGCTGACCGGATATGGTTGGTAAGTCCCGTGGAAGAATCTCCAAATTCCGACAAGGATTCAATTAAGCCCCCTCTTTGTAAGGGAAATCCATGTTTTGAGATGGAGTTCAATAATGTCTTCTTCAAAAAGAAGAATGGGTCGCATATGAAACAATGACCCACTAATCCGAGCCACAGGGCCTAGGATTCAATTTAGAGGACAACCCTCAAATTTGGCTAGTAAACTATGTGTTATAGAACATGTATTGGAAATCTAGTAAAACAAAACTCCTCCAAATGTTGAATATTTGCAAAATAATGCAACTTCTATCCTTTATACAAAGTGTTTGGTTGAGAATGAGTATTCTCAAGATTAGAAAGGGGAAAACACTTCCTAATTGATTGTCCTAGTCTTCCATGAAAATGCATATGATCATTCGATGTTAGATACTCGAGGCATGATAACATTTGTGGTTATGATCTCTGGTTGATGCCTTTATCAATTCCCTTTGGGTCAAATTGCTTAAAATATCATTACAAGAAGGCAATTACAATACATGACAACTACAAAGTAGGACTTGCAAAAGGTTTTTTTGAGTGACGGTTCATCTTTTGTGGGTGTAACAATTGGACTTGTGATGTTGCAGTTTGCTGACAAGTGCTTTGACGTAGTGCAAACTTGGAAAGTATAATCTAACATGCGGTGAAGCGGTGGGAAGATGCCACGTGAATGTAGATTTGATAGTCTGCGCACGACGAAGTGGTGCTTAGTATGTTGTAAGGTGCTACACAATTGCATAAGGGTATCATGAGGTAACGTAAGATGCTGCAAGGTTGGAGAGTAGAAATTTCTTAAAAGAAGCTGTGTGGAGTGGTGTAGTTGTGCACAAATCATTCATCCTTTCGTGAGGAGAAATGGCTCCCATCGCATCTTGGTTAGCTATGGGAATTGAACTTGATGTTGTCAAAGGTTGTAGTACTTAGCTTGATCAACGTATTGCCTTGCCTTGACCACTTTGAGCAATTGATGCATGCCTTGGTGAGTGTGTGTTGTTGTCACTTCAATGATCTAATCCTTTGGTATCATTGTAAGTGTTCAAGATCCAAATCCAAAGGATGATGTGTTGTTCTTTGGAAAGTATGGCTTAAGGAGTTCCACATTGAATATTGGATGTAAATCCCAGTATTGTAGCAAATCAAGGATGAATCCGTTCTCTCCATCTGTGTGCAATATGGTGTAAGGACCATGGTGTAGAGGCTTGATCTTTCTATGAGGGCCCTTGAAGTTCCTTTTAAAGATGCAACCAAACTTTATCACCCACCTTGAAATCATGAGGTGTGTGATGTGTGTCATGGCGCTCTTTGTACTTTTATTGTTGGCTCAAGGGTATTTGTTGAACATATTAGTGAACATGCTTGATGTGTTGCAAAAAATTGTCTTGTCCACTTCCTTCTCTTGTGTACGCGACTCCTGCTGGATGGCACGTAGTAGGATATGCCTAGAGGTGCCGCTGGTTGAAATCTAAGACATGTTTGAATTGGTCTTGTGCCCCTAGAAATGTGTAGAGCTCTGTTATAGCCATGTCACACATGGAAAAATTGTCATCCCAAGTGTGTGGATGTGTGTTGTTGGACATGTGCAACAAATGAACAAGTGTGTGGTTAACAAATTTTGTTTGTCCATTTTGAGGATGAAGTGTTGTAGATTGGGTACGATTGCATATCCATCATTTCCCACAAGACATGCCAAAATCCACTAACAAATAGTGGTTCGTGATCAAACACGATGAATGTTGGTAGGCAAGTGTACCCAAACATGGATGAAGAATGAGCATGTTGTTTTCTGCGTGTTGATGTTCTTTTTGCAAACAACCATAAAAGCGATCTTTTGAAACCAATCCACTACAATAAACAGAGTCATACTAGTGTTTTGTCATAGATAAGCTAGTCATGAAATCCATGTTGATCTATTCACAAGGCTTGGATGGGAAGGGAAAAGGTATGCGAAGTCCTAACTTTGTATTTGTGGGTTTGACGATGCAACAAGGAATGTAAGACTTTATGTGGCGCTTAATGTCTATATATATGTGAGGCCAATATAAGTGTTGGAGCGCTATCAATGCTTTGTTAATGCCGAAGTGTCTTGCTCTCTCGGCATAGTGTGCCTCCTAAATGCATCTTTAGCTAGGTGCACCATCAAGAACACAAAGGTGTCTAAGATTGTAGAGAAGCTTGTTGAACATGTGGAATTCATGAACTTGTTCACCTTGTTTAAGGGCAATACAAACTTTTGTGAAGTCACAATTTTCTTAGTGTAGAGAGACCAAGTTAGAGAAGTTATAGACGTGTGTGTCAAGCAATATGATGAGTGCTTGCACTAGAGGGCATTTGAGGCAATCTTCAGGAGTTCCCATTGAATGCTAGATGTAGACCCGAGTATGTGGCAGATCAAAGAAAAATGTGTTCTCTTCAATTACATGTAGTATGGTGTAAGGACCACGGTGTAGAAGCATGATCCTCCTATGAGCTCCCTTGAAGATCCTTTTGAAGATGCAACCAAACTATATCACCCACCTTGAATTTTTGAGGTATATGATGCACAACATGGTGTTCTTTGTACTTTTGCTGTTGGCGTGAGAATATTTGTTGAACCAGTTGGTGAACACGTTGGATGTGCTGTAAAAACTGTCGTGCCTTGTCCACTTCCTTCTCCTATGTGCACTGCTGTACATGTAGCAAATGAACAAGTGTGCAATTGACAACTTTCGTTTGTCCATTTGTCGAGGAAGAAATGTTGTAGACCCATCCAATTGTGTGTCCATCATTTCCCACAAGGCGTGCCATTTTTTTGTTGTTAAAAAATTACATGTTCGTAATCGAGACACAATGGATGTTGGTAATCCAAAATGTAACTAAACATGGTTGAAGAAAGAGGGCATGCTTTTCTATGTGATGATGTTTTTTATAAGCAACCATGATGTTCGACATTGTTGACAAAAGTTTTGTTAATCACAAGCAGATGCATTCTCTTCAGTTGTGTACAATATGGTGTTAAGGACCATAACGCAAATGTTCAATCTTCCAATGAGGGCCCTTGAAGTTCCTTTTGAAAATGCAACCAGGCTCCATCACCCACCTTGAACTCAAGAGTTGTGTGATGCATGTCATGGTGCTCTTTGTACTTTTGACATTGGCGTGAGAGTATTTGCCGAACCCGCTGGATGTGTTGCAGTAAACGTTTCTCCCTTGTTCACTTCTTCAACTGTGTATGCGACTCCGTACCGGATATGGCGCGCAGATGGGATGTCTAGAGGTGTCGCTTGTTGATACCCAAGACAATTTTGAAATGAACTATGCCCGCATATAATTGTGTAGAAATCTTAGGCATGTTGAATGTATAGCAAATTAACATCCCAAGTGCGCGGATGTTCGTTGTTTACGTGTGCAACAATTGAACAAGTGTGTGGTTGACAAATTTCGTTTGTCCTCTATTTTGAGGATGAATTATTGTAGATCGATCCAATTATGTATCCATCATTAGCCATAAGGCGTGCCAAAAATCACTTTCAAATCACGGGATGCGATCATACACAATGCATGATGGTAGTCTAGGGTGTACCCAAACATGGTTGAAGAATCTATGTGTGGTTTCGTATGCTTTGATGCTTTCTTTGCAAGTAATCATGATGTTCTACATTGATAACTAGATGTAGACCCGAGTATTGTAGAAAAACAAGGACAAACACATTCTCTCTAAGTGCGTGCAATATGGTGTAGGGACTATAGCACAAAGGCTTGATTATCCTATGAGGTCCCTTGAAGTTCCTTTCAAAGATGCAACAAAAACTTTATCACCCACCTTGAACTCATGAGGTGTGCAATGCGCGCGTCATGATGCTCTTAGTACTTCTACTATTGGCGTGAATGTATTTGTTGGACTTGTTGATGAACATGTTGGATGTGTCCGAGAAACTTGTGTGCCTTGTCTTCTTCCTTCTCTCTTGTACACATCTTTGTGTTGGATGGTGCACGATATGATATGTCTAGAGGTGACACCAAAGTTGAAACCCAAGACATGCCCAAAACGGCTCATGCCACGTAGAATTGTGTAGAGCTCTATTGTAGGCATGTTGAATGTATGACAAATTGTCATCTCAAGTGCCCGAAGGTGCTTTGTTGTACATGTGTAGCAAATGAACAACTATGTGGTTGAGAATTTCCATTTCTTCATTTGTCTAAGTATCCATCATTTCCCATAAGGCATGCCAAAATCATCGACAAATTATGGGTTGTGATCATACGCGATGGATGTTTGTAGTCCAAAATGTACCCAAACATGGTGAGGGGGCCAAGTGAATGGATGCTTTACTCCCCATCCTTAACTCCTAGAGCTGCAAGAGCACACTATCTAGCACACAAACCCAAGGGCAATTGCCAAAACATTCACTTTTATTAGATTTAAATACTGGGTACAAACATTACACAAACCTTACACAAATCCTTTATTGAACTCAAAATTCATACATGGAGATCGATTTTTACTATCAGATCTCCTTGTAGACTATGGAATACTATCCCCTTAGCAAGCTCTATATTTTTCTTGCTTGCTTTTTCCAACTCTCCTACAAACTAAAACTAATTCTTTTTGATCCTTGACAAACGTCTTGAAAAGCTTAACAGTTCCAATACCTCTTTGCATTCCTCAAAATGATCGGAAATGCATCAACTTTGACAAATTTGGAATTCTGCGCCGTTACTGTGTGCATAAAGAACTTAGGCAAAATTATTAGGGTAGTTGTGTAACCGTTGCTTTGTGCAGACCAATGGGTTATGAAATTGCCACGGCAATCACGAAACCACATTTTTGTTGACCGGAAATTCGCAACCCTTGCCTACCTAAACCAGCATTTTTTCATTTTCCAAGAAAAAGGTCCTTAGGACCCAATCAAACATCTGAAATCCCTCTCACATGCCTTTTCCCAGGGTAGTTGAACTTATGAATAGTAGGTGGTTATGTCGATCACCTTCCATACGCATGACAAAGCAACAAGCTGTTAATTTGCCATAAACAAGCACAATACAGATGCAATCTGTTTTTGGGTAATGCAAGATTGCTAGTGAACCTGGATGCTCCTGCATCATACGTGTTGGGTAAATGAAATGAACCACGAGATTTCACTCATGACCATTCTGTGAGTTTTTGAAATGAAATTCTGAGTTTAGCAACTACAGATGCATTCATCCATGTTGCTTCTTTTTCTGTCTTGTTCTTCCCATTCACCAAATTCTCTGTATTTCTTCCCTCATCTTTTTGATGACTTGTGAGTCAATCATCGTTTCTTCCTCGTTCCTTTCTGGCTCAGGAAACTTCTGTATCCTATTTGTGATTGATGGATCTGAACTTGTGCTTCCTTCTCCACTTGTTTGTCTGCAACATTGAAAATTGGCAAGATATTAATCCCTTCCGGGAGCTCAATCTTGTATGCATTCACTGCAAACTTCCTCAAGACCTTACCAGGCCAAATCTTTTTCTGCTTCATCTTGTCACAAGTTCCTTGTGGAAACCTTTCCTTCCTCAACTGAGCTAAAGACCAGCTCCCCAACTTCAAATTCTTGTTTCCTTCTCTTGAGATCAGCATGTTGCTTGTATCTCAAAGTGTTCTTTTCCAAGTTTTCCTCACTTGTTAGTCTACCTTATGCATATATTCAGAAAAATCCTCTACTACAAACCCAAATCAGCTGTACTTTGCAACTCATCTACATCCCTAGATTTGTACCCATACACAATTTGAATAGGGCTCTTGGCTGTTCTTTTTTTCACCGAGTAGTTGTATGCAAACTCAGCTTGTGCCAACATATTATCCCATAGTCTTGGGTCATGTCCAACCAAGCATATCAACAAATTCTTGAGGCTTCTATTGACAACCTCAGTTTGTCCTTCTATTTGGGGATGGTAGGCTGGACTGACTCAATTTACCTCCCATCTTCTTCCAAAAGTTTTCACAAATTTTGTGTCCCTATTCGAAATAATTTTCTTTGGCAACATGTGCAATCTTACTACTTTTCTCGAAAGAATATAGTAGCAACAATAGTGGCATTAATTGTCTTCTTGCAAGCTATGAAGTGTGTCATATTAAAAATGTATTGACCACAATATAAATAGTCATTACCTTTTTGAGTTCTCAGCAACCCAAGAACCAAATCCATGCTCATGTCCTCTCATGGCCTTTCTTGTGTAGGCAATGGACGATACAAACCTGTATTCTGATTTTTTTTCTTTGGGTGTTGGCAAACTACACAATTTTGAACAACATTCTTTACATCCACACTCATTCTTGGCCAACAGTAGCTCTTACACAGCTGCACCAATGTTTTGTCTACTCCAAATGCTTCTCTCTCACCGAATTCTCCTATATTGAACCGTGAGTTATGCATAAACACTGGCCCTTGAACGATAAACCTTCTCGAGTGAAGTAATCCAACCATGGAGTCCTATTCATGTTGGTTGGACATGATTCCCTAAAATCCAAATCATCCTTAAACAACTCTCTCATGAAATCTTATCCAACAACCTCCACTCTCATCTCATGCAACAAAAGCACTCTTCTGCTCAATGTATTAACAACTTTATTTGATTTACCACTCCCAAGCTTTAATACAAATGAGGAACTCTGGAAAAACTCAACTCATTTCATATACTTTTGACTTAACTGACCTTGACTGTTTGTAAACTTCAATGCTTGATGGTCCATGAACAAAATGATCTCGAGGTAACAATTAGTGCCTCCATTTCTTCAATGTTTGAGCAAGTGCATAAAACCAGAGTTGCATGGATACGAATCTTTATCGATACGGATACAACTAGTTTTTAATGCCTCCCGCTATGTAGCCAGGAAATGCCTAAGGGGCCCATGTTTACGCACGAAACGTTTCGGAAACACGAAACGGGTATGCAAACGTTTCCCAAAAAAAAAAAAAAAATAATTAATTTTTTTAAGAAACATCTAACTTATCTAGATTATTATCATGTATATGTGAATCATTGAAATTGTAACTATGTTGAATGATGAGTTATGACTCTTTAGAAGTTCAAATTTCAATGAATACAAAATATTTTGAGTGCTTTATCAATTATCTCTTATGGTCTACAAATTTACAATTATAAAATGAGTATTATGCATATATATATATATATATATATATATATATATATATATATAATTTTTTTAATAATATATTGTACGGACGTTTCCGTCAACGTTTCGTATCCAAGGTTTTTTGAAAATTGCCGTTTCCGTGTTTCGTACCCGTTTCCGTTTCCGTTTCCGGCAACATAGGCCTCCCGATATGGATACAGTTGGGTACGACATACTATATAATATTTAAAATACTATAATAATCTAGATTATAAATTAAAAATATATTAATACTGATTATCAAATCTAAATTATAAATGAACTTACACTTTAGATTAAAATTGCACGCAAATTACACACTTTAGCCCAGGAAGGTAGGAAATTTGGTATTCTATAGATTAAAATTTTTTGCAGGTTGTGTAGGCCAACGTAAAATAGACAAAATGATAGGAGTAAAATAATTGCATGTTGATAAGAGCCATTGTGAAATCTTGAAGTAACAGAGTGAATCAACACTCTCACCTCCATGTACTCAATTGTTGCTACTAAAACACAATATTGAAGATCATTTGTAGTTTTTACTATTTTAGAATATTTTTTGCTTTTTGAAGGGGTTTTTTGTTTATTTTTATAATTATTAAATCGGATACAACTATAGTTGCCACGCTTTACACGCGCACTTGGGTAGTAGGGACAGAGTATCTAGCCTTGCTTTGCATTTATTGCATTGAAGATTTGATTATTCAGCCTCCGAAACTGGATATCCTAATATTGGTTGATTTCAGGACCTCTTGGAACATATTTTGAAATTGACAGGATACATTTGAGATATTGATGCAGAGGCTTAGAACTAGAAGACATGGGTTTAGCTCCTAATAGCCTTTTCAAAGTGGTTTTCTTGATGTGGGACCCACTCTAGGGGCAAAGAAGAAAAACTAAGGACATTTTCAGATACCCTTTATGGATTTTCAGCTCTCCCAATCCTCCTCAGGCTCTGTTAGATCACTAAACCTCTTTAAATGCAAAAACTCAGACTTTCCTAGGCCTAATTAGGTTCGTAGACTGTTTTTTGGGTTTTGGGCCACTTACACGTGTCAACACCTCATGAAACAACTGAAATCAATTAGAGCACATGAAAAGACACATGTCCACCAAATTTCATGAATTTTGGCTGGTTCATTTTCCAAAAATGCAATTTTCTTTTGAAACCCTAGGTGGGGGTTTTACCAGGCCGAGAGCACTAAAAAGGCAATTTTTGAGTTTTATGGGGTTTCAAAGGTAGCTGGTAAATTCAATAGGATTGTGCCAACTTTCTCCAGGTCCCCTATAAATTTCAAGTCTTGACTCAGCTCCTAGATGAAGTTATTCCAATTTTATCAGTCAGTGCATACATGCAAAAGGCCTAAAACAAGGTCTGCCATAACCAGTCAGCAAAAGAGCGAACTTAGATGCCTTAATATGTACGCAAACTCGAGCAAGTCTTCTTTACTGAATTTGCTTCTTGAAATGGCTTACAAACAAGTATTTCTTCCTCTTTTCTTTCTAGACCTGCTTCTTATTGGCTCCACTGACCTTCTCCTACGTACAACTAGCATATATAGAGCTTTGAGGCTCTTCAAACGACTCTCCCCACGCCTCTTGACCTTTCATTTTCCTCATCTTGGCATGCCCTTTGGCCTTTTGTCTGTAATATCCTGCTTCTGGGATCAGTGGAAAATATGCAAATCAACAACCTTCCAATACACTAATCAACTGTAAATAGCTAAACTCAGTCAAAATTTACTTGGACCAATCAAATAGACGACTCAATAAACCCGAAGACAAGGGTTTAATGGCCTCTACTAATTAGCTAGCAATTAATTCTCAGCTGAACATACAAATCAGATCTAGGCTTCTTTTGCAATCAATGCAATCTACTGTTATCAAAACTGCTACTACTCTGATGGTTGCCCCTGAAGCTTAATAAATACTCCAAACATACTCTCAAATCAGCCCTTCAAATAACACAGAAACATAAAACTACCAGCTGCCAATGAACCATGAATTACTCCCAAAATGATGACGAAATCATACTTCAAACTCAGCTTAAATTACTTGTACAATTCACTGCTGAAAGGAGGTTCAAAATACATCACTAACCCGTAACAATTGCTCTCAAAGAGTTGCTGGTATTTAGTGAATTAAAACACACAGTATGCTGATCATATATGACTTAAATATGCAAGAAAACCCTTGATACTCCAACCCAATGAAGTCGCTGGTAATAAGACTGTAAATGCTCATTGATTTGCTCCTAAAATGCCCCAAAACAAGTTGCTGTTGCCCAGGAAATGACAGCGGATTTAGTTGAATAAAAATCATATGAAGTGATCGCCAAACTTGCTCTACTTAGGTCACTGTCAAGAGGGACTGCAAAAACCTTATACAAACATGCAAGCACCTAGTCAATCTATTCCATATAATACTCCCAATCAATCCACATTCATCATAAAGGAAGTTGCTGTCATATAGAAGTTATAATCTTACCATACCATGCACATATTAAGTCATACCACCACAACAATGCATTAGATATTCATGAGGAATTTTACTGGGCAATAGAGATCACATAACACAGATCTAATTGCTAAGAATGCTCCAAAACTAGTCACCAAATATGCCCAGGCTGGTCGCTGCACATTAGAGCAATTAAAACATGCTTTTAAACACCCAAATGGTTACATCATGAAATCGCTGGCCAAGGGTAAATAACAGTCTTAATTTATATTGAAATCAGATCCAAACCATGCCACTAACTCAATCGATTCACAACAACAATGCACTAAACCTGATCACAGTCATTATTAAAGCAAGTCGCTATAAAATAGGACATGAAAGCATGCAAAAGGCTGACTGTATCATACTCGAAAATGCATATAAACAGCCCACAAATATGATGAAAAGGGATCGCTGGAATAGAAACCCCATACACCAAAGTCGACTTGCAAAAGACTCCAAAGAAACACTTATTTTTTTATCACCATTCAGCTGCTACAGTGACGTCGCTACAGTAAAAGGGCAGATTTTCACTTGCAAATTAAATTAAATGCTTGCCAAAGCCAAAGACATGGATCTCACAAATAAATACTTCAAATAAATCTCAAAACCAGCTCGATCCAACCTCCCATGCAAGAGAGATAGAACATCAAAGGGCATACATCCCAACTCCAAGCATGGAGTATCAAAATAAGTTCATCATAGCATAATAATAATAATGGTCCTAGCACTCCTTTTATAAGCAAGGAGGCACAAAATTCGAAAACCCTAGGAGAGGAAAATATTAAATAAAAGCAGTTTGTTCTCCCTAGGTGTGGCGTCCCCTTTTCAAAGGGTGATTTTAACAATAAAAGCCACCTAAATGTTTATTTAATTAATTCCCCATTTAATTTTTATATTTTGGGAATTAAATTAAATAATCTTCATAATTAAATAATTATTGCTCTAGGCAATAATATTTAATTATTTAATAAAAATGTTCCCCTTGCACATCCCGAAGCCCACGGGGATGTATAGGCTAAGGGTCTTCAGAAATGGGGACATTACATTGTCTCTCATGACTCTTCAAGTTCCCAATTTTGTCTCCATTCTAGCACTTGACCAAGATGTTTCAATTACAAGACAAATGAGGACACGAGTGTCTTTCTACACACGTGCCCATCATCCTAAGACTCCTACATACTCTCCTACCTCTTTACATTGCACCACAACTTGAGAAGAGCCTCCAAATTGCCTTTACAAATTAAAAAATTCAAATTTATAGTTTTGGAGGGAAAACTTATAGACACCATTACAAGCCTAAATTTGAATTCTATGACCACACGCTCCTTCTACCTACTAGCACACACCTTCCTACACCTATTCACACTTGAAACACATCAAAAATTGATTCTTTCATGCTGCTCCTGCATCATACTCCCTAGGTGGGAGAAATTTGAGCTCCAACTCAAATGCATTTCTGAAAGCCTTTTCCTTTTCTTCCAATCTCTGAGTATTGGCATCCTCTCTCCGGTCTTATCTTTGTTCTCATTTTTTTCTCAGCTCTTCATCTTTTGCTTGATTTTGTCTCCTCTTCCTTCTTCTATCTCCTTAATGACTTCACTAGTTGCCTTTTTCCATTCTTCATTCAAGAGCTGTAACAATTCAGCTGCTGTACCTCTGATATCTTCCTCATTCTCTACAAGGTCTTCTTCCACTTCAAATTTCAATACTTGTTCTAAACTCTGCCCATCCCATGCTAATATCTTGTACACTTTGCCTTGTGTTTCATCCATTGTCTTATTCGTGTTTTCACACATCTCAAGTGTCTTGTGGGGCATTTCAGTCCCCTCATCTTCAACTTGCTCTTCCTCATGCTTTTCTTGGTTTTTTTAACTCTCTCGCCATACCTTCTTAACAGTCCATGCCTTGTTTTTCACCACACCACGTAGTTCTTTGGATGCCTTTCCCTCGAGTTCAATGTTGTACTTATTCTTATGCTCATGTAATATGCCTTCCATATTCTCTCCTTTACTTGCCTTGATGGAAAATACCCCCGCATTCAACTTTATTTCAGGTGTATTATTCAACCCTTGAAATATCCCAACCAATTCCAACTCCAAATTTATTTTATTTTTCGAGTTGTTAGTGCATTGACATTTCACAAACACTTGTCATGTCGTCTCAATTTCGATATTTTTGTTGTTTCTCTTTAATTGAAAGAACACGGCCAATAGAAAGTCCCACAAATGATTGCAGACAAACATAACTCCCACAATGCATAAACAATACAAGTCTGATTGGAAACGAAAGGATTTATTTATTTATTTATGGATTCCAAATACAATGAAATTCATCTCTAAATTGCATACCCGAAAGTCCAACTTTGTGTGATAAAATGAATGGATATCAATGGTACTGAAATGATCAGAACTCTCGCATGCGAAGGAGCCAATAGTGGCTGCACCTGTTACACAACTGCTGCTAACACCCCTCTCACTCCTCTAACTGCTGCGCTCTCCAAATGGGAAAGATGGCGCCCAATGATGGTAATAATATTCCTCTATGAGTAAACTGATAAACACACGCTGCAATTAACTGTAAAACAATATCAAAATGATCTGATGTGAAGCACAATGAAGACCCTGTTTGAATCTTCCTCCTTCGAATTGGGTTTCCGTCCAATCCGTAATCTCCAAGGGTTTCCGTCCTTCGAGAGTAATTAGCAAGAGCTGCTCTGAATTTGTTTTTTGTTCAAAATAATAAGTGTCCCGAGCAAATGGGCCAAATCCTCCTTTTATAACCTTTTCCGAGAATTTTCATTAAAAGAAAATATAATTAATAAATCACTTTATTAATTAATTACACCTTATAACTCCGGAAAGTGATTTATTTAATTAATTAATCATTCCTGGCGCCCAAGGTCACTGAATTAGCATCTCATCATTTAGAACTTCACATTCTCTTTCCGACGAGCTATAATACTGAGGTGCTCGCCAAGTAATTCGTACAAATATAAGCAACCTGAGTAAAATAATTAAAATAAGCCATTAATGCTCCCAAAGTGCGGAAATCGTCGGAAAGCACCGGAATCGGAAACTGACTGAGCAGAAGCGGTGCCGATGACGAATAATGAGAAATGAAGTCAGTTGGGTGACTTACTATAAATAGATACTCTCTCCAAGAATCTTGGAGAACACACCAGAAGCCGGAAATAACCTCGGAAAGTGCCAAGTGAGTCCTTAAGACCAACTGAACTCATTGCTAACATCAAATAATCCACCAGATCGTCGATAAAACCCTTACCTGCTATGCACATCATCTCCTAAACAACGGGACTAGCTTACGAAGATGACAAATAAGCTACCCACCAAGTGTCCAAGGGTCATGCCGGAAAGAGGGACATTACAACCCTCTCTCATTACCTTCTAAGTTAAGGTTCTCACTTGATTCTTGGCTCACATGAAGTCCTTTCTCGCCTTTGCTACTTTCTTGTTTAACATCTTCTTCCTCCATTTTTTCTTGCCTTCCAAAGGGAAGTCCACCTTCTTGAGCTGCTCTTTCTTGTCTTGATGTTTCCATTCTTGACATTCGTGCTCAGCCTTCTCTTTACATACATGACTATATTTTGCCACCTTGTAGGTATTTATAAGCTTCTTAATGTCTTCATCTTCTTTGTTCTTATTCATTGGTGCTTGATCTGCCCCATATTCTTCTTGATTCAAGGCTTTTCTTGTTCCATGATTTGTGCCTTCTTTCTCAGCTTCATTTTTATCCAAGGGTGCTTAGCTTGCCACATCTTCTTCATGATTCAAGACCTCATCAATGGTCTAACAGTCCATCACACCTGCATACACACAACTAAACACATAATTAAATGCAAAAAAACGAGGCCATATTGCCTCTACAAGTGCTCCCATTATGGGCACTTTCTCTTCTTTCTCTCCACTCACCTGATATTTCTTTTTTCTCATGTTTCAAAGAACACCTCTTCTCCATAACGGTCCTCTCTCTCTCTTCTTTTTCTTGCAACCACTTTTCTCTTGTACATTCTTCTCTTAATGCATCTATTACATCCTCTTCCTCTCCTTTCATGTTCTCCACAATTAGTACTTTCTTCACTACCTCTTCTAGGCTCTCACCGACAACTTCTCTATCCCATCACAGATCTTTTACTTTATTCTTTCTTCCTTCATCAAGGCAATCAATCTTCTCCTTCTTTTCTCCACAAGTAGTTTCACGGGCCACTTTTCCTTCCTTCTTCTAGCGTCCATCCATATCCTTGGCTTTCTTCTTTTTGCATGCTCTCCATCAGAAACCTCATCTGTTCTAACATCCCTTTTAACTCAACTATTTCTTCTTCCATATCTAGCTCTCTTCTTAGTGTCCTTTTCATGGACTCTTCCTTTCTTCTTGGTGTCTTCCTTCATAATCTTCTTGTGGCATTTCTCCGGAACTATATTAGAATGCCTTTCCAACATACTTTGAATCTCCGTAAGCAAATCATCCAATCTTGTGGCTGTGATGACTGATTTGGGTTTGGAAATCAGTGCTTAACCCATTTTGTCTTCCTTCAATGCCTTCAAGAACTCTTTCTCACCTACTATCATCACCTTAGGACTGTTTTCTCCTTCTCCATCCTCCTTCAAGGGCAATTAGTATGACTCTTGCCATCTTTCTCCAAGGTGTAGGTGTTGTTCTTCCCATCATGGATTGTCTTCCTATCATATTGCCAAGGCCTTCCCAATAGCACATGGCAACAATCCATAGGCATGATGTCTAAAAGACTTCATCCTTATAACTGCCAATATGAAAATCTACCAAACATTTCTCATTAACCAACACTTGGTGACCCTTTTGAAGCCATGAGACCTTGTATGGAGTGGGATGTTTCATTCTCTTCAATCCTAGCTTTTCTACCATCTCCAATGAAACCAAATTTTCAGTACTACCACTATCAATCACAACTTGACAACACTTACCTCTTGATTTGTGGGTGGTCTTGAAGAGTTCATTCCTCCGAACAATTTTTTTCTCCTTCTTGAGCAATACCTTCTTTATCAGAAAAGATTCTCCAACTTCAGGCTCCTCCAATTGTGAGGTTGTCCCATCATGCACCTCTTCTCCTTGAGCAATCTGATTTCTGCCTACATATCTGGTTTGGTTTTGGATCTTCAGCGCACTCCCAAAACCTATGCCCTGCATACTGATTGCACTTGAAACACTTGCCTAGAAATTTACCTCCTCTATTAGATTGGCCTCCTCTTGTGTAAGGTCTCCTTCCCTATTATCAATTGAGTTGTATGCTTTTCCTTGAGTGTTGTTAGCCTCTCGAATTGGGCCTTTGCGTCTGCTCTTCATCTCCTCGCTGTCCTCTTCCTCTGAAACTTTTACCTTTTCCTCTGTTTTGCTGAGTTTGCTTACTTGCCAACTTCTCCTCAACCTTGAGAGCAAATTGGTAACACTCCTCTATTGATCTAGGAGTCAACAAACTGATTTCATCTTGGATGTTGTATCTCAATCCATTGAGATATCTTGCCACCTTCTCAACATCCTCCTCAACATGCCTTAACTTGATGGTAAGTTTGTAGAACTCCTTAGTGTATGCTTTCACACTCATGTCCTTTTGCTTCAAATTTTGCAATTGCTTGAACAAATTGGTTTTGGTAGTCACTAGGCAAGAACTTGGCCTTGAGCTTGGCTATCATCCTATCCCATGACTTGATCTTTTCCTTTCCTTTCTTCCTCCTCTCATCTTGGACATAATCCCACCAAATGGATGCATGTCCTTTCAGCCTAGTGCAAGAAAACTTGACCTTCTTATCATTAGTCACTCCTTCATACTCAAAGTATTCGTCTAGGTCAGTTATCTAATCAATGAGCTCATCTCCATTCAAGCTGCCAACATAAGTAGGGACCTCTAACCTTGGTTTTGACCCTACTCCCATCATTGCTTTGACAAGTCGCTCTTCAACCCTTTGTTCTTCTCGCCCTTCCACCTCTGTTACTAGTTGCTTGTGGACTTGTTTGAGTTCCTTCCTCTTTTCTATCACTTACATCCCCTGTAGTGATTCCTCTCCTTTGAGCAGTCTCTACTGCTATTATGGCTTCCAATCTTGCTGACATGTTCCTCATCTCTTCTAGGATGACATCTCCTAGTCCTCTTTCTCCTCTATTACCTCTAGGTGCTCTTCTTGGTGGCATATTGAAAACTTGCTTTGTTTTGCTTTTTCCTTGGTGAATTACCCTATTTCTCGAGGCTCTGTTGAAAGCACCCGTCAAACCTTTAACCAACATTGATACCAAATGATGCAGAGGCTTAGAACAAGAAGACTGGTTTTAGCTCCTAGTAGCCCTGTCAAAGTGGTTTTCTTGATGTGGAACCCACTCTAGGGATAACCAAGACAAATTAAGGATATTTTCAGATACCCTTTATGGCTTTTCAACTCTCCCAATCCTCCTTAGGCTCTGTTAGATCACTAAACCTCTTTAAATGCAAAAACTCAGGCTTTCCTAGGCTTAATTAGGTTTGCAGGCTGTTTTTGGGTTTTGGGCTACTTACACGTGTCAACACCTCATGAAACCACTGAAATCAGTTAGAGCACATGTTAACACACTTGTCCACCAAATTTCATGAATTTTGGTTGGTTCGTTTACCCAAAATGCAATTTTTCTCTTGAAACCTTAGATGGGGTTCTTTCCAAGCCAAGAGCACTAAAAAGGGCAATTTTTGTGTTTTATGGGGTTTCAAAGCTTGCTGGTAAATTCAGTAGGACTGTGCCAATGTAATGTCCCTTTCTAGGGCTGAAACTGAAAAATAGGAAACAACACCAATCCCACTTGAGAGTAATCTGATTTTTATAACAGCAGATCTAAAAATATCATAAAACCCTAGCAGCGAACTGTATAGGGACTTCAACTCATCATACAACCATGTAATAGCCGCTGAAAATGCTTCTAAATAATTAATACAATCATGGCAACATTTGTTAATCCAATTTACATCAAAGAAATGGAGAAAACAAGTGATTACACCCAACTGCAATTAATTTTATGACAGCAGCAGTGCAGCCACAACCAAGGGCTAGAAATAGCTCTTAGACAACTCCTAAAATCATAAAAATGTAGATTTCAGCCTTATAAAATATGAGGAATTGAATGATGCAAACCAAACATGGAGAAACCCTTCGAATCAATGCAAACCCCACTCCTAAGCAATTCGCCCCACTTGGAAAAGTTGAATTATTGGCTTAATATGCAAAGAAATGATTGCTTTCACCTTTAGAAATTAGTACAAGTCCATCCATGCAAGAATCAAACCATACATCCATCAAAACACCTCCAAATTGCTCATGATGCAAGTCGCCTAGGGCTAGATAAAAGATATCAGCTCCAAATACCTTAAGATATTCAATTATACCAAATATCCTTGCTTGAGGGTTTTTGTCCCCAAGGCAAGTTCCACCATCAAGGGTTTTCGTCCTTGAAGGGATCTCAAACAAGGGTTTCATCCTTGATGAGAGAGATAGGAAAGGTACAACCTTTACCAAGAAGAAATAATAAGATTCAACATATGACATAATGGCCAAGCATCCTCCTTTTATAACATAAGGGGTGCTACATCATAACTTATGGCCGACCTTATAATATTAAAGTCTATTTCTAATTTGAGCATATACATCATAACTTATGGCCGACCTTATAATATTAAAGTCTATTTCTAATTTGAGCATATATGCTCACCAAACAACTAATTAACTAAGTAATTTATTTCATCTATTGGAGTGCTAGGCATCCAATAGGAATACAACATAAAATAATGCAATATTTCCTAAAACTAATCCAGATATCTTCAAACAACTTTCCTCTAGCTCCAAATCCTTAGTCCCGCAAGGAAGGATGGGATAAAGTCTTCTATAGCGACTAGCTTGGAAAAAGGGGACATTACAACCAACTTTCTTCAGGTCTCGTGTAAATTTCGAGTCTTGACTCAACTTCTAGATGAAGTTATTCTAATTTTATCAGTTGTGCATGCATGCAAATGGTCTAAAACAGGGTCTGTCATAACCAGTTAGCAAAAGAGCAAACGTAGAACAAATTCTTAATGCAAGAACACATCAAACACACTTACATTATATGCCTCAATATGTACACAAGCTTGAACAAGTCTTCTTTATTGAATTTGCTTCTTGAAATGGCTTACAAACAAGTATTTCTTCCTCCTTTCTTGCTAGACTTGCTTCTTACTTGCTCCACTGACCTTTTCTTATGTACAACTGGCATATATAGAGCTTTAAAACTCTTCAAATGCCCCTTGCCATGTCTCTTGACCTTTCATCTTCCTCATCTTGGCATACCCTTTGGCCTTTTATCTCTCATGACTCTTCAAGTTCCCAATTTTGTCTTCATTCTAGCATTTGACCAAGATGTTTCAATTACAAGACAAATGAGGACATGAGAGTCCTTCTACACACGTGCCCCATCATCCTATGACTCCTACATACTCTCCTACCTCTTTACATTGCACCACAACTTGAAAAGATCCTTCAAATTGCCTTTACAAATTCAAATTTTCAAATTTACAGTTTTGGAGGGAAAACTTATAACACACCATTACAAGCCTAAATTTGAATTCTATGACTACACACTCCACCTACCTACTAGCACACACCTTCCTACAACTACTCACACTTGAAACACATCAAAATTGATTCTTTCATGATGCTCTTGCATCAGATATGTTTTCGCAAAAAGGTACTGTATAATATTAAATATACAAATAAGCTCTAATAACTACAAAATTACTTTTCAAAAACATAGAGAGATGGAGTTGAGTAATAAATGGAGGCTACCGAAAGCATCCAAAAGGGCTTTTTCTTCTAATGTTCACACTTCACACCTCTTAAGTGCTAGTATAAACTTCTGAGTATGAGTTTTGACAATGCCATTAATGGATGCAATACTTTTTTAACCTATTATATAATGCTATGCTCTTGTTTGGCGATCTGCATTGCAGAACAACAAGCACCTTCATGGCTACAGTTCTATGGAGATAGAGGTATCATTCAAAAACATATTTTCATTTAAACTTGTTCTACTCATGGTATCTATTTTGTGTTTGGTCAAATGCTTATCAACCTATGAATAATGTTTTCGGTACTTTTTGAAGTAACTATGTTATGTACCCTACACATGAACAGATAATTGCTTTGCTTGCAAGATATCACAGAAAGAAGTTTCCCGTCACAAACATGACTGCTTTGCAAAGCTTCCACAAGAGGTATGTGGAAGTCTTTTTACTTCTCATAAGAGGTTACATATAATTTTTCCTGCATTTCAGATGTTTCTTCCCAGTTTTGTAAAGTGCAGGGGATAGAATTACCTAAGAAAAATTGCAATTTGATTCTCCAAAAACAACTATTACTTGTGTATTTATTTTCTCTCAAGAATTGGATTTGCTTTGCATATGGCAATTGTGGAAGTGAGACCTTCCTGAAACTAGGATTGCATTGTATCACATGCATTAGATGTGATGCAACCATTTTCTTGTTCCTGTCTCAAGTGATTCATCCCAGTTTTCCCAAGGCATATGGCTGTCACTGCTTTTCAAAAAGTTTTCTAATGAGATATATCAGTTATATTTATCAAGGAGTTGAAAGAGGAAAAGTAAAAAAACCAAGGTGTATCTATAAACGTTTAAATTTGCTGCATTATAAAACTATATGTTGTACACTAGATAATGATTGGACTCAGTTAGACTATGACAAGTTCTATCATTGTGAACTAGAAACTGGAGGGTTACAAAGAAAGAAAGCTCGTTTTGCGTTATGTCTATGCAGCGTCCATAATTTACAGTTTATTTACCCTAGTGCATATTGTTATGATGAGATTTTGTTCCACATTAATATTCTTGACGTCCTTTCATGTCACCAAATGAGCAACTATAGCCTATCTTATATCACCAAACACATAAATGTTTAGCATCACTTAAATTTCAAAAATCACCAAATGAAAGTATGGGAGCGGTGTGTAAAACTTGCTGGCAACAGGCTTGCAAACATTAAGTGCAATCGACAAACAATATCTTAGGTGCCTATCAATGCTGCTCTCTGTAAATCAGACTTGCTGATTTACAAATACAGCAAGTTTGCAGACACAATAACACCTCTAAAACACCATGTAAGTAGCAGATTCAATTTAAAGAATTTTAGGAGAATAGTAGAAGAAGAAGAACGAAATTGCTGAATTTAGCACTAAAAAAAACGCAACCTGCAAAACAAATGAATGCTGTAGCAAAGTCCAGTAACCTGCATTTTACTCATTCATCCAACAACCCACTTTGTATATTAGCACTCATACTTAAACAGAACATATCCTGATGATTTATCCTCACAACTTTGGAGTTATCATTACGCCTCATACAAGCAACTGGACACTTGACACATGCAACTGATGAGATATCCATTAATCAATTTACTTGATTGACCATTAACTTATGAGTCACGCAGCACTCGTGCTTAACTTATGAGTCATTAGCACTCGTACTTAAATAGAATGTATCATGATGATTTTCTCTCACAACTCTGTAGTTATCATTACACCTCTACAATCAACTAGACACTTAACACATGCAACTGAAGAGCTATCTATTAATCAATTGACTTGACTGACCATTAACTTATGAGTCATGCAGTTGAACTAATCAAGATTGAAGTTATCACTGGTGATAACTCCAAGGTGAGATCATCCTTAACTAAGTCATCAATTTAATGTAATGCCCCTTTCCGACCTCTAACTGAAACAAAAGGGAAATTGCACAAACCTCAATAGATAGTAAACTGAAAATTATGTCAACCAACTGAAATTTATGACAGCAAGGTACAACAGTCTGATTTTTATAACAGCGTTACAGCAGCAAGGAAAGTGCAATATCTCTCAAAAAGTGCATCATTTACACAATCCAAAGCATGTAGGGAACCTTAGAAATATTTTAGAACAAATATAAACCAAGAAATAAGCCTTCAAACCCCACTTGAAATTTATTTAATTAAATATAATAACAGCAGTGAACACCCTTACAAAAATAGTTGGAAATGAGGGTTTCCAAGCCCCAAAATGAAGTATAAATGAAGATTCCAGCTGCTAAAATTAGGAGAAACACAATGGTGGCTGAATTTGTAGATACCGTGCCCTAGAAGACCCTGAACACCACCTTAGGCCGAGTCGCTACCCTAGGAGAGAGCTGGAAATGTCTCCAAAACTGAATACAACTTCTTATGAGATCACCTTGTTGCAAGCTCGAGGGGTTTCGTCCTCAAACTAGCCCACTATTGAGAGGTTTCGTTCTCAATAGGTTTTCCAAGAGGGTTTTTGTCCTCAATGGAAGAGAGAGAAAGCAAACATGCTCCAACTCCAAGAGAAATAATTTCCAAAATATGCATAACCTCTTCCAAGCCAAGCGACCCCTTTTTATAGCTAGATGTGGCGCCAAAAACCAAATAGAACCTTCTAAGGATGACCAACCTTCTTGGGAAATAATAGTTCCTTTTTCCTTCTATTTTTCCATTGGCTTTTCTTCTTTCCCAGCCGACCTGACTATACTTAGAAAACTACTTAAAAAGAATGCAAAACTCACAAAATCAACTGAAAAACATGACATTAACTTCCCTTGCTCATTCCTTTTTGTGCACGGGAAGTGGAATGGGCTCAAGGTCTTCAAAGAGGACTAGTGTTGAGAAAGGGACATTACATTTAATTTGACTAATTGTAACTGACTCTCTAGCTGAATGATTAAAAATAAGAGATTAAGTGGCACCAGACTAGCCTATCAAGGTTGTTAATATCAAGGATGATGTCACATCGTCCACATGGCACCGCAATTTCTATCACATGACCTATTACAAGTGCATTTATTATGTCACAAATAATTCTAAATTCTAATGTGCCTCAATAAATGCAATTTTACTCAAATACATCATTAGCTGATAAAACATAGACAACGACACATAACCAAGAAGTAGGAAACCAAATAAGGTGAGGAGTGTCAGTTTGGAAGAAATCAACTAACACTCTCTCTTTATGGGAAACAAATTCTTCTTCAAACCAAGTTGCTCTCTTAGCATTTCAGATCTATTTGCACAGTTAAATGTTGATGCGAACCTCATATGCAATTCGCTACCCTAGAGGGCTGATAGATATTGTGTGTTGATTGTTTTAAGAGCATTCTCAACTATTTCAGATTGATGTTTCTTTGTTTGATGGTGCAAATTCAGATTTGATTCAATGCCAAACCCTTATTCCTGGTTTCAGCCCTAGAAAGGGACATTACATGAATACAATATGGGAGTGGGAAAAAATGCTTGCAAGATTTGGGTAGTCAAGGGAGCCATTGATTGGATTCATAAATGAGCCGAACATTTCCCAACACCTGCTGAGATCAAATAAGGGTGGAAAGTTCTTCAGTAAACTGGTTACTAATTTTCAGCTAAAACGATCGGGCACCATGAGCTTTGTAAACCTCTTCCACTTTGAGTGTGTCTCCACTTGGTTGCTTGTAGTTGAAGGCTGTCTCTAAAAGGAGAAATCTCAAGCTCCTGTGAAATTCCAAGCGATTCACAATTTGAAGCCTCATGAGTCTGTTATCAGAAGACAAAAGCTTGTTTGTCATACCCTTTGAGGAAGGTGGTGGTACACAAGATAGCATCAAACCACCAATCAATCCAACCAAGCACCTCACAAGGTCTTGGCACCAACTTCCATATTTTCCTTATGTGGTTAAGAGTCTGCTCATGGCTAAGATGAATTGTGTTGAGATAGAATTGAGTTTTAACATTCTTCACTCGAGGTGTAGTCCACTAGATACAAAGCTGATCGGGGATATGATAAGATAGCACAGCCTCGGAAACAACACTAACCGAGCGATCAAAGGCGTTAGAAAAAGAGAAAAAGTTATGCTCAACTGACAGCTTGCTCTAATCTCGTTAAACCCCTAACATTACCTTGTCTGAGGTTAGCAAGCTGGAGGAGCAGCAAAGATGATGGTTACGGTCAAATAACCCTGTTTTGTAATGAATGTAAAACCACGCTTCTCTTATCCCAGCACACAATTCACATATGAAGCAAACCTACCTTGTTCTTCACAGCCTCCACTGTGTTGTAGTCGCAACATAGGATCTAGTGGGCCTTAGGCAGTGAATCGGAAAGCCACCTCCAAAATGCTGCTTGCTTCACAACACCATTAGAGGCATAAATGTTTGCGAGCCCAAGAGAATGACCATCAAAATCAAAAAGCATCCAGACCACCTTATGAGTGGGGTCAGAACCTCAACAAATTATGAGCGGTGCCAAATCTAGTGACAACAACGTAACCATGCTGCCATGACTGACTTCAGGGTTGGACCTATTGTGCAACGTGCTCAACCAAATGATTATGACGGTATACTGAATTAGAAATCCAAAGATTTTAACTTACTGGAAACATAAGATCTTTATATTTGTAAGATAATGACAGCTGTCCCTGACTATATATTTACGGGATGGGTTAGTGAGGCCTCGAGCATTCCAAGGCTAAACAATCAGGGAGACACATTGAGGTTTATGTTTGTCCTTTCTTGCCAACTATCTAGGGAGGTGTAACTATTGGCCAGAAAAGCCTTTTAATTGCCAGAAGGTACCCTTATTGAATTCACCGCTGTTTATCTTGCATGTACTCGCCATCTTTAAGAGGTGGGCAAAGGGCTGCCTGAACGACATGTAACAATTTTGCCTAGGAAAACCACCAGATTTTCTGTCGTGCCTGTTTCTATTGCTTCCAAAGGAGGTTGTGACAAGAGACCGAGACAAGACTCTCAAAAGCTGAGAAAATAGCAGCAGCTTGAGGGGACTGCTAAGGTGGCAGCAGACCTTGAGAGGTGGAAGGTGCCACTTGCTGGCTGCTGTTGGACCTTCTATGGGTTGCATCTTTGGATACAACGTTGTTCGTCTTTTCCATACCTCAAGATTGCTGGTTAGTCTTCTTATTGGTGAATTTGGCCCACCGATCAGAGTGGCAAAATGTTTTACTTCTCTGCTGAGAGACTTGACTCAAACACACCATTAATTTATTACATGGACAGTGACACATAACCAAGAAGTAGAAAAATAAATAAGATGAAAATATTTGAACAATTATTAAAATTTTCAACTGTTAACATAATATTTCAGACTGAAGAACAACTTGTCTAGTCATCTATTGTCCATCCTGATTCTGCCTTAAATGCTGTCAGGGTTTGTTCTGCTGCTATAGTTGATCTGCAACCAATGACAAATGGGCTGCAATTATTCTCACTTCTGTGTCTTAAAAGGTCTTAACTTTAGGATTCGGGTATTTAAAATTATACATGTGATTTAGTATTGTTTTCTAGTTAATATATCAATACATGCAAGCGTAGGTATATTTTAAATTTTTTAATCACGACTATATGTATTTACACAGGGTCTATTGACCTCAATTCATTAAGGGAAATTTTCATCTAATATAATTTCTCTATCTACATGATTCTTGAATCTGTGTAGCCTTTCTTAGGAACAACATCATCTTCATCCTATTGAGGGCTAAATGTTACAGCTTAATTTTCGTATCCAAAATAATGAAATGAATTTACTTAAGTTTGTTCATAATTTGATTAGGCGCTATTAGTGGGTGTAATGCTTTTGTTTTCATCAGCATTTCTAAATTCTAGGGATTTCTACTCTATTATAGGGTTAAAAACTTAAACTCGTCTCAAATGTTGACATGTCATTTTATATGAGTTTATCCAATCAAATATTTAAGATTCTTGAAACATAACTTTTAACTGATTTTGTTTACCATACGTTCCCAGTACTGGAATCATGAATGAATCATTTATCAGTAAAGGTTCAATATTATTATTTTCATCCAACTATTAACTTGGACCAGTCTATTTACAATTCTGGAAGGGGAAAGTCCTGTTTAATTTTATAGGGTTTTACTTTAAAGGTTTTTGATTCATTTATTCTGAACAGGCACAAAGGAAAGTTCGGGCACTTTCTGCTATCATTCGCATTGCTGTTGCATTAGAGCGTAGTAACTTCAGTGCAATTCAGCAGGTGGATGTCATGTATGAAAAAGGAGCATACACAATTGTAAGTGCTTATCTAACGAAAACCATCTTATTTATTTTTGAGTGTGTCATATTTTTGAAGTTCCAACAGCCTTGTATTCAAATTGTGACCATCTCGATGAACCTCAGTTTTGCTTTCTGGAATCAGTTTACCATGTTTGGTCCTCAGGAATAAATATGAACACAGGCTAGCTAGATAGGATCCAACATATGCTCTCCAATTTGAACAATTTCCAAGTTTAATAGGAAACACTGCACAGCTAGGGGTCTCGAGTCTCAATCAATGGTAAATTTCTGCTGCAAATCCATCAATAGTGGTTGCATGGTAAATGCATGTCTGTCAGCTCTGCGTGTAATTAGAAGTTTTCCTGAACTTGGTAATGTTGAAATAATCAAAGATCTTTGCATTATAATGCAGTGTTTGCAAGCCGATTTCCAGCATTCGCTTGAGATTTATATTTCAGCAAAGCAAATGATTCTTAAGAAGGATAGCTTGATTCGATTTAACAATAAAATGAAAACTTAAAAAACAAATGTAATTTCTCAATGTGCTTGAAGGTTGTCACACCATCATTAATGGATCCACTGATTGGAGCCCGGCGAGATGTATCTCTTGAGCTTTGGGCAGCACAATCTGAATTTAAACACTTTGAAAAGGTAGAGGTCAGAACTGGATTGCAATATTCTTCATGCACTTTAAGGTTTCTGACTGTGTTAATGCAAGTTGGTTTAGAGTAATATTATTTTTTCCTATTTAATCTTTTACATCTTGTTAACTAAAATGTTAGGCCGATATATTGTGTAAGCTGCATATAGTTTTCAAGTGAACTATTGTTATCATCTTTAGCTAATGGGAGATTGGTCATCACTTTTTTCATATGTTTCTGGTGATTTGTATGAATTCAGGTGTTTGCAAGGAAAATGTCAATTGAAGTAGCAGACAACTTTGTCAGCACTAGCTTGAAGGTGACTAAATCATTCCTGTTGATTGCAGAGAACCTATGTGGCACCTATAAAATCTTTCAAGATGTGAGTGACGTATTTTGACATGTAACATAAGCATTTTATGCAAGTTAAGTTATTATATATGGTTTAAGAGGATTTGAATATTTTGATATGGATAAATACAAAAGAGATAAAAGTTTTTAATTTGGAAGATTCGACTCCAGTGTTAGTTTAAGAAGCAGCCTCATACAAGCTAAGATGCAGATAGATGCATTCCAGAATAGTTACTTAAGAAAATAGAGTGTAGACTAGTTTTTGAAAAAGCCTTTGTGAGCAGCTTCTTTTTGTAGCTGACATGAGTGTTTTGGTCCATTTGACAGGCTTGAGAAAATCCAAATCTCTGACGACAGAAAGGTTGGTGCCAGGACACTGGAAGATTGCCTTAGGTTATAGACCAATGATGTTTCGTACAATGCCCAGCCTTTATGTGTCTACGCTTTTCAAATAGTTAATTGTCATTCAATAAATGCACTAGGTACCACACAGGTGGTGTTTGTCTTCTGTGGATGGTTATATAGTGTATTATTTTAATATTTTCCTCTATTCTTATTTTCTAACCATGATTTAGGCCATTGCATTTTACTGTGTTCTCAAAATACTAATGCAATTACTTCTGTTTATTTCTAGAATACTACAGGTGGTTGCTGAAGGTATTGGGAAAATCTCATCTGATGGTTACACGATTACTAGACCCACAGGGATGGGGATATTTGTTATATGGTTGAGTATGCAACTTAGACGAGTATCTCTTATGCCTTTGTTGCTTGTTCAGTGACACACTACTGAGCAATGTAATGAATTCATGTAATTATGGATTATGTAATATGAAATATCCAATGCCATCACTGGATTTTTTTATATAATTATGTCAGAATAAAAGAGGAAACAACTAGCCAAAAATATAATAAAGAGCATATGGATGAGAATGGCACTAAGGCCCATGTAGGTAAATGAAAAGAGGGGGCAGCCTGGGGCTGGGATGACGGAAGGTACCGTACAACAGAGTGACACCATGTCACATTGCAGAATAAGAAAAATCTATCAATTTACTTAAGAACCTGAAATATATAGTGCAGTAGCAGAAATAGTTACTGACTCAATAAAAGACACTAAGATGAATTCAGCTCAGTGATCTTCATTGTTCAGAAAATCTTCCAAAGGAACTTAGCTGTCAGCATTTGCCATGGACTGGGAATACAATGAGATTATGTACATAGAAATACAGAGAACTTGTAAGATAACTCCAACTTCGTCTTTTTGAAAATCGGTTCTAGTCCAGTAAAAAACATCTTAAAAGGTGTGGATATAGATGGAGAAACTTTGAAAGAAGGCGATTCTATCCGAAGGGAACTACATTTTTGTAAGTGCCATTTTTAAGGCATCCAATCTATGAAGAATGGGAAATGTTATTCATACTTATCACCTACCATCATTTAGTCTACTGCCGTTTCTTTCAATCACTCGGAGTTTTTGGATTGCAGTCTGTGTCAAGATAGACAAATTGTATCTTCTATTTTGTTTCAATGGAGCCTTCTAGTGAACTTCTCATTTTTGCTTTGTATTGTCATTATCCATATCGACTTGGAAGGAAGTAATGATTCTTTGGAGTGCTGTTTCATAATAACAAACGGTGTTCAAATAAAACTATGAATATTTAATCACAGCAACATAAATATAAAGATGCCTTATATTAATTATGAAACGTAGATAATGGAAACATGTAAAATAACAAGGTTCTGAAGTATGTAATATTCCTTCACTTTTTATGAATATATTTTTTCTGGATAAATGCGCACAGTTGTTGTTTTTCAGCCAGAAAAAATATTTATAACACTATAGACTGAGTATCCGAAATCTTTAAGATTTTGAAATGATATTGTACAATTGTAAGTTCTATGTAGGAGAAATTTGATAAATCTACATTTATGCCTACTGTACAGATAATCTTAAATGTGTCTATGGGAAAGAGCCGAGAGATAACAAATTTGGGGTGCCTGTCTTGGACTTTTATTGATTAAAGGCTCCATCACCTCTGAAAATTTCTGACTATTGAGAGATGACCACAATTTCATTGTACTGCTGCGTCCGGTTCAAAAACTTTTTTGGGAAAAAAGGGTTCCAAACTCCTCGTATGTTAGTAAATTAAGTGCTGGTCAAGTGGATGTTAAATTGCAGGTCCGCTGTCATTAAAATTAAAAAAGGAGACGTGATATGTTTAAAAAAAAAAAAATCCTATTCAACGGGAGATTAATGTTTTTTTGTTTATGGTGATGATTCATTGCTTGGTTCATGGTACATGTAGTGCCCCCTCCGCTTCATAGAAAACTTGATTTTGGTCGGCCTTTACGGTTTACTTGGATTTTTCTAAGTGCTTGTGTGTTTTTGCAAATCTCCGTGTGTCGTGGAGATAGGGATAAATTTCCTTTGGTTTGTGATTCAAGGTATTTAAAAAATTTGGCCACGTGTATTGGAATGGCCACTAAATCTCAGACTCATTTGGTTGTCGTCTTTAGACTGCGTTCGTAGAAATCGTTAAATAAATTAAATGGTTGAGATATGGAATGAAACAAAACTTTTGAGATTGATAATCAAATATTTCTATTTTCCCTAAACTACGTGGGGCTTGGGCCAATCAAGAGAGAATTATAGAATTTTTGGTATTATTGAGAATGTTTTAATTCATTTCTAGGTATACGTGAGGATTTTGGGAAATTAGGTTTTATATTGTTTTGTTAGAGGATGTATTTGCATGGTTCTGGGCTTGGTGTGCGTGCCTTCATGGTAAAACGGCAGAATTGTTTCAATTCTTGTTCAATTTTGTTGGATATGAAGGCTCTCCATCATGTTGGAGGAAATTCAGCTATCATGGTGAATCAAACCCACACGGCCTTTCCCATATCAGCCATGCCTGTGGAATTTAGGGGTTGCGGGGGGCGGGGTTTGGTGCTTGAGTCCGGACAACGTTGTGTTTGGCGGGGCTAAACACTGGAGCACATCGATAGCGTTTTCCCTTCTTGCCATGTTTGTTCTTGTTGTGATTTTCAACTCAGCACTGAATGACATTGGCATTGCATGTTATTTCCTTTGGCGACTAGGGAATGGTGTTGATGGGTTTGTTTATTTGCAAGGGCGTGTGCCAACGTGGGAGGCAAGATAGGGCCCGTGAACTGTTTAACAAACCGCCATGGCACAAAGTTCACACAAATTGGCTCAAAGAAACATGGCCGGGTGGATTGTGGGCGGGAAATACTAGTTCTCCAAATGTAATTTGACAAGTGTGAAGCCAAATTCCACAACCCCTCCCAACATCCTCCCCGCCAATGGCAACCGGGAACTTAGAACAATGCATGGTCATCCATTAAAGCTTTTGAATTGTTCAATTGTTTTTTAAAATGAGTTGTTTGTTGTCTAGATTGTCTTGTTGCGAGAATGTGGAGGCATTTTCATTGCACGTGGACAATTTGATTTGTTTTGAGACCCCAAAGAGATGTTAGCATAACCCCCTATGCATAGCGTATAATATGGTTGTTTTAATGCCTCCAAAAAAATAAAAATGTGTGGCTTTAGTGTTTGGTCCGAACAACAATGTGTTTGGCAAGTACTAAGCCCTGGTCCACATCGACAACGTTTATCCCTTCCTATAATGTTTATTCTTCTTGTGATTTTGAATTCGGCAATGGATGACATTGGCATTGCATGTTATTTCCTTTGGCGACCAAGGAAAGGTGTTGATGGGTTTGTTTATTTGTTAAGGTGTGTCCCAGTGTGGGAGGCAAGACAGGGCATGTGAAGCTGTTTTAGCAGACTACCATGGCACAAAGTTCACACAAATTGGCTTAAAGAAATGTGATCATGTGGTGTGAGAGGGGAAATACCAATTCTTGGATGTAATTTGACAAGTGCAAAGCCAAATTCCACGACCCCTCCCAAGCATCCTCCACGGCCAATGGCAAATTGGGAAGTTAGAACAAAGCATGGTCATCCATTAAAGCACGGGAAAGTTTTTTTTTAAATGAGTTGTATATTGTCTAGATTGTCTTGTTGCGAGAATGTGGAGGCATTTTCATTGCACGTGGACGGTTTTATTTGTTTTGGGACGCCAAATAGATGTTAGCATAACTGACCCCCGCCCCCTTGTGCATGGCGTATAATTTGGTTCTTTTAATGCCTCCAAAAAAAATTTAAAAATAAAAATGTGTGGCTTTGGTGCTTGATCTGGACAATAGTGTGTTTGACAGTGCTAAGCGACCCACATCGACAACGCTTTTCCCTTCTGCCATGTTTATTCTTGTTGTGATTTTGAATTTGACAATGAATGACATTGGCATTGCATGTTATTTCCTTTGGTGACCGGGAAAGGTGTTGATGGGTTTGTTTATTTGCGAGGGTGTGTGCGAGAATGGGAGGCAAGACAGGCACGTGAGTTGTTTAGTAGATTGCCATGGCGTAGAGTTCACACAAATTGACTCAAAGAAACGTGGTCACATGGGTGTGGGAGGAAAATACTAGGTCTCCGGATGTAATGATAGGTGTGGCGAATTCCACGATCCCTCCCAAAGCCATCTTCCTGACGCCAATGGCAAATTGGGAACTTAGAACAACGCATGGTTATCCATTACATCTTCTCGGGAAACTTAATTTTTTTAATAAGTTGTTTGTTGTCAAGATTGTTTGGTTGCGAGAATGTGGAGGCACTTTCATTGCACGTGGAAAATCTTACTTGTTTTTGAATGCCAAAGAGATGTTAGCATAACCCACACCCCGGCGCGCACGCGCATGGTGTATAATCTAGTTGTTTTAACGCCTCCAAAAAAAGAAATAAAAATAAAAATGTGGTGCGTGGATTTGTGATCACTTTGTTGGATGCTACACAAAATGGATTTGTTGAAAAGGCTTAAAATCCTCTTTTGTTAGACTCTAGGAGGATTCACAAAGTGTAGAGGATGAAGAATAACATGAGTTTGTAGATAGAATTGGGGTGCAACAGATTAGCATGCTAGAGCGTGGTAGAGTTTGGAATGTCTCGTTTGAGATTGTAGTTTTGAGTTGCAAAAAGGAGGAGCTTTGGAGCACGGTATGTAAAACCATAAAGCATAATGGATAGAGAATTTTTAGTCAAATTTTGTGGTTGCAAATGCCCCAATTGATATATTTGCAAAATGTGGAAACTTGCTCAAGACATGCAAACTGTTTGACAGAATGCATCAAACAAAATGTAGTCTCATGGAATGTTTGATCGTTGGATATGCACAAAGAGTTTGTTGAAAGGTCTTGGAGGTTTTTAAATAATGCAAGCATTGGTATAAAACTCAACTCAACAAACTTTGCCAACATATTCACAACATGTACGAAAATGAAAGCATTCACAAAGCCGCAAAACTGTTTGACAGAATGCTTGGATGGCCATAAATTGTGCACCTTGTGTTCTTCGGTCACTCGCTTGACTCAATTCCCAACATAGTCATCTTGCCCTTCTTGCACGATTTTAATGATTCTAGTTTTCTTATTTTAATGTGGTAGAAAATCAAATTAAAGTAGATTAAATTATCGGTGATCTAAATGAGATGTAGTGGCTTATAGCAAATTTACCTTTATTTTTGTACGCAACTAGAATAGTAAATATGGAATGTAAACTCTACTCCCAATCTACCTCGTGATATATTTGGACAAATCTTATACTATTTTTGGTCTTGGAAACCACGTGATTGGCGTGATAAACAACTTAGTGAAAACTACTTCTAGATGACTTTGTGCAATGTTATTAAAAACTTGTTTTCTTGGGACGCGCAAAATATCCTTATAAACCCCGATTTGTGAAAAAAAAAAATCAGCCATGTACCTTGTCATGTGGAGTCTCAACCGAACCCTAGGTTGTTCCTCAGAAGTTTGTTTGACCTTATTTCATAACGCATTTAAGAGCCTAGCAGGCTAGTTCGCAACTTTAAACAACTGCTAAAAGTGAAAAATGCGACTTAGTTTTGACCCGCCATTTTCGCCACAGGTATTGAAGTGGATTTTGGCTTCTGCATACCTCTAATATTTCTATAATACAATTGTTAAAAACCACCGGTTTGGAGAAAAATGTCCTGCAAGCTAGCTTTCCTGGTAGGTTTTGTAGGCCTCGGTTGTTGGGCGACAAGGCCGCTTGAGTGCATTTACGATCGGTAGCTCTAGAAAGACGAACACCCTTTTAATCTTGTTTTCCAGTTTGGGGTTTTGTCAGTCCGAGTGTTTCCTTGTATATAGGGAATAGGTAGGAAATTGTTTAGTGGTTATTTAAGTCTCGAAGATGGTTTTTTGAACGTTGATTTTGAGCAACTTGTCTAAATTTGATGTTTTTGGAAACTTGTGACTAAATGGAGAAAATTGTCATATGACCTTATCCAAGCGAAATAATGATAGAGAAACCTTGTAAACATGAATATATGACTGTAAGAAACTTTCTTTGGACACTTGCTTGTTAAGAAACTAAATGTGGAAAAGTGGTGTTTTCTCTCTCCTATCTCTCTCTCATTGGTTTTGAAAACGAAATGAAATGGCATTACATCTTTTACTCTCCTTTGAAGTGCGTTAAATATAGTTTCAATATTTTTAGAAAGTTGTGAGAATCGTATTTCATGCTTGGTTGCTAGTTTGATGTCATTCCAGCAGTTGTGTTGACTATGTTGTGGTTGCAGGTACATGGGACAAGAAGGAAATGGTAGCGTTGTTGGTGTTTTGTAATATGAAATATCATTGAAATATACATGTAATGTTAAGTAGATGTTTCAACATTATTTTTATGAACATGAATGTTATTTATTAATTATTTTGTGATGAGTAAGAAATTGGGTTATATTGGAGCATTGGGAATAACATGCATTCTATTTGGGTATAAACTTGATTATGAGTTTGTATGTTGTTTTATGGTTAGATGTTTTGAAACAAGCTTCTATAATGTCAATTATTATTTCCTCCTTTAATACTTATGTTGATGATAGAAACCTTCTATACCTAAGCTATTGAAATGAACTATGTATTTAATCTTTTATGTGTATCGCTCTCTTAAAATATTCTTGTATACTTTTATAATTCCCTTATCACTTTCGAAAAGACTTAAACTTTTCGCATGTCGTTTCTTTCCCTTCACATTTGAATGATCTCATTGTGAGATCTATGTGTCGTAAGTGAAGTCCGTACTTAATTACCTTCATATTATATCCTCATGTTTAACTTTGTTGACCCCTCTCGCATCTAGATTATTTTTGGGAGGTTGAATTTCCCCAAAGTTATTTTTCATCAAGATGTAGATTCCTTTAGCATTGTGCTTATTCGTGGGTTGGTCACCGTTAAGGGCCTTTTGTACATATGGAAATGAGCTTGTTGTCATAGTTATGTGTGCAATGTCACTTTGTGACATGAGTGATGCAATGCTTAACAACATTTTAGATGGTTATCTTTTATGCTAAGTCTCCGGGAAGGGTTAATAATTGTACGTGTATTGGATCATAAGTGTAACAAGGAAGGTATTATTTACTCTTTGAAATGCGAGCGATACAAAACGGACACACAAGTGAAACTTGGAATTACCTTATTTTTAGTTAGGCCTTCTTTTATTGTTGAAATTTCTTATAAACTGTTCCACATCAGTTTGATCATGCGAGAACATAATCTCTTATCTAGAAAATGAAAATTATGACGTATAACTACTAGAAACGACTCTAACCTATTATTGTATTATAACAACAACAAGAGTCAATTGGGAATGAAGTTGTTAATAACCTGTAGAATTGAATTGATATTCTTGTGGTTTCACTTTTTGAAAGAAAATAGAACTTGGAGGTTTGTGAGATAAAGATGTTCGAACCCGTCAAAATTGACTTTTAGTTAAACGTAGAGTCCTTGAGTGCAAGTGGAAGTTAATTAAAACCTAGGACCTTTCTTTATGACATTGATGTTTAAACATTTATCCAACTGTGTCTATCTAAAGGTTGTTTCCTAAGATGTTGTCTTATTGAGTAAATCAGAATACGAAACCCTTTTACTTTAAACCAATGTTAACTCTTTCGCGTGATTAAGTGTATTTGTTATAAGTTAAATTTGAAACAAAATAAATAATGTGTATCGTTGTGAATGAAACTACATGCTCTCATGATTAATGGATTCGAGACATATAAGATTAAATAAGGGAATGCAAATGGTAGTGAAGAGGGAATCAACTTAAACTAAGTGTTGATTGAAGTAAGGAAAATACTTTCTAGAGAAAAAGGAAAATGTATGTTTTCATGCTAAATTAGAATATGAGCATGACAAAGATTGAACCATGAAAATGTGATAGAGTGGAAGGTGCCAATTCGTGATGTTCATGTCATGATTGTGTCATAGTCTCATACTTGCTCATTTATCTAAGTGTGACGTTGGTTGCACATTGTGTCATATTGACATTTGTGTGTTCTACATGTTGGTGTAAACGTTACATGTGGTGTTGTGAAAATTCTTTGAGTCTTTTGGTGTCATACAATTGTATCAAGTAATATGAAAGTAAAAAAATTATCCTAATATGTTTGGTCTTGGGTTTGGGCCCGACATGTGTGAACATTACATTACATAACTATGCCATGTACAAAGTAAAAATGTAAATTTAATGTGTTCTTTGCTTGCATAAATTTTAAACCGAGACATGAAAAAAATTCAAATCAGCACAACAAAATCAAATCAAATTCCCTATTGTTTTGTTGCAGACAATAGAAACAATAATAACAGAAAATGAAGGCCAACATTTGGTTGTAATTTCCTGCAAATTCTTAATGACATATCTAATATCAATATATTGTGTGTATGTCTATAGATAACGACTATGTTTTTGTCTTGTGCAGTGTGCCATTTGAAGACAAATGGAGTCTCAGATGTCCCATGCCTTGATGGAAAACACGGTGGAAACTTACTTAACATTTGTGCACAAAACCACGCAATTAAGCGGTCAATGTCTCAAATCTACCAAGATGACAATAAATTTGTGAAAGGATTCTGATTTTTTTGTTTGGATGTGGATCACATCCAAGTTTTTTTCATTATGGTTATATCTCTCGGTATGATTAACAATCATACAACAATATGTTGTTAGTTATGGCCCAACTCACCCAAAAGTGGGACCCTATCATGGTAACTTTAAAAAAAAATGTTGTTGGGTGAACTAATCAATGTTAATTTATGTTATAGACACCTAAAAAAATTGTGGGCTTGTCAACTATTGGTTTAAATTAGGCATTATTGGCGTAATTTTTGAGTTGGGATGGCACTTTTCTCTCAATTACCTATTATTATCATCTTCTCCCTCCATTGATCACCACAATTATTATAACTTTGTTTGGAGCATTTGTATTCCTCTGACCTATCTAGAGGATCCAAACACTATTGGACTCGTTTGGATAGATTTTGTTTACTTCTTGGTCCCACTTTTTTGTTTTTAACCACCGGAGGTTGGTTTGGGCACAATAGGATCTTGATTTGAAATCAATTCATTTTTAAGTATGTATGTATTCTAAGTCATTTATAAAGGTGAATGATGTAAGGCCATTTGAGTTAACTAGTAATCTTACATTAACTAAAAAGAGAAAATCGAGTTGTTTAAGTTTGTTTTCATATTTCTTTTGGTAACATGCCATGAAGGATGATTCAAAAGGAGTAAAGAAATATATCAGAGTGCCAACTGCACTCATGAAGTAGAGCGAAATTGGTTTCAATCATGAATTAAGGCAAAAAGAGGGTGTTTTTTGTTCGCACCCCATCTTGCACAGTGTCAAAGTAAAAATATCCAATGGTGATGAGAAGAATTTCCAAAAACATGATGAGATGTTTCAAAGTGCACAAGACCACTTCCTAGTTCCCTTTTGACCCTTCAAACCCATTTGTACCTCTTTCTGGCCCTTCCAGACCCTCCAAGAGCTTTGTTTTCTTTCTCCTTCCTGTTTTTTACCCTTTTGGGTCATCTGAGTGTCATCACAACAGCCACAACCGTCATGACAATTTTGTCTCCCGCCATGGTGGTTACGTAGCGCTTGTTATTGGTTTTGTAACCTCGCCTACGAAACCAACAATTCCATTACTTTCACAACAATTCAACTCACACTTATCATGCATGATTATTCATCTTTTTTTGACTCATGTGAGTGTTTCACCTTGTTTTTAATGCCCGGTTCTCTCCTACCCCCTAGCACTTGAGTTTACTAATAAGTAATTCAATCTAAGGTATAGCTTTAGTTTTGATCTTTAACTAGTAATCGAGAACACTCAAAGGTTGGCTATTAAGCAAAATTAAGTGTTCGTTTATTGCCCCCCAATATTTTTGGATCTATTTTTTCATAGCGTACTTATTCTTGTTTATTGTTGATCCAAAGAGAGAAACCAAGTCAAAGGATATTTCTTTCAATAATAAGCACCCTAAGGATTGTGTATTGTTGTTGCGACCCAAAAGAAAACACAAGGGCCATCAAACCAAATTGTTGCTTCCCTTGAACCAACCACAAATCTACCTCTTCAAAGTGCGTTTACCTTTTCTTCTCCTTCATTGACTACATCAACCAAAAAAATGGGTCTTAATGAGCTCAAATGGATAGTTTATTGGGGGTGTAAACACACAAGGTTCATATCAACCCCATTACGATTACAAAAACGGGTTGGATCTAAATCAAGTTTGTTTAGTTGCATTATTATATTATATTTAATTTTCCCTTTTTAATGTTTAATCAGATAACTATCAAATGACAATAAAATATTATATTAGATCCTTTTTTATTGATTTCATGATTTATAGATTAAAAGCTTGAAATTCTCTTTCTCTAGGATTCTCCCATCTCGAATTAGATTATAGAATCTTATAATAGAAACACATTTTTGGTTAAATCTAGAACAATTAATTTCAAATATTGTTTTACAAAACACAATTAAACCCCAAAAAGAAACATAACTTTAGTTGTTAGATTCAACTTTTCATTCATTCATAGATCTAAACCAAATTCATTTTAGGATAGACCAAACTTAGTTTAGATTGTAGATCTTAATTCACACAACTTTGCTTTTCAAATCATCATCTAGCTTAGTAGATTTCATTCAAACAACATAAGAGCTCTAGATCTGAAAGCAATAAGTTCTCTAAAGATAGTGATTGTTGTCATTTCTTCCTTTTGTGGCATGTTTTAGCTTAGTGAAACCATTCTTAGCTTGGTAATGTAGATCATTTATTTTATACATTAATTGCATTCCATAAACTCAGAAAATACTAAAAACATTGTTATGTGCATTCTTATCAAAGCAAGTAGCAAAAAAGAAGAATTAGTTAAAAAAAAATTGCACACATATGAAAATTTAACTTTTGAAAGCTCTATTTCCAACAAACACTTGATTTCATTGCATTATATTTAATTGTGTTTCAAGCAACTCACAAAAGAACCAAACATGAACAACGAGTCTTATAATTGAGTTAAACACAAACAAAACGCCTTATAGATCCAAACAAGCCTGGAAACATCTACAAACAAATTTTACAGCAACCATAATATGTAGCCATGTTATTTCAGGTACAAGAGGATGGTAAAACAAGACAATGACGCTTGATCCATAGGACAAGAAACAATACTTTTGAACAAATAATACACAAGACATCCTTAAGGCTCCAGCTCTAGCCCGGGATCACCTTGAGACAACCTTTATCATAAGCTCCCATTGTGCTTTGCTCAAGATCTTAGAAAGTACCACACAATTATTGTTTTCCATCATGTCGTGAATGACTTTGTCTAACCAAAAATTCTGGGAAGATTTGGACACTTTCCTCGTATTCCCACTTCGTTAGAACAACAAAACATTCAAGATATCTTGTCCGAATTCGGGAAAAGGTATTTCATTCCTTACCATCTCATGCACACATTATTCCACAACTCATTGTTCTTTCTGATTAAGCCCCATATTCACCACCTCTTTAGACATTGCTCTCATTGGAGATTTGTGTCTTCTCATCTCATCTACCGTCTACCATCACTCCATTCCATATGACCTTCCCAAATCAAAAACAACCTTCAAACGACCACTTTATCCGAGTAGCACAACCAAACATTCCTCCACATCGTTGATTAGGACATAGACCTTGTAGTGCCCACATTTTCTAGCTTCAGTTATCTACTGACTTTATACTCATATTTGATGATTTGACATGGATTATGGCACATTTTGATATTATGTTATGTTATTTGATCTTTCGTGGACATGTATGGTGATTTGGGCGCGTAGCGCCAATTTATCCTTGATTAGTATGTTAGTACATTTCAGTAGATGTTTTGGATACTAACATGTTACTACGTTATTGAGCTTATTTGATATATGATGGATACATGGTTTTGTCGCACATCTTGATGTTATGGACTATTCGATTATTTGATGTGATCATATGATAGCATGGATATATGTCGATTTATATGTACGATAAATGGCTAACACATGGTGAATTTATGTGAAATTGTGCATGTTTCTCATTTACAATTCCATATTGATGATGTGTTAGCATAGTTAGCATGTTTATACTTGATTGATTTATTGAGTAGTTGATTTATACTTTTATTGAACATGCATTTAATGTTTGCAATGAGTGTGCAGATTACATGGCACGGGAGAATGTGAGTTTTGTGGCTACGCAAATGTGCACAAGTGGCCCACAGGGTTGAGTCTTAGCCATGTTAGTTGTATGAAGCCTTATTGGTTGCATGTATTGTTTGGGCACCATGAGTGACCCTTAGATTATAATGTTGTATATTTTGTAAAATTTAATTGTGCTTAGGTTGTTTATTATTGTTAGGAACTAGGTTGGGGGACCTAATGGTCCCCACTTGCATTAGGAATGTATTTGTTTATGTGTTTTCTTAATTAATGAGGATTTGGGTCACATAAGCACCCTTGAGTGGGCCCCACATCCTCAACAAATGTGTCCAAAAATGTCAAACCCGAAATTGGGTTATTTTTGGCATTTTTAGAGACCCTTTTTGGTTTTGGGGTTCTCTTAACATCTGACCTTGGAACCTACCTATTAGGTAGGGGGCTTAATTTCAAGGCCAAAAGGGAGTTTCCTTCTCATTTGGCCTCTTTTTTGTCACCATTCATGTAAGAATGGTTGGGGTTGTGTGTTGTGAAAAGTTGCATGGATTTTTACTTTCTTTTTGGGTAATTTGGGGAGTAATGCTAAAATGAAGCTTTATCTTTTCTTCCTTTTATTTTTGAATCTTGGTTGGAGGGAAGAGAGGGGTGACACATGTCACCCCTCATTTGTGAGGAAGATTACTTTGTTTTCTTCAAATACTCTCTCGTGTGGGAGAAAGAGGACTTTTAGATTGTCATTTTGGGCTTGGAGTGCTTTTGGAGTTGGAGCTCCTACTTGGACAATAATTTGAAGGAGCTTGGAGATTGGAAAGCTTTTTAGAGGTATGATCTTTGATCCTTTTCGTGTCATTTTGCATGTTAAATTGTAGATTGCATATTGTTGAAAGTATGGTCTTTTTTGTATGTGTTGCATGCTTGTTTGGTTGTGTTCTTTGTTGTTTTCTCCATCCATCATATGGCTTGATGGATTTGGGAGTTTTGTTGGGGAAGAGGGAGGGATTTTCCCTCTTAAACCTCATGGCTTAGTGGTCAAACCATGTTAGTTTCTTTTTATCACCACATATGGTTTGAGGTGGGGAAGGTGGTTCATATGGTTTGAACCCCTTCCCCATCCTTGGAGAGGAAACCCAATGGGTTTGAAAATCCTCCCAAGGAGGAATTTAGGCGAATGGGAGGAGTAATAAGGAGGGGTGATTGTTATGGAGGGATAAGGAGGATTTTAAAGATTTTGTAAGTGTGCATCCTATGGTTGGACCACACTATGAAACTATTGGATGTCTCATCTACTCTTCCCCTTGTTGAGGATGAATTTGGTGTTCTCCTCTTTTTGTTTGGTTGTCATTTGTTATGTTTTGTGGTGCATGGGTTTGGTCTTGTATGTGATGTGCTTGTTATTACCCCTCCCTTATTCTTGTGCACATTTGTGGAAGCTAGCTCTCTCTCCCATGGGCTTGGGGGAGGCTAGCATGTCTTCCAACCTTTGGAAAGACATGTAATGATGCCTATAGGTTGGGTGGTAAATCAAGTCTTTCTCTTTGTGTTGAAGACTATGTGGAGTACAAGACTTGGAGTCTAAAGCTTGAAGATGGTTGGAGCATTCTTGGTGATTATGGAAATTATTTCCCCAATTTTGGGAGAGTATTACTTCTAAATATCGTGTGGATATTGTTATACCAAGTTGTTTTATTCCTTGTAAGTTTCCCATGTTTGGGATATGGTTTGTAGCTTGAAAACCATCAAGTGTTGTAGTAGTATTGTGTATCTCCTTCAATCTTGAAATGGAGCCTTGTAAAGTCTTATCTTGTGCATTTGGGGCATCTTGTAACTTGTTTCATGTGTTGCGATAAATTCAAGCTTAAGCTTTCTTGTGATGTATATCATCCTTGCATGTAAAATGTTGAAAAAACTTTGTAATTTGAAAGGCAATTGAAGGATTAATTTATATGGTTTCATCTCTTGAATGGATGCTTTGTGTGTTAAAAATTTTAGTCTTTCATAATGAAGTAAAACTTTTCACTATTCTAGTAGGAGCATTGTAGTATTACATATTCCCTTTCTCATATTGAAAAGGATCTCAAACTCTTGCTTCATGTGTGTTGGTATTCATTGCAAAATGAGGAGTCTTGTAATATTTGAGTTGATACATTTCCTTTGCCATAAAGTTTTTTTTTTTCTTACTTAGATAATGTTTTATTGAGCTTCCCAAAGGAAAGGAATATTATTATTATTTTTGCAATGTATGTTACTTTTGCAAAGCATTGTAGAATGTAAAATTGATAGGAACCATATTCAAATGTATTCATATTTCTATATAAACTTTAGAAATCTGCTTATTAGTTTTTTTAAAGAAAAATTGTTATTATCCAAAAATCTATTTTAATACTCACATAGTTTACATTGGTATGAGAGCACTATTTGGTTTGTAAGTTGCTCAGATTTTATAAACAAGGGATAGTCCATTTTGAGATGTTTTAATTGGTATATGCATATTTTCATAAATTTGTTACATAAAAATATCATATACATTTTTTTTAACTCCTAGTATATTTATAAATCTGTTATTACAGAATCATATTACATATTTCTCCATATGTTGTATATATAAATTTATATTTTTATATATAATATTAAATGATATAATAATTGGGTATTTTAAAATAACAATGGACTATGTTTTAACAAAAGGGAGATGTAATAATTTCGGCCGTTGTTATTTGGTAAGAAAATGTGTATTAATTAAAAGAAAAACAAAAAAAATTGAAGTTTGTTGGGGGTGGGGCTGCCAAACCCCACCCCTTGTTACTATTTGTTTGGGAATGGGCGGCCAATCCCCACCCCCTCGGCTATTGTGGTGTCGCCACACGGCCACACCACCGTGGTCGGCGCCACCTGATACTCAAAACCGCGGCCATACAAATGGGCGCCCCAAAATACTTAAACCTTGTTGTAATAAAATACGGGGAGCACAATAGTTAGGTTACGATACATTTTAATGGTTTTCTTATATCAAACCGTATATGTGTGTGTGTGTCATATGTGTGTATATATGTATATGTATATATATGTATATATGTATGTGTGTGTGTGTCGATTTAAAAAAATGGGGTATAGTATACCCATAACCAAAATCTAAAGTATACCCATAACCAAATTTCATTATGGTAAAGCTTTAAAAAAGGGGGAATATAAATAGATCAATATATGGAAACTCTAGTTGTTGAAACCAAACATTAAAGAAACTTGTTGGAGAGGATAAATCTCCCTATCAAAACCCCTGTAGATTAAGAAATGGTGTTTCAAATGGTATTACTTTGGTCCTTCTTTCTCCCTATACAAACTCAAAAACACAAAACAAATGGAAGAATAAGAGAAAAGAAAAATAATAAACGAAGCCTTAGTTGTGAGGATTAGGGCAACTCTAGGGCAACTTTAGATCAAGGGCTAAGATTGGATAGATCAATGGGCCACATCTCTTCTACCCAATTTTAAGTTGGGAAATTTTGTGGGAATGTGTAATAAAATAAACGAAGTGGGGTCAATTTAATTAAAGGGTGCATATAAACTTTCTAGTGTGGCCTTAATAGAATTTAAATAAAAGTGACCATGTTTAAATAAACATTATCTTGGAAAAGAGTTTGGATTTAAAAATTGAGGGGTTCGATTTTATATTATGGGCCAAGTTATGAATTATTAAACAGATAACTAATGGGGTAGCGAAACAAGAGTTAATATAGTTATTTTACAAGAAAATTTACCCTAAATTTTAGTGACCCTATAGTATGTTTGAGCATCTAAAATTGGGGCATTACAGGGACGTGGGACTCCATGTCAATATCATCCTTGACCATACCATCCACCATGATCAAGTCCATAGGAGTATCATCACCCTCGGCGAGCGGGTATTGTTATCAAAAGAACATAGGTAGAGAAATGTTCTTCTCGGCTCACTTGTGTCCCCTGTAACCCGACCCATACCATCCTCACACTATTTTTAGCCCCCATCCAACACCATCTCATCATCCTCTACATCGACTACCTTAGTCCAAACTCATGAGGAGTCAAGTGCACACAATGAACCTCTACACTTTTAGCGTGTACAAATCTAGTGAACCCGACGTGAATGTCTAGTTTCTTCTTGTTTCATATATTTCGTTTCGTCATCTCACCTTCTCCTTCTCATATTATTTTGCAAGCGTTTATACACCCCCAAATATGTCGGGTCAAGAATTTAATAGGTCTATCTTGGGTCTTGAGGCTTACTATGCTCGTATGAATGCTCAACAATCGCCTTTTTTGCGGTTGGGCCGACGTGACTATTCACGAGTTCACCAATGTTGTGTGTCTCTTCTATTCAAACACCAAGTTTCTCTTCTAACGTAAGGATTGAAGAGATCTATCAACCATCAACTTATCAAGGGTCTTCCATGGAACCCTCTAACTCTAGCAACATGACATTTCTTTGGAGGAGGACTTTATCTGCGATTTTTGACTAGTCTGCAAATTACCTAGCAATTTGATTCCCTATCATCTTTTGAGACCTTATGATGAGTTCTTAGCACGATTTGACCAAATTACCGACCAAATGAAAACCGTAGACATGTCACTAGATAGTTTGTAAGCACACACCATTACTCTCTTTCAAGACAAAATTACTTCTACCCCATTAAGACTTGGAAGTACATCTCAAAAAGAGAGGTACCAATATAACAATTTATTAGAGGGTATCATTCTTCCGCTTTTTAGCCAAATACAAAGCCCAATATCCAACAAGATCAACTCGACCCATTAGGAAACCTCGATTCTACCCTAGTGAATAGAACTCAAGAACTATCGATGCCTTACAAATAAGGTCTTGTCAACCAAAGCAACAATGGTCACAACAAATCCCTTTTGCCAATTACATGATGCATCCAAACCCAAGACAAATTGATGGGCCACATCCATCACCTGACCAACCTACTCCATAGGCTACAACGACCCTTCCCCTCCAAAGAGAAATACAAATAGAATAGAATAGGGGATCGTCTTGGACGATGTTATCGACACTAGAGTAAAGTAGTTAGGTGGGACCTTCTTACAGTGCTCGCACACTAGGCATGAGTGGACCTTCGATATACACTTTTCCAACGTACACACTTGACAATAACACCGCTTCATACTTTTGTGTGAGTGTAACAAACCATATATGACCCTGAAACCGGTTCACATTTGCATCATAGGGCTACGCTTAACTACAACCCTATCTTGATAACCACAAGTCTATGCTCAACCGTTCTAAATTTTTCATCAACTATTACAAACTTTTCCCCAACCCACTCAGCGGTTTGTCGGTCCCTCTCCTGAGAGCTTGCACCACTTTACCCGCACTAATACTCCAAATCCACCCAACCTAACATTTTATTTCCGCCTCCCACACACCGAATGTTCCCACCTACATTGTTGTTTCAAATCTCACATTCATTGGTAACTATCAAGTTTCACAACCAATTATGGATGCAACGAGTGTTCTTCACTCTTGATTTTGGTGCATTGGGAACTTATGTAGAATATCTAAAAGAACCTCTCGATTCTCGCATCCATATGACCCTCCTTCCTTGCCCTCTTTTGAAGTTATCAAAATAAAAGGGTGAAGGAGACCCTAACGCCCACATAAAGGTGTACACCACTGCAAATTGTGAATCATTCCCATGGGAGGGAGTTGTCACAAAGTTATTCCCCAAGAACCTCAAAGGCATAACACTCGATTGGTATTATTGCACTGCTGAAGGCTCCTTATACTCACTCGGGAAGCTCATGGTTGAATTCGGCATGACTTTTGATATGAACAAGCTTGTAAAGACATGCATTAGGGAACATCTCAATATTAAACAAGAACCCAACAAATCAATGCACATTTCATCATGAGATGATAACAAGTGTTTTATTCCTCTATCAATGCTCCAAACATGAATCAAAGGGAGCTATGTGATATTTTCCTCCACACCCTTAATAGGAAACTAGGGAGGATGTACGAAATTTTCCATAGAAGTCTTATGAATAAGCTCTAGAGAGCATGTTAAGAATTGACCAAAAAACAATAGATAGTGGTCGTAGGAATTATGGTTTAAATGGTAGACTTGTTGTCCCCAACCAAAAATCTAGAGGATACTATAGCAATAACAATAATACACAAGCCACCCAAAATGCCCAAGGTTTCAAAGTGGTCAATCGTAGCCGTAACACTACTATAGACAATGTTATAGATCAACCAAAAAGCCGAATTTCGCTAACAATATGGTTAACCATCCCAACAACGGTACAATAACAATCACAATGGCAACATCCACACTAATAACAATCAACCTACCATGAATATGGTCGATTTTAGCCGGGCTCCAAATACCAATCTCGAGTTACAATACAAATCAAAACCAACCACCGGTTCAAAATAGGAACCGAGAGGGCCAATATCAAAACAACTTTGGTCCCGATCGGGACTATCCCAATAACTTTGGCAATTTCCAAAAGTCATAGATCAACAAGCCATCGACCCCAAAACTATGACCCTAACTTACTATGTTTGCTCCATAGGGTCGAGATGTCATGATAGCACCATGTGCGGGGAATATAACATTAATAATTACTCGGACACTCATTTAGGTCTGTTACACCCCCAAAATGCCCACTTAGGCATTTAAAAAAACCCTTTCCCAAACCATCACTAGAATGCCCTTCCGGATAACATACAATCAAATAACATACAATAATAAAGAAAACCACCTCCAAAACCACAACAACAAGTAATAGCTTTGATTCAGAACTACGATGTCAAGGCCTCAACTTCCAACACAGTCAATCCTAATGTAGCCCCATGTTTAGGCACGCCAAGACAACCACGCATGATCGGTGTTTTCAAATTAAAAAACCAACAAAGACGCCAATCTAATTACCAAAACAAAAGAATGTCAAGTTCCTAATTCCCCTAGGCATGACCCTTCTGAAGTGTAGAATAATGGAGTCCCCAAACAACTAAAGAATTATGACATCATTACTAATGTCACTAAGACAATTTCCCACATTTTATTTTGGACCTCTTGAAGAATTTTTCAACCCATTGACTTGCACCCTTAGACCCTGTGGAACTTGGGCACTTAGCTTGTGTCACACCCTCGCCAAAGGTACGTGTTAACCACATTGACATGGATATGTTCCTCCGAGTGCCACAGTGAGAGACACAAGATAATTCTTTTATTCCCAAGTAAGAAAAGCACTAATTAACCCATGTCTTTGGCCATCTTTGCTTGCTTTCTATTGCCACTTTTGGTCTTACACACCTTCTTGCCCAGTCTGACCTTCGACCCTTCAGTTTCTTTGAGTCTAGACACGAGCACCCGGTCGGGACACCAACGTCGGGCGCCCTCATCCTCTTTGGGTGTCCCCGACCTCTTTGTACTTTGCTCACATCTTTTTGGTCTTTTCTAGCCGTTTGGGCATCTTATCTTTTTGGTAGTCATCCTTTTGGGTTAATTACAAAATTCAAGCAAGGGAATCATATAAATATAAAGTTATGTGACCATAATAAAGGACCAAGCACTAAGCATTAGCTATCACCACCTAAGGTTGCATCTAAAGGCATTATCAAGAGCATTCAAACATCCATCTAGCATCCACACAAGGGCAAGGGACTGTATTATTTTGCATACACTTCATAGGAGGGAAGTTCATTCTATTCCATGCACACATCTATTTACATCTCTTACATCTAGCTATTACTCGCTATCAAGTGCAACATACACAATAGTCACCTAGGCACATGATCTTCACACACACACATAGAACTACATTGGGTTTGAAATGTAGTGCAATGCTCATTCGTAAGATCACTTGTTTGACAGTTGAGGACAATCCAACCCCTCATTTGCATTCTTTTATTTTTGGGATTTGATGCACTCTTGAGGGTTTTATAGGTCAATTATTTATTGCAGGTTATTAGTGACATCGGCGATCATTGTGCGACATACTAGTGACAAGAAACCAAGGATAACGAACATCTTTCGACCGGAGTCAAATATTTTTCTTGAGGTTGTTGACATTCACAGGGAACTAAAACTAGTCTATAGTGCTCGCAGTGCCCCTAACCCACTCCACGCGCCCTAGACCAACATATTTCTCCATCCTTGAATTTTCATGGGTTTTATTGTGACAGTTTGCACTTCAAATTTTCCATTTCATCACTTCAGCACAACCCAGGATTAATTGCGAAACAACTAATTCATTTTATCTCCTCATTTGCACTTAGGGTTTTAAATCTTAATTGTTTATTTGCTTGGGTCTATTTTGTACTTAATTGTTTATTCATTTACTACTACATTGCAATTAGATTTAGGCATCTAATCAATTAATTATTTGTTTGATCATTTGGTGAACCTGACTGTTCAAACCCTTCCTTCTGAATATGTCTTTGTCTTATCAAGTCATGGATCAATCTTCTTATCCTTCTTTCTCTCCAACTAAGGTCTCTAGCATGGTTACTATTGTTGTTGATTTCATGCAAGTTCGTACTCAACATCCTCCTCACTTTATTACGCCTATGGTTGATCCTATTATCAATGTAGTAACTACTCGTTGCACCCGTCCTCCTACGGCTCCAAACTGTTTCTATCCCACCACCTATCATTGAACAACTTAAGAATACACCCGCCAAAATATCCTCTTATGACTTATTGCACAACGCGCCTAATTTTCGTCAAACATTAGAGGCCACTCTTTGTGCTATTCATATTGAGTGAACATTCTTGATGGCATTCACACACCTCATTCAGTCCTTAAAAATATTCCACGTGTTATATCATTTACTAATGAGGACATATCGCCATCTGCTATTGACAATCCATGTGCACCTTTACTTATCATTGCTTATCATTGGCACCATTTGTATCAAACGTGTACTCATTGACAATGGATATTTTGTTAATTTATGTGCTCATTCCTTTTAAAACAAATTGGCATCGCAGACAATCTAATTTCTAAGAATTCTACTCTTATTCATGGCTATGATTCAACTACTCACACATGCTTAGGAACTATCACATTACATATCAAGGTTGGGCCTAAGACGGTCCCTATAGAATTCTTCGTTATCGATACCTCGTTTCAATTCAATATGTTGCTGGGTAGACCCTAGATTCATGCAATGCACATTGTCCCATTGATTGTTCATCAATGTGTTAAATTCCTGCACGATGGTTATGAACATACCATTCATTGCAGACCATGAACCATTTAAATTCTTTCACATAGATCTAGTTACTACTATGCCTAATCCTCCCTCGCATCTTATTCCATTTAGCAATATTGATACATATGATATAGGCCAATCTAGCGTGTCGATCTTCTTCCGCGGCTCCAAGCACTCTGGTTATTTCCACTCATATTATTGTTATCATTTCACCTACAGTGTTTGCTCCTATAGACACTACCAGCCCACTCGTTGAGACTCCTCTCGCTCCTACGTCTATCGCACCTCCTACCAATATTATTGATATTGTTATCTAGCATGATAACACCAACATTGATGATTATGATGACGAGGTCGATATCGTTGAACTTATCGATGACAACTTGAGAAAACTTAACTTTACTCCTCTCGGGGTAGATGATTCATATTTCAATGATACTTTCTTGATGTAGGCCTGGTGAATACCAATTCAAAACACCCCTCCTTCTACTAATGTTATGGTACTTTATTAGGGGTTTGTCCATACTTTGGATGTCGTTTCGCCTTCTCATAGGCAATCTGCGCCCGCACAACTTCCTTTCACATGCACGCTTTTCATGAATAAACTTTATTAGCATCATGTTATGTTGGATCATACTTGCTTTGATACTATTTGCACCTATGATGGCTTGATTAGCTTGGCTTGACGCTCAATGATATCTTACCATTGCCTCACTCATCCCATCTCTATCATGGATGTGTTCATATTACGACTACCTATGGTCTTCGTGTCTTCCATCTAACAGTCTTTGTTGCACGGGCCCTCGTGTTTCTCCACTTACACTTGGGCAATCTTGGCTTGATTATATTGGGGGCACTTTAGACCCTAGTCATATTTGTATCAAGTTCCCTATGCCATTTGGTTGTGTTTCTATCTGCAATTATTCATCTCTCGGCTATTCACAAAATCTCACTCGTTGGTATGCACACGGGTGTCTGCCAACACCTTTTACCGATGAAGAATACGTAATGACCATGTACAACTTACGTCATAATGACTCTTTATATGATCCACTACATTCAATCGCTTATCAAGTTTCTGATGCATCACCATTTGGCTTCGATCAGGACAATGATGATCTCTTAGATAGTGTCACTTGATTATTCATATCATTTCATACTTGGGGGATATCCTACTTATCCTCCCCCTAACACTATCAACTATCTTGCATTCTTACTTGCTCACTCTACACTTTGCATTTACTCCCTCACATTTGTCATACACATCTTCATACACTATTGGTATCATCATTACCTGATGACACACACTCGTCTTTATGGTTCACACTTGACTATTGAGGGCATACTATACACATGAACCTCACACACTACACTTTTCACACATCACGTGTTATTCACACCTCTTTCTCGGAGCTTCTATCATGCATAGTATACATTACACACTATTCACATTCACGACACATCTTTCTCGCATCTACTTATATGTGTTTTTCTCATTACCCGATGACGCGCTCTTGTTCTACGATTCATTCTTAAGTGTTGAGGGGGCATTTATAAATGAACCTCATCACATGCATATTCATTCACATTCGCTCGGGGGGCACGATGCCCCTATCATTCACACTACATTCCATTCCATCTCATCCACAACATACTACATATCTTGGTCACATTTAATCTTGTTTGCACTTACTTGTTACATGTACACTTTTTACACATGTTAGTCAGATACTTTGTATGTCATTATCTTTTCATACACACATGTGCATTCACTTGCCTTCTAGTTGTGATCGCAAGCTTTACACAGATATTTAAATGCAGCATGGATGCTTGGCACGAAGACCTCATACCGGTCCCACGGTGGCTCAGGGCGTCCACTTTCATACACACAACATGTGCTATTGTTTCATTTTTCATAGCACATTACTTTATCGAATTATACATGTTTTGACATACTTTCTATCTTTCTAACATGCTAACATGTGCCTCATGTGCAACATTTACTATGCAGGTCTATTTGCTTCTATGGTTGTCTGTTACATTACTTGACATTGTTTGCTCTTGTCTTTCGTTGTATGCCTTTGTTTGCGGGCTTTTCCATTTATCTTGTGTGCACACTGTCTGCTTTCAGCCATTTCGGCCTCGATTTTCCTTCGACATCGTGAGTGATGTCCCATGTTTGAAACCCACTTTTTGCGGTCTACATTGTCTTCTTGTTTCTTAGCTTACACATTGTCTATTTAGTTTACACATTGTCTTCTAAATGCGTGTTTGTCTTTACTTGCACTAACACTTGTTTCCCAACCACTTTGTTTATGTGTGCCTTGGTTTCTACCAAGCACACTCCCTCCCCTGCAGGGCATTAGTTTCAAAGCACAACAATCGGTCCTCCTTTGGGCCACATACTCCTCTAAGATGTCACATGCACCCCAAACGAGGGGGACATCATTTGGGTGCATCAGTCACCCCATACATCAAATCACATTCATCACACAACACATTTTAGTACCGGTACAACACAGTCATCAGTCTTAGATAGGGCTCATAATCTGACTTGGGTCCTCAACACAACACAGACACCGATGCCTAGACCGGGACAATAGCACTGGGTGCCCCTAACCCTTCTTGGATGCCTGTGACCAGGGGGCAGTTACATAGCATTTATCAGTTCAACACATTTCTCAGCACTTCACCCAACAGCTTTTATAGGGCACATAGTCCTTAGCACTTGGCATGCATGCACTACACAACATTTTATACTTTCGATTTGGGTCATAACTATTCGAAATGGATCAAATTTTTACACACTATTTGTAGTGGTGTTCTACATTGCGCAGAAGCAATTAAAGGTCGAAGGATGACACCAGAATTTTCTCCCTACACTTCTTCCATTCTTGGCGTGAGATCACCCAAAAACTCGTTCTTCTACATCATCTTCAGGATCCTTTCTACACTCTTTACTCATCACGGATCAGGTGCACATGTTCCTTTTCGCATTTTACATACTTTTTACACATTTTGATCATATATGTGTATTTGACTACTTGTTTGTTCTTCTCTTTTGCAAGTCCGTCCTTATGGGAAGCGGTAGTCACATCATCATCATCATTCACACATCAATCACAATCAACACATCAACAATAATTACAATCGTAACATCTACACATATGCTCTCGCCCTAGGGTCATCATCATCACTTATTTTTCACTTCCTCTTCTCTAGTTTCCACACTTCACATTTTTATCACTTCATGTTTTTCTGTCTCTCAGCACGCTTTTTGCCATTGATCTACATGGTTATTAGGTACGCATCTCTTATCTACTTTATGTTATCGAGCATTCACTCAACAACATAAAGTGGGGGCAAATGTAGACACAAAATCACGCACTTTGGGTATCTATCTAGTCCTGATCACATACTACTATTCATATGATTCCTAAGTAAGAAAAGTACTAATTAACCCATGTCTTTGGTCATATTTGCTTGCTTTCTATTGCCACTTTTGGTCTTACACACCTTCGACCCTTCGGTTTCATTGAGTCTGGACACCAACACATAGCCACGATGCAGTAGGCCGTCGGGCGCCCCTAACCTCTTTGTACTTTGTTCACATCTTTTGGGTCTTTTCTAGCCGTTTGGGCATCTTATCTTTTTGGTAGTCGGCCTTTTTAGGGTTAATTACAAAATTCAAGTAAGGAAATCATATAAATATAAAGTTATGTGACCATAATAAAGGACCAAGCACTAAGCATTAACTATCACCACCTAAGGTTGCATCCAAAAGCATTATCAAGAGCATTCTAAGCATCTATACTGGGAAAGGACTCGCATTATTTTGCGTACACTTTTCATAAGAGGGTAAGTTCATTCTATTCCATGCACACATCTATTTACATATCTTACATCTAGTTATTGCTCGCTATCAAGTGTGACACGCACAAGAGCCACCTAGGGCACAATCTCTTCACACACACATAGAACTACATTTGGTCTGAAATGTAGTACAACACTCAGTCGTAAGATCACTCATTTGAAAACTGAGGACAGTTTGACCCCTCATTTGCATTTTTTTCTTTTAAGGGTTTGATGCACTCTTGAGGGTTTTGCAGGTCAATTCTTTATTGCAGGTTATTAGGGACATCGGTGACCATTGTGCGACATACTAGCGACAAGAAGCGAAGGACAACGAACACCTTGCAACCAGTCAAAGATACTTTTATGAGGTTTTTGATAATCACAAGCACTCGGAGTCGTTTCATAGCGCCCATAGGTGCCCCTAACCCACTCCAGTGCCCATCGAACATACTCCTCCATCCCCGCATTTTTTTGGTTTTATTGCGACAATCTACACTTCGGATTTTCCAATTCATCACTTCAACACAACCCAAGATTAATTGTGAAACACTAAGTCATTTTATCTCCTCATTTGCAATTAGGGTTTTAAATCTTAATTGATTATTTGCTTTGGTCTATTTTGTACTTAATTGCTTATTCATTTCTTTGCTACATTGCAATTAGATTTAGGCATCTATTCATATAAATATTTGTTTAATCAAGAGCCACATCAATCATCACCATCATCCTCCCCATAATTCTTGGCTTGAAAACAATTGTTATTGATTTTTACGTCATAGATCAAGAATCCAACTATAATATGATCTCGGGATGACCGTGTATCCATCGAATGAAATCCATTCCTTCAACGCTCTTTCAAGAAATTCACTTTTTACATCTAGGAAAGGCTTTTGTTGCCCAAGGAGACTCAAACCTATTTGATAAAGTCCAAGCCAGAAATAATAGATTGTCAAGCACCCACATTCATCACAAGTTACCTACAAATGACTTACGAACACACATGTCCCTAGAAAAGGGTAATAACCAAATTACAAAGGCTAATGTTGAACCTAAACTCGTTCTCTTAGCTCTCGACCCTCCTCTTCGAAATAAAAATACAAAAGGTCTCGAAGCAGGAAAACAAGTCCCTCTACCAGCTAAAAGTCCTAAATCAGAAATTGAGACTATGTCCCTGAAAAACCACTGTGCAAATTATCAACATCCTACAACAGGATTCACCTGTTGTATTTACATTCGACCGAAAAGGGCTTTCCATATACTGTTTCTGTTTACCTGAGAGCAAAAAGACCAATCTTCTCTGAACATGTAGTAGATGTGAATATGGTTGAAATCACTGATAATCAAGTCCCTTCGTGCATCTTGGCTTACGATCCTCTCCCCGAAAGCAACTCATGGACTATGTATTACGATGGAGCCAAGTGCGCTGCAGGGGCAAGAGCTGGTGTGATCTTGATTTCTCCTGGGAGGAGGATTTTTCCTTTCGATTTTCTTATAGATTTCAAATTCTCCAGTAATACGGCCGAATACGAAGATTCGTTGAATGTCTTATCTTAGGTCTTAGGTTACAGACTTCGTATTCAGAGACTTCGGGTCCTTCACGATTCATAACTAATTACCAACCAAGTAGAAAACATTTATCAAACAAAGGCTGAACACTTGCAAATATACAAGAGCATCGCTCAGGCATTGGTTAAGGACTTTCATTTTATATCTGTTGAATTTATTCCTAGAAATCAAAATCAACAAGTTGATGCCATTGTTACTGCTTCCAGATGATACCATCCTTTCCACGGACTTTATGAAGCCTATTTTTTTGTCTCATTGAGAGGCGGTCCTCTCATCAAGAATGGATTCCCTCTCAACGAGGGAGTAGTCAAAATAGATAACCTCAGATTGTTAAATATCGACATATCGGAGAATGAAAATTCCATTCTATGATATCTAGATGTTTACGAACACCTTCCTCTCTCACATCACAAGAGAAGTTTTTCCATGACTCTACACCCTTCATCCCCCTAGGCAGAAAATACTATGATTTGTATCGTAAGATTGAAGACTATGATTCGACCACCAAGGATCTTGATGTTTGAGAAACTAAAGAGGAATTCTTGTATTTCCCACTTTGGAATGGCACGAGTTTGAAGAAGGTAACACTTCTCTTATTGAAGATACCATCGATATAAATATAGGAACAAAGGAAGAACTAGGGATCCTAAAATTTGGGTTTTCACTCTCTCCTGAGAAATCGAAGACCATAAAGCTTTATTCATTAAGTTATCGAGGGTTTGCACTTTATGGTACTCTAATATAACAAACATTCATATTGATGTTGTTGTCCACAACCTAGTTACAAATCCCGAGGCCAAACCAATCAAACAAAATTTACAACGATTGAAACCCAAGATAACACTAATGGTGAAAGAGGAGGTTATCAAACTCCTTAAAGTTGGTTTCATTAGACCAGAAGATTACATGAATTGGTTATCCTGCATCGTGTCAGTCTTGAAAAAGAATGGCAAGATTTGAATTTGCATTGACTTCTACGATATTTACAAGGTGTGTCCCAAAAAGAAAATTGTTGCCCTCTATTGACGTGATTGTTGACAAAATGGATGGGTATGACCTCCTCTCGCTCATGGATGATTTATATGGCAATAATCAGATCTGCATTTGAGAAGATCATAATAAGACTTCGTTCACCACCCCTTGGGGAACCATTACATTGTCATGCCCTTTGGCCTTAAGAACATAGGGACAACGTTCCAATGAGCAATGATTCGCATATTTCATGACTTAATTCACAATATTATTGAGTCTTACGTTGATGATCTTCTAGCTAAATCTAGAAAGAGGGAAGACCGCATATTGGTTTTGAGAATCATTTTCACACGGCTCATTGAATACAGTGTTACCTTGAACCCTAAAAAGTGTGTTTTTTGGAGTGACTTGTCGAAAGATCCTAAGATACATCATATCTCAAAGGGGCATCAATGTTGATCTTGTCGAGATCCATTCTATCCTAGAAATGATCTTGCCAACCATCGAGTCAAAGTTATGATCATTCCTTGGGAAATGAGGGTCCAAACAGAGATTCATTCAGACCTCACCTACGTGGTTAACTCCGATCAATAACATGTTAAAGAAATAAAATCCCATCAAATGGACACAAGCATGTTATGAATCCTTGAATCAAATCAAGCACTTCTTATTATCTCCACCCACTCTCTTGGCTCCATGCTCTGATAGACTACTTATTCTTTACCTATGTGCTTATTTGGCGTTTCTTTAGCTTGTATGTTTTCTCAAGAAGATGATGTCGACATAGCTTGAGTCGTATACTTTATCAATCACATTTTGTTGGACTATGAAACATGTTATTCTCAAGTGAAAAGAATGCCTTGCCATAGTGTTTTCTAGTAAACACACGAGACATTATATATTAAATCAAGAGACTAAAGTAATAATCAAATCTTAGGGACTTAAATTTTCTCCTTCATTTGTATGTCATTGTTAATCCTTCTCTATGGTCGTGGATCACGTTTAGCCATGTATTATTTGTAATTTCTCTATCCATGAGGAACATTTTGAATTCTGGGCGCGAATGGTGAAGTTTCCCTGCATTTTATTTTTCCACGGTCATGTTTTCCCTGTCAAATTTTATCTCAACGTCTCTGAGATACGTGTTCATCTCTAATTGGACAAGGCATGGTGGGTTTATTTGGTGAACTTGTCACTTTTGTCACTTTTGCAAAAATGTCAAATTGGCCCCATGGCTCCATTGATTTCTAATTGGCTGGTCAAAATTATGAAGTGGTAGAGAAAATTTCTTATTTTTTCCCCGAAGGTGTACATGTGTCGTAAGTTGAGAAGTTGTGGGAAAGTGGGCCTTTTTGTGTTTTAAGGTGTTATGGAAAAAAGAGTAAAAAGGTAAAAGAAATGCCTAAGGCCCACAAGAGGACATGTGGCCGCTTTTAAGTCAAAAGTGGGAAGGTGGGCTATCGGAGCACTTTGAAGTTTTTTGGCTTTGTTTTGTGAAAAGGAGTAAAGTTATAAAATGATCCATGACTCTGCAGGGGACCAATTAATGTCACATGTTTGAGTCAACATTGAAAAGTCAAAGTGGGGAGGTGGGTCTTGGAGCACTTTTTTTTAAGCTTTGTTATGAAAAGGAATAAAGTATAAAAGTGAGTGTGGACTCACTAATGGGGCCCACATCAAAAGTTAAAAGTGGAGAGGTGGGTTGCCGGGGCATTTTGAGATTCTCAGCTTTGTTTTGAAAAAGAATAAAAGTCATAAAAGTAAGCATGACTCTACTGCCCACGATGCCTGTAGGGAAATTCCACTTTGTGTAGGGCCTATATTAAAACGTGTAGGGCCTATATTAAAAGTGGGTGGGTGGGCCAAATTGTCTAAAAGTACTCATTTTCTTTAAGTGATACAAAATGTGAAAAGCACCCCCAGACCCACTTCAACTCAAATCTTTTCCACGTGGATGGCTCAAATTTGAAGTTGTGAAAGACAGAGTTAATGGTTGTGATACAATGCATCTGGTTTTCCACCATTATTGCTCCTACACAACCAAGGACCTTAAGGGATTCGATTGCTTTCATCCTTTTTGGTTAATTCCATGGTCTCTCATCATTTTTGTCAGTGAAGTGCAATGAATTGATTGTGGAGCTCGATTTGTAAATCTGAGAAGTGCAAAAGTTGAAGTTTTGAAACAGAGTTGCTCGGGCACCTGCAGAAAATGAATTATCAGTAGAGCAAGATGCAGAGGAAAAGGATGTGGAGAAGGAAGCTACAGGCTGAAATAGGATGGACATGCTACCAGAAGAGATGACCGGACACCCTAGTTAAAACAATAAGTGGAAATAATTGAAAAATCTTATCTTTTGTACACTGGTAAACTTTTGGGTGTAAATTTGTTAAATATCACTTTCTGGAACAAATTTGTAACAAACAAAGTATTCCTCGAATATTCTTCTTTTGGGGGAAAATTTGGGATGAGTGAGTGAGTGAAATTGTATAAATGCAATGAGAATACTCTTAAAAAGGTGGGGGTTAATTTTTCTGAGAAATTTTGAAAAACCATTTTCCCGAGAGACCATCTGAGAAACCTAGTTTATTTTCCTATGTTTTAGATTTAATCATGTCAAGATGGTTGCAAGTGTACAACCATTGACAAGCTCTGAGATTGTTGAAGAAACTCTCCCTGTTGATGAATCTAGTGAACCTTGAATGAATTTGTGTTGATCATGAGCATAATTGTGTTTTCTTTTATTTTAGAATGTTTTCAAATAGTTTTTCATGTTCCTGTTGCAATCTTATGTTAAAATCCCTCTGAATCACACAAGATCTCATCCATGTGTTAGTATTGTGGCATTAGCAATTTCATTATGAGAAGAGCTTTCATCTTGTAATGAAATAAACAATTTAAAATCACTTTACTTTCATTATGTTGATAAAGATTGTTTGTAAGTCTATGAGTGTATCTTAGGTGTGATAATCAGGGATTTCAACATTTAATTGAGTCTTTAACATGAGCCTTTGTGTTGAATTCTTGAAGAGTGTATGAAATCGTGCATCTGGGCCTCCATTGATACACACCTTTTGGTTGAAGGAATATTTTGGCTATTTTGAAGCATTTTGTCTGTGAGTGTTCCAATATTTGTAAAGGCTCTCAAATATCTAGTATAATCAACTTTATCTTGCTTAACTTCCCACAAAAACTTCTCAAATGATAAATCCTACATGAACTACCCCTGTTTGTATTGTGTATCCACAAGATTTAACAAATTCATTGCCAAAATATGCGAAACAATCAGGTTTCAATTATTGTCTTTAGTAACCCAAACCTTGTCCAAGAAACATCTCCACTCTCTAGTGTGACAACTCGTGAGAGTTAGATTGTGTTGTATTGATCATATTTTCTCAAGGTTTTCATGAAAATTGTGCAAAGAAGGATCTCTTGATATCCTTCACCAACATGGGTTACAAAATGGGTCCTCTCACCCTGGTTGAAGGCACAACCTAAAGTAGTGAGGGTAGATCAAACCCTTAGTGAGGTGTTATCCATTTCTCCAATGCCTGAGTGACAAAGAGTCAAGTTGAATCCCCTCCCCGGCTACAAAATGACTTATATCATGATTTTATCTCTAAGCATCCTGCCAATTTCATGTGATGTTGCTCAGCCCTCGTAGGAGAATCAATTTCATGCATCGTTTCAAGGAGTTATTTTTGTGGCAACAATCAAAGTGGCATCATTTTTTATCAAAAAGAAGTGGCACCATTGTTGGGGATTGATTTGAACACGGGACATTTTATGCAGAAAAAACACCAAAGTGGAGAATCAATTTGGCAATACACCAAAGTGGCACCGTTTTTGGGGAATTATTTTGTGGAAACAACACCAAAGTGGCAGTGGCATTTTGCTAGGGATTATTTTTACAAATGCATACACATACATGACCCAGTAATGTTTCTTACATGATTTAAGTGCAAATACGTTGTTTAAATGTCATCCTTTGTTGAGATTTGTAAGAATTTGTGCAAGATTACAAGTTCATTGTGTAATATTTCTAGTTTCTAGTGGTTATTGCACTAAATTTGCATCAATAGTGATAAATGTGGGTAAAGGAAGGTCGGATCTGTTAAGCTTTGTAGAAATTAAGCATTGATAGACACTTGGCAAGTTACTTATAGTGCATCTGCACAACTAAGGTGAAAATCCTTAGTGGTGACTCCGTGTTGAATTGAAATTTTGATGATTACCAGTGTCTTAACCTATGTCAAGTGAAATTTTCATTAATATTTGCAAATTGGAGGGAAGAAGGTCTTTCTTCACTAGGGATCCTACTAAAAGTTATTTCTAGAACTAGGAAAAGCAAATTCAGAAGGAAAACAAGTCTGGAAAGTTGTTGGAAATCAAGAATAAAAAAAGGAGATATCAGTTTTGAAAGGTGATCAATATGTGGTTGAAGATTACCATACGTCTTCAAGTGATTTTGAACCAAGTAATCTTTATATAAATTTGAGTTCTCCAACTAGAGAGGGGCCATCATTTGTGTCTGAAAAGTGTGCCTCTCAGTTTTCCCTGTTTCTTCCAAGGTTGATAGGGTTTTCCAAGAAGTTGAGTCATTAGAGAATATCTATTTTGAAGTTATATACTCTTGTGCTCCAAAGACCCCTCATTCCCTATCATTTTGATTCTCCTATAAATTCACCTCCTCAAGGAAATATGGCCCAACCTCCACCTAGACCTCCTTTTGTTGTCAACACTTTTGGACCTATAGATTTCAGAGGTATGGATGGATATCCTAATATGGTGCCACAAGATGTAGAAATAGGTTGCCAAAATTTCAAGGAATAATGCCATCACTGGTGACCACCATTTAAGACTCTTTGTCAATATGATGGAAGATTTTGAAATTGAGTTTGAAGACGTGTATATAAAGTTGTTTATTCATACTCTTGAGGAGGATGCACGTGACTAGTACAAGGATTTACCAGATAATTCAATAGATTCATGGACCTGAGATGAAAAATGCCTTTAGATTGCAATATGGGGATAAGACAGATCCCAGGTTCCTTTTATCTGAATTTGAAAATATAAAGAAAAATCCAAATGAATTTGTCCATGATTTCAATACTAGGTTCAATAAGACCTTGAATAGGTTACCTATAATCCTAAGGCCAAGTGATGAGTCTGTTTGATAAAATATTCTGATGCTTTTGATAAAAAGGTTGCTTATTACTTAAGAGATAAAACCGGGAACATTGAGGCAAGGCTTTCACCATGGCCTTACAAATAGAAAATAACATCAAAGTAGTTGGAAAGCCTCCTAAGAGGAAGGTGTTAAGTTGATCAATCCTGAAAAGCCTCAATCAAACAAAGTTGTGGATCTGGAAGAGGTTGTAAAAACTTTGGCTGGAGCAGTTAAAGAGATATCCTATAAACTAGCCAGAGTAGAAAAAGGGATAGGACAAAGTTCCAGAGGTCAAGCATAAGCCACAAGGTCAGGAGAGATTTGGAAATCATCCCAGAGGTGATCATAGACCAGATGATAGAGGGAAAGGGCTCATGGGATCAGGAAATAAACAACCTCAACCCAGGGAAAATAGATTGGTTCCTGATCCTTTGACTGTTAGGGTTTCTACTATGGAGGAGGCCAATGTTATGAGTGGTGTGATAGGTGTTTATTACCACACTCCCCATGTGATGTAGATCAAGAAGTTGAGGAAGAAGATGATGATGAGACATATGATGATGTGTGCATGATGGAATGCCCTGCAAACTCATGGCAGGGGGAAACCTCAATTGAATTGATAAGTGCCAGAACTGTTGAAAACTTTTGGGATTGTGTTCATCGGGTATTACCTCTTCCTCCTATTAATACTTTTGAAATTGATATGGTGTAAAGCATTTGATCTACCTAATCATGATTTTGAATACTTAAGGGCCTTGATGATTAAAAAGTATGATGGAGGGATCCCTTCCAAAGAGGACAGAAGTTGTTGATGAATGCAGTAGTTGCTCAAGAGAAAGAATATAACACTAGAAGTAAGGTTGTCAAAGGGGAGGGCACAAACCAAGCCAAAAGTTCCAGTTCTTACCAATATCCCAAGGAAACCCCTAAGAAAGATACATCTGGAAAAGGCCTAACTACCCCAAATAAAACTTGTACTCCTGCCCATGCCCAGACTCTAAAAACTCCTATACTATCAGAGGAAGTGGTGAATCTCCCTCCTAATACTTGCCCTACCCAAATATGTTCCTTGTGACATAGCCCAAATCTTGAGTCAGATCAAGGTCATTGTTCCCATTGTTGAATTACTTAGGATCCTGAGCATAGGAAAAGGGCATTGAATATTTGGGATTTAAGGAAGAAAAATATTACTCGGGAAAAAGTGTTAATAATATAGAGATTCCTCCTATTATTGTAGAATCAGAAATACCACAAGCATTGGAGGAACTGGGTGAATCATCTGAGGTATATTTGGGAACTTCTCTAGTTGAATCTCAGTTGGATGTTGATCCATTTTTACCACTTTGATTATTAAAGATAGGTTGGTACATAACTGCATGTTTGATTCAAGAGCCTCATGTAATGTAATGCCTCTTGAGGTAATGAATGAGTTAAATATCAAGGTAACAACAAATTTTGGGAAATGTACTACTATGGATTCAAGAGAAGTGCTAGTAATTGGATATGTCAAAGGAATTAGTAGTGTAACTAGAAGCTTATCTAAGAAAATGCTTAACCTTGAATGTAGTTATTGTGGATTGTCCTGCCAAATGGGGGATGTTATTATCTAGAAAATGGGTAGCTAGTGTGGGTGGAAGTGTGCAAATGGACATGTCTTATGCAACCATACCAATTGAGGGAAGCCTTGTGAAGTTATATGGTGAGAAGAAAATGTTACATCTCATTGAGGACCCTAACAATGCTTCTTATGAAGTATTGTACATAGATGTTGATGTTGATAACTTTGTGGGATATGTTGATTGTAAGGAGCATAAAATTGATGAGTGCAAGTATCCTGAGTAGGTAGGTTCTCCTTGGACTCTGATGTTTGATGGAGCATGTTCTAGATTTGGTAATGGTTTGGTGTTGTTTTGATATCTCCAAGCCAAGAGGTTTTTAACTTTTCTTTTAAACTCAATTTTGAGTGTACAAACAATATTATTGAAAGTATGAAGCACTATTCTTGGGTTTAAGGATTGCTTGGAAATATGGTGTCAAGAGATATTATTGTTAAAGGGGATTTGGAGTTGATAGTCAAACAAGTTAGAAAATTGTATGCAACAAAGAATCAAAGAATGAAATAATATAAGCATGTAGTTTGGGACTTCATTGAAATGTTTGATTCTTTCAATATAATACATCATGATAGGAGCTATAATACTATAGCAGAAAAATTGGTAGTATTGGGATCTAGGTTTGAAAATTGTACAATGTCTCCCTATTGTGAATATGATATTGAAATATTGACCAGGCCATCTGTCCCTGATAATATCAAGCATTGGAAAGTGTTTGAAGATGATGCTCAGTCAAAGGTTTTCTATAAAATAAAGGAGAATTTTCCAATCAAAGTATGGACTGGGAACCAATGGTTTGTGTAAATGAAGGAAAAGAGACCTTATTTGGTAAGGACATTATCAATTGAAAACTAATACTATTCCTAGAGGTTTGGTTGCATTGGAATCAAATTTTGATAATGTTGATTGCATTATTAATAGACACATGTCAGCCTCGAGAGATGTTGAAGAATATGACCTAGGCACAAAGGATAAACCTAGGAGAATATGGCTAGGCAACAACTTGAATAGAGAAGAAAAGCAGTCATATGTCCAATTGCTAAAAAAGTACCAGGACTGCTTGGCTTGGTCATATTTAGAATTGAAAGCATATAGGAAGACCTTTTTCAACATGAAATACCCCTGGAAGCTAATGCCAAGCCATTTAGGTAGAAACAAAGACCAATTAATCCCCTCCTTTCCTAAAAATGCAAGAAGAGTTGAAAAATTTAAGGGATGGAGGAATTATATAACCTACAAGATACTCCTCATGGGTAGCAAACCTAGTACCTATTCGAAAGAAAATGGGGATATAAGATTGTGTGTTGACTTAGAAATTTAAATAAGGCATCAATCAAGGACAACTATCCCTTGCCAAATATGGATAACATGTTGCAATTGGTTACTAGTTCGAGTTGTTATCTACTTTGGATGGTTTTTCTGGGTATAACCAAGTGGTTGTGAAGCAATCAGAGAGAATCAAAACCTACTTTCACCACTCCATGGGGAACCTATGTGTATGTAAGAATGTCATTTGGCTTGATGAATGTTGGAGCCACATTTCAAAGAGAAATGGATGTAGCATTCTCAGGATATATAAATGACTTCATTGTTGTGTATCAGGATGATGTGACAATTTTTTCAAGGAAAGAAGTGATCACTGCAACATTTAGAAAAGATGTTGTTAAGATGTAGGGAATATGGTATCTCACTGAACCCTAAGAAATGTCATTTTGGGGTTCAAAAGGAAAATTTCTTGGACATATTGTGTCAAAAGAAGGGGTCATGATTGATCTGAGAGAGTGGAAGCCATTAGTAAAGTTCCTATTCCAAGAACCAAAAGGGAATTCAATCCTTTTTGGGAAAATAAATTTTATTAGGAGATTTATTTCCAACTTTTTTGAATTGACTATCCCAATCACTAATATGTTGAAGAAAGATCAGAGTATCAGATGGGAAGAAGCAGTTATTCAAGCCTTTACTGGGATTAAGGAAGCATTGAAGAATGCCCTGTTGTTTTAGCAGCTCCTGATTATAAAAAGGCTTTCCAAATGTTTTCCTTTGCTTCAGAGAATACTATTGCATTTGTGCTGTTACAAAAGGATGATGAAGGAGCTGAAAGACCAATTGCTTTCTTTAGTAAAGCATTACAAGGAGCAGAATTGAAGTATACTATCATGGAGAAACAAGCCTTTTCTTTGGTCAAGGGCCACAAAAATCTTTAGGCCATATATTTTGAGCTCTAAAGTCATAGCTTATGTTCCCCATACCATGGTTAAGGATATCCTATCAGAGATGGAAATTTCAAGTAAAAGATGTCGATGGGAAAATAAATTGCAAGAATATGATATGGACATCCAAACTACAAAATTGGTTAGAGGATTGGGCCTAGCAAAGCTAATGGTAGAAAGCAACCTGCAAACAGTTGAGATAAATGAGGTTGAAGAAGAAAGATTGAATATCTTGAGAAATTGACAAATTCTGAATGGTACAAGGATATTATTTTTTATCTCAAACATCTACAGTGCCTGAATATTTAAGTAAGAATAAAAAAAGAGCACTTAAGTTAGCCTCCCAGAAATACATCATCATTGATTATGGGTTAGCTTGGAAGAACCCTGAGGGAGTTCTTTTGAGATGTATCACTGAGGATGAAGCCCCAAAAATAATTGATGATTTCCATGGAGGAGTTTGTGGAGGGAATTTTTTTGGAAGAGTCATAACTCATAAAATCTTAAGGGTTGGTTACTGGTGGCCAACTCTTTTTAAAGACACAACTCTATTGGTAAGAAAGTGTGAGAGTTTGTCAACATTTTTCAGGAAGATTGAAAGCTTCAGGCTCCCTCCCTTTGTAGCCTGTATCAATTGAAGCCCCATTTAAGCAGTGGGGAATGGACTTCATTGGTGAGATTTCAGATTCTTCAAGTGTAGGCCACAAGTGGATATTAGTGGCCATTGATTACTTCACCAAGTGGGTGGAGGCAATCCCTACCAAGAAAGCTACCCACCAAATTGTTATGGACTTCATTTTGAATCATATAATTTGTAGGTTTGGAGTGCCTACTAAGATAGTTGTTGACAATGCTATGAGTTTTTGAGCCAAACCTTTGGTAGCCATGTGTCATGAGTATGGGATCAATTTAGCATATGCTTCAAATTATAATCCCCAAGGTAATGGACAAAAGAAGAATCAAGCAACAAGAATTTGTTGAAGATAATCAGAAGGACCTTGGAAGTAAACAAATGGAAGTGGGGTGAGCAATTGAAGTTTGTTGTTTGGGCTGATAGAATCATTAAAAGAGCTACTGGAAAAATTCCATTTGAGTTGGTGTATGGAACTCAAGCTCTACTTCCCCTGCATATGCAATTATCTTCTTATCAATTTATTCAACAATTGGAGGACCAGGAGGTCAGTCCCTATGATGCTCGTATTAATCAAATTGTTGAATTAGATGAAGAGAGAAGAGAATCCCATCAAAGACATGTGAAGTTTAGGGAGAAATTAAAGAAATTATTTGATAAAAAGGTAACTCCAAGAGTTTTAGTGTGGGAGATCTTGTGCTATTGTGGGATAGCAGACATGAGGATAAGGGAAAACATGGAAAGTTTGATGCATTATGGATGGGCCCTTATTCTATTGACATTAGGATTGGTGAGCACACTTTTTCTTAAAATACCTAGATGGGGAATTGCTTGAGTTTCCTGTTAATGGTAGGCACTTGAAACATTTCCTTGATTGATTTCTCAGAATCAAGGTATGCATCATTATACAGTGTATAGTCATTTTTTGTTTTGTTTTTTTTCACGCTTTTTTTTGTTTTTTTCTCTGGTCCTTGGTGACTAGTTTTGTTGGTTTCTCGGTTCATTCTTGGGAGGTTGGTTATTGTTTCTTTGTTTTGGAGGTCGGTTCTTGACTCCATTTCCCAATGGATTTTTGGCACATGGTCTGTTATGTTGTTCTTGTGGCACTCGTTGGGAGTGCCCATCCCGAGTCGGAGCGATGTTGGTGCTCGATTTAATCTCACCTTGTTTGTTCAAAAAAATTCTTAGTCCGCTTGGTTTGAAGTATTTTTTATCTCCTGTATGGATGTGTGAAAACTTTCTCCTTCATTTGTATGTCATTGTTAATCCTTCTCTATGGTCGTGGATCATGTTTAGCCATGTATTATTTGTAATTTCTCTATCCATGAGGAACATTTTGAATTTTGGGCGCATGAATGGTGAAGTTTCCCCTACATTTTATTTTTCCATGGTCATGTTTTCCCTATCAAATTTTATCTCAACATCTGTCAGATACGTGTTCATCTCTAATTGGACAAGGCATGGTGGGTTTATTTGGTGAACTTGTCACTTTTGTCACTTTTGCAAAAAATGTCAAATTGGCCCCATGGCTCCGTTGATTTCTAATTGGCTAGTCAAAATTATGAAGTGGCAGAGAAAATTTCTTATTTTTCCCCAAAGGTGTACATGTGTTGTAAGTTGAGTAGTTGCGGGAAAGCGGGCCTTTTTTGTGTTTTAAGGCATTATGGAAAAAAGAGTAAAAAGGTAAAAGAAATGCCTAAGGCCCATAAGAGGACATGTGGCCACTTTTAAGTCAAAAGTGGGAAGGCGGGCTATCGGAGCACTTTGAAGTTTTTTTGGCTTTGTTTTGTGAAAAGGAGTAAAGTTATAAAAAGAAGCGGGGACCAAAAATAAAATGAAAATTCAAAGTGGGGGACTAATTAATGTCACATGTTTGAGAATACAGTATAAAAAAAGTCAAAGTAAAGCCAGGTGGGTCAAAAAGCGGGAGGAGGTGGGTCCGAGCAGGTTTTGGAGTTTTTAAGCTTTGTTTTGAAATGAAGTAAAAGTATAAAAGTGAGCCGTGACTCCATGTTGGCCCACATCAAAAGTTAAAAGCGGAGAGGCGGGTCATGGGGCATTTTGAGATTCTCATCTTTGTTTTGAAAAAGAATAAAAGTCATAAAGTAAGCCGCAGCCCCATCGATGCCTAGGAAAGCCACGTGTAGGGCCTATATTAAAAGTGGGTGGGTGGGCCAAATTGTCTAAAAGTACTCATTTTATTTAAGTGATACAAAATGTGAAAAGCACCCCAGACCCGCTTCAACTCAAATATTTTCCACGTGGATGACTCAAATTTGAAGTTGTGAAAAGATAGAGTTAATGGTTGTGATACAATGCATCTGGTTTTCCGCCATTATTGCTCCTACGCAAACCAGGGACCTTAAGGGATTTGATTGCTTTCATCCTTTTGGTTAATTCCATGGTCTCTCATCATTTTTGTCAGTGAAGTGCAATCGAATTGATTGTGGAGCTCGATTTGTAAATATGAGAAGTGCAAAAGTTGAAGTTTTGAAACAGAGTTGCTCTCGGGCACTGAGAAAAATGAATTATCAGTAGAGCAAGATGCAGAGGAAAAGAATGAAGAGAAGGAAGCTACAGGCTCGAAAGAGGATGGACATGCTACTAAAGGAGATGATGAATGATCCCCGTTAAAAAAAGTGGAAATAATTGAAAAAGCTTATCTTTTGTACACCTGACAACTTTTGGGTGTAAATTTGTTAAATATCACTTTTGGAACAAATCTTGTAACAAACAAAGTATTCCTCGAATATTATTATTTTGGGGGAAAATTTGGGATGATAAGTGAGCAAGTGAAATTGTATAAATGCAATGAGAATACTCTTGTAAATGGTGGGGGGTTAATTTTTTGAGAAATTTTGAGAAAAACCATTTTCTCGAGAGACCATATGAGAAACTTGTTTATTTTCCTATGTTTTTAGATTTAATCATGTCAAGATGGTTGCAAGTGTACAACCATTGACAAGCTCTGAGATTGTTGAAGAAACTCTCCCTATGAATGAATCTAATGAACCTTGAAATGAATTTGTGTTGATCATGAGCATAATTGTGTTTGCTTTTATTTTAGAATGTTTTCAAATAGTTTTTCATGTTCTTTTGCAATCTTATGTTAAAATCCCTCTGAATCACACAAGATCTCATCCATGTGTTAGTATTGTGGCATTTGTAATTTCATTATGAGAAGAGCTTTCATCTTGTAATGAAATAAACAATTTAAAATCACTTTACTTTCATTATGTTGATAAAGATTGTTTGTAAGTCTATGAGTGTATCTTAGGCATGACGAATCAGGGATTTCAACATTTAATTGAGTCTTTAACATGAGCCTTTGTGTTGAATTCTTAAAGAGTGTATGAAATCGTGCATCTCTGGGCCTCCATTGATACACACCTTCTAGTTGAAGGAATATTTTGGCTATTTTGAAGCATTTTGTTCTGTGAGTTTTCCAATATTTGTAAAGGCTCTCAAAGATCTGGTATAATCAACTTTATCTTGCTTAACTTCCCACCAAAAACTTCTCAAATGATAAATCCTACATGAACTACCCCTGTTTGTATTGTGTATCCACAAATGAACAAATTCCACATTGCCAAAATATGCAGAAACAATCAAGTTTCAATTATTGTCTTTAGTAACCCAAACCTTGTCAAGAAACATCTCCACTCTCTAGTGTGACAACTCGTGAGAGTTAGATTGTGTTGTATTGATCAATGACACCATTGTGTATGTTTGGAAGTGTCCCAAATGTTAAGAAGTTGCATATGTTATACATGTTCTCGCACAATAACTTCAACATATTATCACACCATGGACCTTTTCTACGTGGTGTATCGACCTAATCGACAAGTTGACCCCTACTGTACGGATGGACACAATTTCATCATTATTACAATTGAGTATTATGAAATGGGCAAAGGTTATGCCTCTTACCACTTTGTCACCAGTTCAATCATAGGAAAGTTCATCCTAAATCAAAGAATATATAGGTTTGGAGTCCCACAAGTCATAATCTTTGACAATGGGAGCTCCTTCAAAAACTTGGAGACGCGGGAACTATGTAAGAATTTTTCTATCTCCAACCACACTTCATCTCTTTATTACCGCTGTGCCAACTTGACAGCCAAAGCGACAAATAGAACGTTAAAGTCCATATTGCTTAAAATGGTTTAAAACAACAAAATTGATTGGCATTTACGGTTGTATCCTAGTTGTTATCGGCTTATCGAACTAGTATATGCACATTTATAGGTGTTACCCCTATTCATCGGTCTTTAGAGATGAGGTTGTCTTTCCATTGGAAGAACAACTTCCTAAATTACGAGTCTCTCTCCAAGGGCTCCTAGATGAGGATGAGTACGGGAAGCATGCCATGCTATTTTGGAAACTTTAGATGATGATCACCTTAGATCCACCCAAAATCACGAAGTATATGTCATATGCGTGGCTTGAAGATATAATAAGAATATACATGAGTTCCTTGTTCATGTTGGCGATCTTGTCCTTCGCCGGGATAGTCGGAAAGACAAGAAGACTAGTGAGGGACACAAGTTTTGATTGAACTGGGTTGGACCTTACTTAGGCAATGAGGAATTTAATATTGGGGCTTTTTGCCTTTATGACGCTCGAAAGTTAGGAGTTTGGTGAGTCACTCAACTCCCTTCACCTCAAGCAATATTATGTTTAGTGTCACGTTTCGCATTGCCATTTGTATTTTGCACCTCCATTTTACATTGTTTCACTTTACCATGTTTATGCCCAACAAATATGTTTAAAAGTGAGATTTAGTTTGTCTTCTCTACATGATGTTTCTTCATCCTCCATCATGACATCAATTATTTCACCTACCATACTATTGCATCACTACTATCTCTCTGCAACCATCCCCACACTATAGATTTGGTTCTTGATTTACTAATGTTGTGATTCCCTTATTCCTTAGAGAACCTTAATCGGGCGTAGGGATTTCTGTTTGTGTCAGTCTTTAGAAGCTTGTTCGTGACACATTGTCTACTTCGCTCTCTCTTCAAGTACAAAACATTAGTGTCTCATCCCTTGAAATATTTTCACCTTCATGGGCCTTCAATGTTGATCCTTGTATCTTACTAGTTACATGGGGATAGGGTATGGGAGAGAGATGTTGCTTCACTCTCAAACAAAAAAATAGTAAGTTTTGTCAATAGATATACCACGTTACTCTCCCTTGTCGATCTTTGGTGATGAGCCCATGCATCTTCCCAGTCACATTTGGTTGGCATTTGGGGGTTATGCCTTTACCAAAGTCTAGCCTTCGGTGATGAGCCCATGCATCTTCCAAGTCACATGAGGTTAGACATGGGTTGTCTTATGTCATAAAAAGAGAAGCTATATACTATAAAGGAAAGGAAAAAGTGAAGCAAAAGGGGTTCCCAAATCCCAAAGAAAAGTCAATTGTTTACAATCAAGAAGAGAGTGATAATCCCTATTTCCCATTGTGTCATGTTTAGCTACCAAAACCTTTTTAAAATAGAACTACTTAAATAGTACAACAACATCCCATGGACTACTCGAGCACAAGCACTGTTGAAACCGTACAAAAACGTCTTAGTTACGGCCCAGGTACCACATAGTTGTATTCAGGACTATTTTGGAGTTTCTAAAACATTCCAGACGAGTATCGGGACTTGTACCAATACTTATACGTTAATATGCAAGTACGTTGCCCTGGTTGGTGTTTCTAGATATCCAAGCCCCTTGGTCATGGCATCTAAAGCGAAGGTCACGCTGTAAGGGGAATTTACCAAATCAAAAATATATATAAACTAATAAATGCAGTCTTGCTTTTCAAATATAGAAAAAAAAAGACAAATAAAGAAATTTCCAAATAGTGAGGAAACATATATTATAGATTTAAGCATCAATAAAACACAATTATCTCTTAGAGGATCAAGCTTCAATCTCACATCCAAAACGGGCATGGCTCCCAAATTCTTTTCTTTTGTAAGTCACATAATTGCCTCCCTATTCAAAAGCTCGTATTGTTATACATACAAACAAATGAAGTAACAATTAACCTAATCAAGATTCCCTTTTTTATGTTGGGACATGGTCTAACAATGTAATAATGGGCCCTTACATGTGACAATGACTGGAGTTCAAGCCGACGGGGGTGCTCAATAATCCTAGCCATCAACCTTCAACCGCAACAAAAATATATGCATATTTTATTCTTTAAGAATGTGCTTCTTCCCTATCTATCGGTATTGTATATCGCATTCCGGTCCACTGATCTCCTCTATCAAAAGGTATGTATTTTTCTAGAGGTAGAAATAAAAGATTGAAGATTGAAAATGATATTAGAATATAAGGCTTATAAATTAGTGTTATGTTAATATTAGTTAAGTGTTAACTACTAAACGGTTATAACCACTTCAACCATTTTGTAATGTGATCTTTCACATAATAAAATAGCAGACCACAATGAATAATGTGTGCATTCGATTTTCTTCATCCATTTTTGTACATTCTAATAAATGGTTATAACCACTTTAACCATTTTGTAACAGTCTTTCACATAATAAAATGACAGACTCTCTCTCTCTCTCTCTATCTCTCTCTCTCTCCCTCCCTCCCTCCCTAGGTCAATAAAGAAAAAGATCGGTTCGAACGCTAGACGTAAAAGCAATATCGTAGGGTAGCAAGCAATAATACAAGGCAAAAAGAGCAGTAAAACGACCGGTTTGAGGTTCAGTTCAAGGGCACGTCTACAACAAACATAACTACGCCGAGGGGCGTACAACGAACATAGTCATGCTTTAGATGGCACGTATAGCGAACTTAACCATGCCATTCCAAATGTGTGATTTTTATTAAATAAACATTTAAAACAACATTCCAAGGCACAATTTTGGTTGTGTTTTCAGACAAATTTTAGGGAATTTCAAAGTGCTACGGCACAAAAATAATAATTTTCCATTTTGAAAAATATTTGGTATTGGTGTAATTAGGGCACAAAAATAAGACATTTTTTGGGCAAAACATGACGCACATAATGCAATAGAGAAAAACATGATTTAGGGCACGTTTTTGTAGAAAACACAATCCAAAATCACAAAGAAGAGAAAAAAACGTGATTTTCGAAGGTAACTAGTGCTAAACAAAGAAAATGCAGTGATGCATTTTCAAATTTACAATTTTTCAAGGGTCATTCGTAGTTTGGGCACACAATTTGTCAATTTTCAGCCACAGACCAATCGTTTAGGCACAAACATATGGTATAGTTTCCTTTCTTTGTTATTAAAAAATAAAAAAATAAAAAAATCAATTTTTAAATCTTGCCACATAATTTGTAGATCATTCTTTACTTTGGGAAAAGGGTTATTTGTTGAGGTATTTTGTCATATAACGGAAATTCCATTAGACAACTATTTGGCCTCAACTTTCATACTTGGAAAGTAAAATTAGTCTAGTGGATGTTGAAAGTGATGAACTCACTAATAGAGAATACATATTTTAAAAGAAGCTTCTCACTTTGAAGACAAGAACGGATCCAATGTAGACAAAACTTGACATGGATGGTTGCAAGATAATTCGAGAGTGTGAATCTCGAGAATTTTCTCTTACAAGGGTCAGAGACAACTTGATGGAATACTATGGGAGTAGCTTAGTATGGATGGTTGTCCAACAATTTGGGAGATTATGTAATTAGGGAGTTCAGCGAGGTGGAGTCCAGGAACTCAGGAACTACACCTTTACAAGGGTCGAGAGGCAACTTGATGGAATTGTACCTAGTCAAAGCACTATTTTCAAAGGGAAAAACTTATGAAGAATGTGTCATCTTGTTTGGTTTTGTTACTTCAATGTTCTGTCAGTATGTTCTATAGTGTAAGCCTTAAGAAGGGGTATTAGAATATAAGGCTTATAAATTAGTGTTATGTTAATATTAGTTAAGTGTTAACTAATAAACGGTTGTAACCACTTCAACCATTTTGTAACCATCTCTCACATAATAAAAGAAAAGACATGCAATGAATAATGTGTGCATTCCAGTTTCTCTTCATTTGTTCTTTGTACATTTTAATCTTTCTTTATTCTTTCTCTCTCTGCATATTCTAACAAATGATTCTTCAACCAAATCGTAGGAAATATAAGGGAAGAATACATTTCTACATCTTCTCTCTTGGGGCATACAATTTCCCAAAAGTAAAAATACTTAGTAGAACTACACAATGTACGATATTGTCTTAACAGAAAATTCATAGAGTAGAAGCCCACTAGCAAGAACTTTTCAACCACATATACTTATAGCCTCCACATTATAGTCATCCCGGGGTCATTTAACCTATGTAAGTGCTTTTCAGGGAACCCACTCTTACATAATTTCAAACTCTATTGTTATTGAAGTGATCTGACAAGTGGTAGTATTATGTTGGACGAGTACATTGGGAATAAAAACACCTCTGTTTTGCGCAAAATACAAGTGTTGATAGATATATGGGGAGAGGGAATGACGACATAGCTATATGCTTCTCTTGTGGTTCGATGATAGAATGTTGAAGATGAACCTGTAATGCCCCATTCATCATTGCTGTTATTCGTGGCGACCGTGCTTCTAAGGGTGAATGCCGTTGTGTTCCCTTTCAAACGTTGGTGTCGTGCGTCTTGTTGAGCTTGCCCGCTTGCGTCGGAGTCGATGTTTTGGTTGCTTTGGCCCTTGACATCCCTCGCGATTTATCCTATTAAAGGAAGACCTTGTTCTTGCTATATCGAACTCTCCGTTGATTGTTGTTTGTTGCTGCGCGATATTCTTTTGCCGTAGTTTTGGTCACTCTCGTGCTCGACCTCTCGATTAAATAATTAGTATTATTATTATTATTATTATTATTATTATTTTTAATTGTTGTCACTTTTGTGCTAAGTCCTAAACGACTTTTGAACCCCGTCGGGTGTCGCAGCATTTTAAAACATAATAAAAATGAATAATAAAAGAATGGATATCAGTTATACTTCGCAGTTGTTTACTGCCGTCAGTTTGTCGAACTAACGGAATTTTTAAAATGAATTGTGATTAATTAGATTTATTTCATTTTGTGGATATGTAATTTTACTCCGACAAGTTGGGTTAAGGAAGTGGGAGATTTTATTGGGCCACCTATTTTATGCCCTAGTCGGTGTCATGTAAAATTAATGATGAAATTGACCTTTCGGATTGGATTGGGCGCCTTTTCCCCTCCATCGGCCACACTTCTCTTCTTTTAACATTTCTTGTGTCTTGTATCTTTCCACGTCTTTCATTTTTTTCCCAATTTGGCTCTAATTAGGAATGTGAGACCTTGGGAGGGCAGAATCTGGCGTGTCGATGGTGGGAAACTTCCGTTGAAAAATTTTTGCCTTCTTTTGCTGTGGTGTGCCATGAGAAAAGTGTCTTGCTCGTTTTTTTTTTTTGTTTTCTTCACCTTCCCGGCCGCATGGAATCCTGCTCACGCTTTGGTGATGGGGGCGTTTGGAAAACGTGGAGGAAGGTTTTTGAGTGCGCGGGACTTTGGGGCGCCTTCCCTGCTGGCCGCGTGGGTTCGTTATGGTGGTTATGGATGAAGCTACAAGCTAGTGTGCAAGAGGCGTGTTACCTCCTCTTTCGTGGGTGCTTTGCGAGGTGTGTTCTTGTTGGGATCCACAAGAACAGACCGCAACAGATTTTTAGCCAGCAGCAACGGGCATGTTGCGGTATAGTAGGAAGCCTCTTTGAGCGCTTCCAACAAAGAGTTGTCCAACTATGTTGTTACTGCTCAATTGAGTATTGAATGCATCCTCAAATTTGGGATTCTCCTTCAAGTTTATTTTTATCAAAATCGATTAAGTGACAGTAAGAGTGTTACCAGGAGACCTGATGAAATTTATTACAAAGATTCTCTATTGAGACCTTACTGGTTTTACGATGTAACTCATGGAAGAGAATCTCTTAGAGGTGGATCTGTTTCATATCAGAATATTCATGAAGCACAATTTGCTTTGCAATTATGAACTTATTAGGGGAAGTTTTGAATTGCATGGGCCATTCTGCTGCCCAGGTACGAGAGTCTATTGGCACTCTTCTTAGCATTTTGTGCTCAAACCTTCGTTTCAATTCAAGCATTTGGAGATCGTTTTCGTCCAAACTGATGGAGAGACTTAATTGGAGTACATTTCTTGTGGAAAGAGCTAGTCTATATGTGAATGAGATTCACAGTGCCAGTAAATCGAGTGTCCTTGATGGACAGCTGGTCTCTTCTGGTGAAAAGAATGATAAAGGTGATACTGAGGAAAAAGAATATATAAAATGGATGGAAACAACATTCTACTTTCTTATATCAGCATTAAAGTATGGACGAGCTGCAGTTTTGACAAACATAATTGTTGGTCTTCTCTATCCTGTTATTTCCTTACAGGAGACTAGGCATAAGGAGTTATCCACTTTAGCAAGAACACTATGGAACTATTAAAATGGCATGAAATTCCCCAGCCATATGTTTCATCAGCGGTGTCTGTGCTTATATCTGCAACTAACGACACTAGTTGGCATACTAGAATAGCAACATTAATGTTCCTGCAGTCCCTGCTGGATATGTTGCTGGTGGATGCGTTTAAAACAGGCATGATAAGCCCTAACCCTCTCTCTTGATGATTTATTTCCTTTAGCATTTAGATAAATCAATCTTTGCAATTTTGTTTGAATTCTTTAGATGTGAGTTTCTTTTGGATTGTTGCTGCGTTATTCTTTTACTAAGTAAATAACGTTCGGACTCTTGATAGTATTTAATAATTATTTACATATATATGTTGACTCTTTCTTGAAAGAGATGCCCAAAAAGAAATGGGTTTTCGAATGACTTTTAATCATAATTGCATGAGCTGATCTCTCTCCAGTGATTCTCGCTTATCGCTCTTATAAAGTTGGTTTATCATTTTGCCATGATTACTCCTGTGAACAGTGTTTTCTGTAGAAAATATTGTGGTGTGTGAATGAGATTTAGAATTTTTCTTGTCTTGTTTTTATTATGTAAAACATGGCTTGAAAACGGGAAATTTTCTCGGAAGACTGTGTTGGTCTTTTAATGTGGATTGATAATAATATAACCCCCATTAGGATTGGAGGCTTCTATTTGGGGAGAGTCGTACTGGTTTTACTGGTCCTTTCTAGATACTATCCGACTCCTTTGATTATCGTTTACCTTGGGGATTATTGAAAACCCCTCACCAGGCCCTCTACTATTATTATTACTATGAGCTTATTTTAGATTGGAACCCTCCTGAAGCATGCGTTAATGGGTTTTCTATGACCTTTACGAATATGTTATGCACGCAAGTCATTATCCTGTGTGGATAATTCTTTGGCTTAATTTTGAGGCACTACTTGGATCTTTGAATCGGTTAAAGTAATATTGGATACATCGAACTCTCATGAATGACGACATTCTTAAAGTTTGATTGATATGTGATGTCCTCATGCATATGAATTCAGGCAATGCTTGAAATATGAAATTATAAATTTATCCTATACTTTGACCTTGAAGCTTGTCGAAAGACTTTTTGGTAGGAAAACAGATGAATAGGGAAGTTAATATAACTACCCTAAAATGGAGTCATGCATAGCCTTAAGTAAAGGTGACAGCTACCATAATGGGACTGTGCATACCATGTATGACAGTAAGGATATAAGTCCACCTGAAATTATTTAACTTTATTATATAGGACAATGATTAATACCCATAAATTGAGATATGCAAGTGGAGGTTGAATTATATAATATGATATATTATGTTATCAGGTAACCAGTAAGGATAAATATGTTATTTCAATACTTGGTTAACGCGTGGAATATTTTCTGGCATTTACGATGATTATTATGATAGCTAAAAAAATTGATACTTGCATCTCAATTGGGAGTTGAGATAATGTTGATACTTGTATTTATAGTGGCTTGGACCACGCTTACCTGTTTTAGCTAGCCAAATGTACCTTCTACTCATTAACGAAGTATGACGGTATTGTTGTTCGTAATTCATTCCTCTGAGTTGGACTCTTATACTAATAGAGGCATATAGAGACATGATAATAAACAACCGATAGGATATCTAAATAATATATGAACTTACTGATTGGTGGAACCCTTGTTTACATAAGTATATTCTTTAAATTGTGAGATAAATATCAAAAGTATACTTACATATCCTTGATTTTCTATAAAGGTTGATACTTGGGTAATATTGATGATTATCATAAGATTGACACTTGTATTTATTATAGAAGCTTAATGTCGTTGGTGCTTTTATTTAATTGAAAGATAATATTGTTGGACACTTATATATGTGAAGTAGGTTGAGGGTATTAGGTGAGCGTTATTATTACTACTGTAATTTAATTATGATTAAATGCAAGGTTAAGGTTGCATATCTTCTAGCCACTTGGAAATTTTGTTCATATGTAAGCAGATTTTAGGGAAGTGATCAATGATGGGTATGAAATGTATTATCATGAGATGTGCAGTTAAGATTTGAATACATGACTAGGAATTATTTGATAGGGAGTATTGCAAACTTTCATTTATTTAAATGCTAGATGGCATAAGTTATTAGGTGAGGTTTATATCTTATCATGCTCAGTTCTAGCGAACTGACTCTAGTAAATATTTGTAGATGGAATTTTAGCGAGTAGATGAGGGATAGACTTGTAAACTTGTGCATCAACCTCAGCTGAGAAGTTCTTACATGAATCCTTTTTATATTGTTCAACTATTGATAACATACAGTGGAAAATGTAGGAGAGGATCTTGGTCTTAGTATAATGTATTTGTGGACTTTGTCATCTTAACTTTGGACACCTTGGTTTGTTTGACCATCATTGAAAATATTAAAATATTGGTTACCGCTTGTTGAGTGACCTTATTGGATTATTGGTATTTTAAGTGTGGATGTAACCTTGTTTTGTTCTGGTGAATGAGTGTTATTAAACTCTACCCTTGAAAATAAATGTTGAGTAAATCTTGCTATGACTTATTAATAATGCGACATAAGTAAAATAACGTGGGTTGTTTAATACTTATAAAAGTTGAACTAAAAGTTATATTTAAATAAATTAACGTAGAGGTTACCAACTTGAGAGCAAGGAATTCTTTAAAGAAATCATAAAGAGACTATCTTTTGTGAGTAAGAATTATATAACATGATAACCCTAGCTCCTCTAGTGAACATTATTCCTTTTATGGTGAAATTTGTAAAATAACCCTAAGGTGAAATGAACTGTTAGTTGTTAGAAGAGGATAAGATTTAATAAGCCAGAGAAAACTTAGCATTGTAAGAAGCATTGTACAAATCATATCTAGAGTCTTAGCAAACTGTAGTTAAGGATCGAAAGAGGTTACATAAAAATAAATAACCATCAATAATTTCCTCATTGTGGCTTGCCCTATCTGTAGGTGTGTTAAGTGGTGGCTTCTTATGTTGTTTTGTCAAATAGAAAAGTAAACCATCCTTGGTGGGTGTGAACATTTCCGTGCTACCCTTGTGGTCATCCTTGTATTGAGTTATCCACGGAGTTAGTTGTGACCTCGGTGGTGGCATGTCGTGTCGTGTTTGTGTCAAAAAAAAAGTTATCCTGTATTTTACTGTGTTGTTTGGGTGTGAAATTATGGGTCGTTACATTTGGTATCAGAGCGAGAGGTTCATGCTCTCGAACCTCTGGGATGGATTGGAGATGTGATGACTTTGCATGATGGTGATGGTGTTACATTTGTTTGATGGTGATGGTAAAAATGATGATTTATATTGGAAGAGTAATGTGTTTTAAGAGTGATGTGATTATGTCGTAATTGTGATATTGTGAACGCACACGTGATGTGTATGTCACTTAGTGCGCATTTGTTATCATATTGATGTCTTTGGGGATGGGAGTTTCTCTCTCCTTCGTGTGGATTCTATGAAGAGTTCATGTGTGGATTATCGCTTGTGATATGTGAAAAGAATTATTAATGTGGATGACGAGTGTTGGAGCATTGTGGCATATTGTGATATGTGGGTGTGTCGATATGGGTATGACAGATTGATGTAAAGTGAAATAAGTTGTACCATGATGTTTTTACCATGTTTTAAAGAAATGTGTGTATCACCTTGTTATGTAGCAAATGAATGTTATGTTGTGATTGTTACTATGTCCATCATATGTATGAGTTGTGTGATATGTAATGATTCATGTCGTGATTTAGGGTCATACGGTGAGTGTATGAACCCTATCGTATTGTGATTGCACTTTGGGTGCAAAATGTGGTAAAGTGATGTATTACGCCTGTGGATGTATGATTGTGATCTACCCTATATACATACCATACGTGAGACGTTATGGTAGCTATGTGTGTACCACCATGGTGTTAGTGATGTAGTTATATGTTATGTTGTGAGCCTTACACTAACCGACCCTGAGGGAAATCGGTAAACTGTGTATGTATGGAGTGAGAAAATGTGTACCGTTGACCAATCACTCGAGCCGAGTACGAGATAGGAAGTGGAGCCTTACATAGGCTGAAAACCCATTTTCGTTTGTTTGGTATGTGTGACACTTGTTCAACGGGTGTCATGCATATTGTGTTTCGCGGACACCTTAGGCTCAGTAGATGGTGACATGTACTTTCTTTCTCTCTCCCGATATGGTTGTCGTATGGACTCTACCTATGTGATTTTGACTATGTTGAGCCTTGTTGAAGTTGTGGCGAGATGATTCAGATTGAGATGATGACAGTTGTATTATTGATATATATTGTTACGAGCTGAGGCTCGATGTTCCGAGTGCTAGCAACTCGTTGAGTACCCCTTTGGTGGCTAGATAAGGCCACGTAGTCATAGTAATGTGCTATTCTTATATGTGTATTTTATTCAGTAAATTGAACTTTTTACTTTACTTTTGCAAGGACCAGCAGTTTTCTTGATTTCCATGTTTTACATTTTGGGCATTTCCTTGGTTTTGGTACTAACACGCAAGATTTTTGCACTAACTATGGCCATTTGGTCATTTGTCTTGCTTGGTTTTGGATCTTCTTCTAAGTTTTATGATTTTACCGCCTTGCCCAAGGCTTGTACTTTGCCACTTGGCATTCTGATCAGATTGTTATGCTGGTTCTATTATCGTGATGTGTGGATTAGGGTCATGGGATGCACCATGGAATGGTTGGGCCCATGGACCCGCTTCGTCATATGGGGGTACGCCCCAAGGAGTTACAGATAACTAGCGGGTTGTTGGACCACGAGTTATTATGTCACTTGGGTTGGGGGTGACGGGGCTCTATGTGCCAGGGCCATAGGGTGACCCGGCCTCATTAAAAGGAGAAAGGAGACAGGCCTCTATGGTTGAGTGACCTGATATTCTTTATGGCACTCTATGGTTGAGTGACCTGATATTCTTGATGGGGCTCTATGGTTGAGTGACCCGACTTGGTTTGGCACTATGTTTCTTTCTCTTTGGGAGTTATATGGAGTTGCTTTGTAATACTTGGGAGTAGGTGGTTATTTTCTGATGCTTCGGGTGGTATATGGTGCTACGGGTAGTGTTATGATGTGTGTGTGCTCACGAGAGTTGGTTATGGTTGTGGCTCCCTAGTGTACCCTATGTACCTGTAGCTTTTGTTCGGAGTTATGTGAATTTTTCATCTGTGGAATTAAGGAAATGTCTTGTTGTCGTAGTACACCTTGCTCAAGTATTCTATTTGTCAGTCATGATTGTGTGACAAGTACTATGTTATGTGGACCGTGCCTATTCCCTTCCATATTTGAGTAATTTTTTGTGATGTAATTCAGTCATGAAGTATATACTTATGTGTTTTAATTATAGTGTCTTTCTCGACCCGATAGGGTGATGTGTGTGATTCATGTTGGGGCACCCACAATAAGGAATAAACTAAAACTCTTCGACAATGAAAATTTTATAGAAATTAAACTAAAAATAATGTTAACGGAAAGAGACTAATGAAATAATGAATAAGAGGGAACTGCCAATCTTCACAGAACCTTGGAAGTTAAAATTTCTGCCAAATGTTCCTAAGGCCACCCCGTGGCCGTGCTTGTGCCTCTGAAATCGTAACCTTAGAACGTAACTGCACCCATATTGAATATTTATTTATTTATTTATTTTTGTGGTTGCGTACTATTTATTTTTTTCACTATGTTATGTCGCATCGAGGACGATGCTTTCTTAAGGGGAGGAGAATGTAATGCCCCCATTCATCATTGCTCTGTTATTCTGTGGCGACCGTGCTTCTAAGGGCTGAACGCCGTTGTGTTCCCTTTGAAACGTTGGTGTCGTCGTCTTGTTGAGCTTGCCTGCTTGCGTCGGTGTCGATGTTTTGGTTGCTGGGCCCGCAGCATCCCTCGCGATTTATCCTATTAAAGGAAGACCTTGTTCTTGCTATATCGAACCTCCTGTTGATTGTTGTTTGTTGCCTACCAGATATTTTTGCCGTAGTTTTGGTCACTCTCGTGCTCGACCTCTCGATTAAATAATTAGTATTATTATTATTATTATTATTATTATTATTAATTGTTGTCACTTTTGTGCTAAGTCCTAAACGACTTTTCGAACCCCGTCGGGTGTCGCAACATTTTAAAACATAATAAAAATGAATAATAAAAGAATGGATATCGATTATACTTGCAGATTGTTTTTCGTGCCGTCAAGTTGTTTTCGAACTAACGGAATTTTTAAAATGAATTTGTGATTAATTAAATTTATTTCATTTTGTGGATAGTAGTTTTTTGCAGCGTGTACGGGGTTATGAGCTATAGTGTAGGGAGAAGTCAAATTTATTTTTATTTTTTTGTATAATTCTCACTTTGCTCATTTGAGACCTAGTTTGTTTCATGTTTTAAAATTTTAATAATGATGAAATGCCATGCTTGGCGTGGAGGAATTCCTTTTCCTCTTCCTTTGGGCGCCTTTTCCTTGATGTTAATGCCTTCCAAGTTTGGGTGGGGGAAGTGTAAGATTTTTTTATTGGGCACTGCTAGTTTTTCTTCCCCTTTCTTTTAATTAAATGATGAATTGGCCTCTCACTTTGGAAGTGGAACGTTTTCCCCATTTTGGCCGCTTACCCCGCGTGAGACCTTGGGAGGGCGTGAAGTTTCTTGGGGTGTTGGTGAGGAAAAACGTTGAGAAAAGTGTGTTCTTTCTCTTGCGTGCACTTGTCACTTTTTTCCTTTGTTTTTCTTTGTTCTTAGTCACCTTCCATGGCCGCATGGAATCCTGCACGCACCGGAAGTCTTGGGGGCGTTTGAAAACGTGGAGGAAGTGTTTGCAGAGTGCGCGGGACTTTGGGGCGCCTTCCCTGCTGGCCGCGTGGGTTCGTTATGGTGGTTATAGATGAAGCTACAAGCTAGTGCAGTAGGCGTGTTACCTCCACTTTCATTGGGTGCTGCGAGGTGTGTTCTTGTTGGGATCCACAGCAACAGACTGCAACAGTTTTTAGCCAGGCAACAGGCATGTTGCAGTATAGTAGAAGCCTTTTGAGCGCTTCCAACAAGCAGGTTGTCCAACTATGTTGTTACCTGTTCAGTATTGAATGCATCCTCAAATTTGGGATTCTCCTTCAAGTTTATTTTTATCAAAATCGATTATGTGACAGTAAGAGTGTTACCAGGAAACCTGATGAAATTTATTACAAAGATTCTCTATTGAGACCTTACTTGTTTTACGATGTAACTCATGGAAGAGAATCTCTTAGAGGTGGATCTGTTTCATATCAGAATATTCATGAAGCACAATTTGCTTTGCAATTATGAACTTATTAGGGGAAGTTTTGAATTGCATGGGCCATTCTGCTGCCCAGGTACGAGAGTCTATTGGCACTCTTCTTAGCATTTTGTGCTCAAACCTTCGTTTCAATTCAGCATTTGGGGATCAGTCGTCCAAACTGATGGAGAGACTTAATTGGAGTACTTTTCTTGTGGAAAGAGCCAGTCTATATGTGAATGAGATTCACAGTGCCAGTAAATCGAGTGTCCTTGATGGACAAGCTGGTCTCTTCTGGTGAAAAGAATGATAAAGGTGATACTGAGGAAAAAGAATATATAAAATGGATGGAAACAACATTCTATTTTCTTATATCAGCATTAAAGTCTGGACGAGCTGCAGTTTTGACAAACATAATTGTTGGTCTTCTCTATCCTGTTATTTCCTTACAGGAGACTACGCATAAGGAGTTATCCACTTTAGCAAGAATGATATTCGCTGGAACTATGGAACTATTAAAATGGCATGAAATTCCCTACCATATGTTTCATCACCGTATGTCTGTGCTTATATCTGCAACTAACGACACTAGTTGGCATACTAGAATAGCAACATTAATGTTCCTGCAATCCCTGCTAGATATGTTGCTGGTGGATGCGTTTAAAACAGGCATGATAAGCCCTAACCCTCTCTCTTGATGATTTATTTCCTTTAGCATTTAGATAAATCAATCTTTGCAATTTTGTTTGAATTCTTTAGATGTGAGTTTCTTTTGGATTGTTGATGCGTTATTCTTTTACTAAGTAAATAACGTTTGGACTCTTGATATTATTTAATAATTATTTACATATATATGTTGACTCTTTCTTGAAAGAGATGCCCAAAAGAAATGGGTTTTCGAATGACTTTTAATCATAATTGCATGAGTTGATCTCTCTCGAGTGATTCTCGCTTATCGCGATCTTATAAAGTTGGTTTATCATTTTGCCATGATTACTCCCGTGATCAAAGTGGTTTTATGTAGAAAATATTGTGGTGTGTGAATGAGATTTAGAATTTTCTTGTCTTGTTTTTATTATGTAAAACATGGCTTGAAAACGGGAAATTTTTCTTAAGACTGTGTGTGTTGGTCTTTTAATGTGGATTGATAATAATATAAACCCCCATTAGGATTGGAGGCTTCTATTTGGGGAGAGTCGTACTGGTTTTACTGGTCCTTTCTAGATACTATCCGACTCCTTTGATTATCGTTTACCTTGGGGATTATTGAAAACCCCTCACCAGGCCCTCTACTATTATTATTACTATGAGCTTATTTTAGATTGGAACCCTCTCCTAAAGCATGCGTTAATGGGTTTTATTTTATGACCTTTTGAATATGTTATGCACGCAAGTCATTATCTGTGTGGATAATTTCTTTGGCTTAATTTTGAGGCACTACTTGGATCTTTGAATCGGTTAAAGTAATATTGGATACATCGAACTCTCATGAATGTGTACATTCTTAAAGTTTGATTGATATGTGATGTCCTCATGCATATGAATTCGTGCAATGCTTGAAATATGAAATTATAAATTTATCCTATACTTTGACCTTCAAAGCTTGTGAAAGACTTTTGGTAGGAAAAAGATGAATAGGAAGTTAATATAACTACCCTAAAATGGAGTCATGCATAGCCTTAAGTAAAGGTGACAACTACCATAATGGGACGGTGCATACCATGTATGACAGTAAGGATATAAGTCCACCTGAAATTATTTAACTTTATTATATAGGACAATGATTAATACCCATAAATTGAGATATGCAAGTGGAGGTTGAATTATATAATATGATATATTATGTTATCAGGTAACCAGTAAGGATAAATATGTTATTTCAATACTTGGTTAACGCGTGGAATATTTTCTGGCATTTACGATGATTATTATGATAGCTAAAAAAATGATACTTGCATCTCAATTGGGAGTTGAGATAATGTTGATACTTGTATTTATAGTGGCTTGGACCACGCTTACATATTTTAGCTAGCCAAATGTACCTTCTACTCATTAACAAAGTATGACGGTATTGTTGTTCGTAATTCATTCCTCTGAGTTGGACTCTTATACTAATAGAGGCATATAGAGACATGATAATAAACAACCGATAGGATATCTAAATAATATATGAACTTACTGATTGGTGGAACCCTTGTTTACATAAGTATATTCTTTAAATTGTGAGATAAATATCAAAAGTATACTTACATATCCTTGATTTTCTATAAAGGTTGATACTTGGGTAATATTGATGATTATCATAAGATTGACACTTGTATTTATTATAGAAGCTTAATGTCGTTGGTGCTTTTATTTAATTGAAAGATAATATTGTTGGACACTTATATATGTGAAGTAGGTTGAGGGTATTAGGTGAGCGTTATTATTACTACTGTAATTTAATTATGATTAAATGCAAGGTTAAGGTTGCATATCTTCTAGCCACTTGGAATTTTTGTTCATATGTAAGCAGATTTTAGGGAAGTGATCAATGATGGGTATGAAATGTATTATCATGAGATGTGCAGTTAAGATTTGAATACATGATTAGGAATTATTTGATAGGGAGTATTGCAAACTTTCATTTATTTAAATGCTAGATGGCATAAGTTATTAGGTGAGGTTTATATCTTATCATGCTCAGTTCTAGCGAACTGACTCTAGTAAATATTTGTGCAGATGGAATTTTAGCGAGTAGATGAGGGATAGACTTGTAAACTTGTGCATCAACCTCAGCTGAGAAGTTCTTACATGAATCTTTTTATATTGTTCAACTATTGATAACATACAGTGGAAAATGTAGGAGAGGATCATGGTCTTAGTATAATGTATTTGTGGACTTTGTCATCTTAACTTTGGACACCTTGGTTTGTTTGACCATCATTGAAAATATTAAAATATTGGTTACTGCTTGTTGAGTGACCTTATTGGATTATTGGTATTTTAAGTGTGGATGTAACCTTGTTTTGTTCTGGTGAATGAGTGTTATTAAACTCTACCCTTGAAAAGAAATGTTGAGTAAATCTTGCTATGACTTATTAATAATGCGACATAAGTAAAATAACGTGGGTTGTTTAATACTTATAAAAGTTGAACTAAAAGTTATATTTAAATAAATTAACGTAGAGGTTACCAACTTGAGAGCAAGGAATTCTTTAAAGAAATCATAGGCGAGACTATCTTTGTGAGTAAGAATTATATAACATGATAACCCTAGCTCCTCTAGTGAACATTATTCCTTTTATGGTGAAATTTGTAAAATAACCCTAAGGTGAAATGAACTGTTAGTTGTTAGAAGAGGATAAGATTTAATAAGCCAGAGAAAACTTAGCATTGTAAGAAGCATTGTACAAATCATATCTAGAGTCTTAGCAAACTGTAGTTAAGGATCGAAAGAGGTTACATAAAAATAAATAACCATCAATAATTTCCTCATTGTGGCTTGCCCTATCTGTAGGTGTGTTAAGTGGTGGCTTCTTATGTTGTTTTGTCAAATAGAAAAGTAAACCATCCTTGGTGGGTGTGAACATTTCCGTGCTACCCTTGTGGTCATCCTTGTATTGAGTTATCCACGGAGTTAGTTGTGACCTCGGTGGTGGCTTGTCGTGTCGTGTATGTGTCAAAAAAAAGTTATCTTGTTTTTTTTCTTGTGTTGTTTGTGTGTGAAATTATAATGGGAAGCTCGAGTCACTTTACCATCCCTATATAGTGTCCCCACTCTATCTATATGATAACTAAAGATGTCAAGCATATCATTATCTCGCATATAGTCCATGGGTCGTCGATTGAGTGCGAGTTTGAGCCCCCTTGAAATTTACGGAGCTATAGGGTCGGTCAGTGAGAATGACCTCCCCTATATATATATGGGCATGGGCGCCCACCTCCCACCTTTATCTATTCTACTACACCCTTAGTCTTATAGCTTATATTGGATATGTAGTGCCAACTTGTGGCTTACATAATCTCCTTCTTGTCGTATGTTCTTCATTTATGCTTTCATATGCTTAGTAGGTCGACCTTGGTGTTGGCCATAACATAGGAATGGTATATATAGGTGGTAGTAAGAAGTCATTAATTATCATAATGAACATTTGAGCCTTATCGTATGGTTTGGAGATTGCCCCTTTGAGGTGGCTAAGTTATCCAACTTGCATATTGTGATCATTTATCTACAATTTGGAGTTCTATTGTTGATATTCATATTTATCCAAACAATTTCATTACAAGTGGTATCAAAGCTTGATCTCGACTAGAACTGCGTCAAAACCCTAATTGTAAAGACTCGGCTATATCTCCAATTCGGTAGAGAATTTTTTCTGCAATTTTTTTGGGGTTGTTGCGAAATAAGTCAAGATCCTCTCCAAATTTCAAGATATTTTGACTTGTTTTGTAAAAGTTATATCAATTTTAGTGTTTTTCATAAATTTGCTCTATCGACTACAAATTGTGGAATTTTTGAAGTTATTTACATTTTCAGAAAGAGGATAAAAATTAGTTTGAGTTCATTCTTTAAGTTTTTTCATATTTGGCGAATTCCTATCGAAATCCCAAACCCTAAATTTCAACCTTGATCCCTAAATCCTACTATTTTGAGGCATCATGGTAGGGCCTTCCAAGAAGCAAAAAGAATCATGTCACTCCAAGTAAAACTCCAAACAAGTATGAGATAATAGTTGAGGAGTTGGAGTTAGAAGGGGTAACTACGATTTCCTTAGGGGTAGGGTTTACTCCGGTGGACCATAGGATAAGCCAACTTGAGTATAATTTGCAAATCCTATAGGCTGAGATGGCCAACAAAGAAGATGTAGAAAAAATTGAAAACGATTGGATGATTTCATGCAACAAATTAGTATAAATATGAAGGGTCGTCATCTTCTTCCAAATCAATCACAACTCAATCATTCTCACATCAACGTAGATGGATCTTCAGGACAAAGTAATGGACCAAATTGCCGGGCGGATCTTCGACCTGCCCAATCCAAATAAAAAAACTCTATAGGCCCATGATACTCGTGCATCATGATCTTCAAAGGTTATTGATAAACATGCAGTTGTCTTCGAGGATCCTAGAGGATTGCCTCCTGAAAGAGATCATGATCATGTCATTCAATTAATTCCAAGAAGCCAACCCCCAACATTAGGTCTTATAGATACCCATATGTGCAAAAGAGTGAAATTGAGAAGATGGTTGAGGAAATGTTGGAAATAGGTATTATTCTGTCATAGTCAGAGTGCTTATTCTACTCCAGTGGTGATGGTGCGTCACAAGGATGGAAGGTGGTGCATGTGTCCAGACTACATAGAACTTAACAAGTACACTATCAAAGATAAGTTTCCTATTCCTATCATTGATGATTTGTTAGATGAGTTGCATGGTGCAATTTATTTTACAAAATTAGATCTTTGTTTTGGGTATCACCAAATTAGAGTAAAGAAAGAGGATATTCATAAGACAACCTTCAGAACTCATCAAGGGCATTATGAATTTCTAGTGATGCCTTTTGGTCTTACTAATGCACCATCCACATTTTATAGTTTGATGAATTTTGTATTTCGATCATTCTATGGAAGTTTGTCTTGGTATTTTTTGATGATATCCTCATCTATAGAAAATCATGGGAGAAGCATTTACATCATGTAAATATAGTCTCGGAAGCCCTCGAGAAACATCAACTATATGCCAAAGCCTTCAAAGTGTTCTTTTGGGGTATAGGAAGTGGAATACTTGAGCCATATTGTCTCTCATGAATGTGTTAAGGTGGACCCTCGCAAGATCAAGGTTGTGGTGGAATGGGAAGTCCCAAGAACCCTCAAGCATTTACGAGGTTTCTTAAGTCTCACAAGGTACTATCGCAGATTTGTAAAGAACTATGGCAAGTATAGCAGCACCACTCACAACATTATTGAAAAAGACTCCTTTCATTAGAATGAGGAAGCTTCTAGGGCATTTGAAAAATTGAAGGCGACGATGTGCACCACCCCATATTGGCAACCCCAGATTTCTCCAAGACCTTCATAGTTGAATGTGATGCTTCAAGAAATGGGATCGGGGCAGTACTCATGCAAGAAGGACATCCCATAGCATTTGAGAGCCGACAACTAAAAGGAAAGAATTTGTTGAAGCCCACCTATGAGAAGGAAATGATGGCAATCTTACATGCAATCAAACAATGGAGACCATACTTGATGGGTAGACACTTCAAGGTAAAAACCGATCATGATAGTTTGAAATACTTCTTGGAGAAATGAATATCTTCAGAAGAGCAACAAAAAAGGGTCACAAAGATGTTGGGTTATGACTTTGAGATTATTTATAAGAAGGGGAAGGAAAATGTGGTAGTTGATCGTTATGTGCCATCTCTATACTAAAGGCAAATTGGGTAGATCAAGCAAAGGAAGAATGGAAAAAATATGCAGAGACCCAGAATCTCATTCAATATCTCCAATAAGATCCAACCATATCCGAAAAATTTTATATGGAAGTGTGATACATTATGGTACAAGGACAAGTTGTATTTGTGTAAGAACTCTACACTTAAACACCATGTTCTTTCAGAGCTCCATTCTTCTCTACTAGGTGGCCATTATGGGTTTTGAAAACTTATAAGTGAGTGAAACAAGATTTCTTTTGGGAGGGATTGAAAGGAGATGTTCAAAAATTTGTGGCATAATGTTTGGTGTGTCAACATAATAAGGGCGAGACCATTAAGACACCGGGTCTCCTACAACCCTTGTTTATTCCTAGCGAGAGATGGGAAGAGGTATTTATGGATTTCATCACAGGATTGCCTAAATCAGAAGGGAAAAGTGTCATCATGGTCGTGGTGGATAGACTTACCAAGTATGCTCATTTTTGTGCCCTGTCTCATCCTTTCATAACTAGTTCAGTTGCCATCTCTTTTACGAGACAGTTCAAAAGCTCCATGGCACGCCCAAAATTATAGTAAGTGATCGCGATCTGATATTTACGAGCAATTTTTGGACTGATTTGTTCTCTTGTTTGGGTACCCAATTGGCCCAAAGTTTATCTTATCATCCCCAATTAGATGGGCAAACTGAGGTGGTAAATAAATGTTTGGAAGGGTATCTTCGATGTTTTACTTGAATAAACAAGAACGTTGGGTGCAATGGTTGTCACTTGTAGAATGGTGGTATAATACTTCATTTCATACTTCATCCAAAATGTCTCCATTTCTAGCACTTTACGGGTACCATCCTCCATCACTCATCTCTAGCTTGAAGGTTAAACCTAAGGTGAGAGCAATCGAAGATCACATTCAGCACCAACACGAGGTACTCTCTACTCTTAGAGAGAATTTGGCAATGGCACAAAACCGCATGAAGCAACAGTTTGTTGCATGTCAAGTTAGGCAAAAACAAGGTTTGCAAGGAAGGTTTTATGCTTATGAAGGGATTTTTGGGAGTGGAAGAGAAGCTCTGCTGCATCATTTTTCTGTTTCTAATAAACCGAGCCTTCCAACAAGTTACTTCTATTTTTCTTTTTAATTTGTAATTAGAAGTTCAAACAACCAAATAGAAAGAATGGGGATGTGATTATGAAAATACTTTTCTTTGTTACCAAATTGGGACTTTTGATGATAGCCTCCGATCTAACTGTCCAATTGCTCCAAATGTGGAGAACAAGTGGAAGTTATAGGCCATTGAAGATTAGTGGGGGAGCATTGTCAAGCACCCTGTTAAGTACGTATGGCCTTAATTCTTCATTGGCTCCATTTACTATGTCTAGATATATGGGCCAAACCACAAAAAGCTGCACTAATAAACATGTGTGCATGCTTTGGCAGAAAGAAGAATCTGGGAATCATGTGTTTTGCTAGCACAAGATAGCAAAGACATTGTGAGCTGAATTACATTTAAATGTTGTTGCTTCTTTGTTAAACCGCTCCCTGCAAAGGAATTCAAATAAGAGACCCCATAATACTGCAATATGGAAGGACATTTGGAGCACCATTAGGCTTATTTGCATCTCCTTCCTTTGAAGCTCCAGATGTAAAGCAATTGTTCAAGGAGATCCTTTCAGTCACCTTGGAGAGATTGAGGCCTCTAAAGCAGATCAAGTTGGTCATTTTGTTGCCAGATTGGATGTATTTAGAAAAAATGTAAACTCCTAATTCGTACAAGATGATTCTAATTTGTGGAAGATGGCCTGAAATTGAAAATGTTCTAAAGCAAGTTGCACCTCAGGTTTAGGTCTGCAATCCAAATCATACTTGTCAAGATAATATGAATGAAGATTTGTACTTGGCAAGTTGGCAGCATAATATGGATGAAGACAGGTTAACACAGTTCGAAGCTTTATATGGGTAACGTGATTATAAAAAGGTGAGAGAAATCTATAGAGTAATTCTAAAAAATTGAAAAGTTCATGCCCAAACAGATCTATTTCAAGAGCCTTCCAAGGCCAATCAAGCTAATCATCAATGATAACATAGGCAGGTATTTTTCACATTATGGATCTCAGACAGCTGCATGCTTCAATTTTTCAATCGCCACATAGGATGGGTGTTGGGCGTTTACCTTTCCTGCCTTGAAACCCCTCTACTACAACAGGTAAGAAAATATAAAGTTGTGCACTTATTGCAAAAAAAGTAGAATTGTTCTCTCATGCAAATCTCCTCCGTCAAACTAAGCTAATACTTTTATTACCATACTCATAGCATACACAAGTGAAAATATTATATCTACCGAAAAAATGAATACGTACGCAAAGCCTAATTTATCCAGAGGAAACAGTTATTTGCAACAGCTTGGTGTTCTTATTACCAACATGAACTCCACCTATGATCATGTCATATCCATAATGCATTCCAACTTATGCATCACTCTGAGATATATAATTCACTTGATGATGAAAATACACACGCAACAATCAGAACTATGACATGTATATAAATTGTATATTTAAATAAATAGACACATAAAACATTATAATAAACACACGACCTAAATGATAGATGACCAAAAAAAAAAGCACCAATTAGTTTTTGGGAATGAACTCATAACAGTACCCTAAAGTGGAGAGAAAGCTGTTGGAATACAATCAAAACCCAGTTAGCTTCATGCAAACCACGACATCAATACACAGACATAGATGACCAGAAAAATGTGCACAACACTAGTTATTGATCACGTCTTGGGAATGATCTCAGAACAGCACTGTAAAGTGGAAAGACGGCTCTTGGAATACGATCAGAACTCAGTTAAATTTATGCAAATCAAAACTCCAACAGATTGAATCTTAGGCAACAATTAAAAGCTCATGTCAAGCAAAGTCATGAGCCCTAAAATAGAATATACCAAGTGCAAAAGAAGACCTGAAAAAACTTGCTTGAAAAGACTGAGCTCGGTGTTTGTGGAAGGGATGCATATGATGCAGGCAGCTTCCTACCCACACGCTCCCTTCATTTGTCTTCACATCAGCCCCTTGGATCCCTCATTGTTTAAAGCGGTTGATGTTACAAGCCTGGTGTCTCTTCCTGCTGAAGTCGTGGTCAAACACTTCCTACTGATGATTTCTTAGACGGGCTGATGGAGGGTTTGCAATTGAGGAACTGGTGGACCTCCGTTCGTGTGAATGTTTAGTGATTTTTGCTTTAGCTAGCTTTTTGTAGTTTTTTGGCAAACTGGTTTTTGGTACTTTGGGGCCAACTGATAGATGTTATTTATTGGTTAGCTTATTACTATGTTTTTGGTCTTGGATATTTGACCAGTGTAATTTGTAAAATATCCAGTGTCACTCAGGGTGAGGGCCCCTTTCCCCTCATTTAATATTTCAAAAATAAAAACTCCAAAGATATCACACACAGCGAACATGGTCTTTTATTAATCTACATGCTACCTTATTTGGCTACCATATCACATAACTGAAAGGAATCTAAAACAAAACTCTAAACACAGCCTATATGTGGCAGTTAGAAATTAACCAGTCACATAATAGAAAAACATAATATATAATACATGATGAGCAAATAAACCACCAAAAAAGTGGTCATCATGGTGCAAGTTGTCACCTGAAAAAATCAGATTTGCATTGTAATAGTTCAATTGCCAATAAACAAACCCAATGTAGACCCAAGTTACAGTAGCCTAAACAAATTGAATCTACAACAAGGATACAACTTGCTCTTTGGACAAATCAAACATTTGGATTGGAATTCCAAAAATCATACCGAAATCCAAACCAAACAATACATGCAAGCTATGTCACAAGGTAGGTCGAACTTTATCGAAAAGATTGAACTTCACCAAACTTAATAATGTCAAACCAGAACTCAAACTCCATCTACTATTTTTACATGGTAAGTTTTGACATGCTTTGCATTATTTTATAAATTTGTGTATATATACATGCACTGACTGAAAGAAGGCGATGGAAAGATCTCTCCACTATGTCCCTCTAACATATTTATGATTTTTTTTAGAAAATGAAAATGATAAAAACAAAATCTGTTTGAACTTTTAAGACATTTTTTTCAAACTTTATCCACTGGCAAACTTGAACTGAACTTTATCGTCGTCGAACATGAACTCGAACTCAAACCTTGTGACTTGGCATGCAAGTCACAAGTTTTCTTTCAGTAGCTTTTCTGAGATCAGGTACCTCAAATTACATGATAAAGAAAAAAACACTAGAGACGCATCACCTTTGTTAAGAGTCCTCTCCCAGCTGAAGGTAGACCAATTACCATTTTCATTATTTCTACTTGCAAAGAGTGAATTACTTTCTGAATATCTCTATTTGAAACTTAATATGAGCAACTACGTTTAAAATAAAGGACTGAACCCCTAGATGTAGAGAAGGTTGTATATATATATATATATATATTTCCAAGGAAGGAGATGCCTACAAGCCTTAAAATTTTCCAAATTTCTTTCCCATGGTCCTTGATTATCCCAATGTCCCATAATAAATCTCCTTTCTCATGGAGTCTATCCTCCACTAGCCAACAACACAGCTGCTATTATCCATCAGTACAAGCAAATAGCTCATGTTACAGCCTAGCCTAGGCCTTCACTTGGCAATGAAGACATTGCTTAATATTATCAAGACAATGAAGAACAGTCTCAAAGAGACCATCCACATCAGCAAACAAAGAAAGAAGATGACGCCATCATAACCATTCACGACATCATAACCATTCACGACATCACATAATCATTTATGATGACATAACTAGTACAAAAACCTCAAATACATCTATTTGAAAAATGCCGATTGATATCAATCTCAAGGCTCTTAACTTGGATTTCCGGCATACCACATTAATTAATAATCTCATTACATTATCTTCATATTTCTTGTTGGTGACATAAAACTTTTGCCAAAAAAGGGGCCCCAAATTCTACCACATGGTTAACATATTCTATTTTTTAATAAAATTATCAAAGCAACCGAAAAAAAATGGGTGACGTTCAAAAGGATGTCAAATTTAATGTACAAAATTGAAATGTCACAATCACACCGATAGATTCCACCTCTTGCTACCATTGTAAAATGCCTATCCGCATAATTACATCTATGTTTAACTTTCAAAAAAATTTTCATGGCATCACCAAACCAAAATTAGTCAAATTGGGTCAAAAACCTTCACTTTCACTCTCCTGGACAAACTGATAAAATAGCCTGGTCAACCTGCTTGAGTCGCCTGGCCTACCTGCACTATGTTTCTCATTAATTAAATCAATTGACACTGAGCTAACCTCGCGACATCAACCCATTTGAGTTGCATTTAATTTTATACATATACATATATATATATATATATATATATCTTCTACAGGCCTAGTTGACCGTCACCCAATTTAGCTTCCTCTAGTCCTTGAAGCACTTCCAAGGGAAAAAGGCAGGGTAAGAGGTCATGTAACAGGAGCAGGTTTTAGCAGCAACATTGACCAGATCTACACTATTGTTGGCTTATGCAGCAGCATTGGATTTCAGGTGTTTTGAGTCTTTTGTCCATCATAATTGCTTCCTTTGACTCTACTGACCAAGTAAAGATCTACTGCTTTGCTTATCTTCTACAGTCATATTGACCAGCTTTTGCAGCACTGTCCCTACTCTACTATCACTGACTTTCTCAACCAGCCAGCTCATTAGAGGGCAGAATTAATTTTCAGCTTCAACCAAATGCATTGGAATGATTCAATTGACTTTCTGAAGATATTAAAATGCTGTTAGCTTTAAAACACTGAATAATAAAAGTTTCTATGTTTCCACAGTCCACGAGATCGAAATATGGTTTCTAGATCAACTGTCAACTGAATAACTATTTTAAATGTGGAAATATTAAATGTTCTACTTTCAGGGCTGATTTATTTTACTGAATAGTCTGTACTTGAATTATTGACTAAAAGTCACATGGATAGTGGCATAATGGATAATCGAACAGTCCCATGGATTGTGGCGTGATTGATAAGCCAATGGTCCTATGGATAGTGGCATGATTGGTAAGCCAGCAATGATGTTATTTGTGGCATGATTCATGAGCCAAAAGTTTGTGGATGGCTGATCCAGAGGACATTTCATGCATCGGACATTCCCTAAATGTCCCTAGACCAGTTGCATACGGAAGATATCATGTCCCTTTTTGGAGGTTGATTTATGAAGACCTTAACCCATTCCTTCCCCGTGGGTCCAAGGAGAAAAACAAGGGAAATCTGGATTATATTTTTATTATTGCTCTCATTTATTATCATTTATCCTATTGGAAGCTTTTTGCTCCAATAGAGGAATTTAAGTAGTTTAGTATTAATGGTATTGTGAGCATGTAGGCTCCAATAACCTTTTTAATATTTAAAATGTAATTATTTAAGGGGTCGGCCATGATGTAATGTTTGCTTTAAGCACTCCTTAGGCCTATTTAAGGAGGTCGCTTGGGCATTTATGAATTATGTTTTGGTGATTATTCTTATTTTGGTGAAAGTTGGCTAGTGTAGCCCTTTTACTCTCTCTCAAGGACGAAACCCCTTGGGTTGAGAATCTCTTCAAGGACGAAAACCCTTGGTTGGGAAACTTGTGAAGGACGAAAACCCTTCATGAGGTTTTGATTGTGCAAGCTGGTTGGAAAAGCAATAAAGGATCTTTCTCTTGCATTTGTGGTCTTCTTTGATGCAAAATTATATTTATTTCAAGTGGAGCGACCTATATTGAAGTGGTGTTTTGGTATGTGTGATACTAATTTGATAAATCTGAAATTACCAGCTTATTCTTCATAATTTATAAAGCCAATATCTTAAGTTTCATGATTTTTGGTGCTTCCTAAGTTGAGTTATGAATTTTTAAAATAACGCTGCAGACAAGGGTTTGTTGAAATTCATATCTCCATATCTAGGGCATTAAAAATCAGATTTCTTGCATTATATGATTGTTGAGGATATATCATAATTTTAGAAATTCGAGTGAAGCTGATTTGAAGGGGTTTGAAGGCATAAAAGTGGGTGTGAAACCCCAAAACAGGTCGCTGCCCTAGAAGGGTGTTGGCTGGCAGCAGTTAAGGGTTTTTATACATTTATTTCAGTCACTAACAGCTCACTAAAAATCTGAAAAGTGTTGTTTATCTTCAGCTTTGGGTCATTTCCTAAGTCCCCCAAAAAGGGACATTACAGAAAAGCTCGGAGTCAGCTTTCCAACACCTTTTGAATGAGGTAAAACGGACACCATACACGGAAAATATCGTCCGTGCAAGATCAGGTGCAGCTGGCAGAATGGAAGGTAAAAGTGCAGTGCAATGGCACTAATGCGAGATCGCCAAGTGGCATGTTCGGGAGCTGACAAGTGGCAACGTACAAAAAGAAGATGGGAAAAAGGGATTCAGTTTCAGCCTCCGGTCTTCGACGAGTCGAGATGGTCAAATGTGGGGCCCACAACATGTGCCGATTAGGGCTCAACTACCGGTGGGATCCACTTTTTGTCATGAGGGGGCCCAGCCGCCTTGTCACCACAATGACATCATCGAGCTCATATAATTGGTGAGTCACATTATTTGCCAACCCACCACATTGCCAAGTCAAATCCATGGAGTTAAAATTCCACATGGCAACTTAATGCATTATTACCAAGCGCCAACCGTGCAAAGGCTTAAGTGGTCCATTGACCGAGCTAAAATGGTGGAAGGGTTATTTTTAAACTCTTTGGCGCTCCTCCCACATACGTGGGATTCAACCCACCAAACTATGGCTTAGCCATTAGGCTAAAAGCCTAACCTTAAACACTCGTCCACCTAGACAAGCCCACGTGAAAATGGTGGGCGAGATTTAATCCCTTAATTTGTTTATATCCCGTTAATATGGGATTTTGTAATGAAGGATACTATGGAAATCCTTTAATGTAGGACCTAACCAATCCTATAAAAGGCCCCCATGGCATTTGACGCACCACAAAAGCCGTTCAAGCTTGGCCGTAAGGAGGAGCTCAAAGACGCAAGCTCGCAGAGAAGAACTTGCGAGAGGAGCTCATGGAGTAGCCCAAGGAGGAGATCTTGTGAAGGAGATCACGGAGATAAGATAACATAAGATAAGATAAGATAATAATATTAATGTCCAACACATGACCACAAAAGTAGGTCAATGGGACTGCAGGATACAAAGCAAACAAACCCAGCAAGAGGACCCAAACGGGTTGTCCGAGATACAAAGAGAGAAGAAGAAGAAGAGAAGGAAGGAAGCCAGAGGCCAAGAGACCAGAAAAGAAGAGGAATAGGATGAAGGTGTGGGGGAGCAAAAGAAGGAGCAACCCCCAACAGCATCACCTAGCACTCAAGGCCGGATGGAAGTGACTCGTAATGCGCCGATAACCAGTAGCTGAGACTGTAGAATGCCTGGGAAGCCGGTGTCGGGAGGAAGCATTGCCTTTCTGTAAGCCTGGTGGATCGTTGTCTATGAGAAGGGGCCCTGAGACGTGCCTGGGGTAGGGGGCCTCGGATGGAAGAAATGGAGTCCCGAGATTTCACAAATCCGAACTGAAATGGAGAAGAACTCGCTGAGAGGATCTCGAAGAGATGGTGTTGCCCTTGAAGAGGAGTTTTAAGTTCAATTATTTATCTCGCCCATAGAAGGAGATTATCACCTAAAGAGCCCAACTATTACGGAGATCCATTTTGTAATGACAAGAGTCGAAGCGCTGTCGAGTTGCATTTATTGTTGAATCGGTCGGAGAACCATTATTGGATCGACATTATCATCACCACTTTTGGCGGAGATCCAAATTTTGTAAAGACATTGTCGAAGAGGACGAAAGAGCCCATTGTAATGACATTATTGCGATTTCGGCCGTAGAGCCGATTGTAATAGCATTTCTACAAAGAAGCCATTAGAGCCCGGTTGTCCGAGACTATTGCCACTTGTCAAGGTGGTTGTCACAATGTTGCGAGAAGATTTGTTGGTCATTGCGAGAGCCCGTAGTCTGAGCCGAGGTTGTCTTGACGGAGGGGGCCTAAGCTAATAGCCGAGAGACAGTGAGCCCGAGCCAATAGCCAACGCTAGAACCAGAGAGCTAGTAGCTAGAGCAGCCAGCTGAGCACTAGAGCCAACGGCCGAGTCCGAGAGCAAGAGCCGAGCCGTAGCTCGAGTTAGAGCCAAGAGCCGTCGTCGGGACTTGTAGACCAAGAAGGGGATTATAGAGTCGGGACTTCCTTAGAAGATAGAACCATGGAGTTTTGTATTGTCCATCGTATAACGAAAAAGCTCGTAGTCTGAGCCGGGGTCATCAATCCGCAGAGCACGATCGTGAGCAAAGCCATGAACCGAATTAGATTGAGTAGCGAACCATAGCTAAGTCGGTCGCGAGCTAGAAACCGGTAGCGAGCTAGGTCGGAGTGTCGATAGCTCACGCTAATGAGCTAGGACATAGAGCCGATAGCCAAAGTCGATTACAGTAGCGGATCCGAGAGCGGGAGGACATCAAACACTTGCACATCCGCGAGTCCCGTGTTGAGAACTTGTGATGTAAGAATTCTCGCTTTGCATCATTTATAAGATTGTTTCGTCTTTTGAATAGACACGAGAGCGTAGCCCAAATCGGGTGAACTAAGTTATCATCCGGTGTTCATTGTTGTGATTTTGTGGTTTTACAACTTATTTGCCACTAATTTTAAATCTAGTAAATCAGGATAAATTTTAAAGTATCCGTGGGAACAAGAAACCTGAGTCAGTTTTTACCGTTTTCGGATCATGTTGGTATCAGAATTGGTTTGACTAGCGAGTTCTCGCTAACACTTGTTTTGCCTAGTGTGAGATTCCTCCAATACTCAGTTTGCAGAGTTGAAGGAAGCATGTCGGCAAAGGAAGAGAACTCAGAGGATCCAAATCGGTCATTTATCAAGGAGTAACCGAAGGCCGAGAGTCAGTTATAGAGATCTCCCAAAGACGATGCGGAGCGATGATGGTCGTATTTCTCAAATCGGGTCTTGGTTGGTTCCGATGAAGAAGCTGGAGAACGCAGAAAAGCACTAGTCAATAACCGTTGTATGTTTAAGCAAGTGGGGAGGTAGAGCACTAGTTGAGAGTGAAATGTGGGGTAACCATCCAGGATTTTCTTAGCACTTCTACATAGCAATTAGCAAGAAGGGTAAAGAGATACTCCAAGTTCAAAGAAAGCGGTGAAGATGTTGATCATCACCGATGGTGTGTTGATGAGCCGAAGTGTTCTTCGAAGGGGCGATGATGTGGTCGAAAGCAACATGGAAAGTGCAACTTGGGTGAGTTGCATTCGATTTAATCAGTGTTGTTTTGGGTGTTTATATGCACATTGTTATAAGACCCACGTTTGGGTAACATTTGTAATGGAATTGTTTTTACAATCTTGTTAGTGAAATAATTTGTTGTATGGCAAATTATGTGTTTCCACCAACGTTGACGAGGTTATGCCCCTCCTCCTTGTGTATGGGGAGGCTCCCATTATTAAATGTTAACTATCTAATCCTATATTATGTTGTGGGGGTGGCCAATAGGCCAAGGATCACATAGGCACACTTCACTGAACCTATGGCAAAGTGCTTGTACAGGGTACAAGGGAGGAATTTGCAGCGATGAGAGGTAAAGGAGAGAAACAAAAAAAGGGAAGGCTATTGTTGTGAGTAGGCAGTAGTAGAGTTCACACCCAATAACCAGAGTAGTTCAACATTCAATTAGAGGAAAAGCAACAATGAAACATCTAATGAGACTAACAAACCCAAACACAATTCTTTAGATTCATTCATCAAGGATACAAAGTTCCTTCTTGATCACTATGCTTACAAAGTGCATAAAAGAGAGAAAATAGAGGAACACATGAAAAAGGAAATGGAAGAAATGTAGCTTTTATTTCTTGTGTTGGTGATACAAAGCTCAACACCCAAACCACAATCCACAATTGCTACAAGAACTAATATTTCAACATTTCAGGATCTTTTGGAATGGAGAAGCCATCCCAATTTATAGCATTGTGAATTGACCTTTCATCTACCCCCACATGACTCTTCATGATCTCATTCAACTTGTGACTTTATATCTTCCTAGGAAATAAGAAAATAAGTTCCTTTTTATAAATCAAAGGGACTTTTACAATTCAACTTTAGAAAGTCACTTAAGTGAATGAGACAAAATATCATGATTACGCACAATGAAGAATTAGAAAGGGGGGAGAAGAAAAGGGAGAAAGAGAGGAGAGGAAATAAGTTGTCATATTTGATGAAGAAGCTCCTTATGATGAAGAACTTGTTGATTCATGTTTCTTGATGAGGAGTCTCCGAAACGGGCTCTTGTTCCTTGAATTCTTTGCTGAACTAAGCTATCGCAACTGCCAACTTATCCACCTCTGGAATACAAACAGAGCCCAACACTTTGATCCATGCCGAGAACCTCACTAATCTTCTTGCATTGACTAAGCCATCTTTCATGATCCTTTTTGCAATTTCCAAAATGCAACTTCTGATGTTGGTCAGGGACTCTAAATTATCTTCATTGAAGGAAAGAGAGTCACTGCCTCTTTCTTGACCAGCTCTTGAAAGGAAACAATAAATTCTTTTGATGATGAATTCTCGGTGAGCGGAGGGAACTCAAGTTTTTAACACAATTGTAGACCTCATTCAAGATCTCGAAAGCATGTTGTCCACAAGATTCCAATTCAGAGATGGCATCTTTGAGCATTCCATATCTCGCATCCATGATGCGGATCCAAACTTGAGACAAATTCTCGGTAGCTGATGCAAACACATTCTTGCTCACAAGAGTGCGTGTGTCGAAGGAGCTCATCTCGGACTGCAGTGGAAACACCTCATCCAAGTGAGTTACCTCTTTTACAATCTCTTCTTTTGCTTTCCTAACTTTAAAGTTGCAAGAATGTACTTGATGAGAGAAATGACATCGGAAACAATGTCTTGCCTTGCTCAATGATTTTCCCAATCCACTTCTCGTTAGCCTTCTCTTGCATCATATAACCTTGTGCTTTCTTGATCATCCCGGGATCAAAACTGCTGATTGGAGGAATGTCTTCTATAGAAAGACAAGATATTGGATCGGACTCCAAGAATGATTGAATGTGAGCATTGAGGGTCTTTACTGTTCCTCCAATTGCACAATTGTTTGATTGTATTCTTCGTTCCGAGCGAGGAGGCGGGAAGAGGATTCCTTGAACAGATGAGAATCACCCTCATGTGAAGCTTGTCCCAATGAAATGTGGATCAACTCATAATTTGATGGGGTCATTTCCTCAATAGGCTTTTCATTCCTATGCCTAGCAACTTCAATATATTGATTACCTGAGATGCCACTAAAGAAGCGAGGATGTTGTCTGGGCCTTCTTTCTTCACTTGGACTTTAGTGTTCCTTCGAGACTGGGCATGATAGCATGTTGTGTTGTTCTTGGCTCTTGAGCATTTCTTGAATCCATGGAAATGGCTCTTCGGGATTTGACATGATGTTGCTCGCAAGAGCACTTTCAAGAGCTTGTTGTGGAATCAACTCTTGATCACCATGGGGAAGCTCTGACATTGGGGATGACATACTTAGATGATTCAGAAGAAAAATATGCGGCAATGGATCACCCTTGCTTGCCTTCACTTAGCTCAGTTCAACCAACTCCCCTTGACTCACCCAACCAACTCACTCAGAGCTCACTCAACCAACTCACCAGAGAGATATGGATGGATCTAACCCAATTGATGAGTTAATGATGACCTTCTTAGCTTGAATCACAATGAAGCTTTAACTCTTTTTGAATCTCTTGATCGCACAATGTCTCTTGTCGCAATTGCTACGCTTTGTGATATTTTGCCTTCTTTGGACACAAATATGACTAGAATGATGCTTCAAGACCTTTCTAAAAGATGAATTGACTTGTTTGAGCTATACAACCATCTTATAACCCTATGAAGATGTCAAAAAGCAGCGAGATGGATGAAAATGGAGCCAACTGCAACTTTTTGCACCCAAAACGGAGACTTTCTATTTTTAGCAGGTAGGACTAGGACCTACTATTTTGGGACATATCACCTATTTTGCTCAATTTGAACTTCTGAACCTTCTGGCACATTCAATTCTCCTCCATTGACAATGCCTTGTTATTTTTAGCAAGTTTCTATTTTTGGAAAGTTGCCTTTCCTTTTTGCATTTTTCAGTTTTTTTCCTTTTTCGGGAAAAATTGTCAAGTTGATCATCTTCATGGCATTTTTAGTGCCGATCGAGAAAAATTCTATTTTGGAATATTTCTGTTTTTAGTAAGTGGCGAGACAAGCTACTAAATTTAGAAATGGCACATTCCCATGTCCGATTGCAACAAAAATGGCTTCACTGGATTTTGCTCGCTTCAGAGATCCCGTGCTCAAAATTTCACCTCGATCCGCCAGCCGGAATGCTTGAAAACTGAAAAAGCAAATGCTAGGGCACGAAACAAGGGTTTTTTACCATTAAAAAATCAGGGCATCATCTTCTTTTTTGTTACGTTGTTCTTGAAGGCGCTTTGAGATGAAGAGCAAGCGAGAAAATGTCACCCGATTACATTCTTTGGTTTTGCGAAGTTATGAGTTTTTCAAGTTTTGATGCATATGGTTGTTTTAGATGAATTTTGACAAAGTTTGTTGAATTTGCAAGTTCTCGAAGGTTCTTACTCAACATTCATGGTGGCTTGGCGAAGAAATGAGGTGAGCGGTGTTTCTTTATGTTTATTATGCTTTTGGCAATGAGTTTTTGTATTTGAATGATGTAGATGCAAGAAGTAGAAGCAACAATAGTTAGCCAATTTTTGGTCTTTTTAACTTCATAGCATGGGATGGGGGTAGGGCGCATTTACTTGTCCCCACTTGTCCCCACCACAGGATAGTTGGGATAGTAAAATGCACCCCCACTCGAGCTGAGCATGAAAAGTGGAGAAGCGGGATATGGGGAGATAGGGAGATGAGAAAAACACATTTAAGCACCTGGGAGGAGAAAGTTTTGGTCACATGATGAACACCGGGAAAGGGCAAGGGTGGGGCACATTTTCTTGGCCCTACGGTCCCCACTATCCACAGGGACAGTTAGGACAATAAAATGCACCCAAGGGTTAGATGATGAAACTTAGCAAATTCATGGGCAAAACAACTTAGCACCCCATCGGGAAGAAAGAAGGTCACATGAGGGACCAAGAGCAAGGCGAGGGGTGGGAAGCATTTTTGGTCTCTATTGTCCCCCCACTCCCCCGAGGCAGGTTGGGACAGATCGGGACACAAAACCCCGCCACCTATCTAACTGAGAAAATGACTAAGTCCCTGAATCTTGAAATCACTTTTCCCGGAGCTCTAGGAGGTCTTTTTAGGCCAAATTTTATATCATTTTGTCTCCCAAGATCAATGGGATAGTTTTCAAGCCACGATCCTGCCTCCTCTAAAAATGCCTCTTTTTCATTTGGGACAACAAGGTGAGTCTGCACAAACTAATCTTCCCTTGAGAAGAAACCATGTCTTGAAAAGAATTTTGTGATTCCATCATGAAGAGGGCTCTTCAAGCTTTCTAATGGTTACTTGTTTGTCTCTTGACTCATCACGAGCTCCCAGAATATCTGTTGAAGCTCAGGTACCATTTTCAACTGCAAGCTCCTTGACCCTGAAAAACCCACTTTCATTGTTCTTGTTCCTAAACCTCCGAAACCTTCCTAAATCTTCCTAAACTTGTTCCATTGCATTCTTAACTCCTTGACACCACTCTCGGATGGTTTAGGGCTTTCACTGAGGAGGATACACACTTGTCTAGGAAAGGCAAAAATAGCCTTTCTAGGCTTATTGAAGAACTCACCTTTAGAAGCATTGCACTGAAATGGCATGTCACCCTATCTCAACATTTTGAACACTTGGGCAGGTATGTACAACACATATGAAGACTTGCAAGGATAGGATAGACACCACAGAGAGGGTATCTTTGGAATGGAGAGGGGTTCAAGAGGGTTTTCAAGCAAAAAAATTTTGACACTAGGGTTAAGTTGTCATGTTTCAAGTTTGATTTTGCCCTTGCAAAAACACATGACAACAAATCCATATAAATTGTATTAAATTGTAAGACCCCAAGAAGGACGAATCATAAAAGTGGTGACTTGTTATAACACCACTTAGGAATGCAATGTATTGTGTTTGTTTTCCCTTGTGTGTGTCAAGGAGAAGACGCGGCAGCTCAACATGTGAGATCTTACAGAACCTATATCGGGAGGACAAAGCCATTAATGATCAGTGGATCAACTTTTGGTGGACCAAAAGCCTTCTTAGTGGAGAGGTGTGATCCGGAGGACATTTCATGCTTTGGGCGCTTCCTAAATCTCCCTAGACCGATTGCATACGAAGGAGCTCTGAGTCAACTTTCCAACGCCTATTGAACGAGGAGAAACAAACACCATACGCGGAAGATATCGTCCATGCAAAATCAAGTGCAACTTGCAAAATGGAAGGCAAAAGTGCGGTCTGATGTGTAATGTCCCCTATTCCAGGCTAGTCACTATGGAAGACCTTATGCCCGTTCCTCCTCCTATGGGCATCGAGGAAGGAGCAAAGGACGGGAACTTGCCATGGTTGTAAGTGAAGTACCTTCATGATTAATTATTTTATTTCCTAATCATGGCATTAGAATGGTTTGACTAGGGGAAAGACGACCTTGAGGAGAATTTTTATTTCTTCATTATGAGATCAGTCTTCTTAAGTGAAGATTAAAAAAGTGCATTAGGAGGTCGGCCATAAATTTGGGGCTTCTACTTCATCATTGGGGCCAAAGGAGGGGTATTTAAGGAAGTTCGAATGAAGAGGAGGATCATCTTTCATCTATTTTGACATTTACTTGGAGTTGGAGTCAATGTAGCTCTCTTCTTGGCATTGAAGGACAAAAACCCTTCCTTGGTCACCTATTGAGGACAAAACCCTTAAATAGGATCACACTTGGGGACGGAAACCCTCATTTGTGCATTGGTGGCTTCATATGGAAGTCACAAGTGAGCTTTAAGGAGGATTTCATATTTATTTCTTCCCTTCTAACCCTAGGCAACTTGCTTGGGTGAAGGGTTTGGTATCATCTAGGGCACTTTTGGATAATTTGAGTTGTGATATTATTGTTCTTCATTATTATAAGGTTGGAATCTGATTCGGTGATTTTTGAAGAGGTTTATGAGTTATTTTTAGCCCTTGTTTGTGGCTGCCCTATTGTTGTCATAAAATTAATTGTAGTTGGGTGTAATCTCTTATTTTCTCTATTATTTTGATGTAATTTGGATGGATAAATGTTGTCGTGCTTGAAATAATTATTTAGAAGCATTTTCAGTTGTTATTGCATGGTTGTATGATGATTTGAAGTGCCTATACAATTCGCTGCCCTAAAGAATTGATTATTGATTGCTTGAATAGGGTTAAAGTGTGTTTCAGTCATTTCCAAATTGATGCTTCTTAGTTAATAGTGTATTTTCATATTTGATTCATTTGGGGTTGTGGCCAAACCCTTATTTTCAGTTTTAGCCCTAGAAAGGGACATTACAGTGGTATCAGAGCTTCGGTCTTCCCAGCTTGAGGGTTTTCTTGCAAGAAGATCAAATGGCGGATAGAATTTTTGGGGATGCTAGATTTGAAAGGCTTGCCTTAGGGCAATAAAGATTGGTCAATAAAATGGCGCAACTGATCCATACCCTTCAAGATTTGAATGGTGGAGGGAGCTCTTCAAAGGAAGTCAATAATACTCAGCCATCCAAAGCAGACAACATTGCTACATGGTATGAGGAATATAGGGCTCTTCCGGAGAAGATACGTGATGCCATGTCATTTTCGGAGTTCATGGGAGTAAGCAAGGGAAGATCAAGGCCCAAGCCTAGGTCACAAGCTACACAAGAAGAAAAATTAGGGCTGTAAGTAATGGAGAAGAAACAACCCATAGAGGAATCCATGGTGCAAGTTGAAGAGGGAGAAATCATGGAGCTGGAGCCAAAGAAGGAAGAAGAACAACCGAAGTTGTTGGGCATTGAAGCCCTAGAAGTACCCATCACTCTTTCCAAGGATGAGCCATTGATTGATTTTCAGAACAGCAGTATGAAGGGTCAAGGGTTTGATGAAATCTCAAAGCACGAGCCTAGGGAAGAGAGGGAAGTCATGAAGCACGAGTTGGAAGGTAAAAATATTTTGATATTTAATGATGATTCCTTGATTTCTAATGATGGCATGTTGCAGAAAAACAGAGAAGAAAAATCAGATTTGCATGAGGTATATGAGGATGACATTATGGAAGGAAGGACACTTCCGGTTCCTCATGATTACTTTCAGTTCGCTGGAAATTCCCAAACAGCAGTCAATGATGGGCAGATTGAGGGAGTTTATAGCCTTGGAGAGAGCTCCGGAGATGTTCCAAACAAGTACCAACAAAATAAGGGTGGGATCCTTGTTGGCAGCCCAAGGTATGATAGAAATGATCACATTTTATCCTCCCCTATGTCACTGCCATACTTGTGTATTGTAATGTGAAGAACTTGTTGAATAACATATGGCACATAGATCTTTTATGGCAAGCTCAAGGTTATGTGAACATAATTGTTTGGGTTTCGGATGATCCTTTGAGTCATAAGAAAGAGGAAGAAGTTTGTGTTGAGAAGAGCTTGGTTGCAAAGATGGATTCGAAGGTGGAAGACCTCAAAGGCTTCACGGTCAAAGTAGTGGATGGCTATTCCATGCCATGCACAAGGAGTCCCCAACTCCTTTTCACATTGGGAGAGCATGAGGTATGTGATGATCTTTATATGATTGGCATAGCTAGTACAAATCTTGTGCTTGGGGTCCAATGGTTACATTCATTGGGAGAGCTCACTCTCAACTACCAAAGTATGGAGTTAAGCTTCATGGATAAAGGCAAGAAGGTGATACTTCAAGGTATGATTCGAAAACCACTCAAATCAAGTATTTGGTAGAAGATGTTTTGTCCAAAGAATCATATCTTTGCTCTTTATCTAGGATAACAGCAGATTGGAAGTCTTTAATTACAGCTGAGTGTAACAAAAATAAGTTTGTTAATGTTGTTTTTGAGGAAGAAATTGTGGATGAAAGGTACAAAATAATGGATGGGCTCATTCTCTACAAGAATGGAGTCTATTTGGTTTCCAAATCAAGGGTGAAGAACAAGATATTGAGGGTTGTTCATGATGCCCCATTGGCTGGTCATCCGAGCTATCTCAAGACACACGAAAAGGTGAGAGGAAGGTTCTTTTGGAAAGGTCTTAAAGAGGAGGTGCTTCAATACATATGGGAATGTTTGGCTTGCCAACAAAACAAGGCGGAGCGTGAATTTCCAGTTGGACTATTGCAGCCCCTTCCTATTTCCACTCAAAAATGGGAAAGCATTTCCATAGTCTTCATCACCAGGCTGCCCATGGTTCAAGGTAAGGGTTGTTTATATGTTGTGATTGATAGACTCGCAAAATATTCCCAATTTTGTCCACTTCCAGCCAAGTATAATGTCAGAGTGGCACAACATAAGCATGGTGGAGCTACCTCATGGTTGAATATTCATGCAAGAGATCACCAACAAGGTATGTGGGTGGTTAGTAGTGATAAAAGGAATGTACCTTGGAGAACTATAGCTCAAAATTTCAGACTTGGTGTTGTTGTCATTATTCATATCAGCCACCACATGATTTCATTTGCATACATACAAGTGGGTAGGCAAGTATTTTCAGTCAAGAGATGGAACATTTTTTGATTGATGAATGTTGGGAGAAAAATTTCAGCCTTTAGAGAGGTGTTTTTAGTCATTGTCATGCTCACAATTCCTAATTTTGCAAGGAGGTTTCAGTTTTGTTGTTGTTCCATTTTTAAGTTGCTGATTTTGATAAAATCAAATTATGAGTTGTTTTCAAACTTGAACAGCTGCAAGAGTGATCATTTTGAGGTCATTAAATCATTGGAAAATAGTGGTAGATGGTTCCAACTAAAGAAGACAACTACTTCAACCAACATAGCTCCAAATTGGGGGAAAATCAAGTGATTTATGACTGTCATACTTTGTTTCCAGCCCCCATATCATTGATAGTGTGGAAATTTTTGGAGAGATGTCATGCTTACAGCTGTTGTACTTTCCTTTCATCTGCTGCTCACAACTTTTCCAACCACTTTTTACTTATAAGACACATGGAAAAGAGCTTCCAATCATATGGTTGAAGAAATTCCAAGCTTCGCTGATTTGAGGTGGTTTCCAACCACCTACATTCTGATTTTTGAGAGAAAAATGCACGGTTACAGCTGTTTTTGGGACAGCATTACTGAAGTATTGGGAATCCATCATTTGGATGGAAATTATGAGATGGTGGCAAGCAAAGGAAGGGAGCTAGCTATCATGTCCCTAAGGCATGATGAAGAGATTGTAAAAGTGTTGTTAAACACTCTTGTTTCCTTTGATATGTTTGCTTCATGTGCAGGAACATCAAAGAAGGAGCAACTGAGATTCATTTGGGATCCGGGCACGTGCATTTGCTTGAGGACAAGCAAAATTGGGAAGGGAGGACTGTAATGTCCCCTTTTCCAAGCTAGTCACTATGGAAGACCTTATGCCTGTTCCTCCTCCTGTGGGCATCAAGGAAGGAGCAAAGGAGGGGAACTCGCCATGGTTGTAAGTGATGTACCTTCATGATTAATTATTTTATTTACTAATCATGGCATTGGAATGGTTCGACTAGGGGAAAGAAGACTTAGCATGGAGAATTTATATTTCTTCATTATGAGGTTGGTCTTCTTAAGTGAAGATTAAAAAAGTGCATTAGGAGGTCGGCCATGAAGTTGGAGCTTCTAATTCATCATTGGCGCCAAAGGAGGGGTACTTAAGGAAGTTTGAATGGAGAGGAGGATCATCTTTCATCTATTTTGACATTTACTTGGAGTTAGAGCCAGTGTAGTTCTCTTCTTGCCATTGAAGGAAGAAAACCCTTCCTTGGTCACCTATTGAGGACGAAACCCTTCAATAGGATCACACTTGGGGATGGAAACCGTCATTTGTGCATTGGTGACTTCATACGGAGGTCACAAACGAGCTTTAAGGAGGATTTCAAATTTATTTCTTCCCTTATAACCGAAGGCGACTTGCTTGGGTGAAGGGTTTGATATTATCTAGGGCACATTTGGTCAATTTGAGTTGATATTATTGTTCTTAATATTTATAAGGCTGAAATCTACAATTCGGTGATTTTTGGAGAGGTTTATGAGCTATGTTTAGCCCTTGTTTGTGGCTGCCCTGCTGTTGTCATAAAATTAATTGCAGCTGGGCGTAATCTCTTATTTTCTTTATTATTTTGATGTAAATTAAATGGATAAATGTTGTCGTGTATGAAATAATTATTCAGAAGCATTTTAGTTGTTATTGCATGGTTGTATGATGATTTGAAGTGCCGATAAAGTTCGCTGCCCTAAAGGACTGATTATTGATTGCTCGAATAGGGTTAAAGTGTGTTTCCAGTCATTTTCAGATTGATGTTTGTTGTTTGATGGTGTATTTTCAGATTTGATTCATTTGGGGTTGTGGCCAAACCCTTATGTTAACTTTTAGCCCTAGAAAGGGACATTACACAATGGCACTACCGCAAGATCACCAAGTGGTTTGTTCGGGAGTTGACAAGTGGCGGCGTGTAAAAAGAAAATGGCAAAATGAGTTTCTATTTCAGCCTCCGATCTTCAACCGTTGAGATGGTCGAATGTGGGATCCATGGCATGTGTCGGCTAGAGCTCAACAATTGGTGGGATCCTCTTTTTTTTTCAGGAGGGGGCTCGGCGCCTTGTCACCCACCGCATGATGATGTCATCGAGCTCATATAATTGGTAAGTCACATTATTTGCCAACTCGCCACATTGCCAAGTCATTTCCATGGAACACTTAATATTCCACATGCCAACTCAATGCATTATTACCAAGCACCAACAATGCAAAGGCTTAAGCGGTCCATTGACCAAGCTAAAATGGTGTTATTTTTAAACCCTTTGGCACTCCTCTCACGTATGTGGGATTTAACCCACCAAACTAAGGCTTAGCCGTTAGGCTAAAAGCCTAACCTTAAACACTCACCCGCCTAGACAAGCCCACGTAAAAATGGTGGCACAGATTTAATCCCTTAATTTTTTTATATCCCATTAATATGGGATTTTGTAAACCAAAGGATAATATGGAAATCCTTTAATGTAGGGCCTAGCCAACCCTATAAAAGGCCCTCCCATGGCATTTGTACACACCACCAAAGCCATTCAAGCTTGAAGCTTGGCTTTGTAAAGAAAGCTCGTAGATGCAAACTCGGGGAGAAGAACTTGTGGAGGAGCTCGTGGAGTAGCCCAAGGAGGAGAGCTTGTGAAGGAGTTCGCAGAGAAGAACTCGCGCATGAGAGGATCTCGAAGAGATGGTGTTGCCCTTGAAGAGGAGTTTAGGGTTCAATTATTTATCTTCTCGTGGATGGAAATTATCACCCAAAGAGCTTGATTATTACTGAGAGATCCATTTTGTAACGACGAGAGCCGAAGAGCCCGTCAAGTTGCACTTATTGTTGAATCGATCGGAGAGCCATTATTGGATCGACATTATCATCGTCGTTTTTGATCGGAGAGCTAACTTTTGTAACGGCGTTGTCGAAGAGGTCATAAGAGCCCGTTGTAACGACATTATTGTCTATTTCGGTCGTAGAGCCAATTGTAAAGCATTTTTGCAAAGAGGCTATTAAAGCCCGAGTTGTTTGAGGTTGTTGTCGCTTGTCGAGGTGGACGGAGCGGTCGTCACATTGTTTTAGAAGGTTTTCGGTCATTGCGCGAGAGCTCGTAGTACGGAGCTAGAGGTTGTCTTGACTAAGAGAGCTCAAGCTAGGTCAAAGAGCTAGTAGCCAAAGCCAGCAAGCTCGAGCCGTGGCAGAGCTTGAGCCGGTGAGGGCCGAGTTAGAGCTAGGAAATAGTAGCTGTGAGCCACAAGTCATCGAGACACTATAGACCGAGAAGGGTATTGTGGCGGTTGAGTGTGGACCCGTAACTTCCTTAAAAGACAAAAATGTGGAGTTTTGTATTGTCCATCATATGACGAAAAGAGCACTGTAGTACAAAGCCAAGGTCGTCAATACGCAGAGTCTAATCGTGAGCCGAGGCAATGAGCCGAGTTAGATTGAGTAGCTAAAGCGAGCTAGGCCAATTGCCAAAGCTAGGAACCAGAGCGAGCTAGGCTAGAGTGCCGATAGCGAGTGCCGGTGAGCTAGGTCGAGAGTTGATAGCGATTCTAATAGCCGGTAGCCCAACCAAAGCCAGGAGGACATCAAACACTTGCAGATCCTAGACTCCGTGTTGGGAACTCGTGATGTAAGAATTCTTGCTTTGCATCATTTATAGGATCGATTAGGTCTTTTGAACGGACCTAGAGACGTAGCCCAAATCGGGTGAACTCCATTATCATCCCAATGTTCATTGTTGTCATAATTTTGTGGTTTGTTTTCTGTTGTGTTTTACATCTTATTTGCCAATAATTTTAAATCGCAGTAAATTGGGATAAATTTTAAAGGATCCGTGGGAATGGGAAAAGCTGGGTCAATTTTTATTATACCCGTTTTCGGATCAATTGCAGAATGATTGAGACAGCCTACAATCCCATGGATAATGACACAAGTAAATGAGATATAGCTCAACTAGTGATGCCTTATATGGATGAATGTCAAGAGATGCCCATCTCCTAGCCATAGCATGGTGATAGTCTCCACTTGTACCATACCATTTGTGTTTTGATTATGGATTTGTGCATAATGTGTACACAATTAGCTTGCAGTCTTGAGTTTCCCTGTTGGGTAAAGGCATCAGGGAGGACACTCTAGAATAGTTCATGTGTAATTCCACCCCATCGTCATATTATTCAAGAGAAAAATGTCTAACTTTAGTGCTATAAAACCCCCTGCCACAAAGGTTAGAAAGATGTGGGTTGTGCAGTTAGGCACAACTTCTCTTTCTAGCTAGTCGGAATTTTCACTACTCAGGTACGTTGCAAACACATTTAACACAAATATGTGCATGTGTGTGTTTCAATACAAAAATCTTGAGTGTCTAGTCAATCACAGGAGAAATGTCATTGTCACATAGCAACTGAACAAGAATGATCTCACACTATGACCAAATAATGTACAAAATGTATTTCAACTTAGTACGTTAGCCTAGGGTTTAATGATATAATTCACTATAGATTATGATAATAAACATATGGACGCCATAATTGAAATAACATGTATAATCATAGATCCACATAAAAGCAATATGTACCATTATCATATACATCAGAAAATAGGAGATGCACATTGTACCAAAACATGTACCATATAAATTATGTATTAAGCCTTTAGGCGAAAAAGTTGTATAGTTCTCTTAGTTGCAAAACAAGATGTTGGAATGTGATCAAACTCATTTAAAACCTTTCTGGTTTAGTTCAATGCCAGGAATGCAGATCACAGCCTAAATAATTCAAAATATGCAGAAAGGATACAGATCACTGTCTGAACAACCAAATATGTGCCAAGATTACAGGTCATTACCAAAACAAAAGAGGTTATTAAAGATAGAGGTTGCTGTTTGCACAAATGAAACATTGAAATTTAGAAATGCAAGCTGAAATCACAATTTGAGCAATAGATGCAAATTGCCCTTCTTATCTCAAAATTAACAATAGGTTGCGGCCCTAATCATGCAATTCCCCACCATTAAATCATTAAATACAATAAAAGAACCTTGATCTGGCAGAATAGTGGATTTTTCCTTCTCATACAAACACAATTCTTCTATAAACGCATAACCAATAGCCTAAGGATACAAGTCACTGAAGCAGATGAGGACGTCACTCTCCTCCTTTAGCCCCCATACTCAATAATTATGTAATAGCCACTCATAAATGCTCAATTTAAGTAAGAATGATAAAATCTGAGAGTAAATCGGGTCTCCTGCATGAGATACCTCGTTGGGTGAGAGAACCTACAGGTCAATGCATCTAATGAGCAGGGTGGGGAAAGGCGGGGGGGGGGGGTTGTGGTAATATTCTGATGGCATCCTAAATAACACTTGGGATTGACCTGTCCACATACTCAAGCAATGGTTCAAGAGGGGGATCAGGATGGACGCGAGGGGTGCAGGCAGTCATGTCTTAGATTTAGAACGTGGCACATCCATAAGTTAATGTGGCCCCTTCAAACTTTTAATAATCACTCTTAAGACCAAATGTGATAGTGCATTTATCATTGGACATCTTTTGTAGACAATTATTTGGGTTGTAACAAAAGAACTTGTTGACAAGTTTGGAAATACTGAGCAATCATTATACAACATAGAGAATGCACCTTTCTGCCATTTTTGATGTTGAACGTCATCCAAACTCTGCACATTTGAACTTGATTTCATATTTCTTAGAGAGTGGATGCACAGAAGGACCAATATTGATTTTGCTTTTTGATAAACTACACATGCTTGATGTCTTGCAAAGCTAAAGGCCGTGGCTTATAACTTTAAAGGCATGGAAGTACCAACGAAAATGAGAAATTCCTAAGCAGTTTGTTGAGTCAAGACCTGTTTATGCATTCCCAAGGACCAGTTACTAAAGTGTTTTTAGGTAGCAAGGCTGCATTCTGAATATGAAGGCATAGTAGATCCACTTCAGTCCTGATTCCTTTATCAATGTTGTTGGTTTTCAGTCAAAATATCTTTTATTTATGGAAAGTTTGTTCTTCGTCCATTAATGGTGACAAATGAAGAGGATATGTTATTGGTGTTTGTAGCATGAAGGCATGCATGAAAAACACAGGAAATATAGGGTCGCTGATTTTTTAACTTGTGACAAGGACAGTAATTGTAAGACATTCAATGCTAACTTACTTTCAGCACTGCAGATGTCAGTGTTCATTTATTTTAAATCAAACAAGGTTCATAACATAAACCAGAGAAATAACTTCCCATCCTTGTGATCAGTGACACCGGCACCATGAACATGACACGTAGGAAATTTCAATGAGTTTAGGCTTGGCCGGTAGATTTCTTCCTACCGAAAAAACATCACCATCAAGGTAATCTATGATGTTAAATACGAAGCCAAGCAGATTGCAAAGGATGGTGGGGCATACAGCTGTGGCATGTAAAGGAAACAAAGCTATTGAGAACATGTTGACATTTTCAGGAGCAAGGGAGGGGTCCCATGGAGGAGGCCACTGCTCCAAATTTTAAGCACCATATAGCCCTATGAAATATTCGGACAATGAAAAAATCACAGTATTTCCCAGAAAAGATCAGAGCAGCTACTGTCTGGAAGGGAGATTTCAAGCAGCTGCTAGAGAATTGCGGCTCAAAGTTTGTAGAATGCACTTACAGAGATTTCATTGCCAAGTGGCAGCCTGCTTGTAGTATAAATTTTCTGATGTTTTCCCTCCAAAATATTCAGTGCTAATTTGAATAAAGACTCTTGAAAACATGTAATTGAGTTCAAAAATTAAATCCCGTCCCGAAGGACCATTCTACCGCAAAAGGCTCCTAATTTAGTCAGCCTCACCTGCAGAGAACATATAGAAATATATACCCCCATGGGAATACTTCAGAAATATCTAGTTAACATCTTCAGAGTTTATAATCATTTCTTTATTGTCAAAAAGAAAACAGAGGACTTGTATTACTTTTAATTCTGCATCTCTTTATGAGAGCTGTTGCTCTTATTATGTGGGTAAAGAAAGAAGAATGACAAACAACAGCCTCTGGAATATGAAATTGACTTAGCACAGTAATAGTCACTGGACACGGCCTGACGGCTGTGGCCCAGAGCTAAATCATAGGGAGTTTATCGTCACTGATATGTGTTTGATTCATAGCTTGACTCCCCAAGATTGAACTTCATCCTAAGTACCCAAAACAAAAATAATTCCCAGGTGATGATAAAAACTGGAAGTGTAAAATATAATTTTAAAGGCTATCTGGTCAATAAGTCTAGACATTATAATTTGAAACCTATGGCTGGAAAGAGCTACAGAACTTTTAGCGAGAAGGAAATTCCAATGTGGAGACTATGAGGAAGCTAGAAGCTTCAATATCAAAACATTTCAATATTTGGAAGCCCAAATCAAATAATCCATCTAAAGAAGAGGCGAGTAACCTCTAAAACAATGGAAGATGATCAAAATACCTGATAATGGATTTGGTGAGAATAAGCCGAAAAAAGTTAAAGTATGTGTGGAAAAAATGTCCTAGGGATTGAGTTAAGCTTGTTTGATGGAGCTGCAAAAGGAAATCCAGCATTAGCAGGAGGGTTAAGGATTTTTGAGATAAAGATGGACAATCATTTTTAAAATTTTCAGTCCGCTTGGGTCTGGATACAAATGATAAGGCAGAAGAAATGTCTCTCATATAAGGCATAGGATTATCCGACTGACTAAGGGAAAAAAATGACGAAGTCTTCAGGTAGGAGCTAACTCGGTGCCCATTTTTGAAGCAATAAAAAAGGGTTGTTTCAATGATCCACAAATAGACGACATCATTCAGGAAATTAAGACGGAAACTGAGAATTTCGAGATCTCATACCAACATATCAACATATCAGGACAGGAAATACAGTGGCAAATCTAATGGCCAACTCGAGATGAAGAAATTGAGCAATATGGTTTATACTTGTATTTTCCCCTCCATGGCATTAAAGCTAATATCAAAAGGCAAAAGAGCTTGCTCTTCATGAAAAATTGTAAAACATGGAATCACAAAGAGGAAAGACTTAAGTAAGAAATTGTCTTTTATGCACTTAGTACTGCCTTTTCATGTTTGAATCAAACAAGCGAGAATCATAAAAGGAGTCTTGTGGATAAATGATGGAAGCCACAAGCTTTGTTTTGGCTATTTTCTCACAGTTATATGCTTGGAGCTGAAGAAGGAAGGTTTCCATATTAAGTTAGCACTAACTGGGAGTTGACATCTCAGCCAATAAATTTTCCATGTCTGAACCTCTGAGGTACCATAACCCTAGGTACCTTTAGAATTACAAAAATTATAACAAATGCTTCAACTCAAATAGATGATCTCCTTGCACCAAACTCCGAACTCCAATCAACGATTCTTCACATTAACTGATGCTTCATAAACAATAACTACGTATGGAACTTCCAACGGAAAGCAAAAGCAGCAGCCCAAATTTGAAGCCTTGATTCTCCAAACAACACCAAAAGTCGCCATAAAACTACCTTAAGAGAAGCACCAGTATGTTTGGTGGGGACATACCACTATAGATAGGTGTGGATTCAGAAGAAACACTTGCACAGAAAAGCACTACGAAGCTCTGGAATGGTAACTATTAATGTTGGGCCAAAGACTTGGATGCTTAGTGCATTCTTTGATTTTCGTAGATTTCTCTGTGTATATACTCAAACTTGGAGGTTGAAATCTGTTTTGTGACACCCCTCAGACATCATTGCTATCGATGTTTAGATTTTGATATTGTAATTTTTAAACACTTTATAATTTTCCTTATCTAAGGTCCTTAACCTAGGTACCTTTAAAAAAATAATCGGTTAGGGCCATGGTGCACAGGTGATGTTAATTCACCAGACTCTGATCCTTCAGAATGCTGGGCCAATTGCGGGGTGAAGAAGTTGAGCAATATCATTTATACTCATATATTCCCCTCCATGGCATTAAAGCCAATATCGGAAGGCAATTGCTCTTCATGAAAAATTGTAAAACATGTAATCAAAGAGAGGAAAGACTTATGTGGATAAACATGGTCTTTTTATGCACTTAGTAGTGCCATTTCATGTTTGAATCAAACAGATCAGAATGATAAAAGGAGTATGATGGATAAATGATGAAAGTGTCAAGCTTTTATTCTTGATAGTTTTCTCGCAGTTGTAAATATGCTTGGAGCTAAAGAAGGAGTTTCCATATAGGCAAAAGCAGATTCATGAATTTGATTTTTGAAATCCATGTCATTAATTTATTTTTCCAGTTTGGTTAGTTAATATTAACTGGGGTTGACACCTCAGCCAACAATTTTTCCATGTCTGAGCCTCTGAGGTCCCTTAACCCTAGATATCTTTAGAATTAAAATATATATATAACAAATGCTCCGATAGATATATTCTCCTTGCACCAAACTCCAATCAACTGCTTTCCGCTTCGACTGATGCTTCATAAACAATAACTAGGTATGGAACTTCCAACGGAAAGCAAAAGTATCAGTCCAAATTTGAAGCCTTGATTATCCAGCCAACACCAAAAGTCACCATAAAACTGCCTTAAGGGAAGCACTAATAAGTTTGGCGAGGTCAGACCACTATATATAGGCATGGATTCAGAAGAAACGCTTGGACAGAAAAGTGCTAGACAGCTCTGAAATGGTCATTATCAATGTTGGGCCAAAGACACATTCTTAGTGCATTCTTTGATTCTGATAGATTTCTCTGTGGATTTACTGAAACTTGGAAGTTGAAATCTGTTTTGTAGCACCCCTCTGACAGCTTTGCTATTAATGTTTAGATTTTGCTATTAAGGTAATCATGGCAGCACTGCTTCACCATTACAGTGGGTGGGTGTGCCCCACCTGCCACTTATGCGCAAACACGCCATCCTTTCTGAGAGAGAGTAGCAACTGCATACAGTCTGCATTCTGCTGATGGTTGCATACCACAAAGAGCTCGTCGATGAGGCACGTGGCTCCGCTCTCTATCAATCCCTTCACCTGTTGAAACCCTGCCTTCACAACAACGAAATCTTCAATATTAATCTTCTTCTTCATCCATCCTTCAATTTCCAGACCCTGACGATTGCCCTGCTTCAGGAGCACCACCTCATTTCCACTCATATTTGCAGGGCCTGATTCACCTAGGCCAAAGGCATAGATCAAACAGATCAGAATGATAAAAGGAGTATGATGGATAAATGATGAAAGTGTCAAGCTTTTATTCTTGATAGTTTTCTCGCAGTAATAAATATGCTTGGAGCTGAAGAAGGAGTTTCCATATAGGCAAAAGCAGATTCATGAAATTGATTTTTGAAATCCATGTCATTAATTTATTTTCCCAGTTTGGTTAGTTAATATTAACTGGGGTTGACACCACAGCCAACAATTTTTCCATGTCTGAGCCTCTGAGGTCCCTTAACCCTAGATATCTTTAGAATTAAAAAAATATATAAGTTATAACAAATGCTCCAATAGATATATTCTCCTTGCACCAAACTCCAATCAATTGTTTTTCACATCAACTGATGTTTCATAAACAATAACTAGGTATGGAACTTCCAACAGAAAGCAAAAGTATCAGTCCAGATTTGAAGCCTTGATTATCCAGCCAAAACCAGAAGTCACCATAAACTACCTTAAGAGAAGCACCAGTATGTTTGGTGGGGACATACCACTATGGATAGGTATGGATTTAGAAGAAACACTTGCACAGAAAAGCACTACGAAGCTCTGGAACGGTAACTATTAATGTTGGGCCAAAGACTTAGATGCTTAGTGCATTCTTTGATTTTTTCGTAGATTTCTCTGTGGATATACTCAAACTTGGAGGTTGAAATCTGTTTTGTAACACCCCTCAGACATCATTGTTATAGATGTTTAGATTTTGATATTGTAGTTTTTAAAACACTTTATAATTTTCCTTATCTAAGGTCCTTAACCTAGGTACCTCTAAAAAAATAATAGGTAAGGGCCATGGTGCACAGGTGATGTTAATTCACCAGACTCTGCTCCTTCAGAATGCTGGGCCAATTGCGGGTGAAGAAGTTAAGCAATATCGTTTATACTCGTATTTTACCCTCCATGGCATTAAAGCTAATATCAGAGGGCAAAAGAGCTTGCTCTTCATGAAAAATTGTAAAACATGGAATCAAAGAGAGGAAAGACTTATGTGGATAAAAATGTCTTTTTATGCACTTAGTAATGACATTTCATATTTGAATCAAACAGATGAGAGTGATAAAAGGAGTGTGATGGATAAATGATGAAAGCGTCCAGATTTTCTGCTTGATAGTTTTCTTGCAGTTGTAAATATGCTTGGAGCCGAAGAAGGGAGGTTTCCATATAGGCAAAAAGCAGATGCTTGAATTTGATTTTTGAAATCCATGTCATAAATTTATTTTCCCAGTTTGGTTAGTTAATATTAACTGGGGTTGACACCTCAGCCAACAATTTTCCATGTTTGAACCTCTGAGGTCCCTTAACCCTAGATATCTTTAGAATTAAAGAAATTATAACAAATGCTCCAATAGATATATTCTCCTTGCACCTAACTCCAATAAATTGCTTTTCACATCAACTGATGTTTCATAAACAATAACTAGGTATGGAACTTCCAACGGAAAGCAAAAGTATCAGTCCAAATTTGAAGCCTTGATTATCCAGCCAACACCAAAAGTCACCATAAAACTCCCTTATGAGAAGCACTAGTAAGTTTGGCGGGGTCAAACCATTATATATAGGCATGAATTCAGAAGAATCACTTGGACAGAAAAGCGCTAGACAGCTCTGGAATGGTCATTCTCAATGTTGGGCCAAAGACATAGATTCTTAGTGCATTCTTTGATTCTGGTAGATTTCTCTGTGGATTTACTCAAACTTGGAAGTTGAAATTTGTTTTGTAGCACCCCTCCGACAGCATTGCTATTAATGTTTAGCTTTTGCTACTGTAATTTTTAAACATATATAATACAATATTTTATAACTTTCCGTATCTGATGCCCTTAACCCTAGGTACCTCTAGAAAAGGGCCATGGTGCACTGGTTATGTTAATTCACCAAGCTCTGCTCTTTCAGAATGCAGGGTGTATTTTGGCAAAATAGTTATCCTTCATACCTTCTCATCTAAGCCAAAAGAAATCAAAATCATGTGCGGGCCCTGAGAAGCTTGTTACCCCCATTAGCTTCTTAACAATAATAAACAAGCTAGAAACTAAAACAATTTTTTTTTAAAATGGGAATCTGAATTGAGCATCCAATAACCATTTCCAATGCTTTCCTTAGGGAAAATCTAGAGGGCACACTCAATCTCCGACACAGGATTGCATAAGTTGAGAAAAATGCATTATCTATGCCGACATAAAATTGGGGAAACTGTATGAAAACTACTGTCAAACACCCCATTACCATGCCAGCAGAGACCCGCGAATGTTTTATAAAAAAAAGCAAATGAATGGTATCCTTCACATAACAAGTAAAATAAAGGGAATGCAAATTTGGGCTACACACGTTTCAACTTAGCCATTTTAGAGGGAGGCCACTTGCCCTTCTTCCTGAGCTTGCGCTTCTGAACAAGCCTTCTCCTCCTCCTCCGAAGCTTCTTCGCCTTCTTCTTCAGCAAATCTGCTTCTGAAAGCAAATTCAGGGTCTGCCCTCCCTTCCCCGACTCGCCCCCTTCTTTTCCTACTTCACCTTCATTTCCATTCACTGTATTATTATCGCCCTCGCCTCCTGCTGCTGCTGTTGCAAAGCACACGGTCACATGGGTACGAACAGGGGTCAATCCAGAAGAAATATCCAACTCAAAACCAATTAATTTCGGCACCTTTGAAAAACATTTAGACTTGGCATTGTGATTGGCATTCAAGAACCCAACTGAGAGCTTCGAAGTAACAATCGAATTAAGAGGACGGAATTGAAAATATGATGTGGGTGAGGAATGTTTATGCAAGTGTAATGCAGGAAGAGAGACTACTGGTGTCGATGTTGTTGCCATGGCCACAGCCATTTGGAGGACTTCCAACTAAATGTTTGATGAGATAAGGAGAACCAGCATCACAATAGACATTCCAACTAAACGGGATTTTTATTCTAGTTTTAGTAGTCATTATTGGAATGTAGGCTTGTTTTTTTTTTTTTTCTAAAAGTTTTAGTTGCCCTATATTTAAGCATGGGAAAAGAGGTTAATTTCCACGTCAAATTTGAAGGGCTAGTCTTTATTTCAAGTGGAAGGGTATATATTCATGTAACATTTTTTTGTTATGTAGTATATATAACTCCGCACTAGATTATATAGATTGTCATTAAGTGTACAACTAAACTAGTGATCATCTTGGCCGAAGTAGTTTAAGTAAGCAAAGACCACTGCCGTCCAAAGTCACCCAGTGCGATCCTGGTCTCAACCGTTTTGACTCTCTGTGTCGGTGTCTTCGGGCCTTGCACTTGTCAAGACTTGATCCCTGGTGGGCTCATTGAAAACCATACATCAACACCAATAGACCAAGGGCCCTTCGACATAATAAAAGTGTAGAAAACACAGATGCGGGGGGGTGTGAATCAGTATTCTTATAATTTTTACTTATTTAAACATTAACATCCATAACAACAATCATATGAGATATAACAATTTGCACAACACGGGATTTAGGTGGAAACCCTTTCGAGGGTATATCACGAGAGAAAAGACTACTTGGAGCTATTGTCCAAATCCAGCCACAAAATTAATTGTTTTACAAATGTTTCAGGCACCAACCATCTTTGAGACACCAATGTTGAGCACCAACTCAACTATTATTTGTGAGCACCAACCCACTAGAGACACCAATCCCCAATGTTGAGCACCAACTCACCATGATTTGTATCATATCACTTGCTGACTTTTACGACTTTTTCTTCGTTGTGCGGCATTATTTCAAATAAACCAAAATACTTCATTACATGAGGCACTATTACAACCCGCAAAACACCACAGACACCCGCAAAGAACTTCAAAACCCAAAGCACTACAAACATTTGTGGAACACTATAGAAACTACAAACATCTATGGAACACTAAAGAACCCGCGGAACACTACAAAAACCCGTTGAATACTACAAAATCATTTTCTCTAGCGCGCAACATGCAAAATTCAAACTAAAACATCTTTTTCATAAGAGGCACACATCTGTAAGCATCAATGACAATATTCTTAACATAAGATATACTTATCAGTATTCCTTTGACATCAATGACAATATTTCCAACAATCTTCCCCTTTGTCATTGATAGCAACCAACCATCTTGATCTATTGTTCCCCTTGACTTTAACTCTCTTATTGTTCCCCCTTGATGTATAACTTCTCCTGATATTCAATTTTCCCCATTTGACATCAATGGCAAAAGAAAACACTCTCATCACACTCTCCCCTTGAAAATATGCTTCCATTTTAATGTCTTGTTAAAAGGATATCACTCCTAACTTTTTTTATGAGATATTCAAATGTTTCTTTTGGAAGAGGTTTTGTAAAAATGTCAACAATTTATTCTTTTGTAACAATGTATTCCAATCTGAACTCGTTGATCCATGCAACTTGCTCTCTCGAAAATGATATTTAATGGGAATATGTTTTGTTCTAGAATGCATAACTGGATTCTTTGAGATATTTATTGCACTAGTATTGTCATAGAGTATAGAAATGGGAGAATCAAATTCTACCTTGACATCCTTCAATGTTTGTTTCATCTAGAGAACTTGTGTGCAACATGATACTGCAACAATATATTATGCCTCAATTGTAGATAGAGAAACAAAAGTTTGTTTCTTGCTCAACCAAGATACTAAATTGTTTCCCAAAAAGAAAGCACCTCCACTTGTACTTTTTCTTGTCATCTATACAACCAGCCCAATTTGCATCTGTATATGTTGTTAAATAAAAATATTCACTTTTTATGTCACAAACTACAATCCACCGTACCTTTCAAATATTTGAGAATTTATTTGACACCTTACACATGAATTTCTTTTGGAGCACTTTGAAAACATGTTACCATGCCTCTTTGCTTAAATCACATTTGTTCTTGATGTTGTTACATATAACAAACTTTCAATCATTGATCTATAAAGAATCTAATTTGCTTAGGAGATTCATCATCCTTGCTCAACTTACGACTGTGACCATGGGTGTGCTTACTAGATTACAATCTTCCATTCTAAACTTCTTCAACATTTCCTTAACATACTTAGTTTGTGAAATGAATATACCTTTGTCTGATTAGGAAATTTGTAATCCAAGAAAGAATGATAACTCACCAAGCATGGACATTTCAAATTCTTTTTGCATTTCCTCGGTAAAATCTTGACACGTCTCATCCTTAATTCCTTCAAAAATGATGTCATCAACATAAACAACAACACTCAACGGATTCTCACCTTCAATTTTGATGTATAGATTACTAACAACAATACCTTTCTTGAACCCTTGTTCACTGCGAGATATTTGTCCAGTCTTGAATACCTAGCTCTGGGGCTTGTTTCAATCCATAAAGATCCTTTTTAACTTGCATACAAATTCCTTATCATCTAATAATGTGAAACCTTTTGGTTGTTCAATGTAAAAATTTCTTCCAAATTTCCATTTAGAAAATAAGATTTAACATCCATTTGATAGACTTTAAAGTTCTTATAACAAACAAATGCCAAAAACATCCTAATGGCTTCTAAACGTGCAACAAGAGCAAAAGTTTCTTCAAAATCAATACCTTCAACTTGTGCATAACCTTTGCATACTAACCTTGCTTTATTTCTTACTACTTGTCCATCTTCATTCAACTTATTTCTAAATACCCACTTGGTGCCAATCACATTCTTGTCCTTAGGTCTTGGGACAAGCTCCCAAGTCTCATTCTTCTCTATCGATCAAGTTCTTCTTCCATATCTCTAATCCAGTGCTTATCTTCTCTTGCTTCAACAAAGCTTTTAGGCTCAATTTTGGATAGTAAAGATAGATTTGCATGTTCTTCTGCATTTTCTAGTCTTCTTCTGGTTTGTACTCCAAGATTTTTGTCACCTATAATATAATTTTCTGAATGATTATTTTAGAATTGATCTGGATGGTTTTTTTGTTTCCTTTATCTCAACTTCTTCCTTTTCATCTTCATCTTCGTTGTTGGCTTCTTCAGAATAATCAATTTCTTGTACCCTACTCTTTTTACACTTGATATCATCTACCTTCACATTTGCACTTTCAACAATTTTGAATGTTCTCATATTGTAACATTTATAGGCCTTGCTCATTGAAGAGTAACTAAGAAAAATACCTTCATCAAATCTAGATTCAAACTTACCCAAATCTTCATCATCTTTCTTGATATAGCATTTGCTTCCAAATACTCTAAAATGTTTGATAGTTGTTGGTTTGTCTTTCCATAGTTCATATGGTGTCTTGTTGTTATTTGCTCTAATTTGCCCTCTATTCAAAATATAAATTGTTGTGTTGATTGCCTCTCTCCATAATTTGTCAGATGCTCTGGATTCATCTAGCGTGGTTCTAGCCATCTCTTGCATTGTTATATTTTCCTTTTACAACTTTATTACATTGCGGAGTTCTTACAACCGAATAATGTCTTTTTATTCCATGACATTCACAATATTCTATGAATTCATTTGAAGTGAATTCTCCTCCTCGGTCAAATCTTAAACACTTGATTTTCAAGTCTGTTTCATTTTCAACAAGTGCTTTGAATGCCTTAAATCTTTCAAATACTTTAGACTTTTCTCTTTAAAAAGTAGCACATGTCATTCTAGAATAATCATTAATAAACAACATAAAATATCTCGACATTGCATATTTTGAGTTATTGTAGGCCCAATGAGATCAGTATGCACAAATTCCAATAACCTCGTGGTTGAGTTTCGCTTTGTCTTAAATGAGTCTCTTGTTTGTTTTCCAAACAGACATTGTTTGCAAGTGGTATATGTTGGTTTAGTAATCTTTGGCATGTCTCTAACAACGTGTTTAGAACTAATCTCCACTAGATTATCAAAGTTTATATGACCCATTCTCCCATGACATAGTCAACTTTCATCAATTTGAGAATGCGACACTAGAAAGATGTGTTGTGAATGTGTCGAGTGTAAGAATGTGTAGTGTGTAGGGCCAAATGTGTAGAATGTGTAGTAGTAGAATATGTATAATGTGTAGAATGTGTAGGTTGAGAAAGTGTAAAGTGCGGGTGATATAAGAAGATGTTGTAGATGTGCAATGTGTGAAGTGTGTAGCGTGTGAAGTTCATGTATGTAGTATGCCCTCAACAGTTAAGTGTGAACCTTAGCACAAGAGTGCGTCATAGGGTAATGACGATACAAGTAGTGTATCAAATTGCTCGAGATGAATGTCTACAAATGTGAAGGATGGGGTATAGAATGTGAATATAGAAATTGATAAGAACCTTGCATATAATAAATCAATAAATTGCAGAAGATAACACAACACAAGATATATGTGGGGCCAAGATGCCCTAATATGCAATATATTTAGAATAATACCCTTAAGGTAGGGCAACACCAAACAATGCTCCTTAAGGAAGGAGTAACTCCACAATCTCCCAAGATGGGAATCCACTTCGAGGGGGACACCTCCAATATACCTCTACCAAGTAGAAGACTCAAATCATGCATCCATTCCCTCATAATGATACTCACATCCTTTAAATAGGATGGGTAACACTTAATCCCAATGTAGGCTGACCCATTACCCAATATAATTAATTCCTATGTGAGCCCATATAACTAACTAAGGGGATGTGTGCCACATGTCGGCATCTCCATCAACCCATATACATTATAATATCATATCCCATGTGAACCCATACATATAACTAAGGGGATGTGTGCCACATGTTGGCATCTCCATCAACCCATATATATTATATTATCATATCCCAAGGTACATAGCATTGCCTCCCTCTTTGACATGTTTCGTCCCGAAACATAAGAAGAAACCATATAATGAGTGTGCTTTAAATTATTGCACACTTGTCGCCATGCTCGATCATCCAACCACCCATATGAAATCCTAGTGGGTGATGTTGCTCCAAACTGATTCCATATTCCATTGTGCTCATATGATTCCATCGTGGTCCATATGTGTTCCTCCTCGGCATCCATGCATATCCATAATGATTATTCTTGTGATTCCATGTCATACAATTATTGTTCCATTGATTCCATGTATAGCCAAAATTATTACTCCTCCAATTCCCTGTATATCCATATAGATTGTTGACCTCATGTGTCCTAGTATGTCTCCATGATTGTTTCCTCTCATGATGATGGGGGTGTCTATATGGATCAACCTTAATATGCTCAACCTTATCAATCTTTTCCTCTTTTTCCTCTTCCAACTTGTTTGTTATTTCTTTTTTCTCTTGAGTAGAGAAATTATTTTTGAATTTTTCATCATGTTTTTCATCCTCTCCTTCTGATTCATCCTTATTCCCTTCGTCACCATCTTCAAATTCATCTTCATGATCTAATTTTACATTACTTTTTTCTTTGCTAAGTGTGATATCTTGCAATGTAATTTTCTTTCTCTTGTACCATAATTTCATGAATTTCTTTTGCACATTAAGATTAATTGTTCCCAAGCTCTCTAACCAAGGATATCCAAGAACAATATCCATACCATCCATATCTAAAGCATAAAAATCTGAATGTAAAACATATTTATCCATAGAGAGCTTTAAATCTTCAAAAACTTGAATATGCTTACCATCCACTTGAGCTTCCTTAATATGTTTTTCTTGTACATGTATATTTTGAGTTACATCCATATTGATGAAGTTATATTTTTTGTTAGGGTTTATAGAAACAATTACCTTTTTCCTTTGAATACACCCTTCAAACTGAAATATTAAAGCTTCCTTCCTTGGAGATGCACTATCATGTGTAGCAACTTTATCATCAACATCTTCTTCTTCTTCTTCTTCTTCTTCTTCTTCTTCTTATCTTTGCTTCTACTTTTGCTTCTTCTTCTTTTTCTTTTTCTTTTTCTTCTTCTTCTTTTGCTTCGTCTTCTTCTTCTTTTGTTGCCCATCTGTCCATGAAAACTTGTTCCAGTTCCTCCAAAGACCAATTAGACTTTTCCTTTTCTAACTCAGAAAACCAAATCTATGCAGGGCCACTAATCCACAACTTGAATAACCAAATATCTGATGGTTTAGAGAATTTATCCCTAAATTTGTTCCACCATTCTCTAGCATCAATCTTGCCATCTCCAAAAAAAGCTACCATCCCCATGATCCACAAAACTAGGGTTTTAGGAATAGACCCTTTTGATCAAACCTTGTTCTAACCCTTTCGGATAAATTTCAGCCAAAAATCAGAAATCACAGAACACAAACCCCAATTTAATTTTTGAGAGGTTTCAGAAAATGTAAGAAATTTAGGAAAATTCCTCAAATTGTGGCCTGTGGAGCAAAATAGTGAAAAACAATAAAAATGAAATAAATCTGACAAAATAGATCCAAAATTCTGAAATTTCAGTGGTATCACCTTTGAATATATTACCATCAACCCAAAAAAATTGTTTCCTAATTCGTCATTATTCAGAAGATATAGATGAAACCGTAGAATTAGGGTTTCAACCCTAAAACGGACACAACTTTTGCAAAACAACTCCAAAAAATCTGAAATTTTGAGGGAAGATCACTTGAACTATGTATCCACTCCCAAAAAATATATCTAAAAAATTCCAAGTCTATCTCAAGATATAGACGAATCACAAACATTAGGGTTTCATCCCACAAATTACCCAGATCATTGCTCTAATACCACTTGATAAGAACCTTGCATATAATAAATCAATAAATTGTAGAAGATAACACAACACAAGATATATGTGGGGCCAAGATGCCCTAATATGCAATATATTTAGAATAATACCCTTAAGGTAGGGCAACACCATACAATGCTCCTTAAGGAGTAACTCCACAATCTCCCAAGATGGGAATCCACTTCGAGGGGACACCTCCAATATACCTCTACCAAGTAGAAGACTCAAATCATACATCCATTCCCTCATAAATGATACTCACATCCTTTAAATAGGATGGGTAACACTTAATCCCAATGTAGGCCAACCCATTACCCAATATAATTAATTCTATGTGAGCCCATATAACTAACTAAGGGGATGTGTGCCACATGTCGGCATCTCCATCAACCCATATACATTATAATATCATAACCCATGTGAACCCATACATATAACTAAGGGGATGTGTGCCACATGCTTTGGCATCTCCATCAACCCATATATATTATATTATCATATCACAAGGTACGTAGCAGAAATGATGGACATCTAGTGATGTAAGGAGAGGGTGGGGCGAAACGAGCATGATGCCCCAAGCGTATGATGAAGAGTAAGATCATGTAATATCATCTAGAAGATCATTGTTTTCACGGTTAAATCCAAATGGAGAAGCATCAAAAACTTGGTAAGCAATAGTATCACGTTGATCAAGTAAAGAGACATTGAGGCATAAATTGTACATGCCCATAACATATTCTTCATCAGTTAAAGGGGGTAATGGACAACCATGTGCATACCATCAAGTGATATTCTGTGTATAGCCAATAAATGAATCATTGAAAATGAACACACAACCAAAGGGAATATGAATGAGATATCAATATAATCAGGGTCTAAAGTGCCCATAATGTAGTCAAGCCAAGATTGCCCAAGTGTAAGTGGAGAAGCTCGAGGAGCTCGTGCAATAAATACTGTGAGGTGAAAGATATGAAGACCATAAGCAACATAATGCAAATAAAACCATGATAAAGATGAGGATCATGGGGTGGAGGATAGAGATCATCAAATGCAAAGCCTAATCGAGTCAAGCCATCATGTGTACATATAGTGTCGTCATAAGTAGGATCAAATGGAATATGCTCCCAATAAGAATCATTCATGAAAAGTGTACATGTAAAAGGAGGATGTGCCAACGGTGGTGGCATATGAGAAGATGAAGAAGGTGGAATGACCGATGCTTGGATGGGCCCAGATAAAGCACCATAGCATTTTTAGTAGACGGGAGGGGAAATGACATGGATGGGATAGTATCTAACATGCAAATAACACCTTCAAGTGGTGGTAAGTGAGGTAGAGAATCCATAGGTTGTGGGTCATTAGTAGTAACAGATTTTGGAGTAGGGAGTGTAGTGGTTGGATCGCGGTTGCAATATTTGAATGGTTCACAATCACTAGTGACAGGTATATTAGACACCCTCATATATGAATTTAACACATCTATGTATTGTAGAGGGGACAAATTGTATGACATGAAGCCATGGTCTACCAAGTAACAAATTGTATTGAACTGGGAATTCAATGACAAAGAAAATTGTATGAAGGGTTTTCAATTGACGGTGATAGGTAAAGTGATGTGGCATATGCATGGACAAACGAAACCAACATATAAGCGAAGAGAAATAGATGAAGGATTGACATGAGCAGCGTGAGAAAGACCCATAACCTCAATAAATGATAAAGTGCATGATTAAGCTTAGATCTATTATTGATTATAATTTGTTTGACACCCACACCCACATCATTGATGTGAATCATTATGTATAAAGGTGGATCATTTTCGAAAATAGTAAGCTCAACATGAGGATTAGATGGAAAATTAATGTCTTTGAGAAAATGCATCTACAAATGTGTTATAAACTATGTCTGGATGAATATCAGAAGGAACACGAGTAGTAGCCAAGAGAGTAATGATTTTAGCTCTTAATTCAAGATGGATGAGCAGGAAATCATGAATAGAAATATCCATGATGAGAGGATCTTAGAAGAGTGCAAGAGACAATGAAAGAAAGACCCTAAAGGTGCTCAAAGAGGAAGGGTTCACCAAATTATTTAACAAAATATAAACTTTTGCTAAAACCCTAATTGCAGAGTAATTGATAAAACAATAATAAACAACTGTTAGATATGATATGCCATAAGAAATAAATCACACAAAGTAAAAACCCTAAGTGTAATGAAGATTTAGATCACTTAGTTGATTTCACAAATGTCTCGAGAGGTGTGCGGAAGTGGAAGCCTGATAGAGCGAAGTGCAAGATGTCGGAACCGAGCCTAGGCAAATGTAGAAGTGCAGGATAAATAGGGACTAGGGCGCCTGGACTGGTACTGTGGCGCCTGAGCGCTAGGATCCCTCTCTAGGCGTTAGGGTCTGCGTGGAAGCTCCGGAAATGAATTTCGCAGGGTCGTTGAGTTGTCTAAAACCCTTGTTATTTGTCTCTTTAATGTCACACAATGATCACTGATGTTGTTGGTACATTGCAATAAATAAGACCACCTGCAAAACCCTCAAAAGCACATCAAATCCCAAAAAAATGAAAATGAAGGGTCAAATTGTCCTCAATTGTCAAACAAGTGATCTTACGACTGAGCGTTGCACTACATCTCAAACCCAATGTAGTTTTATACGTTTGTGTAAAATTGTGCCCTAGGTGGCTCTTGTGCGTGTCACACTTGATAACAAGTAAGTAACTAGATGTAAAAGATGTAAATAGATGTGTGCATGGAAAAATGAACTTCCCCTCCTATGAGTGTATGCAGAATAACCAACCCTTGTCCCTTGGATGAAGCTAGATGGATACTAATGATGCTTTTAGATGTTTGTGAATGCAACCTTAGGTGGTGATAGTATATGTTTAGAGCTTGGTCCTTTAATTTGATCCCATAACATTGTATTTCATAATTGATCACTAAAAGGTTGACCCCTAAGAGATAAAGATGTCCAATAGTTAGAAAGGACCCAAAAGGAATGGGTAAGATACAAAGAGGTCTAGGGTGCCCGAGAAGGGATGAGGGCACTGAGCGTTGGCGTCTGGCTAGGCGTTGGTGTCAGAGCTAGAAAATGTGGAGTATCGAAGGTCGACCGGGCAATAGGGTGTGTAAGGGCAAGAGGGAGACCAAAGAGGGAACTAAGAGGCCAAAGGTAGTGATCAATTAGTACATTTCACCCTTAGAAAACATGTGAATACAATGCATGTGATTAGGACTTAGAAATGTACCCAAGTGCGTTGGATGCCTTTTACAAGTGTATGAAGTGAGTGTTATTGTACATTACCTTAGGAGTTCAAGGTTAGAAAATGAGGTAGTGTTTACTTACTTACATAGGGTTTCATACATGATTTATCTAAGAAAGACCGATCCGGATGAAGCATAAGACCCAAAGAGACATGTCAATTTGAAAGTGCGGGTAGAAGACATGTTTGTTCATGATCTGCATACAAATGGGTCGAGACATGATATAAATTCCCGATGAAACTGTATGGCCCTAATCGGGAGCAAGAAATATGCCAAATGAAGTTTGGAGTCGATAGAATGACGTTTCTCTATTGAATTTGTGCATTGTATTATGATAATGTGTCAACATGTCAGTGTGTAAGGATAAACAAGCTAAATAATGAACCTCAGAAAGTGTTAAGTGACAATAAAGAAGTTGTATTTAGCATAAAAAGAGTGCATAATCAAATCAAGGGTTGCCAAAGTACAAATTACCAAATTTGAGTTTCTACAACAACTCCATTACCTTATTTTTGAAATTTCCATTGGTGGTGATCAATGGCGCCAATTTAAGTGTATCGATGTGTCGGGTTTGAAAATAAGCTTTCTAGGAATAAAGGGCTCCAAAATCCACCATCTTGTTAAGATATTACAATTTTTATTGAATTTCTTAAGAAAAATGAAAAAAACTTATTAGTGGATTTTAAATGGACATCAAATTTAAGCTTGGAATTTCTTTGTGACATTTAAACATACATAAAATATAAATTCATACATTGATTGTTAACAATTCATAGACATTACAATCATCCTCCACCCTCAATTGCCATTATATGACATCGTTAGATTGCAAATGCTAACTTGCCAACCTTTTGAACACTTTGGCAACCTATTAGCTTTGCCTTGTGTTATGATTATGAATGGAGGTTATATATTTTTACTATGGGAATGAACAACCAGTCTTCTTGAGTTAGTGTCAAAAGTACTGAAGACTATATATTTGGTCAAAATTACACAAAGCACATACATTTACTGCTCCTTTAATTGATATTTTTTGAAAAAGGAAACCTTGGTAGACTCTTTGTGTTCGAGTGTTCTCTACCAATACAATGAAAGTGGCCTCTCTTACTAACATAATGGTTGTTTGGGTGCCCGTCTTCTCTTATGTGGTTTCATAATCCAAAAAAATCCATATATTCCATTTAATTGCCTTAAAATACATGCCATAGTATTGGTCATCGGGAACCTTGCTTTAGGTATACAAGATAGCTCATATCATATGAGACCATTTCATACTCTCAATATGCTAGATGCACCTAATTGTGCTTCGTGCCCCCTCCTAACTGATATAAGGGTTGATTGGTTGCCCCATTCTCCTATATGACTTCATAATCCCAAAAATTCCATTTAATTACCTTTAAACACATGCATTACTACCTCATGTTGGGCATGCCTCTTCAATACATCTTGGAATTGTTTCTAGGAAAGGAAGGAAATGACCTTTAAGGTCCATGATGTCAGTGCCTTACTTTAGGTATGCAAGGTAGCGTGTAACATATGAAACCACCTCATACACCCATTATGTAGGAGGCACTTTTCTTGTGCTTTGTGGCTCCTCGTGCTAACACAATGGTTGATTAGTTGCCCCTCTTTTACGATGCGACTTCATAATCCCAAAAAACCCTCAAATCCACAATGTTGTGTGCTCTATTTTAGGTATGCAAGATAGTTTATAACATACAAGACCACCTCGTACTCCAAGTATGGAAGATGCACCAAACTATGCTTCATGGCCCCTCTTGCTAACAAAATGGTTGATCAATTGCCCTCTCCTCATACATGGCTCCACAATCCCAAAATCCCCAAATTTACAATAACAAATGTCCTAATTTAAATATACAAGGTAACTTATAGTATATGAGATCACGTGACACTATGTAAAAAGTACTGAATTATGCTTTATGACTCCTCTTACTAATTACGTTGATAAGTGTTCCCTTTCATAGCCAAGCCCACGACTTCTAACATGGCACCAAAAAATCAACGACTCATTTTGATAACAAGTATATGTGACGAAGCACAAATTTAATCCACTCGTTAGTTTCTGCACGTTCGTCCTCCGTTAGTTTCTGACAGTTCAATGTCATTTTTGACAGTTCAATGGTTTCATTTATGACATTTCAATGAAAATATTTGGGAATTAAATAAACTCCATCTTTGGAGACTGCAAAGTGCCTCTTGGAACGAGATACGAGTCCATGACGATACGGGCAAGGTAAATTTATTTACCTACATCTACTTACTGTTAGGATTGGTTTCAATATGAGGTGGAGATGGTGTCGTACTTGCATGTAGTAGTCAGTTCGGGATTGGGGGCCACGCATGACCGCCTTAATGGACGGTCGGAGAGTTGGTTGGAAGTCGGGAAAGCGGCGGGGAGATTATAGGACAGTGTCACCTCCTTCATTGCTCTTTGGTTCCTTCAAACCCAATCAAATAGAGACACAAAATGCTTTTTACATTCTTTATTTCATTGCGATGTAAAAGAAATGGGTAAATGTAAAAGACAACCTTAGATTTTTACGAGGCACTCTTGCATTTGATCGTACTAGTTAAATTAGGTGCTCTGGCCTCTTCACTTTTTGGGCATTTATATAGTTTAATCGGATTATTATTGACGACATGGATTAAATTTGACGTCCACCTATGCTGTTAAATAATTTTAAGATGTTGGTAATTTTCAATATTACCCTTCAAAAATACGATATAGTAGTTATTTAAACACTACTAATTTATATGTCTTTAGTTGTTTTAATGTATATTAATATATTTATATAATTTATATATAAACTTATATAAAAATTACGGTCATATTGTGAATATGCAAGTCACGTGTGATGGTTATTTCATATATTTGCAAGTATTTTACGGCTAAAATCACGAAAAGAACATCTAAACGGCCGTTAATTTAACCCACGATCGACGGTGTAAGTTCATTGGTGGGGGCATTGTTGGACTTGGAAGCATCTTGGTTGTTTATTTAGCTTACGATATTTACACTCCTTTTTATATGTTCCTTGTTGGGCATCCTATTATACACCATGTTCAACTTAAATAAAATAATATTACAACTTTAATTATGTATGTAACTCACTTTGTTTCCATATACGTTGATAAGAGATCATAAATAAGAACCCAATTGATGGGTTGCCAGTTGGAGGAATGTCATCCGCCTATCAACATTAATTTCCCCTTAACCTTTTTATGCTCGCCAAAACACGAGGACAAATTAGAAATATATATGCTCGTACATGAGGACAAATTTTATAGTTGTTAATGCTCGTATGCACATGTATATAAAATATTCATGCTCGCCAAAACATGAGGACAAATTAGAAATGTATTTTAAAATACGGGTTGTCAGACATTATTTCCACATTTTTTCCCTATGACCTTTTCAAGTGACCTTTACACCACCATGTCAACTACTTGACAAGAGGCCTTTGAAAAATGCCATCTCATGAAATGCAATGATTTTAGTATATTCACAAAAATGGGGTTGTGTAAAAAGGCTTGGAAACATTTAAATGTCAAAACTTGTGCTTGGTGCACATAACACTAAAATGGATGTTTTAGACAGGGTATGGACACTTGTGAACACTACAAAAATGTCATTCACTGGTGTGAAACCCAAATCTACATTTTTCCATCATATTCCCAATATGTACAAAGACAAGCTTTGGACCAAATTATACAAACTCGTCCAAGAATACTTGTAAGTGGATTATACCTAGATGTTGTTGTTGTAAAAATATCCTTCACAAAGTAATTACAGGTGTATTTTTATCGAATGTTGTAGTTGCAAATGTTGTACCACACATATGTATACAAAATGTGTACATATGGACGGACCCTTTCAAGAAGACTCTAAACGTCTATCTCTTTAGCAACAATCTTCCACCCACGATATTTGAATCCATCACAAGTATCTTTTTGCCATATTCTTCTCCATATTAAAATGTTGAAACCCGTTTCAATGATTTGGAAAAACGAACTTGTTTTCACTCCACATTTTACCAAATTTCTCGATCAAATGTTGCTCAAAGATGTCTAGCATTTCTTACGTCCAGATCAGGAAAAACAAAGTCTATTTTCACCATTTGCTTCCAAACAATCAAAATGTTGAAGCTCGTTTCAATTATTGCGAAAAAAAGGTCGTGCTTCGTCAACTTCCTCCATCAAATGAATTATTTTAGATATGTGCTTACAATACCTCTTGCAATTTTCCGCCACAAACACATATGCACTTGTTCTCCACAAATATTAAAACAAAAGCACACTTCCTTGAGTCTCTTTCATTTACCTACAAGAAACTCCTTTATTGATACTCCACAATCATGTTTTCCATATTTTCGTTGTTTGTCCTCTCTTTCCCCTTCTTCAAACATTGCACACCATCAACCCAAACTCATCCCCACATATTTTTCTCCCTTTTGCTCAAAAATTCCTTCCGTTAATCCTTATCAACGTCTCCATTGTGCCACTTTGGTACGATTGCTAGTATAATAATTTGACAATGCTTTGTAACATATACACTCTACACCTATTCAATTAAAACTTTTACAATGAGAGCCCAAATTCTTGAACCATTGGACCAACTCCTCAATCTGTCTTTCGTAATACTCATTTCTAGTTCCCAATGCAAGAAGGGTTTATTGCAAGGAGCCATAAACCCACGAAGTCCCTGTAAAATTGTTGCATAAGCGCTGATCGAGAATGTCCGTCTGGGTGTGCGTGTGGGTGTGGGTGTGGGTTTGGGCGTAGAAGTGCAAAATCTGCTGATAAGCCCTTTCTCATTTCCTGATTTGGGAGGCCGAACATGAATTTGAAATGGGTACACCCTTTCATCAAACACCAACAGGTAACAACCACAACACACCCTACACTTCCAGTATCTACATTAATATTTCGTAACTCCTTAGAACAGACAAGATTTCAGGAAATAGATGTAGATACAGACACAGAGATAGAGAGGATTATACTTCACATTACTCCCAACTCTGATGTTACTCAATTCACTAGTTTCATTGATGCCCTCTGTAAAGCGGGCAACACAAACAAGGCCTGGGACCTTTTTCATTTTGCCACAAGTAAAGCCCTTTCTCTCAATTCTAAAGCCTTCAATGCACTTTTGGGTGGTCTTGGGCATTTTGGCGATTTCCTAGAATCAATTTGCTTCTTTCTGAAATGAAAGAAATGAATATTGACCCAGATGTCATCACTTATAACAGGCTCACAAAATCCTTGTGCAAATGGGGTCAGATTGAGGAAGCACACGAGCTCTTGCACAAAATGAGGCGTACTCATTGTACTCCAAACATTGTTACATATAACACGCTAATTGATGGAATTTGTAAGACAGGTAGAGTAGACGAAGCTTGTGGATTAGTATTAAAAATGATGCAAGATGGCTATTCACCAGATGTTATTACCTACCACACTCTAATTAATGGTCTCTGCAAGGTGGGTAGAGTAAATGAAGCTCTTAGATTAGTGGCTAAAATGATGCATACTCATTGTTTGCCGAAGATTATTACATACAATATCATAATTGATGGTCTCTGCAAGGTGGGTAGGGTGGATGAAGCTCTAAGATTAGTAGCTAAAATGAAGCCTGCTAATTGTTCCCCCAATATTGTTACATATTGTGCTTTAATTGATGGTCTCTGCAAAGAAGGTAGATTAGATGAAGCTCTCCAATTTGTAGCTATGATGAGACGTGTTCATTGTCCTCCAAATATTATTACATATAATAGCTTGATAGATGGCTTTTGCAAGGCTGGTAAAACAGATAAAGCCTACAATCTGTTTGTTAAATTGATGAAGTTTGGCCCTTTTCCCAATGAAGTAACATATACTGCAATTATTGATGGACTGTGCAAAGATGGCAGGATGGAAATGGCTCAGGGATGTTTCCATAACATGTCCAGAAAGGGTTTGCAGCCTAATACAATTACTTATAGCTCTTTGATATATGGTTTATGTGAAACACGGGAGGTGGAAAAGGCTAAAAATTGTTTAGAGATATGCGAAGAAAAGGTTGCTCCCAAATGTTGTTACTTACAGCTCTCTGATTGCGGGATTATGTCAGATTAACAGGGCAATTGAAGCATGCACACTTCTATCAGAGATGACAAATGGTGGATGTCTTCCCGACGTGGTCACATATAATATTCTGATTTCTGCATTCTGCAGGACAGGAGATTTGGACAAAGCATGGAAAATGATAGACGAAATGGTAAAATGGGATTTGAAGTCTAATGAAGTAACATATAACATAATGCTTGATGGCCTGTGTAAGGCCGGTGATCTTCCTAGAGCACATACACTCGTGAATAAGATGGTAGATGAAGGTTTGGCTCCTAATGTTGTCACTTATAACTGTTTGATTAATGCGAATTGCAAGAGTGGTGAAATGGATGAAGCTTTGAGGCTTTGCGAAAACATGAAAAAGGTTGGTATTGCTCCAAATGTTATAACCTATACTGCGCTGATGGACTCATTTTGCAAAGAAGATAAAATTGATATTGCATTTGCAATGCTGGATGAGATGAGAGTAAAGGCTTTGATTCCAGACGTTGTCACATACAACAAATTATTCCGTAGTGTCCGCAGAAAACGTGACATGAAAAAGGCTTATTTGTTGATGGATCGGATGAAGGAACAAGGCTGTGCTCCAAGTAGTATGACTGTCCAGTTACTTGCTGACTGGATGTATGATACTGGTCAAAAGGAAAAATTTAAAGACTTTGTAAACAATGATGCTTTTATTATTTCTAAATGAGCATAATTCTTATACCTTGGTAAGTTCCAGACATTTGAAGTCATTCGTTTCAATATAATTATTATTCCAATGAGGATATCAACATGTATGTAGTCGCCTAAACATTATTAAATGTTTATAATTGGCATGCTACTTACATTTCGAGTCTTACTTTTTTCAAGAACTAGAAAGTTACTTAGACAATGTTGTTTGTGCTATTTACTATCTTCAGAAGTTCTAGCCATATGTGATAGTTCCTAAAGAAGGATAATTGAATGTTTCTTGACCAGTACTGAAGAATGCTATTCATTGCAAGGTTGCAATGCCATGCAATTTCAGTATAGCACTATAAATTTTATCAATTAAGGTAAAGTTGTTCCCGTAGCTTTATTCATCTTGTGAAATATTTTAGGGCTAGCACAACAAGTATTACTCTTGTAGAGATAGTTGCATAGGTGTCTGTTAAACCACGTCATTATTTGTTTTGATAGATTAGAATGGGATATCTATAGGGGACCACTTCCTAATCATAACCAAACCAGAAACCTATACGGAGGCCAAAATACGAGGAGTGGCAGTCCAGAACTTTGTCAACAGTCTACTGAATTCATCTTTCAAATTCTCTTTTGCAGAGAATATCTAATACTATATTGACTTCTGAAACATGCCTTATGAAACTAAAAAGACTCGTGACTGGGAATGTCCATGCTGGAATAAAGGGCAGTATCTACTATGTGGATATAGATCTCCAGAAAACCAACTAAAGTGATTGAATTGACTGTAGAAGCCGCATCATAACAGTCAATAGTTTCTATTTTATGCTGAAGTTGGATTGTCTTCTTGTTCTTCTTCCTCTAAAACCTAATTTATTTATCCCACTCTTCTCCAGCAGCAAGCAGGCAAGTTCATCCATGATATCCAAACCGTTTCGTCCTATGTATTTGAGAAGAAACATATGAATGGAAACCTCTCTACATTTTCCTGAAGCGACTAACCAAGCCTCAGGGTGATCATTTTCTGACAAATAATACCATCTCATGGATTCTAAAGTGTGTACCGTGCTAGTATCAAATCCAGCAAGCAAATCAGGGTTACTTAATTTACTAGAATGTGGATTTTTGACTACACCCGCCCATTAAACTCAAATGATGATCCCATTGAATGCTTCTTGATTAATAACTGTTCAGCAACTTTCTCATCAATAAACTATGTGCCGTAGACTTTCCTTATCCTGTCTTGAATAATAAATGATTTGGGATTATTTGTATTGTAGTTAACATCCTTCAATTCTTCACCCTGATGAAACAGATGGAAGCACTCTGTCCCTAGTAGGTCTAAGGATTTCCTCGAAGGCATTTGATTCGTCATCTCCAACTCTGTCACTATCCATGTTTTCTAATATGTAAAATCCCAGTTACTAATGAAGAAAAATGAACTCATGGAGAACCATTTTCATTCAAATCAATTGAATCCAAAGTTTTTTTTTCACACTTACATGTACATGATTTGATGGAACTTGACTTCCTTTCCTTAAGAATGCCCCATAGGAAAAGAAGTTTATTCCAATGCTGAAAATTGTCTGTAAGCTGGTTGGGGGAAGAACCAAATGCTTCACACCATGAAAGTTTCCTCTCAAAGCTAAGTTATTTTTAAGCATTATGGTCCAGCAACTTCTTGTAGGGCCTTTCATAGGGCCTTTCATAGCTCCATCATAGCTCTCATGATCTTTGGCAAAAGGATGAGTGGAATTTGCTACCACTTGGGCAACAGTGATAAAACTTTAGTGGCCAAGGGGTGTAGCCAACAAGGAATTTTAATGATACGGATTTTGATGCATTTCAAAGCCACAATTCCATAAGAAATCGTGCTTTGGTTCTTAAGTTTTTCTTAGTGTTTTCTACTTGAAAGAAAGAAATTATATTAATGCCCACGGATGACCAAAATGGGTCAATGGGACTCCAAAATAGAGCCAGTAGAAATAACATGAAAGAAGCTCTAAAGGAAACTACGAGATAATGCCAAATTAAAATCACACTAGTAAAGTATCCTAGTTAACAAGGGAGTGAACCTAAAGTGGGTAACCCTACAATACTAAGGAGATAAAACCTTCCATTACAAACAGCCATGAGAAGATTACGAACATGGAACAAATGTAAACTCTTTGTGTGGCTGGTTAGTTCCATCTAGAGGACCGGGGACTATAAGAATCATTTTTGCTAATGGCTACAACCATGTCCTCTTCTGGACATGCGGTGAGCAGGGTGATAGCATGTAATATCCCTTATGGGATACTACTTAAAAATGCACAAAATATGGGAAAATTGCAGCAGAGTAAAATTTCTGATTTTTACTGAAAATGTCCAGCTAGGACAGCGAATGGTATTAAATTGATATCACACAAAATATTTGCCCACAAAGTGCATGAAATTTGAGGGAAGCTTGCAACAGTAATAATAAACACTATGAAAACATTTTTGGAATAATATATTGCTGCCAGAAAAATTACAGAATGCCCTAGGCAGCTGGAAAACTTCAGAGGTTCGTAACCCTCTAAATACAAGAGCAATAATAAGGGTCTTTGGAAATAACATTAACAAATATAGGCAGTAATAGTTCCACCTTCAGATATGAAAACGACCATTGGAAAACCCCAAATAAAGGCTGCAAGTCGCCTCGCTTGGAATGGGGTCGGAAAATGATGGAGGCGCCTTCAACGTGCTGCCACGCCCAGCCCAAATGGCTGCCGTGAATCTGATCTGGAGCCCCTCTGATTGTCTTCCCCAAATGCCCCCAAAACCCTCGAAATCCTTCCTCTTAAACCTCTGATAATGTCTCTACCACACAGCCCTGAAAGCGGCTCCAAAATGACAGACTAGGGTAGATCTCTCACTACCGAAGAATGCCCTGCTAGCTAGGGACGGGTCTCTCACCACCGAAGCTAGGGTCCCTGTGGGATTTGACTCCACAAGCTGTAGATGCGCAACAACAGCAGCTACACATGAAGGGGTCAATAAAATGTATGTCAAAAGTGTCTTTTCTTCCTCCCCTAGCTCCTTATATACTTCTCCTCGGCAAACGAGCCCCCATAACCCTAGGCACATTTCATTCCATGGAGGGGCCAATAAAATAAGAGTAACTATAGTTATTTTTTTCCTTTTGAGTCGCCATGTCCAAAAGTGACCCCCAAACGCAAAACTGAGATATTAAAACCACGGGGCCCCTTCCCAAAAGCTTCCAGCATCCACAGCCCCTTGGGTTTGACCACGGTTTGGACTCGACTTGGCCCTTGGGCCATTTGGCGTAGGAAAAGGGGACATTACAGAATGGAGACATTACATAGCAGTAGTGTTCGACACTTTGACTACTATCTCCTGGATGAAACAAAGCTTCAACCTCTTGCAAGATATATTTTGACCAGCAGCTTCTCCTCCTGATTTATTTTTTTTCATTATTGCCACTATGTGACATTTTCTCTCCTCCAGTCTAGGACTGATTTTTGTATGATTAACGAAATTAACTCTTAACATCTCATAAATTAGGACATGTACTACTTTAGATGAAACTCCGACAAAGTCCATTTGTGGGTTGAAAACTGACTGTTCTTTATGGCTAAAATATCAACCATCCCATTCAAAACTGTTGTTCCTTCTGAAGTCTGTGTAGAATTATACTATAGGTCAACATGGCAAGTTTCCTTATTACTTGAAATATGCCTGGCTGAACCAATTCCTGGATGCTGCAGATGCTTCTGTTCATCGGAATCAAAATGCAGTGATTTTTTCTCTGATTTCTGATGACTTGAATTGCCACCTATAATATCTTGCATACCCTTAAGTTCCATCCCTGCTGGACCTCTTCCTACTTCTTATCTCTCCCGAATTTAATTTTGCTCTCTGCTTTCTTAATGGCATCCCTTTGTCTAGTACTGATTTGAGGTCCCTTCTCAGTGATGATACCCTTTTCTTGCCATAAAAAATGGATTACCTGTCCTGTCAACAGGATGAGAACCCACTCTTATATCCTCAATACCAGCTGTTTTGGGGTATAGAATTTCTTATAGATTTCACGTCAAATTTGGCATAATGCTCCAAGCTCAAATTAGCTACAGAGGGAAAGCCAAGCCCCAGATTACTCCATTCTAGACAGGAAGCAGCCTGGGGAGTTTATCAGGATTTCATTTCCTAAAGAGCAGCAATGCAAATCAAGTATTGATAACAACTTTGCCAGCACAAGAAGATTTGGCTGGAAAGAAAAATAACTTACAATTTTATAAGCAAAGGAGGAGACAGGACAAATCAACATGAAAGAGAACTCTGTAAAATTGAAATGAGCTAAAACAGGATAAATGCCAATGGTACAATAGCAATAACAGTTTTGACACTGTTTTCTGTTTGAAAGAGCGAAACTGTATTAATGCCCACAGTTGACCAAATGGGTCAACGGGACTCTAAAGTGGAGCCAGTATAAATAAAATGAAAGAGCAAAAAGAAGCTTTAAAGGAAGTTACAAGATAATGCTCAACTAAAAGCACACTGAGGAAGGATTCTATTTAACAAGGGGTGAATCCAAAGTGGATAACCCTAAAATATTAAGGAGTTAAAGCCATGCATTACAAACAACCATGAGAAGATTGCGGACATGGAACAGCTCTCAACTATGTGCTTGGCTGGCCAGTTCCATCTAGAGGAGCAGGGACACTATAGGAATCATTTTCTCGAATGACTACAACTGTGTCCCCTGCTGGACACACAGTAAGCCGTGTCATAACAGTAGTGGGTTGATACTTTGACTACCATCTCCTGGGACGAAACGAAGCTTCAACCTTCATAGTCTTTTCCAAGATGAATATTTTGACCACCAACCCCTCCGGATTGCTCATTTCCATTATTGCCAGTATTTGACATTTTCTCTCCCTCGGTCTTGGACTGATACACTAGTATAAGATTGACCAAAGAAACTCTCAAAATCTCAAGAGTAAGGACTTGCATTACACTTTACATTAGATAAAACTTGAACAAAATTCATATGTGAGTTGAAAACTGACAGTTATTTGTGGCTAAAATATCGACCTTCCCACTCAAAACTGTGGTTCTTTTTGAAGATTGTGTAGAATTAGACTATAGGCAGCATGGCAAGTTTCCTTATTGCTTAAAATCTGAGTGAACCGTTTCTTGGCTGCAGCAGATGGTTCTGTTCATCAGAAGCAAACTGTAGCCATCTTTGCTCTGATTTCTGATGCTTTTCTCAAGCTTTATAGTTTCTGAAGGTGCAGACTCCTGAGGATTACTTGAATTGCCACTTAGAAGTATCTTGCATATCCCCTCCTTCTCCTCATATCCCTCGAGTTTAATATTGTCCTCTGCTTTCTTAACCTTTGCTCATTACCGATCAAGGGTCCCTTTCTCAGGGATGACGCATTTTCTTCCCATCAAAAAATCTTATCACCTGTCCTGTCAGCAGGATGAGAATCCACTCCCATATCCTCAATACCATCCATTCTGGGGTATCGACTTTCTTATAGATTTCACACCAAATTTGGAATGATCTCCCAAACTCAAATTAGCTATAGAGTGGCAAAGCCGAACTCGAATCAGCTCCACTCTAAACAAGAAGAAACCTGGGAAATATATCAGGTTTTCATTTCCTAAAGAGCAGCAATGCAACTTAAGTTTCCATAGCCATCTGTCCTTTTGCTAGCACAAGAAGATTTGGCTGAAAAGAAATCCCGAAAATCTTTCAATTTCATAAGCAAAGGAGGAGACAGGAGGAATCGACATGAAAGAAAACCCTACAGAACTCAAACGAACACTGCCAATGGTACAATAAGAATAATAGTTTTGATCTTTGGTTCTGTGTCAATGAAGACATAGAAATTTACAACTCTACAGATTGCATGGCCAATGTCAAGCTATACAGGACAGTTCTTGACAGGGATTGTTGTTAATGATTTACAAAAATTCAATTCAGGTTCTCTTTCGTAACCTTAGGGGAGAAATAGTTTTTGCAGATTAACAATATTTTTTTCTTATAAAATCATCAAGCTGCATAATGTGTTGAACCAAGATGTAGATGATAAAATGCTGAACATGAAGTGAGCCCCAAATATTTGGTCAACACACAACTTCTTAGAGGAGTAATTTCTACGGAATGATTTAGAGACCATTAGCAAATAATGGAAAGCATGCCACGCTATACTGTATGACAGGTGGACAAATGAAAAAGACAGAAAAATAATCCATTTCTTGCCAACTTTTCAATTACAAGATGAATGAGCCTCTAGTGCAACAGTCGGGAAAATCTGATGGTTATCTCCTTAAACTTCAAAATTAAAAATATTCACATATCAAATGAAACATGCAGTTGAAATATTGTAATAATAGATTTTATGTACAACCTTTATACTAGATTTTCACTTGCTTGATAGTGTGAATTTGAATATTTTAAAAGCAATTCAAGGAAATAATTTGTAAGATTGCATGCCCAATTTAGAAGTAGATTTTGGGGTCCTAGGTTGATATTGTTAGCATCTTCCTCCTTGATAGTGCTAGATACTAACATTGCTTAGAGATGCTTGTGTGCTTTGTGGGTCCCCTTGCTTTGTAATTATTACCAATCATAGTAATACGAAAACTTGTACCTTGAGCTGTAGTACTCTTTCTCCCATATTGGAGACACATAAGGGGATGTGGCTAGACGCAGGAGACTTCAACTGACATCTCCATATATATATTGGGAACATTTCTTGAAATCAGGAAACTTCATATAAAATACATGGATTGATTTCCATTGTGTTAATAATTGGGCGAATCACTAAATAGAGTTAGAATAATAAAGAGAGATATTAACAGGCACATATTTTGTTTATTATAAAATGAAAATTTACATGGTCTGTAACAAAAAAAAATATTGCTAAAGCCCGAAGTGGTACTATTAAGAATATAAAATGATAAGAAGGGTTGAGATATGTGTGTAGATTATTCAATCATTATTAACAGTATAGGTAAAGTGGGATTGTAACATACAATTACGTTAGCGGCAATAACAATATTAGACTTTTCTAGGTATATGATTTCTAAGACCATGGAATAAAGCTATATCTTTAGGAGCCTTATGGAGTCCATTGTTTTTTGACATGATCTTGTTTGAAAACTCTTCAATCAGCAATCCGTAATACTAGACCTTAATGGAGTTAGTTTAGATATGTTACATTACACTTGTCAACCACTTGAGAATTATGCCACGCATATTGCAGAAATACATGAAATAGTAAGGAAAAGCTGAAAACAATGAAGAAAACATGAACATCATAAGCAAACACAGATATAGACAACACAATTTACCTTGGAAACTAGGTATTTGGAAAACCAGCATCGGCATGGAAGATTATGTCTTCAATTATGATACTACATAGGGGTTGTGGTTCTCAATGAAGCAAGAACACGTTGAATTCATTGTGGAACACCTTTCTTTTCCTTTACCTTCCCTGCAACTCTTTGGTCTGCAGTTCCTCTCTGTCTTGAACCACCACAACACGGAATAAGGCCTCTTATATAGAGATTAAGCATCAACTAGGAGGTGAAGCAACACCGATGATTTCATTTGCCTCTTGGAAACTCCCATGTTAAGAGAAATGATCAAAAGAGACACTAATCATTTTTCATTTGCCTTATATTGTCTTTTTTATGTTCACTTAGATGTGGCTTCAACATATTACATTGAAGACCATATACATTGTGATTATCTACATCATATGTACTAAATATTTACACTTTATTTACATATTTAAATATCCTTTCAGCTCAAACCTCATCTGAAGAGTTTTTGGTCCCAAAAACTGTGGGAGTAGATGAGGATATAATTCCACCATCTTCTCCTTATTTAACGGAGCAACCTTCTTTGGGCGTTGTTTCCTAGGACTTACAAGCCAATATTCTTGTTCCCCTTTCCTGGAAGGTCGCTGCTTGTTTTGGAGTATGGTGTTTGATGCATAGCTAATCACACACACCATAGCAGATTTGGCAATAAACAAGTTAACATCTAACAAGAAACCAAAATCATTAGAGCATTGCCAACTTCTCAAGCAATTCTAAGAACAAGGATTATTTCATCACCTTTGGTTGATGTTTCTAATCTACATCCCCACAGTCTCATGATTGAAACTCAATTTTTGCCACTCATCTTCTTGTTTGAGTCCTTTCTAACTCTATCCTCTTAGTAGCCTTCAATACTTCTAGGACTGTTCTCAACTCTTATTAGCTCTACCCTTGGCTCCAATGTTCTCCCCCTCTTCTACTCTCTAAGTACTTATCTAATCTAGTTACATCCACTCTTAACTTTCTGCCTCATTTCATTCTCTCATTGAAGTTAAGGATACCAATATTCCAACTTTGTTATCAACCTTGCACTAAACCATGCACTATGTGTTATTGTTTAGCCTTACCTTGTTTTGGAGTGTCGATCAATCATATAAACAAGAGCTTCTTTTAAACTCTGCCCTCCTTAACAATCAACTCTCATTGTATATTGCTCCTCCAACTAGATTTCTTTCTTTAAAGCATCCTCAAGAATAAAAATGCTAAAAGCTCAGGCCTAAATCCTCCTTGATATTGATCTATGTGTAAACCATACACTTAAGACTCCTTACCTTTGCCTGCTCTTCCATCAAACTCAAGCATCTCCAAATTATTAGGACTTCTACCTCATCAATCATAAGCGTAGCAAAACTTTCCTTACTCTGCCCGAGACTCAGAAAACTAGGATTGTCACCTTCTTGCTTCCTCTTCCAAATTAGTTCTATGTTTTTTTAGATTTAGTTGATTCTAATTTATGCTTGCATAAGGGCTTCTCCACAATTTAAATCTCCACTTTAACCCCTCACCAAAACTCCGATAATAAAGAAGTCAATTCACATCTCAAAACACTATGTACTCTCTTTAGTGCACTTACTCATGGATTTTGTCATAAATAAACTCCATTTACTAATCCTTGGAAGCTATACTAAGCTCTTCTTGTCCTTCAACACTGGATATCCATCAAGATACATCACCTAAACCAATACTTCAACGTGAGATAGGGTTTCTAATCCAATTACTTCTCAAACTAGCTTTTGACTGTGATAAAACAAGGTAGATGACTGTGCTTTCTAGTTATTATCTCCAAAACATAGTGTAGACAACGTAAAAATACATACCTATTTCTAGCTTATTCTTAGTTATCCATATCCTTTGCATAATATGTCAATCCACATCCCTTTAAGAATTAATTAAATTAATTCTATCATATTCACCCACATTTTTGGAATCAATTAAATTAATTATAATCGTGCTTAAACCATACTCCTATGTCCTTTGGCTAATTTAATTAAATATTTATTTAATTAAATAGTTAATTACCCACTCACATCCCTTAACTAATTTAATTAGTTATTTAAATAGAAATAAATCTATTTATCTACTCACACTCCACTTCAACTATCCTAGTCACTCAAGTTAAACTACCTCACTCCACTCCACTCCACTTCTAGAATCCTACAAAGGTGGAAGCAACAAAAATGCACGTACAACCACCTTCCCGGATAAAAACTTAATGTCATCCGAAAATTCATTGCCCTTGTTGTCATGCAAAATGTTTAGCATGAAAAATTCAAATTTTTGTCTTGACAACCTAGTCCTCATTTGGAAATCCCTCTCCAATCAATGTAAACATGTCCTCCGACCAACTCGATTCTTTGCGTTACCCTCATAAAGGCCAATATGAATGTGTTAATGTGATTTTCAAAGTGTGTTTCATGTGCAGGGGATGTTATTCAAGTTTATTCATGAAGATTTGGAGATCCATGAGAAGTTAAGTGATTTTGAAGGCTCCAAAAGGGTTATTTTTGACCTTTTTATACCTGGTGAGCACCCTCCGAGAACATACATGGAAAAGCTAAGGCATCCAATAGGTGTGTGGCAGATCCATGCAATCATCTGAGGCATTTTAAGAAAGTTTTGGAAGAAAAATCGGGTTTATGAGCAAATTATGTAATATCGAGGGTATTCTTAGCATGGTATAAGGAAATGAAAGCGGTGAAAAATCTACTTGGCTTGTTCCAGACATATCAAGAGCCTCGGAAGGAGTTGGAAGGTAATCAGATACTCATCGGAAATATTATGAGGCCTACTTTGTGATGGAGCATTTCATTACAATTTTTGGGAGGTAAAAGCACCGAAAACTTATTCGATAGGGCAAGGAAAGGTCCCCTTTTCTGGGGAGATTGGTTAGCAAATATTGGACACCTCGGGAAGAGTTGATACCTAATTCAAAGGACAATGTGACATATATGTGGCCCCCTTCACATCCAAGGTGTTGGTTCTTCTTTTGATCATCATGAACTTCGGTGGCAGTTTCTTTCACCAACACACAAGCTTGGGCAGAATTGAAAAAGGGCCAAAATGGAAAATTTCAGGTAGAATTGGCTCCTAAAAATTGTGGGAATGTTTTCATCATCCCTTTTGGAGTCAAAATCATATAAGGTTTTCCCTTGAAATTCTATTCCTAGCTCCGATGGTGAGAAAATGGACTCGGATGGCTATTTTGGGCAAAGTGTTTGGTGAAGGCATGTATCTATTTTGGGTAAATGTGCAACTTTTCACCCCTAATGTCCCTTTGTCCCTTTGAATAAGTCAAATGGGACATGGGGAACACAAAATTCGCCCCCATCAACGAATACGTTGCATCACTTAAAGAACAACTTGGTGGTTAGAAAGAAGTCTTCCTCTCACCTAACCCCACCTACCCCCTCTCCATGATGCTTTGACCCTTGGTGCACTTTTTGCATGCTCATGTCCCTTTGTCCACATGTCAAGGGGACACGGGGACACAAAAATGTGCCACCACATGAGGAGTTCAACTTGCGTCACTTAAATGACAACCTTGGTGGTTAGGCATGTTGTTTTCACCCTCACAAACTCATGTTTTCCATGTCCCCCTCTCATGTTTCCCTCACCCTTGGTGCATTTTGGAGAGGTTGGTGTCCCCTTGTCCCTTTGTCTCCTATTTTTAGGGGGACAAACCATAGTGTGTGGTTCCACTTGGGTTGGGTTGACTCTGGGTTAAGCAGGTGAGTTAACTAGGTTTCAAAAGGGGAAATGAAGGAGGGATGGTATAAAAGTCGTCATTAGTCATTTTATAATCCATTTTCATGTTTTAAACTCCTCCATCGCATTCTACCTTGTTGTTATCTTTTGCCAAAATTTCTAAAAACCCTCATTCTCCAAAACACAAATTTGTTCATTTCTCCCAAACGGTTGCTTTGATTGCCATGAAATTCGGACTATAGAATCCTTGCAAAAACACCTTTAAGGGGAGTATCTACATGCATCCATTGATTATCTCTTCCATTTTCTACATCCATATGAAATTTTCAGCTAAAAATATCCATTTTTCATATCTACACAAACTTGGCAATTGGAATCCTTCGAAAATTGGAGCAAAGACCCAAAATGCAAAATAAAAACTTCTGCAATTGGTTTCATTCAAATCCAACAACGGGAAGACCAATTTCTATTTTTAGTAAGTCTCCATTGGATCACTTACTAATAATAGTAAGTCGAAAAAATGTGAATTTGGATACCTCATTTCATTCCCCCATGTTCAAGACACTCAAAATTGGCAAAAATTGCTAAAATTGGACAATCATGATGAACATGCTAAAAATAGTAAATGGATGAAATGAGCTGAAAATGAACACATGTCATTCCTTAATGCATTTTCTAATGATCATGACACTCACAAGAGTCATTTTGTTAATTCTCAAACAAATTATCGCATTCCCCGATGCAATGAGCATAAAGTGTCTAAACGGAAACTACCAAATTTGTCTCGAAAACCATTTCACTTCATCTCACATGGAATACATGATCATATGATGGATGACATTGATTTTGGTCCCTTTCTCCTTCACTTACTTCGGTATTGGAAGGATTTAGATTCATTTTTCATTCACCATCAGTGCTCTCATGGTGACAGAATCATGATCATGGTTGTGTGAGCAAAATGCACCAAATTCTCCCCATGAGAATGATTGTTCATAAAGATATGACAATGTCTCAAGAAGCAGAAGGATTTTCTTAATGAGTGAATTCATCTTTCAATACTCTCGGTGGTCTACCAACCAAGTCTTCATCACTCCTCTTCTCGGTGTGTCCAAACAATGTTGCAGAGGTTCATCATTTCAAAAGTTTTCAAAAGGGGCAAAGTTTTCAAAGGATCTTCATCGGAGTTGATCTCCATCAAGGGCGGAGGCACCTTCATCCATGCTTTGGAGCATCTTTTCTCTCATCTCTTCATTCTTTCTCCTCTTCTCTCCCCCTTTCTAATTCCTCATTGTATGTAATCATGACATTTTGTCCTATTTACTTAAGTGATGATAAAATATTTGTAAAATGTAAAATTACTCTCTCAAATTATAAGAGAGGTACTTAATTTGTCTCTTTTAAGGGAAATTAAAAAGTCACAAGTGATGGGACATGAAGATTCATGTGGGGGTAGATGAAGAGTTGCTTTGGAATTGTTATAAATTGGAATGACTTCTCCATTCCAAAGGAGTTCAAGTTTTAAAGTTTTGAAGTTTTAGCTTTTGGCTAGCAATTGTGGATTGTTGTATGTTGTTGAGCTTTGTATCACTACACAAGAAATAAGAGCTACATTTCTTCCATTTATTTGCTTATGCTTTCCTCTATTCTCTCTCTATTTTCTAGTTTTGCAAGCATAGTGATCTTGAACAACCAAGAAAAGGATTTGTACTTTTGAGAAACCAGTTAATGGAACTTTGTGTCTTTAGTTTGTTGATCTCATTATTGTTTGCATAAGTTAGATTATTCTAATTGAATGTGGACCCACTCTAGTTGATGTATGTGGATTCTACAAGCCTACCCACAACATTAACCCTCTCTCCTTATTTATCATATTCCCTATACCTCCCTTCACTACAAATTCATCCCTTGTACCTTTGTACAAACACTTTGCCACAGGTTCAATGGAGTGTTCCGTGTGATCCCTGACCTAACGGCCAACCACGGTTCTTAGTTAGTTTTTATTCAATAATGAGAGCCTCCCTATACACAAGAAGGAGGGGTTTAGCCCCATGATTATTAGTGGAAACTCATAATTTGCAACACAACAAATTATTTCACCAACAATCCCTCAATGAATATTCAATTCATTCGAACTACCATAACCAAATTCAAATTTTATTTCAGGAAAATGTATTCATGATCTCATTAAGAACCTTGATCCACTCCATAATCTCTCCTTTTATTGTAATTAACATGTTATATCCTTCACAAAACAATCCTCGGAAGCTTTAAGCAATTTTAACAAACCTCTGCTCTTTTTCCATTTGAATTCACGTACCGAAAGGTCGTCCATGTAATTCAACAACTTTTTCGCAACATTCATCCTCCCTCTGGAAGCAAACTTGGAGCATCCACAACCAAAGCAGTCTCGAAAGTGTTTAAAACACTTGACTATCTCATTTGGAGGTTGTAAGAAGAGCTTGGAGAAAGGTTTGCAATATTATGTTTATTTGTCTTTTGTTTGCTTGAGTTTTTCCTTGTATACATTACTGCACGCTCGATGGGACACCCATACATTTATTTATCATTTTTAGATCATTTCTTTCGAAACTAACTTCATTTTTGTGTTCTTTGTCTTATTTTAGACCACATGTCCAAATTTTAGGTTGTTTTTGGGCTGATTTACAGAGATGTTTTTAGAGGTTTCAGAGGAAGGGTTTTGAGGGTTTTGGAGACATTTGGTGAAGATAATCAGAGGGTTTTCAGATCAGATTTACAACAGCCATTTGAGCAGGGTTTAACATCACTTTGAAGGCCTTTTCATCAATTTCCAACCCTTTTCCAAGCTAGGTGACTCGTTTGGAATATTGCAACCTTTATTTGAGGGGTTTCTAGTGGTATAAATTCAGATCTGAAGGTTGGAATATCATCTCCTATATTTATAAATGTTATTTCCAAAGTTTCATAATTTTTGCACTTGTATTTGGAGAGTAACGAATTTTAGAAGTTTTCTAGTTGTCTAGGGCAAGCTATAATTTTTACGGCACTTTTTATTATCTAAAAATTCTAAAAATAGTTTTCTTATGTTCTTTATAATATTATGAAGCTCCTTTAAATTTTCAAGTGATTTGAGTGGGTATTTTGATAGATGTTAAATTTCTTTAGTTCGTTGCCCTAACTGTTAAAAATTTACAAAAATCAATATTTTATTTGGCTGCAAATTTTCAATATTTTGTGCATTTTTAAGTGGTATCCCACAAGGGATATTTCAGTGGTATCAGAGCAGTTGTTTCTCCGACTGTTGGGGTTGAAAGATGGGAGACATAGACAATGAGGATATGGGTGTGGATTTGATGAAACACTTGTTCACCAACATGGTAAAGCAACAGGAGACTACCAATCTCTATTTGAGCCAACTCACTGAGAGATTAGCATAGGGCAGGATTCATGCTCATACGGAGAGAGGAGAAAATAACAATATGGGACAACATTGTCAAATATGTGAAGGTGGACATTCAGGGCAGCAGTCTCCCTATTCTTCTACCAGGCCTTTGGGGATTCGCGAACCTTCTTTCGTGAAGGATCGGAAGTTTCACAGGTATGGCAGCCAGTGGATATTTTAGATGAGGAGTCTTGTTGGGAAAGGTACAAGACCTTGAGTGAGGGGTTTCATGACAACATGTCATTCCAAGAATATTGCAAAATGAAGATTGGCGGTAGGCCAGAGAGATCATCGGATGTAAGTACCGGAGTTACAAAGGAGATTGAGGATGATTTCTATTCCACACTTCAATGGTTCTAAGAAGTGTCGTGCGTAGTCTTGTGTTCGGAAGTTGAAGACATACTTTGACTTAAATCTGTCGTCGGGAAGATGCAATTAAGTTTGCGCAATCTTACATCTTGAGGGAGACACTCATGATTGGTGGCATCATGGATCGATTACACGGGGACACATACACATCACTACTTATGCAAATTTCACGCAAAGGCTAGTGAGCAAATTTGATAGGAGGGTCACCCGGGTATTTTAGAGAGTTAACTCATTTGAGATAGACCAGTTCTCTGGATCGGTATATCACTGATTTTCGAGAGACTATCGGTCATGGTACACGATGTTACGGAGATGAGGTTGATTTCATTGTTCACAATAGGTTTGACAGACGCTCTTGTTGGGTTTGTGAAGGCATTTGAGCCTTCTTCTTTGCATGAGGCCATTAGGAGAGCTCGTGATTTGGAGTTATCCACTCCTAAGTCGAGGTTTCCACCTCGAGTGCAGCCTAAGGTTTTCCCTTCTAGATCCGATGGTTCACAGCCGAAGGTACCTCCACCTAGGCAAGATGCAGCCAGGAGACCATTCGTATCTAGAGAGGACAGAGATGAGTTGAGGTGAAAGAAACTATGTTTCGATTGCCGCACACCTTGGGTTCCAGGACATGATTGCAGGGGTAGAGGGAAGGCCTAATTCATAGAGGTCTTTGAGGAGAGTGATGGTGACGAGGAGTTGGACACACAGGAATTAGAGGATGATGAGGATGAGGCATTGGATAATGTGGGTGTTGAGCAGGATAGCGAGACTTTTCCCCAGGAGACTATCACCACTTTGTCTAGTACCCCGAGGTACAAGGCATTCAGAGTTAGGGGAGTTTTACAGGGACAACGAGTAGTGGTACTCATTGATAGTGGGGTGACCCACAACTTTATTGTTGCATCGTTGATTGAGAGGCGAGGATTATAGACGAGAGGAGTTTGAGGGCTTGGCGTGGCTGTAGCCAATGGAGATTCTATGAGGTGCACGCGACGGGTTCCCTAATTGAGCATCACGATGGGTAGCTATACAGATTCCGATCATTTCTATCTTGTTGGTATTGGAGAGACCAACCTAGTGCTTGGAGTACAGTGGCTCCATTCCCTTGGTGAGTTTCGGACTAACTTTCAAACGATGGAGCTAAAGTTTAAGTCCGAAGGGAGGAATGTGATTTTGAGGGGCTTATCTTCAGAGGCACCTCGGGTTGTTATAGCTAAGAGGATTGAGAGAATTTATAGGCACAATGGGGTGGATTGGGCAGTACATTGTTTGGTTTCGACCAAGAAATCAGAGGATGGACAACAGGAGTATCATGTGGATATACAGGGCTTATTGGACAGACATAGTACAATTTTTGGTGACATACCTCCAGGCATACCTCCAGATAGGGGATTTGAGCATGTGATTGAGCTCGAGGATGCTAGACCTGTGGTTACTTCTCATTACCGTCACCCCAAATGGTTTAAGGATGAGATCGAGAAGACTATCCATGAGCTCATTGATATGGGGCATATTAGACCGAGTTCTAGTCCTTTTGCTTCTTCAGTGGTATTGGTGAAGAAGAAGGATGAGACCATGCAGATGTGTATAGACTACCGTGCCTTGAATAAGAAGACAATAAAGAACAAGTATCCCAGTACCACACATTGACGATTTGTTTGACGAGCTACATGGTGCAATCTATTTTTCGAAAATAGATTTGCGATCTGGATATCATCAGATCAAAGTCAAGGAGCAAGATGTGCATAAGACAACTTTCAGATGCCATTACGGTCACTTTGAGTTCTTGGTGATGCCCTTCAAATTTTCTAACGCTCCATCTACATTCCTAGTCTTGCATGAATCGCGTGTTCAACCGCCACCTGCGAAAGTTTGTATTGGTTTTCTTTGATGATATTTTAGTCTACAACAGGACTTGGGAGGACCATATTAGGCACCTTGGTGAGATATTGGGGATATTAGAAGCTAATTCGCTATATGCGAAAGCTTCTAAGTGTGAGTTTGGCATGACCGAACTTCTATATTTGGGATATGTGATTGGTGGGGGTGCAGTGAAGGTGGATAAAGAGAAGATACGGGCAATTCTGGATTGGCCGCCACCTAGGACATTGACACATTTGAGAGGATTTGAGGGTTATGCACATATTACAGGAGGTTTGTGAAGAATTTCTCTCGGTTGACTGCTCCATTGACCGATTTGACTAAGAAAGGGGCTTTTGCTTGGTCAGAGGCAACACAATAGGTTTTGATCACCTCAAGGAGGTGATGAGTTCGTGTCTCGTTCTCGCATTACTAGATTTCTCTTGCCCATTCATTCTAGAGTGTGATGCATCAGGAGAGGGTGTTGGGGCAATTCTTATGCAAGATAGGCATCCCATTGCCTATGAGAGTCCGAAATTGAAACCCGTGGAGAGAGGGTATTCAATTTACAATAAGGAGATGTTGGCCATTATGCATGCTTTGGCCAAATTTAAACAGTACCTTATGGGCAACAAATTCGTGGTTCGCACGGATCACAACATTTTGAGGTTCTTCTTGGGGCAGAAGGAGCTCAACGATCGCCAATAAAGATGGGTGAACATGGTACAAACATATGACTTCGACATAGAGTACACTAGAGGTAAGAATAATATTGTTGTTGATGTTTTATCTAGGAGGCCTTACCTCACTTCTATGCTTGGTTCTATGTCCGAAATTTTAGCGAATTAGAAGGCTCATATACTTGTTGAGTATTCCAAAAATCAATTTGCATGTGAGATTGTGGATGGTATTATACAAGATGGTGATACTGAGTAGTGGATGATCTCATTTTCTATAAGGATAGGATTTTCCTTGTACGGGGTTCAAGATGAAGGAGAAGATCCTTCGAGCGGTACATGATACACCACTAGCGGGGCATCACTGGGTATTTCAAAACACACAAGTTTATTAGGGAGAGATTTACATGGAAGGGATGAAGGACGATGTTCTTAACCATGTCGAGAGAGTGTATGGTTTCTTAGCAAACCAAATCCAACTTGATCTTTTCTAGCGGGATTACTTGACCTCTTCCCATTCCCGAGCAGAAATGGGAAAGCATATCTATGGACTTTATCACAGGGCTTCCCTTGGTGCATGGGCATAGCTGCATTTATGTTATAGTTGATCGATTAACTAAGTATGCTCATTTCTTTTCCCTACCCAAGGGGCATGAGGCGGTGGATGTGGCCGGATCTTCTATACAAGTATTTTTAGGCTACATGGGTTGCCTAAAAATATTGTCGATGGATGTGAGGATAAGGTCTTCATGAGCACCTTTTAGCGAGGAGATCTTGATGGCAGTACGAGTTGACTCCTAAAGACTAGCTTCTGACCCACGAGATAGATGGGCGACAGAGATAATCAATAAGTGGATAGAAGGCTACTTGCGAGTTATGTGTCAAGACATCAACGGGCATGGACTAGATGGTTACACATGGGTGAGTATTCTTTATAATACCACATATCGGATGAGAATAGGTATGTCTCCTTTCCAGGAGCCTTGTATGGGTATGACACTATGACATTTATGGATTTGGTATTTCCGAGATAGTCGAGCTCCCAAAGCTCGAGATTGGTTACTGAGGAGAACCAGGATATTCGAGGCCTCTCAGGAGAACCTTCATAACACACATAATCAACGAGAAGGTATATGCAGATCGGCACAGGATAGAGAGGTCTTTTGAGGTTGGGGATCTAGTATTCCTATGTTTGCAACCATATAGGCAGTCCTCCCTGAAGTAGAAGGGTGCAGAGAAATTAAAACCACGGTTTTATGGTAAAATGCAGGAGTAGTTCGACGGGTTAGGGTAGTTGCATATGAGCTAGAGCTACCGGAGCACAGTAAGATACATAATGTCTTCCATGTTTCATGCCTTAAGAAGGCACTTGGACAACATATTGTACCATCTACAGAGTTGCCGCCACTGGATGAGGAGGGGAAGCTGGTGTTAGAACCAGAATCCATTATTGAGGAGAGACAGAGGGGGCTTAGGAGCAGAGTGATCACCGAGTATTTGGTGAGGTGGAAGGGATTGCCACTTGAGGATGCTACTTGGGAGGGAGAGCAGATTTTGCAGCATCCTAATTTGCATTTGCTTGAGGACAAGCAAAATTTGGGAAGGGAGGATTGTAATGTCCCCTTTCCTACGCCAAAGGCCTAAGGGCCAATTCGAGTCCAAGCCTTGGTCATACCCAAGGGGCTATGGACACTAGGAGCTATTGGGTATGAATATCTAGTCCATTTTGTTATAATTATTCATTGACATAAGCAAAAGGTGTTTTGGAGGGACTAGATATTATATTTTGTCGTTAGGAAGGGGCCACATGGTACTAATGTTCTAATTTTGCGTTGAGGGTCACTTTTGGACCATGGCGACTTAAAAGGGGAAAAGTAACTTAAGTTACTTTATTTTATTGTCCTTTCCTAGGGAAAAATGCGACTTGGGCTTTTGGGGCTCTTTTTCCTTAGAAGAAGTTATATAAGGAGTTGGGGGAAAAGGAAAGGGATTCTTGCATACATAATTATTTTCTTTCATGTGCAACTATTGTTTACAAATCTACAACTTGTGGAGTGAAATCCCATAGGAACCCTAGCTTCGGTGGTGAGAGATCCATCCCTAACTAACAGGGCATTCTTCGGTAGTGAGAGACCTACTCTAGCTTGTCATTTTGGAGTTGTTTTCAGGGCAGATTTACAGAGATGTTTTCAAAGGTTTCAAAGGAAGGGTTTTGAGGGTTTTGGAGACATTTGGTGAAGATAATCAAAGGGTTTTCAGATCAGATTTACGGCAGCCATTTGAGCAGGGTTTAGCATCACCTTTTCATCAATTTCCAACCCTTTTCCAAGCTAGGCGACTTGTTTGGAATATTGCAGCCTTTATTTGAGGGGTTTCCAGTGGTACAAATTCAGATATGAAGGTTGGAATATCATCTCCTATATTTATAAATGTTATTTCCAAAGTTTCATAATTTTTGCACTTGTATTTGGAGAGTTACAAATTTTAGAAGTTTTTCAACTTATCTAGGGCACCTTTGTAATTTTACGGCATCTTTTTATTATCGAAAAAATTCCAAAAATATTTTCTTATGTTCTTTATAATATTAGAAAGCTCCTTAAAATTTTCAAGTGATTTGAGTGGGTATTTTGAGAGATATTAATTTTCTTTAATTTGTTGCTCTAAGCGATAAAAATCTGCAAAAATCAGTATTTTATTTGGCTGCAAATTTTCAATATTTTGTGCATTTTTAAGTGGTATCCCACAAGGGATATTTCATAGCATATTATTATACGCGCTAGTGTCAAACTTGTTTTTTCTACTATGTTTTTTTCTGCACATTCTTTGTTATGTAAGTGTGTTTACTGCGCTGCGAACTAACGTAGCCTATCACGTTGGTGCACCCTCGTTTTTCTACATTTTTCCAGCATTATTATTTATTTTAATCTTTGTTTTTTTAATCCATTTCTCGCATGTTTCTCATAACTAATCAATTTAAAGGTTTATTTTTCCATTATTTATTATTTACTCTAATCTTGAAAAACTCTCGTGTATGCTCTTTTCTTGCACCCTTTTGGGTGATCTTGAAAATCATAAACATGAGTTTGCTGTATGTTTTCTATCGTGTTTTTACCTCAATACAATTACTAACTTGTTTTGCGGGACCGTCTCTATGAAGATTGTCTTTGAATTGAAACTACTAACTACATGTTGCCTTGCTCGTGGAAATCAAGCAAACTTTATCACATCTTTTTATTAATTTTTATAAAGCACCTCTTAATTAAATTTTTGGAGACGGGTTTATTCCCAATCCGATGTAACTGTGGGAAGTGCATGGCTAGAGGCCAGAAACTCATTACTAGGAGTACCACAGGAACCCCAACGTAGTTGGCACTTTGAGTGAATTGGCCAACAAAATGAGATCCCAGTGACTTGACTAGTATACCTTTGTGAGGATTAGAGCCAATGCTATCCATTGTGACGACCCCGGTTTGATTGATCGAGTGGAGTAAAATATAACTTTGTTAATCAAGGGGGTAAAGTAAAACTAGTGATTAGAAATAGTGTACTATGCTCGATCGGATAAGTACTTGGTATTTAGGGAGAAAATCATATCTAGGAAGCTTGACTAACCGAGACAAGTTACTTGATAAAATCCCCCTTACCATTATCATTATCGTCCAAATTCTCAAATTGGTTTAATTTGTACTTCACTTTCTTCTCGTGAATCACATATTATTCCATTTTCATCCAAATCAAATCTCTTCTTGAACTTTGCAAATTCCTTTTGGATACCCGTTCCAAATTGGATTTCTCACATCTAAGTATTTCACTTTGGATTCTCTTCCCAAAATTTAAGTACATCATCCACTCTCTATCACTTCTAAGTCTTAAATCTTGGATACCCATATCCTCATTTAAGAACATTTATTTTCATTCCAAGTCTTGCCCTTTGATATTCACTTTATCATGTTGGCATGTGTGTCCAACGCTCCTGTGAGTTTCGTGACATGGACTAACCGCCTCTCGTAGATCCTAACTTTGACGATTGTAGCGGAGACTAGCCGTTGACAAAAATATGCCCCCGCTCATATATTGGCCAACTCCTTTGTTCCCCTTCTCTTGTGCCTTAGTCTCCATTTTTCGATTTTCAGGCACTCAAAAGTTTCTGGAAGTGGCACCATTGGATAGAGCTTTTTATCAGCTTTCCAGAAAGGTAAAATTTTCCTCCTAACTCCTCATATTTTTCAAGTTATGGCTCGGCGGAGTTTTTGTGGGAAATTTTCCCCTAGGAGGCCCGCAGCCAATGGGAAGCCGCCACGTGTCCCTGGGAAGTGGCGGAGTGCGGAGGAAAACTTGGAAAAATTCCAAGTTTTGGGCAAATTTGCAAAAAGAGAAATTTTAGCCCGCGGGCCCGCCGGCGAGTCGGAATGTGCCACGTGTCAGAGGGGGAAGCGGAGTGAAAATTCGTTAAGTGTTTGGCGCATGGGAGAATTTTGAAATTTTGGCCCGCGGCCAATGGGGTGCTGCCACGTGTCCCAAGGGAGTGGCGGGCGTCGGGGAAGTTGGATTTTTGGCCAAGTTTTGGTCAAAAAGTCAAAACGGAAAATTTGGCCCGCATGGCCCGCGACCAATGAGAGATCGCCACGTGTCAGAAATTGGGTCTCGGCGTCGGGCAAAGGCAAATCGGGTTTCGGGGGCGGAACAACATGGCGCAAAAGCATGTCGGGGGTTCTCCAAAACCCGACCCAAAGAGCATGTCGGGGGATCTCCAAAACCCGCCAGCAAAGAAATATGTCGTCGGGTCTTCAAAACCCGACGCAAGGTAAATCGGGTTTCGGGGGCGGAGAAACATGGCGCAAAAGCATGTCGGGGGTTCTCCAAAACCCGACACAAAAAGCATGTCGAGCACCCCTCCGAGCCCGATGCAAATGCGCGAGGGAGTTCCGAACCCGACAGGCGCAAAATCCCGACGCAGGAATGGGCGGTTCGCCATTTTTTCGAGTTTGGTGAGTTCTTACCTACCGCCATGATTGTTGAATTAAGTGCAGTCTTGGAGGTAGTTGGGGGAGCTCCGAATTCTTCTCTTCTCCCTCATTTTTCTTGTATAAATGGCCGGGAGCGGCTCTTTTCAAGGGTTGGACATTTTGTTTTGGCCCCTCCTTTCTTCTCTTTGGCAGGTGGAGTTGTGGAGCTTAAACCTCCCATTTGAAACTGTAATGCAACCTTTGCCTATTGGCATTTTTACAGTGTATTGTATCAAACCTTCGGAGCAAATAAATGCATGACTGTGGATGTTTTCTCAACCCTCTATGTGTTTCATTTTGCATCCTCCTGATCTTTCACTGCGAATATGTTTATCCGTGCATGATATTGCATTGCATTTCTATGGTTTGTGTTTATTGGCAAAACATATGTTCTTCATTCCTCGGTGCATCACCTCCGTAGTTTAGGTTTTATTTTTATGCATTCTCTACCCTGTCTCCTTGGCAAGTTAGATTAGGTTTTTGGTAAACCCTCTGCGTTTTATTCATGCATCTGAACAGAGGAATAGGAGCCGGCCTTCATCCGGAGAGCTTTTCCGATTTCGCGAGGTCCCACACTTGGGAAAAGCTCCATGTTGTGCAATCGCACTGAGACTTTCAACCCATCGTGTTGCAGAGTCCCGAAGTCTTGTGATTTTGCACCAACACTAACACCTATGGGTTTTGGTCTAACGGCAATCGTGGTCCAACAAATGGTATTAGAGCGACAGGCTTGAATTTGAAACTCACTCGGGTAACACTGAGGGGGAGATTGTTGGCATGTGTGTCCAACACTCCCCGTGAGTTTCATGACATGGACTAACCACCTCTCGTAGATCCTAACTCTGACGATTGTAGCGGAGACTAACACCTATGGGTTTTGGTCTAACGGCAATCGTGGTCCAACATATCAAGGATTAAGCACAATCATAATTCAATTCTTTTTGGCTTCCCATTCCAAATTGAAATTATGACATCTACACTTAACTCTTTGGATTCACTTTCCAATGTTCAAGCATGACATTCAAGTTTAAATCAAAGTCTAAGTCTTGAGTTTTAGATACCCACATCCTAACTTAAGCACATTCATTTTAATTTGAGTCTCGACCTTTGGTATTCACTTTATCAAGGTCAAATGTGATCACCATTTCAGTCTTTAAGTCTTTTAGTCTAACATTCACTTTGTTAGACTCTAATCAATTGCCCTATCATTTTCCTAAGTATTTTGGTTTAACATTCACATTGTAAACTCTAAGAAATTTCCTATTCTATGTCTAAATAGTTTAACATTCACTTTGTTAAACTTTAGACATTCTCATTTCCAAACTCTTCTATCTTAGCATTCACTTTGTTAAGAGTTGAGTAATCAATCTCATTTCTAAACTCTTATATCTTAGCATTCACTTTGTTAAGAGTTGAGTAATCAATCTCATTTCTAAACTCTTCTATCTTAGCATTCACTTTGTTAAGAGTTGAGTATTCAATCTTATTTTCTAAACTCTTCTATCTTAGCATTCACTTTGTTAAGATTTGAGGTGTCACATAGTTGCAGGCCATAACAACAAACACCAAGCATATTTATAGGCCTGAACAACCACCAAAAGTTGTAGAACCCTAACATTTACCATTCCAAGACCGTCTACAACTTAGGAATGAATTATAAGACGCCCAAGATAAAAATTGTACGGCTCCCAAACAAGAGTAGTTTGCAAGCACATATCTAGAGACAAAATATTTTGAAATTCTCACAAGTCTATACATCCAATTTACACACCCAAATCTCTTTTGTACCTCTCTAAACAACTAGGTACTCATACCTCTCTATATTTTAACCAACTACTTCATCAATTTATCATCATATGTTGTATTAATAACTATATTATGAGTTGCGTGGTTAATGTGGATTAATTAATTTAGAATATTCTACCTATAACATTCTTATACCTAATAATAAGTAAGGAAAATATAATTTTGGTAGAGCTTTTACTGAATTAACTTAACAAATTTTCACACTATAAACTCTTCTTCTTACATCACTCGTAAATCACATACAAATATATAGGGAGTGAAACTCTCGAGGAGATTCACCTTATAAACTAATTGTTATCCAAAATACCCCTCGGATTATTTTGATAATTTGCACTTTTGTTAGGACTTGGGTAGGTATAAATTGGTCAAAATTAGGAATAATCAATGTCGGTACACTCTATTCTATCTTGCATAGTTTCCTCTTTCCCATACTTAGCCAAAAATTGGGAAAATTAAGTAAATTTGGGACAGGGTTGGCCAAATCAGCCTTTGGTGGAATAGGAAGAATTGTTCCTTTATTCCTCATGTTCCCTGTTTTACCGATCTATCCGAATGGGTTGAGGGGGCACTTCATTGTGGAAAAGGCGGGAAAATAGGGCACCATGGGAATAGGCGAAACATTCCCATGTTTAGTTAGTTCTTGATCGAGCAACTTAGGCGACATGGGTAGAAAAGTCGACAAAAGCGAGATAAGTTGGGTCTATCAACACACGAACAGTTCCTCACTTCATCATGTACTCCAATCGGCCGATTCATTCGCCCCAAAAAAAGGTGATTAAAGTGGCTTGTTGCGACCCCACAGAGGAACTCTATCATGACCCTCTTGAGATCCTGAACTTCAAACGACCATAACTTTCACCTTACTGACTCCAAATTCCACAAAATTAGACTTTTACGAAAGATCTCATCATGTACTTGTTACCATATTTTTCACACAAAGGATTGGCTATTTTTGGAAGATTGACTATTTTAGTGTGGTTAAAAATAACGTTTGGCTTAAAATAGAAGCTTGCTAAAAATAACAATTGAAGTGCAAGTGTGGCTAAAAATAGCACTTGGTCATTTTTAGATAGAGGTGTTGTCGACATTAAAATTTTCCTCCGTAATTTCTATTTTATTATGTATGTATTAGGAATATGATGTTGTTAAGTATGATTAGTAGTGGCGTCTGATAGAAGATAACGACGCCATCGATGGAGTGCCACCAATAAAGTAGAAAGTACGGTATGATCAAAGTCTGATAGGAATGTTGTGGTAAAAAATAAATTTTTGTCGTAAGTTGTCCAGGTAATGTTAAAATGTCAAAGTTGGGGTAAGTAGAGAAGTAGGGTCTACATGATTAGGAATTAGAAATATTATATTTGTAATAAGGACAAAGAGTGATGTCATAAATATTTTGTGTATTTTATTTGTGGAAAAGTCTAAAAAGGTGGAACCCATGTGAGATGATAAGGTTTATCTTA